>LR738714.1:38531496-38711218 GCA_902687465.1 Secale cereale | reverse complement strand
TCGGAGTAGAATGTTTATAACTTAGGCGATTCCAAGCTACGTTGTACTTGTGGCGGAGCTCGGAGGACCGAGCCGCTTCGTACTTGTAGCGTAGCTCGGAGGACCGCAGCTAAGCCCCCGAGTGAGAGGGTTGCTCTTCACTCGGAGTGGAATGTTTATAACTTAGGCGAGTCACGGGGTCGCAGCTAAGCCCCCGAGTGAGAGGGTCGCTCTTCACTCGGAGTAGAATGTTTATAACTTAGGCGATTCCAAGCTACGTTGTACTTGTGGCGGAGCTCGGAGGACCGAGCCGCTTCGTACTTGTAGCGTAGCTCGGAGGATCGCAGCTAAGCACCCACTGGGGGATTTAGAGGACACCAATCGTTAGGGGATCATTGCTATCTTGTCTTTGAAACAGATTGGGCCATCTTTATTACAGCTCGACCGTCGAGTGTTTCAAGTGTAAAAGCGGCGGAGCAGGTCCGCATTCCACGAATGAGGTTCGTCTTTCTTCTGGGCTACATTGTAGAGGTGGTATGCTCCATTGCGCAGCACCTTTGTGCTAATGAACGGGCCTTCCCAGGCCAGGGTGAGCTTGTGCGGACGTTTCTGATGCACTCGAAGGACCAGGTCTCCTTCCTGGAATGCTCGGCTTCTTACGTTGCGAGCATGGAATCAACGCAGGTTCTATTGGTAGATGGTCGACCGGGTCAGAGCCATCTCTCTTTCTTCTTCCAAAAGGTCGACTGCATCTTGACGAGCTTGCTCTGCCTCGGCTTCGGAGAAGAGTTCCACTCTGGGGGCGTTGTGTAATAAGTCGCTCGGCAACACAGCTTCAGCTCCATAAACCAAGAAGAAAGGGGTACGACCAGTGGACCGATTCGGAGTCGTCCTCAGACCCCATAGGACAGAGGGCAGCTCAGTTACCCAAGCTCGGGCGGCATGCTTAAGGTCACGCATGAGCCGTGGCTTTAGGCCTGGGAGAATCAAACCATTTGCTCTTTCCGCCTGTCCATTCAACTGTGGATGTGCTATGGAGGCGTAGTCGACTCGTGTTCCTTGGGAAGCACAGAAAGCTCTGAATCCATCCGAGTCGAAGTTGGAGCCGTTGTCCGTGATGCTACTGTGGGGGACCCCATATCTGAATATTAGCTCCTTGATGAAGCTAATGGCGGTGCTCGACTCGAGGTTCTTGATGGGCTTGGCCTCGATCCACTTGGTGAACTTGTCGACTATTACCAGAAGGTGGGTGAATCCGCTTCTGCCTGTCCTGAAAGGGCCGACCATGTCCAGGCCCCAAACAACGAAGGGCCAGACTAACGGAATGGTTTTCAGGGCGGACGCAGGCTTATGTGACATGTTGGAGTAGAACTGGCAACCTGCGCATTTGTCCACAATATCCTTGGCCATCTCATTGGCGCGGGGCCAGTAAAATCTGGCTCGGTATGCTTTGGCCACGATAGTCCGAGAGGAGGCCTGGTGGCCGCAAGTTCCCGAGTGGATTTCATCCAAGATCAGTCGACCTTCCTCTGGATCGACGCAGCGCTGGGCGACCCCGGTGACGCTTTCTCTGTAAAGCTAACCTTGGATGACTGTGAACGCTTTGGATCGGCGGACGATCTGGCGCGCTTCTTCTTCGTCTTCTGGGAGTTCTTGTATGAGTAGATATGATATATATGGCACAGTCCAATCAGGCGTAATCACTAGGACCTCCATGATCAAGTCGACCACGGCAGGCACTTCGACCTCGGTCAGATCCGTCGCGATGACTGGCTGCGGGGGCTCTTCCGTGAAGGGGTCTTCCTTGACAGAGTGGGTGTGCAGATGCTCCAGGAACACATTCTTGGGTATAGACCTCCGAGTCGACCCAATTTCTGCGAGATCGTCGGCTAGCTGATTCTTTGCTCTGGGCACATGATGAAGCTCTAAGCCTTCGAACTTCTTTTCGAGTTTCCGCACTGCACTGCAATAACTGGTCATTACCGGGCTCCTGACGTCCCATTCTTTCATCACTTGGTTCACCACTAGGTCGGAATCGCCATAGACCATCAGGCGACGGACGCCGAGTGAGATGGCCATACGCAACCCATACAAAAGTGCTTCGTATTCGGCCTCGTTGTTTGATGAATCAAAATGGATCTGAAGGACGTAGCTGAGCTTGTCGCCCCTGGGAGAGATCAGGACCATGCCTGCGCCGGATCCGTTCAGCATCTTGGACCCATCGAAGAACATAGTCCAATGGTCCGACTGGACTTGAGTCGGAAGCTCTTGTTCTATCCACTCAGCCACAAAATCCGCTATGGCCTGAGACTTGATGGCTTTCTTCGCTTCAAACTTGATATCTAACGGAAGAAGTTCAATCGCCCATTTTGCCACTCGACAGGTTGCATCTCGGTTGTTTAGTATCTCTGATAGTGGGGCGTCGCTGACGACTGAGATCGAATGGTCCGAGAAGTAATGGGCAACCTTTTTTGCAGTCAAGTAAATCCCGTACACAAGCTTTTGGTAATGTGGATACCATTGCTTGGAGGGAGTCAAAACTTCGGATATGTAATGGACCGGGCGCTGGACCTTGTATGCCTTGCCCTCTTCTTCCCGCTCGACCGTGAGTACAATACTGACGACTTGTCCGGTGGCAGCAATGTACAACAGAAGAGGCTCTCCGCTGACTGGGGCAGCAAGCACCGGCTGGGTGGACAGCAGGGCTTTGAGCTCTTCAAACGCTGCTTCGGCTTCGGGGTTCCACTCGAACTTGTCGGATTTCTTCATGAGTCGGTAGAGAGGCAGTGCCTTCTCACCAAGACGAGAAATGAATCGACTCAATGCGGCCAAGCAACCAGTAAGCTTCTGGACGTCGTGAATACGCTCGGGGCGTTTCATTCGGAGGATGGTGCTGACCTTCTCTGGGTTGGCGTCGATTCCCCGTTCGGAAATGAGAAAACCGAGCAACTTGCCACCAGGAACTCCAAATGTACACTTTGACGGGTTGAGCTTGATATCGTAGCTTCTGAGGTTCGCGAATGTCTCAGCGAGCTCAGTCAGCAGGTCGGAACCTTTCCGTGACTTGACCACGATGTCATCCATGTATGCCTCGACGTTCCGACTGATTTGCTTTATTAAGCACTTCTGGATCATGCGCATGAAGGTGGCGCCGACATTTTTGAGGCCGAAAGGCATGGCGACATAACAAAAACACACGAAAGGGGTGATGAAAGCTGTCTTTATCTCATCGGGCCCATACAGACGGATCTGATGGTACCCGGAATATGCGTCCAGAAAGGACAAACGCTCACATCCCGCAGTCGAATCAACTATTTGATCGATGCGGGGAAGAGGAAAATGATCTTTCGGGCAGGCCCGATTGATGTGCTTGAAATTGATGCACATGCGGAGAGACTTGTCCTTCTTGGGGACCATGACGACGTAAGCCACTCGGAGTGGTATATCTCGCGGATAAACTCTGCTGCTAGGAGTCGAGCCACTTCTTCGCCAATCGCCTTTTGCTTCTCCGCAGCGGATCGACGGAGATGTTCCTTCACAGGTTTCACCTTAGGGTCGACTCGCAAACGGTGCTCAGCCAGCCCCCTGGGTACACCCAGCATGTCTGACGGTTTCCATGCAAAGATGTCCCAGTTCTCACGGAGGAACTGGATGAGCGCTTCTTCCTATTTGCTGTCGAGTGTGGTGGAGATGTGGGTCGGTGCTGCGTTGGGGTCGGTGGGGTGGATGTGCACAGGTTTTGTGTCCCCGGCTGACTGGAAAGCTGACTCGGAAGCCGGCTTCTTCGCCCTTAGCAGGTCGCCCGGATCCACTTGCTTTTCGTACTCCTCCATCTCTACTGCTGCCATTTGCTCGTCGGCGATCTTCGAGCCTTTCTGGAAGCATTCTTCCGCTTTCTGCCGGTTCCCAGTGATGGTTATGATGCCGTTGGGTCCCGGCATCTTCAGCTTGAGGTAGACGTAACATGGTCGAGCCATGAACCTGGCGTAGGCGGGCCTACCCAGAATGGCGTGATAGGCGCTACTGAAGTCCACCACTTCGAACGTCAGCTTCTCCTTTCGGTAGTTCTTGGACTCACCAAAGACTACGTCGAGTGAGATCTGGCCAAGTGAGTCGGCTTTCTTCCCGGGGATTACCCCGTGGAACCTCATGTTACTTTCCCTCAGCTTGGACATAGGAATGCCCATATCCCGGAGGGTTGCTGCATACAAGATATTCAAGCCACTGCCTCCATCCATCAGAACTCTGGTCAGGCGCGTGCCTTCGATTACTGGGTCGACCACCAGCGCCTGCCGCCTAGGGGTGGCAATGTGCGCTGGATGATCGGACTGGTCAAATGTGATGGGGGTCTTTGACCATTTCAGGAACGTGGGGGTCGCCGGGGCAACCATGTTTACTTCTCTATTGACGATTTTCAGTCGACTTTTCCTCTCGACGTCTGCGAAGATCACCAAGGTGGAGTTGATGCGGGGGTATCCTCCGCCCCTTCCTTGTCTTCGGACTCTTCCGATTCCTTCTCTTTCTCAGTCGACTGATCCTTCTGGAAACTCTGGATCAAGAGTCGACACTGTCGAGTGGTGTGCTTGGGATACACCAAGTTCCCCTCTTCATCTTTCTTCGTGTGTATGGGACATGGCTGGTCGAGCATATCATCTCCAGCCTGACCCTTTCCTTTCTTGGGGGCCCAGGAGCCTTTTGGCTTCCCTTTGCCCTTCCCTTGATTAACCACCGCAGCCTCTCCCTGAGCGGCTGGGTCAGCCTTGCGCTTATTCTTTCGATTGTGATTCTGGTCGTCTTGTCCGACTGGTTTCTTGCCACTACGGAGCCGATCGGCTTCCCCGCCGTTGGCATACCGACTGGCAATCTCCATCATCCGCGACAGGGACATGTCGCCTGTTCGGCCAAACTTCAGATTCAACTCTCGGTTGCGCACGCCTTCCTTGAAGGCGCACACCGCCTCGTGCTGGGAGACGTTTTCCACCGTGTGATGCAGAGTGGTCCATCGCTGAATGTAGTCCCTCAGAGTTTCACTCGGCTTCTGCGCGCAGTGCTGAAGTTCTGCTAGTCCAGCAGGTCACTTGCAGGTGCCTTCGAAGGTCCGAATGAAAACCCGAGCGAGCTCTACCCAACTGTATATACTCCTGGGGGCTAACTGGTTGGGCCACGCCCGAGCGGAGCCTCCCAGCATCAAGGGGAGGTGCTTCATGGCCACGTCGTCGTTGCCGCCTCCGATCTGCACGGCCACTCGGTAGTCTTCCAGCCAAGTGTCCGGCTTCGACTCACCGGTGAACTTGCTTACTCCTGCCGCCAGCCTGAAGTTCGGGGGGATCTCCGCGGCCCTGATTGCACTGCAGAAACATTCAGGCCCTGAGGCCGGCGCTCGGCTGCCATCGGGTTGGTCTCCGCCTCGCTCGTCCCTGGATGCCCGGTTACGGTCGACTCGACCCTGTACAAGGATGGACCTCGCATCGAAACCTGGCCGCCGGGGATCCTGGGGAATCCTACGCTCGTTATTTTGCAGGCGCCTGCCCACGTGCCGCTGGGGTGAGTGTGACCCACTTCCGGGAGGAGGGGTAGGCGCTCGACGGCGGTCGTAGCGTCCGTGTCGACGGTCGAGTGGATCGTCGTTCCGACCCAGGTGCCGGTCTTGCCGCGGGCCACGTTCCTCACGCCTCGGGGGCGATCTTGGACTGTGGGCCGACCATACGGTGTCTGCAGCCACCGGTCTACTATGAATCCTGTTGCGCGACTGAGAGACAGCCGCGTTTTGCTCTTCGGCCGTTCGGAGCAAAGCTCGGATCTGCTGAAGACCTCTCCCAGCCTCCGACTGGGAGGGTTGAATCGACTCCACGATACGAGCTGCGGCCTCGAGGTTTTGGACTAGTGTGCGGAACACCTGAGTCTCGCGCAAACGCGATTGCCGCGGCCGTCACCTGGACTCGGGGACCAGTCGGCGAGCCTGTTCATCGAGTGAGTGATACGTCCAAAACGTATCTATAATTTCTGCTTGCTCCATGCCTCTTTTGTGTGATATTGCTATGATATTTATACACTTCCATACACTTTTGATCATATTTGGACTAACCTATTAACTCAGTACACCCCAGTGCCAGTTTCTGTTTTCTGTTGTTTTTGTATTTCAGGTTTTCTCATTACGTAAACTGCCAGAAAAATTCCGGGAAAATATATAAAAAATCAGCGTTCCGGAAGCTTCCATGCGGCCAAAGTAGGGCCGGAGGGGGGCCACCAAGGCTCCAGGCGCCCTGGGGGCGCCCCCCTCCTGGCCGCGCCGGGGGGGCGCCTGGGCCCCCCAGGCCTCCGCTGATGCCCCCCTTTGGCATATATTTACACCACGTCCCGAAACCCTCGAGGACGGAACCCTTTTTCGCGATCTCATCTATGTTCCGCCGCCGCCGCGCTTCCAAGATCGGGAGCACCAGGAGAACTCTTCCCGGCACCCTGCCGGAGGGGAGAACGACCACCGGGAGCCTCTCCACCACCATGGACGCCTCCCGGATGAGTTGTGAGTAGTCTCCCTTGGACCATGGGTCCATGACCAGTAGCTATGTGATGTTCTCCTCCCCTCTTTGTTCTTCACTAATTAGACCTCGTGAGCTGCCCTACATGATCGAGGCACATATGTAATCCTTATGCTGTTGCTATGATGAGTTTGCTGGGATCCGATGGATTATGAGATTATGTTCAGATTGTGTGTGAGTAATATATTTGATTTACCTCTTTTATATTTATGTTCTTGAGTAATTCTTGCATGTTCTCCGTTGCTGTTTATTGCTTTGGCGAAGTAGTAGGTAGTAACTCCAAGAGGGAACGTTATGCTTGATTGTGGGTTCATGCCCCTCGATGACTAGCTTGAGTGACAGAAACATGAGTCTAGGGGATGTGCTGTTGCCACAAGGGGGAAAACAACGGTGCTTGTACTCGCGGGTGCAAGGATTGTTTACTTTACGTAAAGTTCTTTTAATGCAGTCGTCTGTTGCTTTGAGTTTACACTATGGGTGGGACTCGCAACCTAATACCAGCGAGATGTTCTGGATAGATATCTCAAGGTGGATGATTAGTAGTAGATGCAGATGGATTTCGGTCTACTTACCTTGGCGTACCGCCCATGCTTTTGAGCCTCTACCTTTCTTTGTAGCATAGTTAGCACTGGTTTGCGCACATAATCCTGTCAATTGCCCAGCTGTAATTTGTTTACCTCGCATAGCTGTTTTATCGTCTTTTGGGAGAGAGACATCACTAGTGAACATCATGGGACCCCGGTCCATATTACCATCACTGATCACATCCGCTATTTACTTTCAGTTCTTACTTACTAGTTGCAGTAATACCTATCACTATTATCTCTTGCGTTTGATCCTTTGTAAACGACAAGGCCGGAGGGATTGACAACCTCTCTGTACTCGTTGGGAGCAAAGTTATTTGTATCTGTGTGCAGGTCCGGTTGATCGCTAGTTGCGCCGCTAGCAGTTGACACCTTCTTGTTGAACCTTGGAGTCTCAGGGGAATTCGACCCTTGGTATCTTTGCCAAGGGAAAACTACCGCTACACTGCATCTCAAACCTTCCACTTGGGGTAACCAATGAGGGGCGAGAAGCAATCAAACAAAGTTTTCTGGCGCCGTCGCCGGGGACTCCACTCTTCAAGATAGGGGAGTTGCACGCTATCTTTTACCTTTGCTTTTTTGTCTTGTTAGTTTACCTTTCAGTTTTTGCTTTAGTGTCTTTTATAAAAAAAATCACAAAAAAATTATTATTTGTTAGTAGTCCTTTCTGTTTATTCAAGCATGTTAGGATTTGGTGCTTTGAGGGAATCAGAAGTTCTAGATTTCCATCAAAGGGATGGAGAAAATATGAAGAAAGCATGGGACAAAATTTCTGATGCACATAGGAGAATTATGCCTTGGATACCTATAAAAATTGTGCTTAGAAACTTTTACCATGGTCTTTTTAAATGGTGTAAACACTCTCTTGATACTATAGTTGAAGGAGACTTCCTAGAGTGTGATGAAGCTAGAGCTCTTGAAATTATACATGGTCTATCTAGTTACTTTGTTTATGATCATAATTTTGATACTGTCATAGATAGACTTGATACTATTGAAAAGAGAATGGATGCTCTAGACTTAATGAACGTAGAGAAACCCAAACCCAAAAAGAGAGATATTTTGGAAATAGACAATGATTGGGAGCCTTTTGTTAGGATTAGCATCTCTAATCAAGACTTCCTTGCTTATTGTGATATTGGATCTATGGTTTCTACTATGCCAAAAATTGTTCATGATTCTTTAAAATTTAACATGGATAGATTATCATCTCATCATGAACACACTAATGGAGATATTTCTGAGATCCAGGGAAGAATAAAAGACGTGCCAGTTACATTCCTTAAAGGGATTGCAATGGTTGATTTCTTCATCATGAAGCCGAACCAAGGAAATATAGTGTTTGGAAGGGACTTCCTCCGAGCCGTAAAGGGCTTCATCGATATAGGTAAGGGACAAATCCGCTTACGCGGGAAGGCAAAAGGTGTGTACCCCTTTCCTAGAAGGAATAAGAGTGAACTTATTGAGGAACCATTTGAAGCAATTTATAACTCCGATTATTATGATGATTATTGATTCCTCTTTGCATTATGCCTAGCTTAAAGGCATAAAAGAAAGCGCTTTTGGGAGGCAGCCCACAATGAATAAAATTTTATTTTGCTTTTGTTGTGTCTTGATGTTGTTACTACAGTAGCATCATCATTGTATCTTTACTTTTCAGCTTTGTGCCAAGTGTAGCCTTTGATTGCAAGAAAGTTCAAAAGTTGTGACGTGCTGTCCAGGAAACAGATTCTGTCCTTGGACAGAAAAATTCGTATAAAATCACCAGATCATCTTTTTGGTCTGAATTTTTTCGACAGCGTGCTCTATACAATTGGCTTTCAGGCATCTGTTCTGAGTTTTTTGATTTGAGTGGCGAAGTGCCCCGAAAAAATCGTTTACTACCTGCTGGTCTGTTTTTCACAGATTCTGTCCTGTTTTGCCTTTTCTTCATTTTGCAAACCTTGAGCTTGCTTTTTCTTTGCAAAAACCTTTTGGCAATCTTGAGAAACAGTATAAATTCAAGAATATCCTTATTTCCAGCAAGGAAAAATTATTTTATTAAGGGTACTAACCTCGCTAATCAGATTATGATGAGTTATGTATGAAGGGAGTTTTCAAGTGTGCGAGGAAAGATGATAAAAAGATTCAGGAGTGTCAAACGCTCAAGCTTGGGGATGCCCCCATGCACCCCCAAGAAATATTCAAGAAGACTCAAGCGTCTAAGCTTGGGGATGCCCCCGTGCATCCCCTTCTCCATCAACATTATCAGTTCGTCTTTCGTTCCACTATATTTTTATCACTTCATGTGTTATGTGCTATGCTTGGAGCGTCTTGCTTTTAGTTTCCTTTTTTGTTTTCTTTAGCTTTGCTTGCTTTTCATAACGAGTTGGAACTCAGCCTTCTTTGTGTGGGAGAAAAACACGCTCCACTTCAACCTAGAACATAACATAGAATTTTCATGCCTATCCTTGCTGTGTGTGTTCTTTGTCTTTCAATAGCTACTATCATGTTCAGCTCTTAGTTTTCATGCTTATCTTTTTAAAGAGCTTTTGTTTAGTTGGTCGCTGGAACTCTCTTTAGTTATCATGCTTATCTTATTAAGAGAGTTGGCTTCTGTTGCACTGGTCGATATGTCTATGATAAAAATGCTATGTGCATAATGGTGCTTAGTAGTTCATGTTTTCTTATGGTTAGACTCAAATAGCTGGGGGGGGGGTTCTCAATGTGTTATTGGAGTACCAACATGATTTGTTTGCCTATGATGTGGTATGGTCTAGTGATATCTTCCTCCAGGAATTTATTTTGATTGACTTGGCGTATGCTCACGCATATTTAAATGTCACAACCCTAGTTCTGGTATGCACTAGGTTAGCCTTGTGGTTTGCATCATGTTTAATTTTCAAGTGAAATTGAAATGAGGACTTGTGAAACCCTCAGAAACCCTATTGAAAAATGACCCAAATAAAAGTTGCTCCAAAAGGGTCCAAGAAAATGTTCATGTGGCCCTCTAAAAATATTGGTCAGAGATAAAAATCAAGCCAATATTATTAGGAGCTCATAAGTATTTATTTTGGGCATTTGGAATTAATGCAATAGTTATTTGCATTGGATATATATATATTTTTTATATTTTATATATGTCCAAAATTCTGGTTGTTTATTTTTAGGGGCTTGGGTTAATTTCTAGGTCCCTGCAAAATAAATATGTCAGAAGAAAATAATTGATTTAATTTAGATATTAAATCAAAACAAATGTCAGAAAAATAGAAAACAGAAAGAAACAAAAGGGTTAGCTTACCTGGGCCACTTGCTGGCCTGGCACTGGGACGGCCCAGTTGCCAGTCGTCGTCCTCCTGGCGACGACAGGAGGCCGAGCGTGTGGCCGGCGCGCGCTCGCGGCGGGAGCGCCACGCGAGCTGCCTGCTTCACCTCCCCTCGCCGACTGGTGGTCTCTGGACGAGCCACGCACCTCCCCCGACCCTCTCGCACTCTCCGGGTCCTCTCCCTCGCTCTCTCTCGCAACTCCCGAACGCCGCCGTCGCCGTCGATCGCCGTAGCCGTAGCCACTGCCCTCCCCTCGCCCTTCCGAGTAGCCCGAGAGCTCCGCCACTTCAACCGCGTCCTCTCCGTCAAGCCACAAGACGCCGGGTGCCCTGGAACACCACAAATGCCGTCGTCTTCTTCCTCTGCTCCGACGATCACCGCCGACGATTTTGTCGCAGCAGAAGTCTCCCCGAGCCACTGACCTCCCCAGCAGAACCGCGGTGAGCCCCCGGTTCTTTCCCCCCTGTACTCGCCGTCGTCTGCGGCCTCTAGCCCTACCACCGCAGTTGCCCGACCTCACCGCCGCCGGCGATGCCGCCGCCGTGGCCACAGCCACCCAAACTCCAAGCGGAGCACGCCACCGCGTCCGCCGTTTCACCAGGAGCCCGTAGCGCCCCTCCGTAGGTCTCCCCGTGCCCCGTAGCCCCAGACCCGACGAGGGCCGAACTCCGGCGCCGCCGCGAGCTCGTTTCCGGCAAGCTCCGGCCGTCCCAGCTGCTGCCGCTTGCGGAAATGGACGCGGACGACCTCCAGCAGCTCGCCCGTGGTCTCCGCTGCCCATTTGACCGCCGGAGCGGCATTTCCGTGCCCCTCCGCCGCGTCTGTGGTCGCCGGCGTCGAGCCGCCGGTGGGATTTGACCGCTGACCGGCGTGCTTTGACCCCCTGTGTCAATGACAGGTGGGCCCCCACCCTTTAGTTAGTTGACTGATTAGCTAAATTAATTAGTTTTGTTAATTAGTTTAGCCACTGACATGTGGACCCAGCCCTGCTGATTATTTCTGTTACGATTAATTTAGAGTTAATTAACTCAATTAATTAACTGAGTCACTGACCAGTGGACCCCACTGTCAGGTTTGACTCTGGACCAGCCCCTTTGACCTGCTGATGTCATGCCTGTGTCATGCTGACGCAGTAATCCAGTTCTGGTTTTTAAATAAATCTTAAATGATTTATTTATTTCAGAAATTGGCTTAAACTTTAAAAAATCACAAAAATTCAACCGTAGCTCAGAATGAAATAATTTATATATGAAAAATTATCAGAAAAATTCAATCTATCCATCTGTACCATTTTCATGCATGAAAAATGAAGTTAAACCTACTGTTTTTATGAAAACACATAAATGGCATTTAAAATGCTTATCTCTAGAGTTGCATTTGAACCCTTGGTTCAAATGGAGTTCAACCAATCAAAATGCTAGTTGCATTAGCTCAAACAACATCATATTTTCATGCCATATTCAATCATCATATTGTTGCATATGTTTGTGTTTGATTGTCGGCACCGTTCTTCTCGATAGTTCCATCTCCGGAGACCGATCCAGAGTACCTGTCAGAGGAGCAGTGCTCTGCACGTTGTTTTATCAGGCAAGCAAACCCCCTTGTTCATTCCAATACAACCTCTCTCTCGCTCCTGCTCCCTGTTATTGCATTAGGACAACAACGACTTCAACTTCTACTTTATGCTACGGTAGTTGAACCCATTCCTCTGCATGACCTGTCTTTCCACAGTAAATAGTTGAAACCCACTAGCATGTGTAGGAGTTGATTGAAGCCATGTTGTGATCTTACCATGCCTTGCTTGCTATTGCTTAGAGTGTGTCATGTCTAATTCATCGGGAATGAATTGGAGTGAAATGATATGTTCTGATGCTAAGGGTTAAGCGTGTGAACGCGATTTGGTAAAGGTAGCGGTGAGAGGCCATGTAGGAGTACATGGTGGGTTGTCTCACTGGAACCGTCCCTAAGAACTGAGTTCCGAGTATGTTGTCCAATGACTAGTTACTACCACACATTGGGTTCCGGTAACTCGACCCCTCTCGACTTATTAATCAACATGATCTCTGTCCAGGAGTTGCAACTAGTTTCTGGTGTTTGTAGGTAGTGTTAGTAGTCTACCAAGTGGCACTCGGCCAGTGGGCTTGGGACAGACTAGGAACCGTGGCACGGTGTACCTAGCGTAGATCCACTCGGCGAGGTGGGCTTGGGAACCCTGCGCACATCATTTGGGGCCGTGAGCGACACCCCGGCCGGATCTCCCCACGGATGGAACCCGAATAGGCGATAAACCTGGACGAGAGACTTGTGTGGTTAGTCAGGTCGTGGCCGACACCCTCGCCAGGCTTCCGCTTGAAGGTTGCCGAGATACACGAGATGTACATGGCGGTAAGTGGCGAGAGCGTGTGTGAAGCAGTACACCCCTGCAGGGTTAACATGATCTATTCGAATAGCCGGGTCCGCGGTTATGGACTTCTTGGATGCTTACGTGGTACATAGATAACTTGAAGTGGATACTCTAAAATACTCAAGACAAGTGTGAGTGCTATGGACGGCCTTCTCGTAGGGAGACGGGAATGAATCCATAGTGGTGTATTGTGTGGTGCTTAGTGGACTCGTGTGCGCCACCTCAAGAGAGTTACCAGCAATCGTAGAATAGGATAGCCACTGAGTCAAAGCTGGCTTGCTGCAACTAAACCCCACTTTGCCATCTTGATACAAGTGCATGTATGATAGGGTCTGATATAAGTCTTGCTGAGTACCTTTGTACTCATGTTTGCTTAATTTATGTTTTGCAGATAGGATTGATGTCTCACTAGTAGTTCCGCTTGGACTTCGACAAGTAGCTTGTACCTCAGCTACGATCTTGGACGAGTGTTGTAGATAGTCAGGCTCTTCAGCCTTTTCATTTGTAGATGTCTGTACTCAGACATGTAGTGCTTCCGCTTGTTGCTTGTATGCTCTGAATGTTGGGTCGTGAGACCCATGTTTGTAATACTTGGCTCCTCGGAGCCTAATGAATAAATACTTTGTTTATTAGAGTCTTGTTGTGACGCCATGTTGTATTTGCACATATTGAGCATATTGTGTGTATGTTATTGAAATGCTTGGTATGTGTGGGATCCGACACCTAGTTGTTTACCCTTGGTAGCCTATCTTACAGGGAAATGTCTCCTAGTGTTTCCACTGAGCCTTGGTAGCTTGCTACTGCTCCGGAACACTTAGGCTGACCGGCATGTGTCCTTCTTCGTTCCCGTGTCTGTCCCTCAGGGGAAATGTCACGCGTTGTTCCTTTAAGTCCTTGTAGCTTGCTACGACTTGTGTTCATACGTTGATGACCGACACGTTCGTTGCTGGGTCATGAATGCCTGTCTCTGTAATTTAGTGCCACTTTTGGTTTATAACTGGTCATGTCGGCCCGGGTTCTCTGTCATATGGATGCTAGCGACACTATCATATACGTGAGCCAAAATGCGCAAACGGTCCTGGGCCAGGTAAGGTGGCACCCGTGGGGATACCGTGCGTGAGGCCGCAAAGTGATATGGTGTGTTACATGCTAGATCAGTGTGACCTAGGATCGGGGTCCCGACAGCGTTGGTATCAGAGCCTGACTGCCTGTAGGATTACCAAGCCCAAATGGTCGAAGTTGAGTCTAGAAATTCTTTAGTTATATAAGGGAATTGATTGTGGAAGGGAACGTAAGGCTCTTTTTACTCCTTATACCTCATGTCTTCTGATCTGAGTCATCTTACCTTTCCTACGGGGTTAAGGAACTAGGCTTTCTCTTCCGTCTATCAGGATCACGAGTTACTACTCCGTAGTCCCTTAAGATTGGTTGACCAGAGTCCTAATCTTGTTTCAAGCTCTTCCGGTGAAGTTGTTTTAGTACTATCACAGTACCTTGAGTGATGATGTTGAGATGTTGAACTACCCTTTGTTAGCAGGATGTCTCATTCTGAGCGTTTTACTGCCGTTATGTTGCCAGAATTATCCTAGTAGTTCGAGAGATACTAATTTCTTGTTCTACCTTATGCATTCTATAGTTGTTGATGTTTCCGTCTTCGGTTTCGCTTCTCAGGATGTCTTCAGTTAAGCGAAGCTCAGCTGCTCGTAGACAGAACCACGGAGATGGTAGGGATGAGGTGGATCCTCCCGACCAGCCTTCGTTGGCAGAATTAATGTTAGAGATGGAGAGAGACAAGTGTGAGTCTAACCGTTTGTTGGTACGTATTGAGGAGAACACCGCACAACAGTGCAAGGAATCAACAACCATCCATGACTTCATTCGTCTCAAACCACCCACCTTTCATCATTCCATTGAGCCACTCGATGCAGATGACTGGCTCCATAGTATCACTCACAAGCTGCGTTCTGCGAATGTAGCTGAAGATGACAAGGTCATCTATGCCACTTATCACTTAGAAGGTCCTGCTAGTCTTTGGTGGCAGAACTATGAGGCCATGATTCCCGCTGGCCAGATTCCTACCTGGAGAGATTTCACCAAGGCTTTTCGTGAGCATCATATCCCTCAAGCCCTTATCGATCGTAAGAGAGAAGAGTTCTGTAGTCTTACACAGGCTAAGATGGCTGTTGATGCTTATAGTCGAGAGTTTGAGAACCTCGCCCGCTATGCTACAGAAGAAGTGTCCACGGACGCCAAGAAGCAGGCTAGGTTCCGGAAGGGTCTCAACCCCAAACTGCGTCGTGATCTCCACTTGCATCATTGCAACACATTCCAGGCTCTTGTGAACAAGGCCATCAATGCAGAGACAGCTCAGCTCACTTACGATGAGTCTCGTAAGCACACCCTTGATTTGGGAACTTCCTCCGGTTCTAGTTCTTAGAAGCGCCGGATTTGGGTTCCGAACTCTATTCTTCCACCCATTTATCCTCCGAGGCCACCTCGTGTGGTACCTCTTCCAGTTCAACAGTATGCTCCACCCAGGTCTATTGATGGACTGTTTGCCAATGCGGGTCCACGTCCTACCTCCAGGATTTGCTACAAGTGCGGAGAACCGGGACACATTGCCCGTATTTGCACCCAGACCCGTGTTGCTCCATCCCAGTCCGAGAAATCTGTTAGACGTGATAAATCATCACGCAATATGATCAGTGTTAAGTCAGCCCCCATCGAACATGGACGTGTGCATCACGTCTCAGCCAATGACGCTCATGATGATCCAGATGTCGTTCTTGGTACACTTCTTGTCAATTGTCATCCGGCATCGGTTCTATTCGATACTGGAGCGTCTCATTCTTTCATTTCCGAAAGTTATGCCTGTTTGCACGACATGTCATTTTGTGATATGCCTTCCCCACTACTTATTCAAACTCCTGGATCCAAATGGCAAACTTCTAGTGTAAGCCATGGTAATGAAATCCTTGTCGACAGACTTGTGTTCCTTGCATCACTTGTAGCCCTCAAGTCTTCAGATATTAATATCATCTTGGGTATGGACTGGATGTCAGCTCATCATGCCAAGATTGATTGTTTCACTAGGTCTGTTCAGCTTACACACCCATCTCGCAAGACAGTCACCGTCACCACTAGAGTTGCAAAGCGTCAACTCTATTCTCTTAATGACAGCCCTCTTCCAGATCTTGAAGATGTTCCGGTAGTCCGTGACTTTCTGGATGTCTTTCCAGAGGAACTGCCAGGTGTTCCACCCGACCGAGATGTAGAGTTTGTTATAGATCTGATCCCAGGAACCGCTCCAATCTCTAGGAGACCCTACAAAATGGCACCCTTAGAACTAGCCGAGCTTAAGAAACAACTTGATGAGTCCTTGCAAAAGGGTTTCATTCGTCCTAGTTCTTCTCCCTGGGCTTGCCCCGTCCTCTTCGTTAAGAAGAAGGATGGTACGGATCGGATGGTTGTAGACTATCATCCCGTTAATTTGGTCACGGTAAAGAACAAGTATCCGCTTCCCAGGATCAACGATCTGTATGATCAACTCGCTGGATCCTGAGTCTTCTCCAAGATGGATTTGAGGTTAGGATACCATCAAATCAAGATTAGAAATGGGGACATACCCAAGACGGCTTTCGTCACTCGTTATGGTCAGTACGAGTACACCGTCATGTCCTTCGGTTTAACAAATGCTCCAGCCACCTTCTCCCGCTTGATGAACTCGATCTTCATGGAGTACTTAGATAAGTTCGTCGTGGTTTACCTCGATGATATTCTTATTTACTCGAAAAACGAGGAAGAGCATGCCGAATATCTTAGACTTGTTCTAGAAAAACTCAGAGAGCACCGCCTTTATGCCAAGTTCTCCAAGTGCGAATTTTGGTTGCCAGAAGTGACCTATCTCGGTCATGTAATCTCTGGTAAGGGCATTGCTGTCAACCCCGAGAGAGTTCAGGCCGTTCTTGATTGGACTCCGCCTGAAACAGTTAAACAAGTTAGGAGTTTCCTTGGTCTAGCCAGTTATTGTCGCCGCTTTGTTGAGAACTTCTCTAAAGTGGCCAAACCTCTCACGGAACTTCTTAAGAAAGATAAAAAGTTTGAGTGGTCCCCACAGTGTGAGCACAGTTTTCAGGAACTGAAAAGACGCCTGACTTCTGCTCTCATACTTGTGCCACCGGATTTCACTAAGGACTTTGTTATCTACTGTGATGCCTCACGACAGGGACTAGGTTGCATCCTTATGCAGGATCGTCGTGTGATTGCCTATGCATCTCGACAGTTGCATCCACATGAGGAGAATTATCCTACACATGATCTAGAGCTTGCAGCCGTAGTCTATGCACTTAAGACCTGGCGGCATTACCTCCTTGGTAATCGTTGCGAGATCTACACCGATCACCAGAGTCTCAAGTATATTTTCACCCAACCATATTTGAATCTTAGGCAAAGACGTTGGTTGGAGTTGATCTCAGATTACGACTTAGGGATTACCTATACCCCAGGCAAGGGAAATGTCATGGCTGATGCGCTAAGTCGTAAGTCCTATTGCAACAATCTCATGTTGCAGCAGGGCCAACCACTTCTCCATGAGGAATTATGTAAGCTTAACCTTCACATTGCTCCTCACGGATTCCTTTCAACTTTGGTGGCAAAACATACTCTTATGGATCATATCATAGAAGCCCAGAAGCATGATACCGGAATTACCCGGATAAAGAAAAACATTGCCAAGAGTATTGCTGGTAGTTTCTCTATGGATGATCGAGGTGTTGTTTTCTTTGATAATCTCTTGGTAGTTCCCAAGAAGCAACATCTTCGGGAATTGATTCTTAAAGAGGCTCATGAATCTCCTCTCACAATTCATCCCGGTAGTACTAAGATGTATCAGGACCTACGCCAGAGGTTCTGGTGGACTAGGATGAAGAGAGAAATTGCTGAGTTCATTGCTAAATGTGAAGTTTGTTGTTGCGTTAAGGCAGAACATCAAAGATCTGCTGGCACCCTTCAGCCTCTAGCTATTCCTGAGTGGAAATGGGATAAAGTTGGTATGGACTTCATCACCGGTTTTCCCAGGACCAAGAGAGGGAATAATGCTATCTTCGTAGTCATTGATCGTCTCTCCAAAGTGGCTCACTTCCTACATGTTCGAGAGAGTATCACTGCTAGTCAGCTTGCTGACTTGTATATTTCTCGAATAGTGTCACTTCATGGTGTCCCACTAGAGATCAATTCAGACCGTGGTAGTCTTTTCACTTCTCATTTTTGGGAGAGTTTCCAGACTGCCATGGGCACCCATCTTTCCTTCAGTACCGCTTTCCACCCTCAGTCAAGTGGTCAGGTGGAACGGGTTAATAAAATTCTCGAAGACATGCTTAGAGCTTGCGTTACCTCATTCGGTATGGATTGGGAGAAATGTCTTCCTTTCGCCGAATTTGCTTATAACAATAGCTATCAATCCAGTCTCAAGCAAGCTCCTTTTGATATTCTTTATGGACGAAGATGTCGAACACCTTTGAACTGGTCAGAAACAGGTGAAAGACAATTATTTGGACCGGATATGATCCAGGAAGCAGAAGAGCAAGTTCGCATCATTCGTGAGAATTTGAAAACAGCCCAGTCTCGTCAAAAGAGCCAGTATGATCGTCATCATAAGGAAGTGGTTTATGAGGTTGGTGACAAAGCTTATCTTCGGGTTACTCCTTTGAAGGGTACCCATCGTTTCGGTATCAAGGGCAAGTTGGCTCCTCGTTACATTGGTCCTTTTTGCATTCTTGCTAAACGAGGAGAGGTTGCCTACCAATTGGAACTACCCCCACATCTTTCTCGAGTTCATGATGTCTTCCACGTCTCTCAACTCAGGCGTTGCTTCTCGGATCCCATCCACGGAGTGGACCACGAAAAGCTTGATCTCCAAGATAACCTCACATATCGAGAGTATCCCATTCGCATTCTGGATCAAGCAGAGCGTGTCACCCGACGTCATAACATCAAGTTTCTCAAAGTTCAATGGTCCCATCATTCCGAGAGAGAAGCTACTTGGGAGCGAGAAGATCGTCTCCGACTGGAGTACCCCACCTTCTTTCCGCCTACTCCTGAATCTCGGGACGAGATTCTTTCGAGTGGAGGCGAGTTGTCACAACCCTAGTTCTGGTATGCACTAGGTTAGCCTTGTGGTTTGCATCATGTTTAATTTTCAAGTGAAATTGAAATGAGGACTTGTGAAACCCTCAGAAACCCTATTGAAAAATGACCCAAATAAAAGTTGCTCCAAAAGGGTCCAAGAAAATGTTCATGTGGACCTCTAAAAATATTGGTCAGAGATAAAAATCAAGCCAATATTATTAGGAGCTCATAAGTATTTATTTTGGGCATTTGGAATTAATGCAATAGTTATTTGCATTGGATATATATATATATTATATTTTATATATGTCCAAAATTCTGGTTGTTTATTTTTAGGGGCTTGGGTTAATTTCTAGGTCCCTGCAAAATAAATATGTCAGAAGAAAATAATTGATTTAATTTAGATATTAAATCAAAACAAATGTCAGAAAAATAGAAAACAGAAAGAAATAAAAGGGTTAGCTTACCTGGGCCACTTGCTGGCCTGGCACTGGGCCGGCCCAGTTGCCAGTCGTCGTCCTCCTGGCGATGACAGGAGGCCGAGCGTGTGGCCGGCACGCGCTCGCGGCGGGAGCGCCACGCGAGCTGCCTGCTTCACCTCCCCTCGCCGCCTGGTGGTCTCTGGACGAGCCACGCACCTCCCCCAACCCTCTCGCACTCTCCTGGTCCTCTCCCCTCCTCTCCCTCGCTCTCTCTCGCAACTCCCGAACGCCGCCGTCGCCGTCGATCGCCGTAGCCGTAGTCACTGCCCTCCCCTCACCCCTCAGAGTAGCCCGAGAGCTCCGCCACTTCACCCTCGTCCTCTCCGTCAAGCCAAAAGACGCCGGGTGCCCTGGAACACCGCAAATGCCGTCGTCTTCTTCCTCTGCCCCGACGATCGCCGTCGACGATTTCGCCGCAGCAGAAGTCTCCCCGAGCCACTGACCTCCCCAGCAGAACCGCGGTGAACCCCCGGTTCTTTCCCCCCTGTCCTCGCCGTCGTCTGCGGCCTCTAGCCCTACCACCGCAGTTGCCCGACCTCACCGCCGCCGGCGATGCCGCCGCCGTGGCCACAGCCACCCAAACTCCAAGCGGAGCACGCCACCGCGTCCGCCGTTTTACCAGGAGCCAGTAGCGCCCCTCCGTAGGTCTCCCCGTGCCCTATAGACCCAGACCCGACGAGGGCCGAACTCCGGCGCCGCCGCGAGCTCGTTTCCGGCGAGCTCCGGCCGTCCCAGCTGCTGCCGCTTGCGGGAATGGACGCGGACGAGCTCCAGCAGCTCGCCCGTGGTCTCCGCTGCCCATTTGACTGCCGGAGCGGCATTTCCGTGACCCTCCGCCGCGTCTGTGGTCGCCGGCGTCGAGCCGCCGGTGGGATTTGACCGCTGACCGGCGTGCTTTGACCCCCTGTGTCAATGACAGGTGGGCCCCCACCCTTTAGTTAGTTGACTGATTAGCTAAATTAATTAGTTTTGTTAATTAGTTTAGCCACTGACATGTGGGCCCAGCCCTGCTGATTATTTCTGTTACGATTAATTTAGAGTTAATTAACTCAGTTAATTAACTGAGTCACTGACCAGTGGACCCCACTGTCAGGTTTGACTCTGGACCAGCCCCTTTGACCTGCTGATGTCATGCCTGTGTCATGCTGACGCAGTGATCCAGTTCTGGTTTTTAAATAAATCTTAAATGATTTATTTATTTCAGAAATTGGCTTAAAGTTTAAAAAATCACAAAAATTCAACCGTAGCTCAGAATGAAATAATTTATATATGAAAAATTATCAGAAAAATTCAATCTATCCATCTGTACCATTTTCATGCATGAAAAGTGAAGTTAAACCTACTGTTTTTATGAAAACACATAAATGGCATTTAAAATGCTTATCTCTAGAGTTGCATTTGAACCCTTGGTTCAAATGGAGTTCAACCAATCAAAATGCTAGTTGCATTAGCTCAAACAACATCATATTTTCATGCCATATTCATGCATCATATTGTTGCATATGTTTGTGTTTGATTGTCAGCACCGTTCTTCTCGATAGGTCCAGCTCCGGAGACCGATCCAGAGTACCTGTCAGAGGAGCAGTGCTCTGCACGTTGTTTTATCAGGCAAGCAAACCCCCTTGTTCATTCCAATACAACCTCTCTCTCGCTCCTGCTCCCTGTTATTGCATTAGGACAACAACGACTTCAACTGCTACTTTATGCTACGGTAGTTGAACCCATTCCTCTGCATGACCTGTCTTTCCACAGTAAATAGTTGAAACCCACTAGCATGTGTAGGAGTTGATTGAAGCCATGTTGTGATCTTACCATGCCTTGCTTGCTATTGCTTAGAGTGTGTCAGGTCTAATTCATCGGGAATGAATTGGAGTGAAATGATATGTTCTGATGCTGAGGGTTAAGCGTGTGAACGCGATTTGGTAAAGGTAGCGGTGAGAGGCCATGTAGGAGTACATGGTGGGTTGTCTCACTGGAACCGTCCCTAAGAACTGAGTTCCGAGTATGTTGTCCAATGACTAGTTACTACCACACATTGGGTTCCGGTAACTCGACCCCTCTCGACTTATTAATCAACATGATCTCTGTCCAGGAGTTGCAACTAGTTTCTGGTGTTTGTAGGTAGTGTTAGTAGTCTACCAAGTGGCACTCGGCCAGTGGGCTTGGGATAGACTAGGCACCGTGGCACGGTGTACCAAGCGTAGATCCACTCGGCGAGGTGGGCTTGGGAACCCTGCGCACATCATTTGGGGCCGTGAGCGACACCCCGGCCGGATCTCCCCACGGATGGAACCCGAATAGGCGATAAACCTGGACGAGAGACTTGTGTGGTTAGTCAGGTCGTGGCCGACACCCTCGCCAGGCTTCCGCTTGAAGGTTGCCGAGATACACGAGATGTACATGGCGGTAAGTGGCGAGAGCGTGTGTGAAGCAGTACACCCCTGCAGGGTTAACATGATCTATTCGAATAGCCGGGTCCGCGGTTATGGACTTCTTGGATGCTTACGTGGTACATAGATAACTTGAAGTGGATACTCTAAAATACTCAAGACAAGTGTGAGTGCTATGGACGGCCTTCTCGTAGGGAGACGGGAATGAATCCATAGTGGTGTATTGTGTGGTGCTTAGTGGACTCGTGTGCGCCACCTCAAGAGAGTTACCAGCAATCGTAGAATAGGATAGCCACTGAGTCAAAGCTGGCTTGCTGCAACTAAACCCCACTTTGCCATCTTGATACAAGTGCATGTATGATAGGATCTGATGTAAGTCTTGCTGAGTACCTTTGTACTCATGTTTGCTTAATTTATGTTTTGCAGATAGGATTGATGTCTCACTAGTAGTTCCGCTTGGACTTCGACAAGTAGCTTGTACCTCAGCTACGATCTTGGACGAGTGTTGTAGATAGTCAGGCTCTTCAGCCTTTTTCATTTGTAGATGTCTGTACTCAGACATGTAGTGCTTCCGCTTGTTGCTTGTATGCTCTGAATGTTGGGTCATGAGACCCATGTTTGTAATACTTGGCTCCTCGGAGCCTAATGAATAAATACTTTGTTTATTAGAGTCTTGTTGTGACACCATGTTGTATTTGCACATATTGAGCATATTGTGTGTATGTAATTGAAATGCTTGGTATGTGTGGGATCCGACACCTAGTTGTTTACCCTTGGTAGCCTATCTTATAGGGAAATGTCTCCTAGTGTTTCCACTGAGCCTTGGTAGCTTGCTACTGCTCCGGAACACTTAGGCTGACCGGCATGTGTCCTTCTTCGTTCCCGTGTCTGTCCCTTAGGGGAAATGTCACGCGTTGTTCCTTTAAGTCCTTGTAGCTTGCTACGACTTGGGTTCATACGTTGATGACCGACACGTTCGTTGCTGGGTCATGAATGCCTGTCTCTGTAATTTAGTGCCACTTTTGGTTTATAACTGGTCATGTCAGCCCGGGTTCTCTGTCATATGGATGCTAGCGACACTATCATATACGTGAGCCAAAATGCGCAAACGGTCCCGGGCCAGGTAAGGTGGCACCCGTGGGGATACCGTGCGTGAGGCCGCAAAGTGATATGGTGTGTTACATGCTAGATCGGTGTGACCTAGGATCGGGGTCCCGGCATTAAGACTGTAAAGAAAGTCTATCAAGCCTGGATGATCTTTAGTTTCTGAGTAGCGATATAACTTCCATGCCTGATTCAATGTTGCTTTGTCGGTCTGCATGATTATGACCGTCATTTCTCTTTTAGTTGGTCGCTCCCAGTCTTTTGCTAACCTTCGCCTGTACTAAGCGGACTGACTGCTTGTGCATCCAAAATCCTGTAAACCAGTTATGCCATATGATTCCACCATACCTTCTTATACATGGTATTTACCTACCATTCCTAACGAAGACTTTCATGTACCATCTCGAAATTATTCAAAAAAAAAAGCTTTTCTCTTTTGTGCCTCTGTTTTGGCTCATGAGGAAGTAGTAGTTAATTCATGATCTTTTTAAGTTGGACAAGCTTCACCCCGGGATTGCATGTCTAATGTGCAAACCCATAACACGAGAAGGAACTGGCATAGAGTGTGCCCAGCTCATTAAAAATTATACAACAAACAAACCCTCCTTCACGCTTTGTTCATGAGAAATCAGAAACCTTTGGCAGTGATAAACAAAGGAGATTAAGAGGATGTGATCGTCCTCATTCGGGAGCCGTTCCTCGAAACTTGTCCAGCTCAAGAAGTGATTGAGTTATCTGCTAGCATTCGTTGACGAAATATGCATATTCTAAAAAAATAATTATTACCTCTATTTTTAAAACCAAGAGCTCTGGTACATGTTTAGTTTTTGTTTTCGACCACGGGTTTTCAACCTTGCCATCAAAAGCCACGGTTCGAGAGTCTCCACCTTCTTTAAAGCACCAACTATTGAGAGCATGATTGTCATTCTGAGTGTAATGTGCATTGTCCCAAAGTACCATTGTCTTTTGCATGATTATGATATCGTTTATTCTGAAATCAATGTATCTAGTCGTCACTTAAACCTTGGAGGTGCCCCTGCATTTATGTTTTGCTTCACTAAAGGGGGCAAGCGAGGTACCACTTTATCATATTCGCACACCATGCCCATTACAAATCTTTTGAGTATTTCAGTATCATATTGTAAAACTTCCAGTTCTTTGTGATTTTCTCATGAGGCAACTTAATTACTACAGATCCATTGTCTCAGTAAGCACTTGTCATGTGACTGTGAAAAGTTCTTATATGGATTAATAGCATGTCACCACAGAAATTATGCTTGTTATCATTTACCTACTCGAGGACGAGCAGGAATTAAGCTTGGGGATGTTGATACGTCCAAAACGTATCTATAATTTCTGCTTGCTCCATGCCTCTTTTGTGTGATATTGCTATGATATTTATACACTTCCATACACTTTTGATCATATTTGGACTAACCTATTAACTCAGTGCACCCCAGTGCCAGTTTCTGTTTTCTGATGTTTTTGTATTTCAGGTTTTCCCATTACGTAAACTGCCAGAAAAATTCTGGGAAAAATATATAAAAAAGCAGTGTTCCGGAAGCTTCCATGCGGCCAAAGTAGGGCCGGAGGGGGGCCACCAGGGCTCCAGGCGCCCTGGGGGCGCGGCCCCCCTCCTGGCCGCGCCGGGGGGGGGGGGGGCGCCTGGGCCCCCCAGGCCTCCGCTGATGCCCCCCTTTGGCATATATTTACACCGCGTCCCGAAACCCTCGAGGACGGAACCCTTTTTCGCGATCTCATCTCTGTTCCGCCGCCGCCGCGCTTCCAAGATCAGGAGCACCAGGAGAACTCTTCCCGGAACCCTGCCGGAGGGGAGAACCACCATCGGGAGCCTCTCCACCACCATGGACGCCTCCCGAATGAGTTGTGAGTAGTCTCCCTTGGACCATGGGTCCATGACCAGTAGCTATGTGATGTTCTCCTCCCCTCTTTGTTCTTCACTAATTAGACCTCGTGAGCTGCCCTACATGATCGAGGCACATATGTAATCCTTATGCTGTTGCTATGATGAGTTTGCTGGGATACGATGGATTATGAGATTATGTTCAGATTGTGTGTGAGTAATATATTTGATTTACCTCTTTTATATTTATGTTCTTGAGTAATTCTTGCATGTTCTCCGTTGCTGTTTATTGCTTTGGCCAAGTAGTACGTAGTAACTCCAAGAGGGAACGTTATGCTTGATTGTGGGTTCATGCCCCTCGATGACTAGCTTGAGTGACAGAAACATGAGTCTAGGGGATGTGATGTTGCCACAAGGAGGAAAACAACGGTGCTTGTACTCGCGGGTGCAAGGATTGTTTACTTTACGCAAAGTTCTTTTAATGCAGTTGTCTGTTGCTTTGAGTTTACACTATGGGTGGGACTCGCAACTTAATACCAGCGAGATGTTCTGGATAGATATCTCAAGGTGGATGATTAGTAGTAGATGCAGATGGATTTCGGTCTACTTACCTTGGCGTACCACCCATGCTTTTGAGCCTCTACCTTTCTTTGTAGCATAGTTAGCATTGGTTTGCGCACATAATCCTGTCAATTGCCCAGCTGTAATTTGTTTACCTCGCATAGCTGTTTTATCATCTTTTGGGAGAGAGACATCACTAGTGAACATCATGGGACCCCGGTCCATATTACCATCGATGATCACATCCGCTATTTACTTTCAGTTCTTACTTACTAGTTGCAGTAATACCTATCACTATTATCTCTTGCGTTTGATCCTTTGTAAACGACAAGGCCGGAGGGATTGACAACCTCTCTGTACTCGTTGGAAGCAAAGTTATTTGTATCTGTGTGCAGGTCCGGTTGATCGCTAGTTGCGCCGCTAGCAGTTGACACCTTCTTGTTGAACCTTGGAGTCTCAGGGGAATTCGATCCTTGGTATCTTTGCCAAGGGAAAACTACCGCTACACTGCATCTCAAACCTTCCACTTGGGGTAACCAACGAGGGGCAAGAAGCCATCAGTGAGCGTTGAATGTTTTCCAAGCGCGCGCGCTCGGCCAAGGTGGCCACGCGCGTGGCTTCGAGAGCCAAAGCTTCTGGGGAATCTCCCACGATGGGAGTGAAGAGTGCATCTCCGTTGTGGCGACAAAGCTTAGCCCTTTGTTCGGAGGTGAGGGGCCGAGGGATGTAACCGTCGTTGTCATGCGATCGGCCGCCGCCACTGTCGCCATTCCCATCACGAGGAAAGCCCGGCGGGCTGCGGCGTGAATAGACCATAAGGATTTCTGCCACGGGGTCGCTGCTCCCGCATTCGGAAACAGAATCTTCGGGCCCGGTCGACTGGTCGGCCGGCCCGTAGAGGTAGCCGTCGGGCTCAATAGCCGCGACTTGTGGGGTGGCCGTTTGACGGGCCACCGCATGTTTCACCCACCGCTGGAGCCGCGAACGACCAGATCGTTTGCGGCGGTGCTCGGCGGGGATGGGGGACGATGAGTACCGAGTCGACGGCTACAACAGGAGGACGCCATCGGCACCGGCGCGAAAGTGCGTAGTTCCGCGGTCGGGCAGAGCCTCGACGTCGAGAGGGGCTTCCTGGAGCCACGCGGAGTCGTCGGCGACGAAGACCAACGCGCCGAGCCGGATCTCGTGGCCCGACGCCAAAACGCCGCCTGACACCATGATGAAAGTGCTCGGGGAAGAGATCGCAACTTCACCAAATGTCGCTAGGACGCCTTGCCCCATGGTGGGCGCCAACTGTCGTGGTTCTAAGTCTGACAGTAAGGGTAGGGGGTACGAATGGAGAGGCAAGGTTCTAGCTATGGCGAGGTTGTACACAGGGTGTTAGCGAGTTCAGGCCCTTCTCGGAGGAAGTAATAGCCCTACATCTCGGTGCCCGGAGGCTCGGTCGACCGATATGCGTATATGTGTGTTACAGAGGTGCGAACCCTTGTTCTGGAGGAGGGGGGTGGCTTATATAGTGTGCCAGGTCCCCAGCCATGCTCCGCGTTACCAAGGGTTTAAAGGTACGTTAAGGCTGGCGTTATTGATAATGCGTGCAGTAAAGGATAATTAAGGTATTTACTACAGTGAGTAAATATAGGACCGTTGTTGTTCCAAGAGGCGCTTGGCCTTCGGAGGTCGAATGCCTGGTCCGGTCGAGTGGAGTTGAGTCGTCCTGCGTACATGAGTCAGTCGAGTGACATGTCTCCTTGGACTGTCTCAGTCGACTATCTCCACTGTCATGGGTCTTGTCTTTTGATCTTCTAGGGTAGTGACCTTGGGTGGGGTACCTTGGTCAGGCCTATGACCCTACCCAAGGTCTGTAACCTCGTCAGGCGACATCGAACCATTGGGGGATCATCCAAACGGCGTGCAACAAATGGCATGGGATCGTCGAAGAGATGGCGGCTCGTCTGGAGAGCGGCGCCAACATTGAGGATCAGCTACTGCGGATGTTCGCCATGTTTCGCCAGGACATCATCGACCAAGACTTCAAGTACCTCCACGTCTTCTGGCGGATCGAGAAGTGCGAGAAGTGGGCGGAAGTCTGGCGCACCCTCGCCAAGGCCAAGGGGACGTACAAGCCGAATGCGCCGATGTCGGGCGCGTCTGATGGCCGTCCTGATGGCAACAAAGGGGCCAAGAAGGGGAAACACGCCGACGTGGCTGCCGCGCGTGTGCATGAGTCCATCGAGCATTGCCTCGCCGACGCCAAGACCTGGGTCGCCCTGTGGGAAGAGAAGACCGAGGCGCGGTGGTCAGCATTGATGACGAACAACACCGTCAAGCTCGACCTGCTCTGCACCAACACCGCCGCGAAGAAGAGGAACACCGACCTTGCATTCCGGATGGGAGGGGAGGGCATGCTCTAGAGCGATGACCCACAGCTCAAGGCATGTTACTTGGTGGAGCACGGCCTCATCCTGAACCAGATGCCATCGATGGCACTACCAACTCCAACGCCGACACCCACGCCGCCAACAAGCCCCGTCGATGATGCCTCCGCGACGCCCAGCAGCACAGAAGTCGTGCCAACACCGCCCAGCACTGAAGCCGCGCCAACGCCAAGCCCCAAAGCCGCGCAGACGCCGCCCAACAGCCCTCGCACGCCGACCACCCCGACGGCGGAGGACGACAACACCGTTTGCTGCAGTTGCCTACGTGCCCTACCTTTTTGCGGACGAACTTTTCATTTTGATTGCCTAACTATGGCAACGTGAGTGCCGATCTGTGACGCTGTGATCGCCGGACTTGTGGTATTTTTTTGGAGCGGGAATGGAGAAAGTTTGAAATTTATGCGCCTTGGGGTGCGCCTTGGGGACGACACCTGGGGGCATGGCTGGGGCCTATATCGCTCCCAGGGCCTAATATTTGCCGGGGGGAGCCCAAAACAGCGTCGGCATAGGCGCAGGGGGGCGAACGAGTGGAGATGCTCTAACCTCGATTGTAAACCTTAGTGCTTCCCATTGTTTCCCCGCAACACATATAAGGTAGTTAGTCATCAGGTTAAGTAAGGGCTCGCATGCTATCACTAAAATATGTTGATGAAAAATAAGCACATTGTAGATTCATCAGATTAATTCAAGTCACACGGAAAACCCATTTATCCAAACCAAGCATAATTAAGAACTAGGAAATATAGCACTTGTATGTTTCTCGTGTATTAAGTGCAGCCAAATTCGATTTATTCCTCACATGCACAACAATACAAAATTCTACCCACGACAATTGGACATCGCATTGCAGAATTGAACCAAGTAGTTAACTAAAGACCACAACAAATGAACCAAACATTAACTGAGCACCACATTGCACAATATAACATACTCCTAATAAAAGATCAGACAGTTAACCAAACAGTTAACTACAGCCAATTGTAGCAATTATATTTGTGTGTCATGTATTTACTACATCAAAATTCAATTTATTCCTCACATGGTATACAATAATGAATGCACCCACAACTATTGAACATCGCATTGCAGAATTGAACCAAACAGTTAACTAAATACCACAACACAAATGAACCAAACGTTAACTGAGCATCACATTGCACAATGTATAACCAAACCAAGCATGCTTGACAACTTGGAAATATAGCAATTGTATTCATTTCTCATGTATTTTGTAAAGATAAATTCGATTTATTTCTCACATGGAAGACAATACAAAATTGCAGCTTGAAGAATTGAACATCACATTTGCAGAATTGAACCAAACAATTAACTGAAGACGCCAACTAATTAACAAAATAGTTAATAAGTGAGCACCACACTGCACGACATATAGAACATATACACTAGAGCAACAGATTGCATGGTAAAATTAGATAACACAATTCACTAGAATTTGTGAAGGAAAGGCATGAGCAACACACGCAACGGGTAAACCGAGTATGCTTAACTGGCGTAGCTAGCAAATGGCAAGGTGCTCCTCCAAGTTCTGGGGGTCGGCACGAATGGTAGCCATCGTGACCTCATCCGCGCGTGCGGCCGTGATTTGCTTCTCCGCTGCCAATTGCGCCTTGAGGTCCTGGCTATACTGCGTGCACCATGGCTTAGGCCGATGCTTATTTGGTTGAGGGGTCGGTGATTTGGATGGAAGGTGTTGCGCTCACACCGGCGGTCGGGGCATGTGGGATGTGGAAGGAGGAGGAGGATGGGGGTCGGGTGTGGATTACCTGCCCGGATAGACGAGCCGACCAGCGTGAACGAGGGTCGCCGACGAGGAGGCGGCGCTGCAAGCAAGGAGTGAAGGTTTCAACTTGGAAAGGAAGGCGGAAAGAGGGGAAATGTGGCTTTTGGTAAGGGGGAGGGGCCAGGGAGGTAGATATTTCTACGAAAGCCGAAAATTTGGAATCTCTTCAGCTAAAAAACTGGCGCACAAAGTGTCATCAGACACGGTCCCTTATTCAGAACTATGTACGATATGTGAACATCATAAACGATTCAGATAGCTTCACCCGTGTGTTATGAGTTTGAACGTCAAAAGTTTTGGTTCAAATTTCCATGGTTACAGTGGTCATCCACGTCATTGCATAATTTGGGTACACAAAGGAGACTACAACAGACCAACACTTCTTAATCGAGCAAGTTCAGCAATTAAATAGAGCTAGCTGACCTAAACATTACTCTAACAAATTAAAGACCGGCGCTCTTAATTAAACAAAACAAAAAGTACTACTATGGCTAGCGCTCGTCGATCTCCGCCGCCGCCTCCATGTCCAGCTCGCGCCCGACGGTCTCCTCGGGAAGGGGCTCCATGGCATCCATCGCATCATACTCGACAAGCATCTCGCCATCCGCTTCCGCCATCTCTTTGGAAAAGGCCGCCAAGAGCTGGGCGTGGGCGGACGCAATCTGGACTTGGACGGGCTCCGTCGTTGCAAGGTATGTGGCGGAGGAACGTACGGGTGCTCAAACGCTCTCGGCGATTGCTAGCTCTTCGGCCGTGGGTTGTCGACCGTTGTCGGAGAAGCTTTGTTCGATTTGTACGGTGACTGCCAGGAGCTGGGTGTGGGCGGCCTTGACATGGTCGTGGGCGGCCTCCATCAGGGCTAAGGCCGCCGCTGCGGAACGGACAGCTGCTATGCCACTCTTGCTAGTTGCTATCCCCGAGGCAGATGTTGCTGCCGCCACCTGAGAAGCAACAACGGCTGTTTGCACTGCCTTTGCCGCCTAAACGCAGATTGCGGACGCGCTCATGCACCTTGTCAGATTGCGCATGGCGGCTACGGCCGCGCTCTCGCCGGAGTGGGCCACCGAAGTTTCCCTCACGATGCGGGTCTGCGTGCCCATCTTTCACTGATGACGAATTGACGATTGAACAGTGAACTGATATTTGGGGAGCGAGCTGGTGTGCTTGAGACGCCGGCTGTGGACTGTAGCCGACACACCTTCTCGCCTAAGACATAGGCGTACTATACACCATCGGTGCTCCAGGATATTTTGTGCTGCATCTCACATGGTCGGTGATAATAAACTGTGTGCGATCTACTTGATTTTTCATCTTGATTTGAATTACATAATGGGGTCACAGAGGCAATGGACGGTGTTTGAATTGCTAGACCTTTTATCTGGAGTGGACATGCAACTATATGTGTGTCGTAAAAGAATTGGAATTATTTAGGGTTCGTTTGAACATTTTATACATTAAATTGGTTTTCTAGCCATTTCAGGTGCACAATGCAAAATTAAAGTACATGCACATGCTCCGGTGCACCAACATGGCTTGTAAAATCATATATGTGTCCATGGGTTTATGCTTATCTCCCATACAAGAAATGGGAATGAAATTCGAACACCACATCACCGTGGCTATCCGGCAAACGTCGACGTACTTGGTTTTGTAATTCTAGTAAATCCAAAATTCATCCGAAATTCATGAAACTTGGCATGCTATCATGGAGCAGCATCAACATGCCGTGGTAAAAAATATGTTCCATTTGGGGCAGGTTTGGGTATAAGTTTCTCATAAACCAGAGCTTCTCATAACAAGTGTGATGGTTTTGGTAGGGAACGTTTCACCTTTCTGGACGAAACGATATCCGTTGCCTCTTCTCGATTTCAATTTTTTTCCTAGTGTCAGCATAGAACAATAGGAGTGTTGTGACGATTTTTGGGATTTTTCGGGGTTCGCTTGGACATTTTTATACATTAACTGAGTTTTCTATGCATTCATCTCCAAAATTCAAATTTGAACTACAGACACATGCTCTAATGCATATAAATTAGTTGAAAATTCAAATCTGTGTCCTTGGTTACCTGCTTAGGTCCCATGCAAGAAATGGGAGTGAATTTCAAAGACCCTGCCACCGTCACTCGGCCACAAACATTGGATACCTAGTTTTTAAATAGTAGTAAATCCAAAACTCGTCTGAAATTCATGAAACTTGGCATGCTATCATGGAGCGACATCAACATGTCGTGGTAATTTTTTTGTCCCATTTGGGGCAGATTTGGGTATGTCCTTCTCACAAACCAGAGCTTCTCACAACAAGCATGGTGGTTTCGGTAGGGAACGTCCCACCTTTGGGGATGAAACGATATCCATTGCCTCTTATTGCTTCCAATTTTATTCTCATTTCAACATAGAACAAACAGGAGTGTTGTGTCAATTTTTGTGATTTTTCGGGGTTTGTTTGGACATTTTTATGCATTAACTGAGTTTTCAATGCATTAATGTGCATAATTCAAATTTGAACTACATGCACATGCTCCAGTGCATATAAATTGGTTGAAAAATCAAAACTGTGTCCTTCGGAGCATGCTTAGGTCCCATGCAAGAAATGGGAGTGAAATTCAAACACCAGGGCCCTGTTGATTGTCGGCAAAATATTGAGATGCCTACTTTTTAAATTATAGTAAATCCAAAACTTGTCTCAAATTCATGAAACTTGGCATGCTATCATGGAGCGGCATCAACATGCCGTGGTAAATTTTTTGTCCCATTTGGGGTAGGTTTGGGTATATGCTTCTCACAAACCAGAGCTTCTCACAACAAGCATGGTGGTTTCGGTAGGGAATGTCCCACCTTTGGGGACGAAATGTTATCCATTAGCTCTTATTGCTTCCAAAAAATTTCTCGTTTCAACATAGAACAACATAAGTGTTTTGTCATTTTTTGTGTTTTTTAGGGGTTCGTTTGGACATTTTTATGCATTAACTGAGTTTTCAATGCATTTATGTGCATAATTCAAATTTGAACTACTTGCACATGCTCCAGTGCATATAAATTGGTTGAAAAATCAAAACGGTGTCCTTGGGTGCATGCTTAGGTCCCATGCAAGAAATGGGAATGAATTTCAAACACCAGGACACTATTGATTCCCGGCAAAACATTGAGATGCCTGGTTTTTAATTCTAGTAATCCAAAACTCGTCTGAAATTTATGAAACTTGGCATGCTATCATGGAGCGGCATCAACAGGTCGTGGTAAAAAAATTGTCCCATTTGGGGCAGGTTTGGGTATATGCTTCTCACAAACCAGAGCTTCTCACAACAAGCATGGTGGTTTCGGTAGGGAACGTCCCACCTTTGGGGACGAAACGATATCCATTGCCTCTTATTGCTTCCAATTTTTATCTCATTTCAACAGAGAACAACAGGAGTGTTGTGTCAATCTTTGTGATTTTTCGGGGTTCGTTTGGACATTTTTATGCATTAACTGAGTTTTCAACACATTTATGTGCATAATTCAAATTTGAACTACATGCACATGTTCCAGTGCATATAAATTGGTCGAAAAATCAAATATGTGTCCTTGGCTGCATGCTTAGGTCCCATACAAGAAATGGGAATGAATTTCAAACACCAAGGCACCGTTGATTGCGGCAAAACATTGGGATGCCTGGTTTTTAAATTCAAGTAAATCAAAAACTCGTTTGGAATTCATGAAACTTGGCATGCTATCATGGAGGGCATCAACATGTCGTGGTAAAAAAATTGTCCCATTTGGGGCAGGTTTGGGTATATGCTCCTCACAAACCAGAGCTTTTCACAACAAGCATGATGGTTTCGGTAGGGAACGTCCCACCTTTGGGGAAGAAATAATATCCATTGCCTCTTATTGCTTTCAATTTTTTTTGTCGCGTCAACATAGAACAACAGGAGTGTTGTGTCAATCTTTGTGATTTTTGGGGTTCGTTTGGACATTTTTATGCATTAACTGAGTTTTCAATGCATTTATGTGCAAAATTCAAATTTGAACTACATGCACATGCTCCAGTGCATATAAATTGGTTGAAAATCAAATTTGTGTCCTTGTGTGCATGCTTAGGTCACATGCAAGAAATGGGAATGGATTTCAAACACCAGGGCACCGTTGATTGCCGGCAAAACGTTGAGTACTTTATTTTTCAATTCTAGTAAATCCAAAAGTCCTCTGAAATTCATGAAACTTGGCATCCTATCATGGAATGGCGCCTGACATGCTGTAGTATTTTTCGTGTCCATTTTGAGGGAAGGCGCACTCGTATAATCACATCCAACAAAGGCATTTTGAAAAAACAGCTGCCACTTTTATATCTTAAACGTTTGTATAATTCAAACCGTATGCGTCCTGTTAAACATTCACGTGACGCCATATGTCTTGGTTTTAATGGCTGTAGGAGGTGCCATGCAGACAACTGCTTGACCTTGACTGAATGGGAGGTGTGCGAGCGCCGTCCCGTGCGTAGGCTGACCGAGAGGCGTGCAAGCTGTCCTCGAATGCACAGGCTCATCGGGAAGCGTGCGAGTTGTATGCTGCACAGGCTCACTGGGAAGCGAGCCCTTTGACTTCCATGGCCGCCCGCCTTGCTGGCATCCTCTCCATTAATGGCGCCCAAGCCGCAGTTTATTTCGGTTTTTAAATATAAAACACTCATCGCAAACATTTTAGTTAGAACACCCGTATGCAAACCGACAGCTTCCCCGGGAAGCCAAGAGAAAATGTGTCGAGCAGGATTTCTGCAGCTCTTGATCGCAAACGTTTTAGATAGAACACCCGTATGCAAAGTGAGAGCAGCGCGGGATTTGTGCATCCCTTCAACACAAACGGTTGTTTGGATGACCCGTGTGCAACCACGCACAAATAATCTGGTAAGATTTGTCAATCCTTGTAACACTGCGATTTGTCAAAATATGATGCTAAAAATCACTAGTAGTATCTAATTTTTGCAATTAAAATTCAATAATTAAGCATAGATTTAACTCGACAGCTAAACCGACCTAACTTTTCCCCAATTGTTGCCAACCACGTACTGAAATAGATAGTTCAACTATATATACTAGCTAATTTTAAGTACGTTGTACAGTTCCACCACATCTATAGTAAGATGAACTGAACAAAATAGCCCCTAAATACTACTACTACTACTACTACTACTACTACTACTACTACTACTACTACTACTACTACGGAGGAGGAGGAGGAGGAGGAGGAGGAGGAGGAGGAGGGGCTTTGTACTAGTTATGGCTGCCTCTCCTCTACCGAGCGTGCTCAGTAAGAGGCGGAGGAGGAGGAGCCTACCGACGAGATGGGAAACCACAATATGGTGCCTGCCGTTGTTGTAGGTTCAGTGACGCTCACCTCAAACGCCCTCTGTCGCTCCAGACGACCCCTCTCGAAGCGGTGGTTCTCCTCGTAGATCTCCTGATTCCTCGCCTCTGAGGCAGCGTGTGCCGCGGCCACGGCGACGGTAAGGCTCTTTGCGTGTTTGACGAGGCGCTCCTCCTCCTCCCGCAGGAACTCGGTGTAGCGCGCAAGGTCGCTGACGCACGTGCGGGCATCCACCTCCGCCTCCCGCCTTCGGGCAGCGGTGGCGGAGCGGGTGATGACCCCAGCGGTCGACGGTGGGCTAGCGGCCACGATGGCCGACGACGGGGTGGTGGCCAGGACCACCACCTCCCGCCTTCGGGACGCGGTGGCGGAGCGGGTGATGGCCACAATGGCCGGTAGTGGTGTGGCGGCCACAACGGACACCTCCCGCCTTCGGGCCGCGGCGGCGGAGCGGGCGATGGCCCTGGCTTTCGACGGTGGTGTGGCGGCAACGGTGGCCGGCAACAGCTGCCGACGGGCAGCGGCGGCGGAGCGTGTGTTGGGTGTTCCGGGCATACCCAACAGGGATGCCACGCGCACTACACTACACCGGGGACCGCGCCGCCGCCATGGTGTAGCCTCCCAGCTGGAGCTGTCCTATGATGACGGTGGAGTGGCTGAGCGATGACGACGAACCAGTGACATTGGCGATTGTGGGAGAAGCAGATGAGATAAGCTATAGGGAGGGAGGGGAAAATGCGACGCAGGACTCGCCGACCGTGAGGGTTTTTATAGCAGGCCGGTAAGCATTCGATTTTGGGGGATTTCACCGAGTCAGGCGGGAAGCTTGCGCGAGAACCTGCGAGGTTGTGGGGGAACGGGCTCATCGACGATTCATTGGCGCCACCGTTTGGCCAAAAGAACGCCCCCGCGCGCTGCGCAAGCTTGCGCTGTAAGCCGTATGCGGCAGCGGGGTGCCAAGATGTGCGAGAGGAGGACGAAAGGCCACGTACACATATGGTTAATAAAGAACCGTTTGTGGTTTAATTACCTACCATACCACCATCCTGGTTTATAAGTATGATTTAACTAATAAAATACGAATGCATGTCGCCAAAGATTATATAGTTGGATTTGTATTTGAACATAGTTTCCAATTATATAATTTTTGAAACATGCATTAACACTTTGTTGGTTAAATTTGAGGGCAAAGTATGACATAGAATATAAAGGAGACTATATAGAATAGACGGAGCTGGTAGCACACGGCCGCTCTCTACGCAGCGACACAATTGTCGGCCGACTTGTAGGCGACCATTTCATGGATGTTCAACTGCTCTAGGAGTGTGATTGCTTGCGGTTCTGGCGGCCGCGACACGCTCTGCTTGCGTCCCGCCACGCGCGCTCTGCTCTCGCGTCCCTCTGGGTGCTCTGGCCTCGTCCCTCCACACGCGCTGCCAGTGTTTGGGGCCGGCGCACGATCACCCACGTTCGTGTGCAAGCGATTGCGCCTGGCGCGGCGCAACGATGCAGTTACCTGCTGCAAAAACTGCCATGCGGACGTGCCGAGAATCCACGCCGCCCGGCCCCCTTTTATTCCTGCGGCCATTTACCTTCATCTCTCGTCTCACATGACACAATAAGCACACCCACGAGGACACATACACAGAGAGGACATCCAACGGTTCCAATGGCGCTCCCCATGTGTCAGGGATATTACTAGCAGGTATAAACCAGCCAGGAAGGTCCGGATTACACTGACATGGTTGTATTATTACAAGCCTAGTAGAATATGTAAAGAGATTGTAGCCCGTAGAGGCTTAGGGCCCATGTATAAGGCCCACGGTCTGTAAACCGTCGTACCATGTAACTTGGGATGTAAGGTAGAAAGAGTAGAGACCGAGGTGGACACGTTTATGATCCGGCCTCGGGACTCTGTAAACCGGACCGGGCGTCGCCTCCTATATAAAGGGACGACCCGGCGATGGTTCAAGGACAAGAAACAACAGCTCGAGACATAGGCAAGCGGATTCGCTCCCTGGTCATCGACGCCCAAGCAATACCACACCAAACTAGACGTAGGCTTTTACCTTCATCGAAGGGGCCGAACTAGTATAAACTCCCTGTGTCCTTCGCCCGCTTTAACCCCTTGAAGCTAATCCGTACGATGGCCTCACACCTAAGTCCGCTAAACCAGACATCTGCCGTGCTAATTCCACGACAGTTGGCGCCCACCGTGGTGCTATCACATGATGGTTTCGAGTTCTTGAAGGGCAGCTTTGAAGGGCTCAAGGGTTACGCGGTTGGCCGGATGACCAAGAGTCGTCGCGGCAGGATCTACATCGACAATGCAGGCTGGGGCCCCGAGGCCGATTCAATTGAATACGGGTACCGGGTCCCCTTCGGCGGCGGCCACGTCTTCATCGGCAAGATCGGCGAACTGGGACCTGAGTCGGACATCTTCCCCAACATCGTCGAGCCGGCTCAGCGTGCGATATCGGCCCGGATTCAGCCCGCCGTGAAGCATGTTCTTGTTGGAGCCGTGCATGGAGTACAAGCCGAGGACGGATCGGATTCTAGTGGAGAGACAGTTGTCTACTCTGACGATGAATCTTCATCCGGAGAGACCGACTCTTTGTATCTATTGGAGGACGGCCGGTCTGAGGGTGTGTCTGATGGCGATAGTATTCTGGACCCCTTTGATCCGCCAAACCGGGTGGCTATTTTCATGGCCGGATCACAGTCTACATAGCAGCCCTCGGTGACCGGGGCGTTCACCGCAGAGGCATCGGGAACCGGGGCAGGCAACCGAACCCCGTTGTCCTCTGACGTCCTATCCACCTTGGTCGACACTTTGACGGCGCTCGCAACAGCAGAAGTAGCCCCTTCTGACAAGGTGCAGCATGATGCGGAGATCGTTCAGCTAAAGAGCCGGATTGAGCAAGCTAAACAGGATCTGGACGCGGAGAAAGCCAGGATGGCTACAAGACAGGCAGAGCTAGATTCCCAAGCCTTCCGGCTTAGGCTGGATCAGAACGCTCCCTAGGAAGTAATGTACAGAAGGCAACAAACTCGTCTACCGCCGGTTTAGGCGAGGAATCTCTTTGGCACACCAGGAGCGGGAGCCAGTAACCACCCAGAGGTAAACCGGGGAGGAGCTCCGTGGACTAGCGCGTCGGTTCAGCCGCCAGCCACAGAGCGGAACCACCAAGCAACTTATCAACGTTGTGTGCAGAATTGCTTCAAGGGGCAGATTGGAAAAAAATGTCCATGCTTATGTTGATGACATTGTGGTGAAATCCAGGAAGGAGGAGACGCTGATAGAAGACTTGAAAGAAACCTTTGACAACCTCCGGGTTTACAAGATGATGCTTAATCCGAAGAAGTGTGTTTTTGGTGTTCCAGTAGGCAAGCTCCTTGGATTCTTAGTATCAAGCAGAGGGATTGAGGCTAATCCGGAGAAGATCAAGGCGATCACATCCTTGGCTAAACCGGCTTGTATCAATGATGTCCAGCGCGTAGCAGGCCGTATTGCAGCGTTGAGCTGGTTCATCAGCCGTTTGGGAGAGAAGGCGATCCCGCTTTATCAGATGCTGAAAAAGACGGATCGGTTTGTATGGAGCGAGGCTGGAAACGCTGCGTTCGAGGATTTGAAGCGGCAATTAGCAGAACCGCCAGTTCTTGCTGCCCGTGTGGACAAAGAGCCGCTGCTGTTATACGTCGCCGCCAATGCCCGTGCAGTTAGCGTGGCAATTGTGGTGGAACGCAAGGAAGCATGCAAGGAATATCCGGTTCAGCGCCCGGTTTACTACATCAGTGAGGTCCTTATTGAGTCAAAGCAAAGGTATCCACACTGGCAGAAGTTGGTATACGGCGTATTCATGGCAAACCGGAAGTTGAAGCATTATTTCCAGGGCCACCCAATCACTATTGTTAGCTCAGCCCCATTAGGGGATATAATCCAGAACAGAGAAGCTACTGGCAGAGTGGCGAAATGGGCCATTGAGCTTAGCCCACACGGATTGAAGTATGTACCTCGTACTGCTATAAAATCCCAAGCGCTGGTGGATTTCATCAATGATTGGACAGAGTTGCAAGCACCTGAGGAGAAGCCGGATCATACATATTGGACTATTCACTTTGACGGTTCAAGGCAATTGGAGGGCTCGGGGGCTGGAGTCGTGTTAACTTCCCCACGAGGTGACAAGTTCTGTTATGTCCTTCGATTAATGTTTCCTTGCACTAACAATGCTGCTGAGTATGAAGCTCTCCTTCACGGTTTACGGATGGCCAAGGAGATGAACTTGAGCCGGGTCAAGTGCGTTGGTGACTCAGATCTAGTAGCACAACAGGTGTCTCGTAAGTGGGACTCTAAAGATCCACTCATGGCGGCTTATCGGCGAGAAGTTGAAGCAGTCGCAAGGTACTTCAAAGGATATCAAGTGGACCACATAGACCGGCGGAAGAATGAAGCAGCCGATGCATTTAGCCGGCTGGGCTCTCAGCGTAAACCGGTTCCACCTAATACCTTCTTAGATGAAGTGCATAGTCCGTAAGTACAGATACCTTCATAGGAGGATTTAGCTGTTCCTGATCCGGAAGCACAGCTAGTTGCAGCTCTTCATGTTATTCCGGATTGGACACTCCCTTACTTGGCGTACCTGAGCCGGGGTGAGTTGCCAGAGGACGAAGTTGAGGCCCGACAGATAATCTGGCAGTCCAAGTGTATGACTATCATCAACGGAGAACTTCATCGCCGTAGTGTTTCTGGGGCGTTTTAGCAGTGCGTATCATCAGAGGAAGGCTATGATATTCTTCGAGAGATTCACGACGGAGATTGTGGTCGTCACGCGGTTCAAAGTCATTGGTAGCTAAAGATTTTCATCATGGGTTCTACTGGTTAACGGCTCATGCCGATGCAGAGGACTTGGTCAGAAAATGTGACGCTTGCCAGAAATTTTCACGGTGTGCTCATGTTCTGACGCAGGAGCTACGGATGATTCCAATTACTTGGCCGTTTGCGACTTTGGGGCTTGATATGGTTGGACCCTTTAAAAGATCCCAAGATCAGAAAACCCACCTGTTAGTAGCAGTGGACAAGTTTACAAAGTGGATTGAAGCAGAGCCTGTCAGTAAGTGTGATGCGGCAACAGCGGTTAAGTTCATAAAAAAGATAATTTTCTGGTTTGGCTTTCCACAAAGCATCATTACTGATAATGGCACCAACCTATCTAAGGGAGAGATGGAAGAGTTCTGTCAAAGAGAACATATTCGCCTGGATGTATCATCAGTAGCTCACCGTCAGTCCAATGGCCAAGCTGAGAGGGCCAACCAAGAGATGTTGAGAGGCATCAAGCCCCGGCTTATGGTTCCTTTGCAAAGAACACCAGGTTGCTGGGTAGAGGAGTTACCTTCTGTCCTCTGGACCATCAATACTACACCTAACAGGTCTACAGGTTATACGCCTTTCTTCATGGTATATGGTGCTGACGCGGTTCTCCCTAGTGACATCCGGCACGACTCACCACGAGTGGCAGCTTACGTTGAAGCGGATAATGAGCAAGCAAGACAAGACAACTTGGACCGGCTGGATGAGGAATGGGACACGGCAGCAGCGCGATTGGAAATTTATCAACAAGACCTGCGCCGGTACCACAGCCGCCGGGTTAAGACCAGAACGTTCCAGGAGGGGGATCTGGTGCTCCGGCTCATCCAAGACCAGACAGATATGCACAAGTTATCCCCACCTTGGGAAGGTCCCTTTGTGGTCAGCAAGAACCTACACAACGGTTCATACTACCTGGTCGACGTTCGACAGCATAAGGACTCATGTACGGCAGAGGACGAGACGAAGCGGCCGTGGAACATCGCTCTTCTGCGACCTTACTACACTTGAGCCATTGGCTCTGCTTTATGTACCATGTATATATTATGATTAATAAATAAACCGGCGCCCCCAGTAAACCGGGAATCAACCATCTTGGCAAAAAGAGTATCACATGGGAGTTTCGCCAAAAACTCACCATGGCCTGTTAAACCGGCGCCCCTGATAAGCGTCAGGGAATCAGTCGTGTCTTTCTTACAATGGAGTATCACAGGGGAGTTTCGCCGAAAACTCACCATGGCCTCCTAGACCGGCGCCCCTGATAGCTACAGGGAATCAGCCGTGTTTTCCTTACAAAGGAGTATCACATGGGAGTTTCGCCGAAAACTCACCGTGGCCTCCTAAACTGGCGCCCTTGATGCATCAAGGAATCATCCAGTGACGATCATCGAGTTGATCACCTAAAGACAAGATCCTTCAGAGGTTTTGAAACATTGGGTGGCGTGTCATCGATGAAAAAACCTCAAATTTAGAGCCTGGCAGCTCACAAAAAGCCTCAAATTTAGAGCCTGGCAGCTCACAAAAAGCCTCAAATTTAGAGCCTGGCAGCTCACAAAAAGCCTCAAATTTAGAGCCTGGCAGCTCACAAAAGCCTCAAATTTAGAGCCTGGCAGCTCACAAAAAGCCTCAAATTTAGAGCCTCGCAGCTCACAAAAAGCCTCAAATTTGGAGCCTGGCAGCTCGCAAAAAGCCTCGAATTTGGAGCCTCGCAGCTCGCAAAAAGCCTCGAGTTTGGAGCCTGGCAGCTCGTAAAAAGCCTCGACTACATGGTTTTATTTGCCTAGAAAACTTTGTTTCTATGATTTCACAAATTTTGGTCATCATGATCATTGGTTTTTTAACCAAGTCTACTGATGCGGGACTGGACAACTACAAGGTTGACCATATATCTATAAAGTTAAAAGTCTAGGTCATGAACACCAGCGTGAGTTAAACCGGCGTTCATGGTAACCCGGATCGGCCATTAGGTAAAGCCAAACAAGAGAGCCAAGAGCCTCATCAGCTCCTGCGCTTTCAATTATTCCTACCGGATTAAGGTTGACAGGCACACTTAATGAGAGGTATGGTGTATATTTGTGATCAACAGTTATTCCTTTGATATATATATTGGAGCAGTATAATCTGTCCGGTGGTAAACCGCCAGGACATCTTTTAGCTTCATTTATGCAGGCACAGATAATATAAACGGATCACACATTGTAAACAGAAGTTTAAATTGAGAGATGCCACTTCAAATAGTGCCATAAATATTTGGAAAAAGGCAGTATTTCAACTATTCTATTACAAGGCACTTGCAGGCCCGAATGGATCAAGAGTTTTCTGGCAAAATGTTCAGCAGACTACAAATTAAACCGGACGGTTTACGACTCCTCTTCACGCTGCGAAGGCTGAGGGTCAAGTTGTTCCGGGTCTTCATCAACTTCAGCCAATGGTTGGAAACCAGGAGCGCACCAATCAATCTTGGAGAGGGCATGGAAATATACTTCTTCATTGATGAGATCTGAAGGTTCAATATCTGGAGCGAAAGTGTGGTTACGAACTGGCGGGATCAGATTCTCGGTGTCGTAAACCGGCCGCCCCACCCATGAATTTTCTAGATCATAGGCCGGATGATACCTTGTCAAATCTGCTTCATCGGCAAGCTTGCTAGAGAGTGGGCGCATCTCCTTAGTTAAGGCACGGAGATCTTCAGCAGAGAAGGCCGATCCGTCCTCTTTATTGCTGGGATATCCGTTCATGGCTTCAACAGGGTCAAAATCAGGGACCCACGCCTTGGCCCGGGTCAGCGCCATAAGAGAGCCAGCCCGCGCAGCAGACTTCTTCACTTCAACCAGACGCATAAGTAGGACAGATAACTTCTCCAGGGTCGCTTGGATGGTAGTCGGCACCGGTTTGTTGTGTGACATGGCACTGATAGCCCTTTGAGTGCCGGAATAGAGCTGCTCTACCAGGGTATACGCTGCCTTGAACTTCTTCCGGATATCATCTCCGAGATGAGTTATGTGCCTCCCTACATACATTTGGCGAGTTAAACCGGAGCGGAATGAAAGGTTGCAAATATATAACCATACAAAGACAAGTACTCACCGAAGATAGCAGAACTCATTAGCTCTACTTGTTGTTTCAACCCGGATAGCTCCTGCGTAACCGGATTGAGGGCGGCTTCGGCATCCTTTGCTCTTTTTTCAAGAGCGTCCCTCTGCACCTCCCAGGTGGACCGCTCCACTTCAAAAAAAATTCTTCAATTTTTTCATATTAGTCAAAGCAAGGACAAGTTCGTCCTTAACTTTGGCTGAAGTAGTCTCATGAAGCGCCAAGCTATTCCGGAGTTCAGTTGCCTCCGAAGCCCTCCGGGTCAAGTCAGCCTACAAAGAAATTAGACGGATTAGAAGGGCAGATCAATCAAAGTCTCAAGCACATAACAAGTTATGCACTTGACACTTGGGGGCTAATGTACAATTGAAGTACAGAAATCAAGTTTTTCAGACAAGTCCCAAGCACATAAACAAGTTATGCCCTTGGCACTTGGGGGCTAATGTAAGTTCATTCTCAGACATATCGGAAGTCCCGGTTCACCTACAATGAAGTTAAACCGGCACTTGGGGTCTACTATGGCCTAAAGTTATGATTGCAAGGTACAAAGCAGAAACAGAAGCAAAAGGAAAGAAAGTCACCTCATATTTGTCCTTCATCATATTAACTAAACCGGCTTCATAGTCGCGACTGGTGAAGAGCCGGTTCAGATACCCAGAATGAAGTTCTTGGGCACTCAACTGAGCATAGCTGGATAAATATGTGCTCCACTTGCCTTTGTCTTGTTGAAATTTTTCTTCCTTGGCAGTATGCCTAGCCAAGGTGACAGGCTCTATGGGAGCAGTGAAGCCTAGCCCGGTTATCTCAACATCTACGGATGAGGCAGTAGTTGGCTGGAGGGGGACAGCGGTAGGCACCGGACTAACAGGAGCCGGGCTAGCCCGAGGAGGGCTAACCCGGACAGGGCTTGTCGGTTCAGCCGGGTTCTCCATATTATCACCTCCCGGAGCGGCAACGTCATCACGATCCATAGGAGTGGGATCATCAAGTTCAATGTCAAGGTTGTCCTCTGGAGGGATGGTCGTTTCAAGGTCCTCGGCCGGTTCAGCAATAGTGATTTCAGCAACCGGTTTATTTGCTTTCGCCTTTTTGCTAGGCTTTGGCATTCTGATAAAGGTCGAAGGGACAGTAAGAATCATAATGTTAAAAACATGAAGATAAACCGGATGTTTGAAAGAAGGACTTACCCAGGGACGGTCTTGAGCACTGGGACCTGTGTAGCCGTCGACTCGCCAGAGGAGGACAGAGGAGCCTCTTGATAATTGGGATCAGACGGTTTAAGTGGTTTACATATAAGGCCTGCTTTTGGATGAAGGAGAGTTGGAGTAAGTAAAACCTCGGAGCGGCGTCTGCGAGCCGGCGTAAGGGGTATTCCGGATGATTCAACCACATGGCCGCTATGGCGCATGGTCCGGCGAGCTTCATGCTGCTGTTTCTTCAAAAGAAAGTTGGGATCCAATTGAGCATAAGGGTGATAAAATGGATATTTCCGGGACACCCGGCGGATTTTGGGTGGCAACGGTTCTGAATCAGAAGAGAGATAAATTACCTCAACTTCTTCTGCTTTACTTCCCTCCGCCAGGTCCTGTGGAAAGGCATTATTGACATAAATTCATACAAGGAGAGATCAAAAGACATAAGGATTAATTGGTACCTCAGAGTCCGGATCATCCTCCTCAGGGTGTGAACCGGAAGCCGCGACAGCCTTTTTCTTCTTGACAGCGTAAGTTTTCTTGCGAGATTGCTTGGCCGGTTTATCCTGAGACTTCCTCTTCCAGAAAGGATCGTTGGCCTGTGCAAAGGAATAATGACAAATTGAAGACAATTGACATATAAACGGATTAGGATGAAAAGAAAGGGCCGGAAGAGCTTTACCGATGGCGCTTTGTTGGTTAAGGAAAATGGAGCTAAACCAGTCCGGCCGCAATCCTCTAGAGGGATGTTCAGCATCTTCTTAGCTGACTCAGTCACTTCATTGTCAGGAAGCACTATTTTTGTGTGGCGTTGAGGGTTTTCTGGCTTGCCGGTATATTCGCACATCAGACTCGAGCGCCGGCTTAGTGGAAGAATGCTCCAAGAGAGCCAGCAACGGATGAAGTCAACGCCGGTTAAACCGTTTGCCACGAAGGCCCTGAGCTTGGAAAATTGAGGGGCAAATCGGGCCCGGTCTTGGGCGCTGAGACGCTGTGGCAGAGGATGAGTGGTTGCTAGGCGATAGGTGCAGTAACCCGGCAGCGGATTCTCTCCTTCAGGAGAAGTGCACCTACAATAGAACCATGTCTGGTTCCAATCTTTGGGGTGGCTGTGAAGAGCGGCGTGGGGAAAACTCACGTCCTTCCTTTTCTGGATGCTGACACCACCCAGCTCCTGATGCGGCCCATCAGTAAACTCCGTCTGCCGGTTCAGGTGAAAGAAATCCTGGAACAGATCCACTGATGGTTCCTCTTGAAGATACGCTTCTGAGAAAACTTGAAAATTACATAAGTTCGACATAGAATTCAGACCTACATCTTGAAGGTGGAGTTGGAAAGCAGCTAATACATCCCGGAAGAATTTTGAACCGGGAGGACTGAAACCCCGGGCCAGATGATCGTAAAAAACAAGAACTTCTCCCTCCTTAGGCTCAGGAGGGCACTCCTTCTCAGGGGCCCGCCAGTGCGGAACTTCCTTAGGGCCCAAAACGCCAATTGAAGCCGCTTCAACCAAATCATTTTATGTGATCCGGGAAGGAACCCAATTGCAAGCGACAAATTGCTTGGCCATTGTGTTTGATGAGGAGGTGCTGAAAAACACAGTGCAAGACCCGGTTTACCAACTGCTAAATATAAGCCGGTGCATTCTATGAAGTTATGGACCTAATTGTCGGTTTAAACAAGGGACTAATGGTATTACTAATCCGGAAGCAGATATGAGTGAGGCAGCTATCGGTTCATGATGATAGAAAAAGAAAAAGCTAAACCGTCAATTATGGGATACATGCTTACACCTAAACCGTCAAGGAAAGCGTATGAAGCGCAAGTTATGGCTAAACCGGGGAGAGAAGCTGCAGATCTAAAGTATGAAAAAACAGTTTCCACATGAAGATGAGGTAAATATGGATCTAAGGCGCAAGAAAAAGACGAAATAATATAAGTTATATTCAGCGAAGGCCACGGAGGTTCTCTACAGATTCGATCTAAACTAATAAAGCTAGAGGAACTAAGGGAATAATGGCGGAGCAGAAGCACATGGATAAAGTGTTGGGGAACGTAGCGGAATTCAAAAAAATTCTACGCTTCACCAAGATCAATCTAAGGAGTTCATCTAGCAACGAGCATAAAGGAGTGCATCTACATACCCTTTGTAGATCGCGTGCGGAAGCGTTCGAAGGAACGAGGATGATGGAGTCGTACTCGTCGTGATCCTCGTCACCGATGATCTCAGCGCCGAACGGACGGCACCTCCACGTTCAACACACATACGGTACAGCGACGTCTCCTCCTTCTTGATCCAGCAAGGGGGGAGGAGAGGTTGACGGAGATCCAGCAGCACAACGGCGTGGTGGTGGATGCAACGGGAAAAGCTGCAGGGCTTCGCCGAGACCCTGCGAGAGGAGTAGGAGGTGTAACGGGGGGGAGGCGCCAGGGGCTGAGGTGTGGCTGCCCTCTCTCCGCCCCACTATATATAGGGGGCCACGGGGCGCCGACCCTAGGAGATCCAATCTCCTAGGGGGGCGGCGGCCAAGGGGGGTATCTTGCCCCCCAAGCCAAAGGGGGGCGCCCCCACCCCTAGGGTTTCAACCCTAGGCGCAGGGGGGAGGGCCCATGAGGGGTGCGCCAGCCCACTAGGGGCTGGTCCCCCTCCCCCTACGGCTCACGGGGCCCTCCAGGATGGCTGGCCCCACCCGGTGGACCCCCGGGACCCTTCCGGTGGTCCCGGTACACTACCGGTGACCCCCGGAACCCCGATGGCCGAAACTGGACTTCCTATATATCATTCTTTACCTCCGGACCCTTCCGGAACTCCTCGTGACGCCCGGGATCTCATCCGGGACTCCGAACAACATTCGGGTTTTCGTGTGCATAAATCTCTATAACCCTAGCGTCACCAAACCTTGAGTGTGTAGACCCTACGGGTTCGGGAGACAAGCAGACATGACCGAGACGACTCTCCGGTCAATAACCAACAACGGGATTTGGATACCCATGTTGGTTCTCACGTGTTCCTCGATGATCTCATCGGATGAACCACTGTGTCAAGGATTCACTTAATCCCGTATGTAATTCCCTTTGTCTATCGGTACGGTACTTGCCTTCGATCGTCGGTATGCCCGATACCTTGTTCAATCTCGTCATGGCAAATCTCTTTACTCGTTCCGTAATCCATCATCCCGTGACTAACTCCTTAGTCACATCGAGCTCATGATGATGATGTCTTACCGAGTGGGCCTAGAGATACCTCTCCGTCATACGGAGTGACAAATCCCAGTCTCGGTTCGTACCAACTCAACAGACACTTTCGGAGATACCCGTTGCGTACCTTTATAGTCACCCAGTTAAGTTGTGACGTTTGGCACACCCAAAGTATTCCTACGGTATCCGGGAGTTGCACAATCTCATGGTCTAAGGAACAGATACTTGACACTGGAAAAGCTTAAGCATTACGAACTACACGATCTTGTGCTAGGCTTAGGTTTGGGTCTTGTCCATCACATCATTCTCCAAATGATGTGATCCTGTTATTAATGACATCCAATGTCCATGGTCAAGAAACCTTGACCATCTGTTGATCAACGAGCTAGTAACTAGAGGCTTACTAGGGACACGTTGTGGTCTATGTATTCACACATGTATCGTTGTTTCCGTACAATACAATTCAAACATGAATAACAGACAATTATCATGAACAAGGAAATATAATAATAACCCTTTTATTATTGCCTCTAGGGCATATTTACAACAGTCTCCCACTTGCACTAGAGTCAATAATCTAGTTACATTGTGATGAATCGAACACCCATAGAGTTTTGGTGTTGATCATGTTTTGCCCGTGGAAGAGGTTTAGTCAACGGATCTGCGACATTCAGATCCGTATGCACTTTACAAATATCTATGTCTCCATCTTGAACATAATTCCGGATGGAGTTGAAACGACGCTTGATGTGCTTGGTCTTCTTGTGAAACCAGGGCTCCTTGGCAATGGCAATAGCTCCAGTGTTGTCACAGAAGAGAGTCATCGGGCTTGACGTGCTTGGAATGACTCCTAGGTCGGTGATGAACTCCTTCATCCAGACTCCTTCTTGTGTTGCTTCGCAAGCAGCTATGTACTCCGCTTCACATGTAGAATGTGCCACGATGCTCTGCTTGCAACTGTACCAGCTGACTGCTCCACCATTCAAAATATACACGTATCCGGTTTGTGACTTGGAGTCATCCAGATCTGTGTCGAAGCTAGCATCGACGTAACCCTTTACGACGAGCTCTTCGTCACCTCCATAAACGAGAAACATATCCTCAGTCCTTTTCAGGTACTTCAGGATGTTCTTGACCGCTGTCCAGTGTTCCATACAGGGATCACTTTGGTACCTCCCTACCAAACTTATGGCAAGGTTCACATCAGGTCTGGTACACAGCATGGCATACATAATAGAACCTATGGCTGAGGCATAGGGGATGACACTCATCTTTTCTCTATCTTTTGCCGTGGCCGGGGGCTGAGCCGTGCTCAATCTCATACCTTGTAAAACAGGCAAGAACCCCTTCTTGGATTGATCCATATTGAACTTCTTCAATATCTTGTCAAGCTATGTGCTTTGTGAAAGACCAATGAGGCGTCTCGATCTATCTCTATAGATCTTGATGCCTAATATATAAGCAGCTTCTCCAAGGTCCTTCACTGAAAAACTCTTATTCAATTAGGCCTTTATGATTTCCAAGAATTCTTTATCATTTCCCATCAGCAGTATGTCATCCACATATAATATGAGAAATGCTATAGAGCTCCCACTCACTTTCTTGTAAATACAGGCTTCTCCCCAAGTCTGTATAAAACCAAACGCTTTGATTACATCATTAAAGCGAATTCCAACTCCGAGATGCTTGCACCAGCCCGTAGATCGAGCGCTGGAGCTTGCATACTTTGTTAGCATTCTCTGGATCGACAAAACCTTCCGGCTGCATCATATACAGTTCTTCCTTGAGGAAGCCATTAAGGAATGCTGTTTTGATGTCCATTTGCCATATCTCATAATCATAGAATGCGGCAATTGCTAACATGATTCGGACGGACTTCAGCATCGCTACGGGAGAGAAAGTCTCGTTGTAGTCAATCCCTTGAACCTGTCCATAACCTTTAGCGACAAGCCGAGCCTTATAGATGGTCACATTACCATCTGCGTCTGTCTTCTTCTTGAATATCCATTTATTTTCTACGGCGTGCCTATCATCGGGCAAGTCCACCAAAGTCCATACTTTGTTTTCATACATGGATTCTATCTCGGATTTCATGGCTCCAAGCCATTTATTGGAATCCGAGCCCGCCATCGCTTCTTCATAGTTCGAAGGTTCACCGTTGTCCAACAACATGATTTCCAAGACAGGGTTGCCGTACCACTCTGGTGCGGAACGTGTCCTTGTGGACCTTCGAAGTTCAGTAGTAACTTGATCTGTATCTTCATGATTATCATCATTAACTTCCTCCCTTGTCGGTGTAGGCACCTCGGGAACGATTTCCCGCGCTGCGCTACTTTCTGGTTCAGGAAGGGTGACTATCACCTCATCAAGTTCTACTTTCCTCCCACTTACTTCTTTCGAGAGAAACTCTTTCTCCGGAAAGGATCCATTCTTGGCAACAAAAGTCTTGCCTTCAGATCTTAAGTAGAAGGTGTACCCAATTGTTTCCTTTGGGTATCCTATAAAGACGCATTTTTTCGATTTGGGTTCGAGCTTTTCAGGTTGAAGTTTCTTGACATAAGCATCGCAACCCCAAACTTTCAGAAACGACAGCTTAGGTTTCTTGCCAAACCAAAGTTCATACGGTGTCGTCTCAACGGATTTTGACGAAGCCCTATTTAAAGTGAATGCGGCAGTCTCTAAAGGAAATCCCCAAAAAGATAGCGGTAAGTCGGTGAGAGACATCATAGATCGCACCATGTCCAACAAAGTACGATTTCGACGTTCGGACACACCATTACACTGAGGTGTTCCTGGCGGTGTCAATTGTGAAACAATTCCACACTTCCTTAGGTGTGTGCCAAACTCATGACTCAAATATTCACCCCCACGATCTGATCGTAAGAACTTTATTTTTCTGTCACGTTGATTCTCCACCTCATTCTGAAATTCCTTGAACTTTTCAAAGGTCTCAGACTTGCGCTTCATCAAGTAGACATACCCATATCTACTCAAGTCATCTGTGAGGGTGAGAACATAACGATAGCCTCCGCGAGCTTCAACACTCATTGGACCGCACACATCGGTATGTATGATTTCCAATAAGTTGGTTGCTCGCTCCATTGTTCCGGAGAACGGAGTCTTGGTCATCTTGCCCAAAAGACATGGTTCGCACGTGTCAAATGATTCATAATCAAGAGACTCTAGAAGCCCATCTGCATGGAGCTTCTTCATACGCTTGACACCAATATGACCAAGGCGGCAATGCCACAAGTATGTGGGACTATTATTATCAACTTTACATCTTTTGGCATCCACACTATGAATATGTGTATCATCACGTTCGAGATTCATCAAAAATAAACCATTGACCAGCGGGGCATGACCATAAACCATATCTCTCATATAAATAGAACAACCATTATTCTCGGATTTAAATGAGTAGCCATCTCGTATCAAACGAGATCCAGATACAATGTTCATGCTCAAAGCTGGTACTAAATAACAATTATTAAGGTTTAAAACTAATCCCGAGGGTAGATGTAGAGGCAGCGTGCCAACTGCGATCACATCGACGAACCATTCCGGATGGGCATCGTCACCTCATCCTTCGCCAGTCTCCGATTATTCCGCAGCTCCTGCTTTGAGTTACAAATGTGAGCAATTGCATCGGTATCAAATACCCAAGAGCTACTACGAGCGATGGTAAGGTACACATCAATAACATGTATATCATATATACCTTTGACGTTGTTGGCCTTCTTATCTGCTAAGTATTTGGGGCAGTTCCGCTTCTAGTGACCTGTTCCCTTGCAATGAAAACACTCAGTTTTAGGCTTGGGTCCATTCTTTGGCTTCTTCCCGGCAACTGGCTTACCGGGCGCGAAAACTCCTTTGCCGTCCTTCGTGAAGTTCTTCTTACCCTTGCCTTTCTTGAACTTAGTGGTTTTATTGACCATCAACACTTGATGTTCTTTCTTGATATCCACCTCCGCTGATTTCAGCATTGAATACACCTCGGGAATGGACCTCTCCATCCCTTGCATATTAAAGTTTAACATGAAGCTCTTGTAGCTAGGTGGGAGCGACTGAAGGATTCTGTCAACGACCGCTTCGTCTGGGACATTCATTCCCAACTGAGACAAGCGGTTGTGCAACCCAGACAACTTGAGTATGTGCTCGCTGACAGAACTATTCTCCTCCATCTTACAACTGTAGAATGCATTGGAGACGTCATATCTCTCGACTCAGGCATGAGCTTGGAAAACTATTTTCAGCTCTTGGAACATCTCATATGCTCCGTGGTGCTCAAAACGCTTTTGGGGCCCCGACTCTAAGCTGTAAAGCATGCCGCACTGAACCAGGGAGTAATCATCACAACGCGACTGCCAGGCGTTCATAACGTCTTGGGTCGCCGGGAGAACGGGTGCATCACCTAGTGGTGCTTCAAGCACATATGATCTCTTGGCAGCTATGAGGATAATCCTCAGGTTACGGACCCAATTCGTATAGTTGCTACCATCGTCTTTCAGCTTGGTTTTCTCTAGGAACGCGTTGAAGTTGAGGGCTACTTGAGCGTGGGCCATTTGATCTACAAGACATATTGTAAAGATTTTAGACTAAGTTCATGATAATTAAGTTCATCTAATCAAATTTTATGAACTCACACTCAGATTGACATCTCTCTAGTCATCTAAGTGATACATGATCCGAATCGACTAGCCCGTGTCCGATCATCACGTGAGACGGACTAGTCATCAACGGTGAACATCTTCATGTTGATCCTATCTTCTATACGACTCATGTTCGACCTTTCGGTCTTCCGTGTTCCGAGGCCATGTCTGTACATGCTAGGCTCGTCAAGTGAACCCTAAGTGTATTGCGTGTGTAAATCTGGCTTACATCCGTTGTATGCAAACGTTAGATCCTATCACACCCGATCATCATGTGGTGCTTCGGAACAACGATCCTTAGCAACGGTGCACAGTTAGGGGGAACACAATTCTTGAAATTTTCAGTGAGGGGTCATCTTATTTACTACCGTCGTTCTAAAGAAACAAGATGCATAAACATGATAGACATCACTTGCAATCAAATAGAGTGACATGATATGGCCAATATCATTTTGCTCCTTTGATCTCCATCTCCGGGGCACCATGATCATCTTTGTCACCGGCATGACACCATGATCTCCATCATCATGATCTCCATCATCGTGTCTTCATGAAGTCGTCTCACCAAAAATTACTTCTACTACTATGGCTAAAGTTTAGCAATAAAGCAAAGTAATTACATGGCGTTATTCAGTGACACGCAGGTCATACAATAAATAAGATAACTACAATGGCTCCTGCCGGTTGTCATTTTTCATCGACATGCAAGTCGTGATTCCCTATTACAAGAACATGATCAATCTCATATATCACATATATCATTCATCACATCTTCTTGGTCATATCACATCACATAGCACATACTGCAAGAACAAGTTAGACGTCCTCTAATTGTTGTTGCAAGTTTTTATGTGGCTTTTATAGGTTTCTAGCAAGAACGTTTCTTACCTACGCCAAAACCACAACGTGATATGTCAATTTCTATTTACCCTTCATAAGGACCCTTTTCATCGAATCCGATCCGACTAAAGTGGGAGAGACAGACACCCGCTAACCACCTTATGAAACTAGTGCATGTCAGTCGGTGGAACCTGTCTCACGTAAGCGTACGTGTAAGGTCGGTCCGGGCCGCTTCATCCCACGGTGCTGCCGAATCAAGATTGGACTAGTAGCAGCAAGAGAATTGAACAAAATCAACATCCACAACTTGTTTGTGTTCTACTCGTGCAAGATGCTACACAAAGACCTAGCTCAGATGCCACTATTGGGGAATGTAGCAGAATTCAAAAAAATTCTACGCTTCACCAAGATCAATCTAAGGAGTTCATCTAGCAACGAGCATAAAGGACTGCATCTACATACTCTTTGTAGATCGCGTGCGGAAGCATTTGAAGGAACGAGGATGATGGAGTCCTACTCGTCGTGATCCTCGTCACCGATGATCCCAGCACCGAACGGACGGCACCTCCGTGTTCAACACACGTATGGTACAGCGACGTCTCCTCCTTCTTGATCCAGCAAGGGGGGAGGAGAGGTTGACGGAGATCTAGCAGCACAACGGCGTGGTGGTGGATGCAACGGGAAAAGCTGCAGGGCTTCGCCGAGACCCTGCACGAGGAGTAGGAGGTGTAACAGGGGGGGAGGCGCCAGGGGCTGAGGTGCGGCTGCCCTCTCTCCGCCCCACTATATATAGGGGGCCAGGGGGGCGCCGGCCCTAGAAGATCCAATCTCCTAGGGGGGCGGCGGCCAAGGGGGGGTATCTTGCCCCCCAAGCCAAAGGGGGGCGCCCCCACCCCTAGGGTTTCAACCCTAGGCGCAGGGGGGAGGCCCATGAGGGGTGCGCCAGCCCACTAGGGACTGGTCCCCCTCCCCTACGGCCCACGGAGCCCTCCGGGATGGGTGGCCCCACCCGATGGACCACCGGGACCCTTCCGGTGGTCCCGGTACGCTACCGGTGACCCCCGGAACTCTCCCGATGGCCGAAACTGGACTTCCTATATATCATTCTTTACCTCTGGACCCTTCCGGAACTCCTCGTGACGCCCGAGATCTCATCTGGGACTCCTAACAACATTCGGGTTTCCGTGTGCATAAATCTCTATAACCCTAGCGTCACCGAACCCTAAGTGTGTAGACCCTACGGGTTCGGGAGACACGCAGACATGACCGAGACGACTCTCCGGTCAATAACCAACAGCGGGATCTGGATACCCATGTTGGTTCCCACGTGTTCCTCGATGATCTCATCGGATGAACCACTGTGTCAAGGATTCACTTAATCCCGTATGTAATTCCCTTTGTCTATCGGTACGGTACTTGCCCGAGATTCGATCGTCGGTATGCCCGATACCTTGTTCAATCTCGTCATGGCAAGTCTCTTTACTCGTTTCGTAATACATCATCCCATGACTAACTCCTTAGTCACATCGAGCTCATGATGATGATGTCTTATCGAGTGGGCCCAGAGATACCTCTCCGTCATACGGAGTGACAAATCCCACTCTCGGTTCGTACCAACTCAACAGACACTTTCGGAGATACCCGTTGCGTACCTTTATAGTCACCCAGTTACGTTGTGACGTTTGGCACACCCAAAGTATTCCTACGGTATCTGGGAGTTGCACAACCTCATGGTCTAAGGAACAGATACTTGACACTAGAAAAGCTTAAGCATTACGAACTACACGATCTCGTGCTAGGCTTAGGTTTGGGTCTTGTCCATCACATCATTCTCCTAATGATGTGATCCCGTTATAAATGACATCCAATGTCCATGGTCAGAAAACCATGACCATCTGTTGATCAACGAGCTAGTAACTAGAGGCTTACCAGTTACACGTTGTGGTCTATGTATTCACACATGTATCGTTGTTTCCGTACAATACAATTCAAGCATGAATAACAAACAATTATCATGAACAAGGAAATATAATAATAACCCTTTTATTATTGCCTCTAGGGCATATTTCCAACATAAAGGTCGAGCCTAAGCAAGTTCAAATCTACAGCCAAGACTGACCTACGGGGATGAACTACAAGGTCTTGAGGGTTCAAGGCGAGCTACAGAAGAAACCCTAGAATAAGACCTACGGGGAAGAAGGTGGAATACCTGAGGAAACAGAAGACGACGGCGAAGTTCTCTGGAAACGTTCAGGTTGATGCAGCGGCCGGGCTCGAGGACGACGGCGAACTCGAAGAACGGCGGCGGAGCTTCGAGCGCTGGAGACAGAGGAAGAAGAAAGCAGAAGGGGAAAAGAGGTATGCCCCGGCAGTATTTATAAGCTGAAGAGGTGAAAACGGTAAGCGCGGGAATCGAGGAGGCCAGAGATTGGATAAAGATTGAGATGTCGCCTCGATCTTCGGTGCGGCATTAAAGAAAGGTAACAGACAGATGCGGGCATTAAATGCGGAGATGATGTCACGATGGATTAACGCGATTCCAGGAGATGACGTCATGGCCGGTTTATGAAGCAAATAAGTTGCAGAAAGGAAATTTCTACAAAACTTCGAAGACTGACATGAACAAGTTCAAATCAATCTGGGGCCTAATGCCAGGGATATTACTAGCAGGTATAAACCAGCCAGGAAGGTCTGGATTACACTGACATGGTTGTATTATTACAAGCCCAGTAGAATATGTAAAGAGATTGTAGCCCGTAGAGGCTTAGGGCCCATGTATAAGGCCCATGGTCTGTAAACCGTCGTACCATGTAACTTGGGATGTAAGGTAGAAAGAGTAGAGACCGAGGCAGACACGTTTATGAGCCGGCCTCGGGACTCTGTAAACCGGAACGGGCGTCGCCTCTTATATAAAGGGATGACCCGACGACGGTTCAAGGACAAGAAACAACAACTCGAGACATAGGCAAGCGGATTCGCTCCCTGGTCATCGACGCCCAAGCAATACCACACCAAACTAGACGTAGGCTTTTACCTTCATCGAAGGGGCCGAACTAGTATAAACTACATGTGTCCTTCGCCCGCTTTAACCCCTTCAAGTTAATCCGTACGATGGCCTCACACCTAAGTCTGCTAAACTGGACATCTACCGTGCTAATTCAACGACACCGTGGCTCCAATGGCGCTCCCAGCGGCCGACAATGACAACAGCGGGCAGTTGACCACGCGTCACGTAGTGGACACCCACGTGAGGGGGAAGGCCCTCTCGGTGGTGTACACGAATGATCCGGTCTCGGTGGAGAGCTCCATCTAAACTATGGAGCAGTTCCTTGCCGGACAAGTACCGAGTGGTCGAGTTCGGCCTCGAGTACACCATGGGTCGTGCCGGGCAGGATCGGAAGGTTGTCGTCGCCCAGTTGTGCGTGTGACATGACGTCCTCGTCTACCACTACCACCTTGCCACAAGGCCTTGCGAGCGTTTCTCCAGGTTTATCAACAGCTCCGACTACAGTTTCGCTACAGTGGACACCACCAACGATCTAAAAGCGCTCAAGGTTTCGGACTTGAAATGCCCGAATCTTAACTTCCAAAACCACTACAAGGTCTGGGGCAGCGAAAAACAAACAAACTGAACTCCCTGGTTGATCTCGCCTCTGCCATCATCGATGCCTACTACGTGAAGATGAAGGAAGAGAGCAATAAGGACAAGAACGTCTTGCACGGTGTGTGGCATGAGAGACTGGATGAACAACATGTCAAGTACACGGCCATGAACGCGTACACAAGCTACGAGATGTACAGGCGGATCATTGACATGAGGAACTATCTTCTTCCTATCCCAGACGAGGGATCGAGCCACATAGCAGTGGCGGGAGCGTCACAAGAAGTAGATGACTAGACGATCTTTTTTCCTACTTTAGAATGCATGCAATTGTTTATTGAGGTGTGTGCGAATGATCTGTATTACTCACTTATGTAATCGGATGTTTATTTCAGCTATATATATATATATACACATGTTATTCTACCGTAGACAGAGCAATTCACACGGCTTATTAGCAGCAATCGTCTATGTTATTACTGGTCTTCGCACACTTTTCTGATTACGAACCTGTTTGCCGCATATCACACACATCTTGTTCAGTTGAACTGTTTCCATTGTGTTGCCTAATCACACACAGTTCATCCTAGTGAACCGTATGATGTATATCGCACACACCATCATATGGCTGCCCATTTCTTTTGCTCCCCTCATCGCAAATAGTTAATTTAACTGAACTGTATGCCCTTCATCGCACACGCAACAAAAATCTGAACCGTGTTTGATGCATCGATCATCGCAAACGTTTTGCACCTTTTTGACGGTTCTTTTACATCACCGTTTGCGATTATGGCATCACACATAGTTTCATCGAAGGGTCTCTGATCGTAGTGTCGCGTTAGCACCATCCTACAGTAGTGCCACATGTTGAAGGATCTATGACAATATAACTTCTATGCGAATATGAACAAACATAAACCATTACGTTGTCTTCCTTGTCCAACGTCAAGAATTTTGGCATATAATATTTTGATGGGGGCTCACAATCACAAAAGATTTCCAGGATAGTGTATTTGCATGTGAAAGTTCTCTTCCTTATACTAATTATTCGTGAATTGCTTGTAAGACCAATATTGTGATTGTCAAGCCTCAAAAGATTTCACTATCTAAACCCAATGTCAAGCTACCACTAGGCATGATATGATTTCAACTTCATGACATTCAATTTATTCAAGAATTTACTCATAGGATATAAGTGAAGCACAAGAGTAAATGACAAGCTCCTCCAAAAAGATATAAATGAAGATCATGAGCATAATATTTCTTTCTCTCAAATTAATCTAAGTGAAGCATGAGAGATTTTCTTCAAAAATACTAAAGCACATCATGCTCAAAAAGATATAAGTGAAGCACTAGAGCAACAGTGTTAGAAAAGAGCTTCTTTGACGGGATGGGAATGCCACTTATCTAGCTTTTCCGGCAACTATTTGGGGGCTCTATTTTATTTAAAAACTTTCAGATCTAAGTATTTTTATTAAAATAGCAAGCAAACAAAATAAAATGACAATTCAAGAATAGCACATCCCATGTGAAGAAGCAAAAACTTAGGATCAACCGATACTAACCGATATATATTGATGAAGAAAGGTGGGATGCCTATCGGGGCATCCCCAAGGTTAGATGCTTGAGACTTCTAGAAATATTATCTTGGGGTGCCTTGGGCATCCCCAAGCTTGAGCTTTTGTGTCTCCTTAATTCTTCTCATATCACGGTTTCCCTAAATCTGAAAACCTTCATCCACACAAAACTCAACAAGAACTCGTGAGACAAGTTAGTATAAATCAATGCAAAACCTTATCATCCTCTACTATAGAAAATCACTAAAATTATTATTCAACATTGCATACTAAATTCCTCTGCATATTTAATACTCCTATCCTCAAATAGAATCATTAAACAAGAAAACATATGCAAACAATGCAAACATAACAACAATCTGTCAAAACAGTATAGTCTGTAAAGAATGGGATTGTTCTCATACTTCCCTAGCTCTAAAAATTCTAAAAAAAATACCACGTTACATAGAACTTATTCATGCTAGCTTTGTAAAAATTTCAAGATTTTATCACATTCTGGCTATCCAGAAGAATTCAGACAATGATAGAAAACTTTATGTTTTCAAACAACAACATGTATACATGCAAAATAAGCATGGTAAAGGCTATCCTTAACACTTTTGTTGAAATAAAAGATGCAAAACATTATTCTAAATACCAGCAAGCAAATTCTAACAAAATAAATTGACACTCCAAGCAAAACTCATATCATGGGACGAATGAAAACATAGCTCCAAGTAAGGTTACCGATAATGTTGGAGACGAAAGAGAGGATGCCTTCCGGGGCATCCCCAAGCTTAGTTGCTTGGATCTTCCTTGAATATTACATTGGGTTGCCTTGGGCATCCCCAAGCTTAGGGTCTTGTCACTCCTTATTCTCCTCATATCGACATCTCACCCAAAACTTGAAAACTTCAATCACACAAAACTTAACAAAACTTCGTGAGATGGGTTAGTATGATAAAGCAAATCATTCACTTTGAGTACTATCAAAGACAAGATTCATAATTGTTCTCACACAATGCCTACAGTAGCATATCATTTCTACAATTTATATTGATCAATATAAGCCATAGAAACTCGAAAACAAGCAAACTATGCATTGAAAATAGAATCTATCAAAAACAGAACAGTCTGTAATGATCTGAACATCCACCATACTTTGGGTGAAATGATGATACCATTCCAACTTTCAACCTTTTCAGAGTTCATTTGTAGCGCTTTCCAATTTCAGGGTCGTTTAGCTTAAAAAATCAGTAAATGCATGAAAAATACCAAATGAAGTTAGAAATGGTTGAAAATAGATGATGTGGCTCTGATTGGTGCATTTTGAACACAAAAAAGTCTAGAGTTCAAATAAGTTCAAATAAATGAAATCCCTTTGTAACAGATGAGTTTTCGTTCGAAACCCTCATACTTCGAAAGAGATTGTCCATTTTGTATACGAAGTGCATCCAGTTTTTGCCGTAACCCTCTCAACTTTTTAGCATGTGCTATGTGGGTGGAATGATGATACCATGCCAACTTTCAACCTTTTCAGAGTTCATTTGTAGTGCTTTTCAATTTCAAGGTCATTTAGCTTAGAAAAACAGCAAATGCATGAAAATTATCAAATGAAGTCGGAAAGGGTTGAAAATTGACGATGTGGCTCTGAATGGTACATTTTGAACACAAAAAAGTATTTTTTTTTATATTTTCAAAAAAATGAAATCCCTTTGTAACAGATGAGTTTTCGTTTGAAACCCTAATACTTCGAAAGAGATTGTCCATTTTGTACACAAAGTGCATCCAGTTTTTGCCGTAACCTCTCAACCTTTTAGCACATGTATGTGGGTGAAATGATGATACCATGTCAACTTTCAACCTTTTCGGAGTTCATTTGTAATGCTTTTCAATTTCGGGGTCATTTAGCTCAAAAAATTTAGTAAATGCATGAAAAATACCAAATTAAGTTAGAAAGGGTTGAAAATTGATGATGTGGCTCTTAATGGTGCATTTTGAACACAAAAAAGTCTAGAGTTCAGACAAGTTCAAAAAATGATATCCCATTGTAACAGATGAGTTTTCGTTCGAAACCCCGATACTTCGAAAGAGATTGTCCATTTTATACACGAAGTGCATCCTGTTTTTGCCGTAACCCTCTCAACTTTTTGGCACATGCTATGTGGGTGAAATGATGATAACATGCCAACTTTCAACCTTTTCAGAGTTCATTTGTAGTGCTTTTCAATTTCATGGTCATTTAGCTTGTAAAAAATCAGTAAATGCATAAAAAATAACAAATGAAGTCAGAAAGGGTTGAAAATTAATGATGTGGCTTTGAATGGTGCATTTTGAACACACAAAAAGTCTGGAGTTCAAATAAATGAAATCCCTTTTTAACAGATGAGTTTTCGTCCAAAAGCCTAATCGCAAACGGTGGTGTAAAAGAACCATCAAAAAAGGTGCAAAACGTTTGCGATGACGGATGCATAAAAAAAGGTCAGATTTTAATAAAAAATATTTTCAACATCACACACAGTTGGTTTCTAGGAACCGTTTGCGATGAAAATATATGGGTCTATTTAAGTCTCCCCCTTATGCTTTCCGCACCCCTTCTTGCAAAGATGACGCCGTGGAAACGCTTCATGAAGACCCGTATGATGGACGCATTCACCCGAGCGCCGCCACCTACGCCGAGAGTGCCACCGCATCCGCATTGAGCGTGGCCGCTTCCACCGAGACGGCGTCTGAGGCAGCAGACGGGGCAGGTGCAGCAACCGAGATGGCTGCAGCTGCTGCTGCGATGGCGGCTGCAAACGTCGAGAGCGCTCGAGCTTCTGTCCATGCCGTCGATGTCGCCCTGGCCCAGGTCGAGGCCATCCACGCCAAGATCGAGGATGCACATGCCAAGATATTCTAGGCCATCTCGGACTCCAGCATGCAACCCATGTCCGAAAAGGCGGCGGTGGCCATGAAGCACCTGCTTCCTTATGAGGTCGCCGAGCGGGAGCTGGAGATGCAAGCGGCGGCGGAGAACGAGGAGCACCGGGAGGAGGAGTTGCACGTGGCCGAGGTCGAGGTAGAGAAGAGTCTGTCCGTCGAGGAATCGGCGGTGGAGTACCAACGCGAGCTCTGGTTCAGCTACTACTACGAGTACTACAACCTTGAGGGCGGCGCCAAGGACGAGGATGAGGACGAGGATGTGATGTCTACTATGCAACTTTATTCTTGTAGACACATGTTGGGCCTCGAAGCGCAGAGTTTAGTAGGACAGTAGAAATTTTCCCTCAAGTGGATGACCTAAGGTTTATCAATCCGTAGGAGGTGTAGGATGAAGATGGTCTCTCTCAAACAACCCTGCAACCAAATAATAAAAAGTCTCTTGTGTCCCCAACACACCAGATACAATGGGAAATTGTATAGGTGCACTCGTTCGGTGAAGAGATGGTGATACAAGTGTAATATTGATAGTAGATATTGATTTTTGTAGTGCGAGGGAAAATGCTTGAAAACGGTATTGCAATGCTTGAAAACAAGGCCTAGGGTCCGTACTTTCGCTAGTGCAATCTCTCAACAGTGCAAATATAATTGGATCATATAACCACCCCTCAACGTGTGATGAAGAATCACTCCAAAGTTCCTATTTAGCGGAGAACATAAGAAGAAAGTGTTGGTGGGGTACGAAACCACCTCAAAGTTATTCTTTCCGTTCAATCTATCAAGAGTTCGTACTAAGACAACATAAAGTTATCCTTTCCGATCAATCTATGCAAGAGTTCGCACTAGAATAACACAAGGTTATCTTTTCCGATCGATCTTTCAAGAGTTCGTACTAAGATAACAGAAAGTTATCCTTCCCGATCGATCTTTCAAGAGTTTGTACTAAGATAACACCAAAACATATTCAGATTGGTAATAGTCAATCCAACACAAAGAACCTCGAAGAGTGCCCCAATATTTCTACCGGAGAAACAAAGACAAGAACGTGCATCAACCCCTATGCATAGATTACCCCAATATCACCGCGGAATCGCAAGTTGAGTGCCAAAACATATGTCAAGTGGATCAATATGATACCCCATTGTCACCACGAGTATTCAATTGCAAGACATATATCAAGTGTTCTCAAATCCATAAAAGTATTCAATCCAAAGAAATCTCAAAGGGAAAACTCAAATCATCACAACAAGAGAGGGGAAAACACCATATGATCCGACTATATTAACAAAGCCCGCGATACATCAAGATTGTGCATCTCAAGAACACGAGAGAGAGAGAGATTAAACACATAGCTACTGGTACAAACCCTCAGCCCCGAGGGTGGACTACTCCCTCCTCATCATGGTGGCCGCCAGGATGATGAAGATGGCCACCGATGATGATTTCCCCCTAAGTAGAGTACCGGAAAGGGTCTAGATTGGTTTTCGGTGGCTACAGAGGCCTGCGGCGGCGGAACTTCTGATCCAAGTCTATTTATGATGGTTTCTCCATTTATAGGTATTTTTGGCGTCGGTCTCATGTCTGGATGGGCCTCAAGGTGAGCACAACCCACTGGGGCACGGGCAAGGGCCCAGGCGTTCACCGGTGTCTTCTGCCCTAGATAACCCATAAGTATAGGGGATGTCAACAGTTTTCGAGGGTAGAGTATTCAACCCAAATTTATTGATTCGACACAAGGGGAGCCAAAGAATATTCTCAAGTATTATCAGTTGAGTTGTCAATTCAACCACACCTGAAAGACTTAATATCTGCAGCAAAGTATTTAGTAGCAAAGTAGTATGGAAATAACGGTAACAGTGCAAAAGTAACAGTAGCAGTTTTGTAGTAATTGTAACAGTGGCAGCGAAAAAGTAACTAAGCAAGAAGCAATATGGGAAAAGCTCACAGGCATTGGATCAGTGATGGATAATTATGTCGGATGTGATTCCTCGTGTAATAGTTATAACATAGGGTGACACAGAACTAGCTCCAGTTCATCAATGTAATGTAGCCATGTATTCCGAATATTGTCATACGTGCTTACGGAAAAGAACTTGCATGACATCTTTTGTCCTACCCTCCCATGGCAGTGGGGTCCTATTGGAAACTAAGGGATATTAAGGCCTCCTTTTAATAGAGTACCAGACCAAAGCATTAACACTTAGTGAATACATGAACTCCTCAAACTACTGTCATCATCGGGACTGGTCCCAATTGTTGTCACTTCGGGGTTGCCGGATCATAACACATAGTATGTGACTATTGACTTGCAAGATAGGATCAAGAACTCACATATATTCATGACAACATAATAGGTTCTGATCTGAAATCATGGCACTCGGGCCCTAGTGACAATCATTAAGCATGGCAAAGTCATAGCAACATCAGTCTTAGAACATAATGGATACTAGGGATCAAACCCTAACCAAACTAACTCAATTACATGGTAAATCTCATCTAACCCATCACCGTCCAGCAAGCCTACGATGGAATTACTCACGCATGGCGGTGAGCATCATGAAATTGGTGATGGAGGAAGGTTGATGATGACGACGACGACGATCTCCACTCTCCGGAGCCCCGAACGGACTCCAGATCAACTCTTGAAAGTGCAACTAATCCCTGGGTGGTTTTGGTAATTAATAACAACATATATATCATTGAACTAATATTTACTTGAGAATCATTTCAGAAAAGTTCGATGATATGGGTATGGAAATGTCTGAAGAAGTGGACCCCTCAAAATGCTAAGACAAGCATTGGCAAAAGCTCAAGACTCCATTTTTGGTTTAGTGATCAAAGATCACATTGAGTCCATAGGAAAAGCCAATACTATTAAAAGGGGATGAGGTTGTGTTAATGATCTAGTTGCTCAAGTGCTTGGTGATCTAGTTCCCTCAACTATCAGCACTCTTCACTATCCAACACACTCATAAATAATCTCGGACAAACCGATTCTGCAAACTCAGTCCCACCGAGATGAACCACTTCAGTTATTTCCCCAAACCCTAATTTCTCGGTCCATCCGATTCTGAGTTTCGGTCTCACCGAAAATGGACTGCCAACCTTCTGTAACCAATTGACATCATTTCGGAATATCCGAGTTGTTATTTTCGGTCACACCGAGATGGCAAGCTCCAACCTTTGACTCACTTCGGACACACCGAGATGGTATTTTCGGTCCCACCGAAAATCCCAACGTTCACCATATTTGAACTTTCGGTCTGACCGAGTTTTAACTTCGGTCTCACCGAGATTGGTCAAATGTGTGTGTAACGGTTGGATTTTGTGTGGAGGCTATATATACCCCTCCACCCCCTCTTCATTCGTGAGGAGAGCCATCAGAAAGTACCACCACTTCTACCATACACTTTCTGAGAAGTGAACCACCTACCCTTGTGTTGAGATCAAGCCATTCCATTCCTACCATATGAAACTTGATCTCTAGCCTTCCCAAGTTGCTTTCCACTCAAACCTTTCTTCCACCACAGCCATATCAGTGAGGAGAGTTGAGTGTTGGGGAGATTATCATCTGAAGCACAAGAGCAAGGAGTTCATCATCATCAACACCGTCTATTACCTTTTGGGGGGTGGTGCCTCCTAGATTGGTTAGGTGTCGCTTGGGAGCCTCCGTCTTTGAGATGTGGAGTTGAACCAAGAAGTTTGTAAGGGCAAGGAGATCGCCTACTTCGTGAAGATCTACCCCGAGTAAGGCTAGTCCTCCGTGGGCGTAGGCCGTGATGGAATAGACAAGGTTGCTTCTTCGTGGACCCTTCGTGGGTGGTGCCCTCCATGGACTCGCGCAGCCGTTACCCTCCGTGGGTTGAAGTCTCCATCAACGTGGATGTACGATAGCACCACCTATCGGAACCACGACAAAAATCTCCGTGTCACCAAACTGCGTTTGATCTTCTCCACCTCCTTTTTACATGTGCAATTTACTTTCCGCTGCATATACTCTAGAATTGCATGTGTAGGGTGTTACTTGAATTGGTCTTAATTGTGAAACTGCCAAAAACATTGCATGATCTAAAGGCAGATTTTTTATATTGTCAAGTAGTCTAATCACCCCCCCTTTAGACCTACTTTCGATCCTACAAGTGGTATCAGAGCTTTGGTCTCCATTGCCTTGGTTTCCATTGCATTGGACTCCATAAGCTTGGTTTCACAACCTAGGAGAGTATGGCGTCTAGTGAGGGTAATTATCGTAGAGGTCCTTACTTTGATGGTACAAATTTTGCTAGTTGGAAGCATAAAATGAAAATGCATATTATTGGTCATAACCCAGCCGCATGGGGCATTATTTGTGTTGGCATGCAAGGTGATTTCTTTGAAGAAGGAAAAGTTCCGGATCACGAAGCTACACCCGAAGAGTTGCGGATGTTGCAAAACAATGCTCAAGCTTGTGACATTCTCTTCAATGCTTTGTGTCCCGAAGAGTTCAACAAAATCAGCCGTCTTGAGAATGCTAAAGAGATTTGGGATACTTTGGTTGAAATGCACGAAGGTACTGAATCGGTGAAGGAATCAAAGCTAGATATTCTTCAAGGTCAACTTGACAAGTTCAAGATGAAGGATGGTGAAGGAGTCGCTGAAATGTACTCTAGGCTTGCTCTCATCACAAATGAGATTGCCGGCTTAGGAAGCGAAGAAATGACCGACCGATTCATCATTAAGAAGATTCTCAGAGCTTTGGATGGAAAGTATGACACCGTGTGCACTTTGATCCAAATGATGCCAAACTACAAGACTCTCAAGCCAACTGAAGTCATTGGAAGAATTGTTGCTCATGAGATGACACTTAAGGATAAGGAAGAGCTTCACAACAAGTCAAATGGTGCTTACAAAGCTACAAGTGATGCTCCTACTACCTCAAGTGACAAACTAATTTCCAATGAAGAGATAAGCCTAATGGTCAAGAACTTCAACAAGTTCTACAAGAATAGAGGCAAAGAAAGAAGCTCAAAGTCTAGATCATATGATGAAAAGAGATCTTCTAGTCGTGATCGAAACTGCTACAATTGTGGAAGACCCGGACACTTCTCAAATGAGTGTACGGCTCCCCACAAGAGAAGAGAAGAATCTCCAAGAAGAAGAGCAAGAGATGAGTCACCTCGGAGAGAGAGAAGGAGTAGAGATGATCGTTATGAACGAAGACCCTCTCGGAGAAGCAAGGATTCGGAGAGGAAAGACAAGTCATCAAGGAGCTACACAAGAAGAAGACATCAAGCTCATGTAGGTGAATGGGTCTCCGGCTCCGACTCCGACAATCAATCCGATGGAAGCTATCACTCCGACTTCGACTATAGTCAAGATGAAGGTGTTGCCGGACTTGCACTTGTATCCTCCAACTCCTATGACCTATTTGATTCACCAAATGAGGGAATTGGAAGATGCTTCATGGCTAAAGGTCCCAAGGTAACACACCCTGAATTCATTGACTTTGATAGTGATGAGGATGACTTGCTTGGTGAAGATGAGCTCTTGCATGATAAATCTAGTGAGCTTAGTAATGATGAAAATGCTAGTAGTCTTTATAGTCGAGAAGAGTCGAATGACAATGCTATGAAGGAGATTGAGCGTCTAACTAAAGAACTAAACACTCTTAAGTTAGCTCATGAAACAACTCAAGAAGATCATAGAGAGCTCCTAAGATCTCATGAGAAGCTACGCTTCGAGAAGCTCACTCTAGAGCAAGAACATGAGTTTCTAAAAGCGATCAATGACGATCTTCGAAAGAAGAGTTCTTCATATCTTGCCAAACGACTTCTCTTGTCTAATTTCTTGCCACCTATTAAGACTAAGCATGACAAGCATAAGAAAAATTCTTCCTCTAGTAGTAACAATAACAATGTTAAATCAAATGTTGTTGCTTCTAGTAGTTCTCTTGATTCCACTAACAATGTTTCAAGCCAACTTACACTTGAGCAAGAAAATAGCTTATTGAAGGAAATCATAGAGAAAGGTGTCTACAAGAGTCTTGCCGGAAGCAAGAACTTTGAGGAGATTGTTCGCAAACAAGGAAGACACCGGAAGAATCAAGGGATTGGTTTTGAGCGAAAGTTCAACGCCGAAGGTGTTGAGTGGGAAGAAGGTCAATACCCTACTCCACAGTTTGTCTCACAAAAGGAGAAGTATGATCCTACTTCTTCCAATGTGGAACAAGCTCAAGATGACCTTCCACCACATGACCACAAGCTAAAGGCCAAGGACAAGCTTCAAGAGGAGATTGATGCATTCATTGAAGCACCTCAAGCCATGGTCAAGTGGGTTCCCAAGGACACATCAAGTTCTACTTCGTCAAGCTCAACTACAACACCAAGGATTCCCATCAAGATGATGTGGATCCCAAAGAAGAAGAACTAGTAGGTTCTTGAGGGTGACTCCGCCAACAAACTTCACTCATATTCATTTTGGCAATAACTTGTGCAATCAACTTCCACATCATGCACTTGTTCATGGAGTCACAAACCCTCTTGTTGGTAAGTCAAGGGACAAGGTAATCATTGCTTTCATGGACATCATCTTTTGTGTACTTCACTCTATGTCTATGGATATTCTTGTTTGTTCCTTGTGGGACTAACCCATGTAGGTATTGAAAGTGCCCTAATCCAAAGGATTGCTCCCAACTTTTGATGATCTGCATCAACATTGAGCATCCACATCTTCAACATCTACATGAAGTCTTCTACGACAACCCAAGGTTAGTTTGACCCTTTAAAACGGGGTTCTCACATCTAGGGGGAGCTTTGCTCTAAAAAAAATTGAGCTAAAGCATCTTCAAATGATGTGAACACATAAATGCTTTATGTAAAAGTGGTAACCCCACTTGTGCTTAAACGATGAGTATGACCTATGATCAAATGTTCTCATTTGGCTCCTAAGTCAATATACTCATATATAGATGACCTAGTCATCGACAAATTGTGTGCTAGTAGCTAGAGTGATTGGTTGTGCATGTTTGACACATATTTCAGTTGCTATCTTATTGTGTGAGCATGTTGAATGCATGATTTTATCCATTCAAGGACATCCATTTGTTGTTTTGATTGTTTTGGTTTCTCTTTCTGGCCAAATGGATGGACAAGAATGCCTAAGCACCTTTCCCTAGCTATCTATGCTTTCTTGTCTAAAATTCTATTCATGCTCATATCACAACTTTGAACAAGTCTTTTTCGGACAGTCCGAGTGAGGAGCACTCGGAACCACCGATTCGTCTAAGGCTGACTTCCAAAACCTTCTAAGTCCATTTCGGTCTGACCGGTTTCTCAATCTCGGTCCAACCGAAACGCTTAGACTGATCTAGGTTTCATCTCGGTGAAACCGAGTTCAATCTCTCGGTCTGACCGATATGTGTAACTGCACAGCAGTTATACATCTCGGTGACACCGAGTTTTTCAACTCGGTCCCACCGACAGCACGGGGTTATATATACCTGAGGGGCTGCGCGCGATTTCTTTCTTCAAACCGTTCGCCCCCAAGCCCCTGCTGCCGCCGCCCTGGTCTACGGATCGTCGCCTTCGTCGCCTGTGCGCCCTCGCCGCAGGTCTCCGCCGCCGTCAACGGTAATCATCTCCACCGTTGCCGCCGTAGAGGGACACCACCAAGTTAGGGTGTGTCCCGATCCCTTTTCGTGCTCCACTTCCGATTCTTGCACGATAGGCTTGCCATGATTCAATCCATGTTTGATATGTTCCCCATACAATAGTTCAGATCTTCTAGTTTCGAGGAAAATTCTTAGGTTTAGGTTTCCACGGAATGCATCTCGGTGAAGCCGATTTTGAAACTCGGAATGACCGATTTGGCCTCTGGCCATTGCACTGCATAATTCGGTTTAACCGAGTTGTGCCAATCGGAACGACCGAAAAGTAGTTTCAGTGAAACCCTAAGTTTTCGGTAGGACCAAAACCCATTTCGGTCAGACCGAAAGTGGTGTGTAGGTTTCTGTTGAGCACTTCGGTTGCACCGAAACTTGAAATCGGTTTGACCGAAATACATTCTGTGAAAACTCAAAACTAAGTTTTGAACTCATTTTTTTGCAAAAACCTCTGCAGTTGTGATAACTCTTCTACTCTGCCTATACCTTATCTTTTCACAGGTTTTTCAGCTATGTCAGATGTCAGTGACAGCCAGAACAGGTCTGAATCACCGTTTGCTGAAATTCCAGAGGCAGATACAAGTCCTGCTAGCAGCTCCAGTGATGATGGTGAGAGGAGCACCCCTAGTGGTTTGCCTCCTGCAGCCACCAGAACCAGGAAGAAGAGAACTTCTGATGATGAGGACTCTGACTTTGTTGCTGAGGAAGTTACCTCCAAGCCAAAGAGGAATGTGGTTGCCAAAGAGCACCAAGGGCAGCAGTCAAGGAAAGGCACAAGCAAAGTGAAGCAGTCAACAGTTGCTAAGAAGCTCAACTTGGAAGAGCCTGCTCCAAGCAAGGTGAGGAAGACTTCCAAAAGGAAGAGGGTAGTATATGCTGAACCTCAAGTTGATGCTGCAGAAGAAGAAGAAGAAGAAGCACCCCAGCCTCCTCCTCAGAAAGCTAAGTTCATGGGTGATGCTATAAGGGCTCAAGCCTCCTCTAAGCCCAAGAAGCCTGCTCCATCCAAGGCAGCTCCAGCCAAGCCCAAGAGAACAACCAGAAGCATTCCAGCTTCTGAGAAGAACAAAGGTGAGATGCCACCGTCTGAATCAGATGAAGAGCATGTGTTGCTTAAGCTCCGTCCCAAATTGCCACTCCACAATGATGCTCATCCTCAAGCTGAGGACATGAAGGCAAGGAAGGACAAAGGTCTCAGGCTATGGAGACAGTCTGATCCATATGCCGTAAGGAGAAGGACTGCTGTGGACCCCAGATTCCACACCAGAGAGCAGCAGGATTTCTATGAGACCGTGCTGATGGATAAGAAGCCCATTGTTGCTGACACCAGGTATGTTGACTGGAAGTATATTGACAGTGAAGAGCATCGGGACTTCTTTCCCCATGTGCATGAGAGCTTTACTGCATGTGGAGTTGCTGATTTTGTGGGTCAAGAGCTGACAGCTTGGAATGACGAGATGATCATGCAGTTCTATGCCACAGCCCACTTCTATCCTGATGGCAAGATCACCTGGATGACTGAAGGTCAAAGGTTTTCTTCGACTGTTGAAGAATGGGCAGAACTTCTGAACGCTCCAGTGCAGAGAGAGGACGACATTGATGTCTATGGGATTCCTAAGAAGAGTCATGATTCCATGAAGAATATGAACAAGGAGATCCCAGCTGCTGATTTGGAAGGATGGAAGCTTGGCTCAGTGTACTATCTCCAGGCAGGTCTGACCACCACTAACACTATTCTGAGGCATACATTGATGCCTAAGTCAGGAGACCACCGGATGATTCGAGGCTATTCTATCAACATGATGCACATTCTCGATGAGAAGGCACCTTTTAAGGTGATGGACTTGATGGTAGAGACCATTAAGAGGACTGCAGCTGACCAGAAGAGGTCGTGTGGGTTTGCACCGCAAATTCAGATGCTCATCAACGCCAAGTTTGGCACGGGCAAATTCATGTTGGATAGGAAGCACTTGCCACTGCAGCCAGAGCATGAGGACAACGTGGTTGTGATGGATGAAGAGGATCCCACCTCAGTTGAAGGACAAGCCAAAATCGAAGCTGCGAAGAAGGCTAAAGCTGACAAAGAGGCAACAGCAGCAGCAGCTAAGCCAAAGAGCTTTGGAGAACAAATTCTTGAAGCTACCCAAAGGATTGAACAACGCCTGGCCAGCATTGAGCAATCTCAGGAGAGCCTTGAGAGGATTGTCGAGGACAAGATCCACGCTCTGGACGTGAACCTGACTGAGATTCAGGTGTCTGTCAACAAGCTTGAGGCAGACATGGAGGAGACAAGGCAGGAGAGAGCAGAGCTTATGCAGGATGATCTAGTCCAGGACTCTCATCGCCAGACTGCTCAGGTTCCCAGAGGATCCAGATCTGCAGCTATCCCAGTGACAGACTCCAGGGCTACCACTTCAGCACCAGCTACAGCTCCAGCAGTTCCTCCAGCTCCAGCATCCACTCCTCCACCGCAGACTTCAGCAGAAGTCTTCGCCGATGCAGCTATCTCTACACCGACATCTACCCAGATGGGAGCCGCCAGCAGAGCCCGCAGTGACGCTTAGCTCTATACATTTTTGAACTTTTTGGTAACTTGTTGCCAAAGGGGGAGAAATTGTTATAGATCATAGGGCTTCGAGAGAGAGAGTGCTCTTTCGTCTTTCGTTCTTTTGCCGGTTTTCTTTGAGATACAGTGATTTCTTTTGGTTCCTGATACTTTAAGTGTGCTTGCTACTACGTTTGATGCTACCTTAATGAGTGTGCTAGTCATACTATGCCTTAATGTGTGCTTATTGCTTATCATATGCTATTCCTCATTGTATGGCTATTTACTCTTGTCTTGGTGATTGAGTGCTTGCTATTCATTCTTATCTTTTTGTGCGCTCCACCAAGATGTATGTGACATGGAAGAGTGACCCATAATCCTAATCGATTGTGCATTTGCATTCAAACGCAAATTTTAAATAATGCACAAATTTAGGGGGAGCTCTTGTTTATCACATACTTCTCAAAGCGACGATATCATTCTTTGATTATATCCTTTGTCGAAGCTTTGATCTATATGTTGTCATCAATTACCAAAAAGGGGGAGATTGAAAGTGCAACTAATCCCTGGGTGGTTTTGGTAATTAATAACAACATATATATCATTGAACTAATATTTACTTGAGAATCATTTCAGAAAAGTTCGATGATATGGGTATGGAAATGTCTGAAGAAGTGGACCCCTCAAAATGCTAAGACAAGCATTGGCAAAAGCTCAAGACTCCATTTTTGGTTTAGTGATCAAAGATCACATTGAGTCCATAGGAAAAGCCAATACTATTAAAAGGGGATGAGGTTGTGTTAATGATCTAGTTGCTCAAGTGCTTGGAGATCTAGTTCCCTCAACTATCAGCACTCTTCACTATCCAACACACTCATAAATAATCTCGGACAAACCGATTCTGCAAACTCAGTCCCACCGAGATGAACCACTTCAGTTATTTCCCCAAACCCTAATTTCTCGGTCCATCCGATTCTGAGTTTCGGTCTCACCGAAAATGGACTGCCAACCTTCTGTTACCAATTGACATCATTTCGGAATATCCGAGTTGTTATTTTCGGTCACACCGAGATGGCAAGCTCCAACCTTTGACTCACTTCGGACACACCTAGATGGTATTTTCGGTCCCACCGAAAATCCCAACGTTCACTATATTTGAACTTTCGGTCTGACCGAGTTTTAACTTCGGTCTCACCGAGATTGGTCAAATGTGTGTGTAACGGTTGGATTTTGTGTGGAGGCTATATATACCCCTCCACCCCCTCTTCATTCGTGAGGAGAGCCATCAGAAAGTACCACCACTTCTACCATACACTTTCTGAGAAGTGAACCACCTACCCTTGTGTTGAGATCAAGCCATTCCATTCCTACCATATGAAACTTGATCTCTAGCCTTCCCAAGTTGCATTCCACTCAAACCTTTCTTCCACCACAGCCATATCAGTGAGGAGAGTTGAGTGTTGGGGAGATTATCATCTGAACCACAAGAGCAAGGAGTTCATCATCATCAACACCGTCTATTACCTTTTGGGGGGTGGTGCCTCCTAGATTGGTTAGGTGTCGCTTGGGAGCCTCCGTCTTTGAGATGTGGAGTTGAACCAAGAAGTTTGTAAGGGCAAGGAGATCGCCTACTTCGTGAAGATCTACCCCGAGTAAGGCTAGTCCTCCGTGGGCGTAGGCCATGATGGAATAGACAAGGTTGCTTCTTCGTGGACCCTTTGTCGGGGGAAACTGTCCGCCACGAACACCTATGGGACCGGAGCCCCTTGTCTGTGCGGTACGAGGGCGGAGGGAGCACAAAGAGCGGATCGTAGCGAGCACGCGGGCAGTTTTACCCAGGTTCGGGCCGCGGTGGACGCGTAAAACCCTACTCCTGCTTGGTTGTGTATTGAGTTTAAGCGCTCGGGAGCTTGAAGAAGCAGCTACACCGGGCGCGAGAGTGATCTAGGTTCCGAACCCCCTCCACGTTGTGCATGGGCCTCCTTTTATAGTGCAAGGGGTCACCGACAGGTGTCAACGTAGGAGAAAGGGGTAAAAACGTAAAAGAGGTGGTAGTTGTAACAGTGCGGGAACAGTGGAGCTACAGTACAGAACAGTGGTCTATACCTACTTTAACAGTGGGGGACAAGGGCATTGAATGCCCGTCGCCGTCGACCCCAAAAGCTCCCGCCTTAGCGTCTCCGTCTGCCACGGCGATGGATCCATCACCGTGGAGTGCCACCGTGTACCCCAGGCTGCACAGCCATCCGCCACGCGTCCCTGGATAGGCCCCAGGGCGACGCGTGGGCCGATGAGCTGGAGCGTGGGCACACAGCGCAGCCTTCCCGGCAAGCACCTTGCCGGGGCCTTGATCTTGCCGGGCCCGGGAGCTTGCCGCTCCCCGGGCCCTTGCCGGGGCGCATATAGCGCCGAGGCGTTGTCTTCTAGTCTCCCTGGCAAGCTCCTCTTGCCAGGGTCTTGTGTTAACAGGGCAGTCTTGAGCCTGGTACGGCCTTCCCGGCAAGCTCCTCTTGCCGGGGTCTTGGTCTTATGTCTTGCATACTTTGTTTTTGAATGGTTTAATAAGGAGCGGGAAGGTCTCCGGCGAGCCCGCAGTAAACCTTGCCGCGGGAAGCTGCAACTGCCCGTGCACAAGTTGGGGTACTGAGGTACCCCTACCTTAGTACACCGACAGGAGCCCCCGGGCCTGGGCCACACACGGTGCCGAGCGCTGTTGGGCCAGGCCCAAAACAGTGCACGGGCACCCGCGGCCCGCGGCGCGCCGAATCCACTTCCATATCCGCCGCACCCCACGGTAACGGCACGCGTCGATCGCGGCGCCGTGGGATGGGACGTGCCCACGATCTCTTAATGGAAAGGGCGAAACGCCCCCCACTCCTCCATAAAAGCAGAGGAAGCGGGCGCGGTTCCCCTCCTTGCGCTTTCATTGCATCGTCTTCCTCCTCCAAAGATTCTCTCTTGCGCTCTGCCTTCACATCTCCGCCGCCGCCGAGCTCTTCGTTCCCCTCCTTCCGCCGCGTCCGCCATGGCCCCAAAGACCGACAAGGCGAAGGCGGAGAAGTCCAAGCGGGAGAAATCGGAGCAAGCGGCCAAGCTCATCGCGTACCGGAAACGGCATGTCGTCTTCCCGCCGAAGCTCGGCGTGCGGGAGCTCTGGAACAAGTATTACTTGTTCTGGTCCAAGGGAACCGACGCGCATCCCCGCACGCGAGCATACCCGGCCGCCGCCAAGGACAGCTATCCCGGCGGGTACTACTTCTTTGCTGCCTTCTTTCATTGTGGTCTCTGTCCTCCTTTCTCAAACTTCTTCTGCGACGTCATGAACACATACGGCCTCCATCTGCTTGACTTCACCCCCAACGCCATTCTCACCATGGCTGTTTTCGCACACATGTGCGAAAACTTCATAGGAGTCCACCCCAATGTAGCACTCTTCAGACACTTCTTCACTCCTAGAGCCGAGGCCGATGCCCCCCTCTCCGGAGGAATTTCTTGGGTCTTCCGTCTCAATAAAAAGGGTGCGTACTTGCCGGGGGAGCTCCGCGGCAAGTGGGAGGAATGGCGAGCGGAGTGGTGCTGGATCGTAGAAGACCAGCCGCAAGCCTTCACCGCGCCGCGCACAACGCCCATCGTGCGCGGCAGGGACTGGAGTGAGCTGGACTCGGACGACGTCAAGCTCAACATCGCCCTCGTCCGGATTCTTCGTCTTCGGTTGGCCAATCTGTCAGTTGCTGAGGTGGGCGCAGATTTCCTCCGCCGGCGCATCGCCCCTCTCCAAGACCGGAAGAGGCCGGCCTGGGAGTACGGCGGCCCGGCAGACATCATGAGGCTGCGCCCCGGGCTCAACTTCAACTTCACCACGCTGGAGCTGCGGGGAATGGTACGGGAACTCTTCAAGTACGACCCGACACACCCCGAGTGGTTCAGGACTCCCCGGGAAGTGGTGCCGCTCTGCAACAACGTCGTCAGGGATCGGATCCTCGCCATGATGCCCATGTGTGACTCGCACGGCGTGGACCGCACATGGCTCGCTCCGAAGCCCATCGACGTCCTCAACTTCTACGACAACCTCGCCGAGGTGGCGAAGAACAAGGAGGACCTCAAGCTGCACACGCGGGACACCACCGACCAGGAGATCGCCTACATAGCTTCTCGGGCTGAGGAGGCCGCCGCAGCCGCGGCGGCAGGAGTTTTCGGATACTCGCCGGAGGAGGCGGAGGCTGAGGACGCGTCCACCCAGGCGGAGGAGGCGGAGATCCGCAGGTTGCTGAATCTTCCTCCCGACGCGCTCGCCGGGGTCCCCTCGCTTAGGCACTCCGGGATCCACGGGATCGCAGCGGAGGCCGCGGCGATGGAGGGCACCGCCGGAGGGAGCAGAGGCGCCGCGAGGGGCGGAGGCGCCAAGGGAAAGGGGGCCGCAGCGCAGGATGCTAGGCCCAGTGAGCCGGCCGGGGGAGAGGAGGAGGAGGAGAAGGCCGAGGACTCCGGCGGATCCACGGAGTTGTACGCCGACGACCTCTCCTCGTCGGAGAGCTCCCCGCCCCCGGCAAGCCCGAGGCAGTCCCCGGCGAAGCGCCTCCGCAAGGCGGCGACGGGGGAGAGGGCGCAGGCGCCCCGGCAACAGCCACCTCGCCGGGCGGCTCCCCGGGGGAGTCAAGCCGCGCCAAGGCCGTCCGGCGCACCAGCCGCAACGGAGGCGGCCCGTACGCGAACCACGACGGAGGCGTCTCGCAGGCCGGCAGCGAGCCGGCAGGGGTCTTCTCGGAGCGGAGCAGCGGCTCCGCCCGCCCCTCGGGCGCCGGCTACCACAGGGGCTGGGTCTTCGCAGCCCCCAGCCCCGGTGAACACCAAGCGCGCGAGGGAGTCTTCGTCTTCCGCTCCTCGCGCCGACGCGCCCACTGTGGAGTACGATTTCTCTGCCCTGAGCGAGGACGACGAGGAGGACCAGGAGTAAGGATCCAGGGCCTTACATCTTCTTGATTTTTGTCTTGATTTTTTGTTGATGCTGACTCTGTTCATTGCTCTGATTTCAGGACCCTGGCCCATCGCGCGGCGAAGAAGGCCAAGGCGCCCGAGGTCGAGGTCGCGGAGGACTCGGCAGCTGCGGCAACAGAGGGTGTGCCGGAGCCGAGCCTGCCGGACCCGAGTGCTGCTCCGAGGAGCAGCCCCTAGCGCAGCCCGCAGCGCAGCCCCCAGCGTAAGTCTGGGGTTTACTCTTTTCGCTTGTCGGGGTACGCCTGAGGATTCGGTTCTGTTTCCATGTCCTGATGTTTTTTGTCTTGTTTTGTGCAGAGGTGGAGCCACAGCGGGAAGAGCGCCCGGAGACCGTTGTCGAGGAGCCGCAGGCCCCGCCGTCCCCGCCAAGGCAGAGCTCTCCGGCAAGGGAGAGTGCTCCGCCAAGGGCGGGTACTCCGCCGAGGCAGAGTACCTCGCCAAGGGCGAGCAGCCCGGCGAGGGCGGCCACTCCGCCAAGGCCGAGCTCCCCGGCAAGGGAGTCCGCCGCTGAGGACGTCCGCCAAGGTAAGTTCCGTGACTTGTCTTCTCGGCTTGCCTCTTTTTGGATATTTGCTTGAGTCTTGAATTTCTTTTTCTTCTTCTTCTTTATAGATCTTCCTCCTCCTGAGCCCATGGAGACGGAGGTTATCAACCTCGAGGAGGAGGGCGCGCAGGGCGGCGGCGGCGACGCTCCTGTCGTCGAGGAGATGGCCGAGGCCGCCGAGCCGGCCGCGCAGGAGACTGCCCCGGCTGCGGACGCAGCGGCTGGGGAGGGGGACGGTGACCACACCGCCGGCCCGGAGGCGGCGGGAGCATCGGATGCTGCACCGGCCACCGGCCCCTCCGCCAACAAGGAGCAGGGATACTATCTTGAGGCCCCCAATGGCGTCTTCATCCAGATGCCTTGGGGGTCTTCATCGCGAGCTCCTGCGGAGGGCGAGGCGTTCGACGGAGAAGTCCTCGCCTCCGCAGGCCTGAAGATCGTCGAGGCGCCCGGCGGGAGTGAGGGGCCCGAGGAGGAGAGGTTGCTCCACCAACTCCTGGCCCTTTACCGGGCCAGGCAGGCGAAGCTCGCCTCCCGGGAGGCTCTTGCCGCCAAGGCTGCGGCGGAAATGGAGAAGCGTGCGGCGGAGCTCAGCGCCGCCAATCAGGCAGCCCTCCGCGAGGTGGCGGAGGAGCGGGAGCGTCTCGCCGGCGAGTACCAGGAGTGGGTGCTCGAGAAGGCTGAAGCTGAAGAACAGCAGTGGCTCGCCGGGGTGGAGATGTCCCGACGAGAGGGAGAGCTCGCGCAGCGGAAGGTCGAGCTCGACTCCCACGAGGAGGACCTTGCCGCTCGCGAGGCAGCCCTTGGCGGGGAGCTGAAGGAGGCGAAAGCCGCCGCGGTTGCCGCGGAAGACGCCAAGAAGGAGCTTGCCGCCAAGGTGGAACAGCTGGAGAAAGCGCTGAAGGTGAGCGCAGAGAAGGTTGCCGCGCTCATCTTGGAGCGCGAGAAGGACGCTCACACGAACTCCGAGCTTCAAGTGAGTCTCTCCAAGAGGGGCGACGAGTTGAAGGCCGCCAAGGACTCCATCGAGGACTTGGAACTGAAGGTCACCACTCTGAAGGACTCGCTCGACGCTGCCCGGGCTCAGGAGAACAAACTGAAGGAGGAGCTCCGCAAGGAGCGGACCTTGGTGGAGAGCGTCAACAAGGCATCCGAGCTCTTCCGCCAGACCATCGAGGTATGGACCGAAGACTTGGTTTCTTCTGCGTCCAACATTGACCAGGAGCTGCTGGCGCTGAAGGTCGAACACCTCATCTACTCGCCGGATCCGGATCTTCCGCACAGCGCCAAGCTCAGCCTCTTCTTCAGAGGGATCGCGCCGGCCCTTGCAGGTCTCCGGAACCGTATCCCCGCGCAGCTGGCCGAGGAGTCGCGCCTGCTCTGCGCGGGAACTCTGGAGCGGGTGCTGACGAAGATCGTGTACCGCAACCCGGGGATCAATCTTAACAACGTTCTTCGCAGCTTGCCGGCTGATGCGAACACGGAGGCCCTGAAGGAGCAGGTCGCCCACATCATCGCCAAGGTGGCAAAGCTTGGCAGGAAGGAGGGCGACCGCGTAGACTAGGGCTCCATTATCTTTATCTTTTGTTGCTGCACATTATGTCATGAACTCATTAGTCCATTGCGACAAGTTATCCTTTGTAAGATATTTACTTTATTTTGATCAATCAGTGCAATGTTATCTTCCTTGTCTTAATCCTTGACTTTGTATGTTTTTCACCCTACGCTCCCGGGGAGCTTGCCGGCAAGGGGCCTTTGCCGCGAGCGCTGAGTGCTGGACTCTGAGCAGCCTGCTGGCCAAGGTCTTCGCCGGCAAGCAACCTTGCCGCAGCTAGTCGCAACGCACTTAGCTTGCTGAGCGTACTCGGAAACGAAGCAAGGGCGCGACACTTGTCGCAGCTCACTTAAATCGTTGAGTGAACTCGAAAACAAGATAAGGGTGCGGCAAGCTACGGGTAGGTTCCTCCGCGCACAGGTTTTCCATACAAAATGTGATCGTTCAAGGAAGACAACTAAAAATCAAAATTTGAACTGGTCAAATTCTAATAACTTATCTCTCATATGTTGCTTGCTTATATTGCTTGCTCTCCGGTAAGACTTCTCTTTCTTGAACAGCACTTGGTTCCTCCTCCACCTCCTTCCTCCCCGGCAAACTTGTGCGCGAGGAACGTTCCTTCTGCTTAAGAGGAAAGAAAAGGGAGAGGGAAACAAGCATATGGCCTTTCGGCGTGCTAATGCTTACCGTATACTTGAGTGTTGCACCAAATGCCAAACAGAACATGCAAATAGCAAAGAAGAGCATGCAAAAGGCGATCGGTGCGAAAAACACAAAAACTTTACTGATGCACGGGGTCTGTGCCCGGCTTTGTACAAAGGGTTACATGCAACAGCGGCAAAGCTTGTACAAAAAGGTGGTTGCCGGAGCGGATCACGGCAACCGCGCCTTAGGGGTGAAACTTGCGAAGATGCTCTATGTTCCAGGAGTTGCTCACCGGTAAGCCTTCTTCGGTCTCGAGGCGGACAGCGCCGGGCCTCGTAACTTGTCTCACCCGATAAGGGCCTTCCCACTTCGGCGTCAACTTGTTGGAATTCTTGGCGGACTGAACACGCCGAAGAACAAGGTCGCCTTCCTCGAGACTCCTGGCCTTGACTTTGCGGCTATGATAGCGGTGCAAAGCTTGCTGGTATCGAGCAGCTCGTACAGCAGCCTGGAGACGTCCCTCCTCAAGGAGCAATGCGTCATCTTGCCGCAGTTGCTCTTGCTCGAGCTCATCATAAGCGAGCACTCGAGGAGATCCGTATACGAGTTCCGTGGGGAGAACTGCTTCTGCTCCATAGACTAGAGCAAAGGGTGTCTGTCCGGTGGCTCGACTTGGTGTCGTTCTGATTGACCAAAGAGCCGCCGGGAGCTCCTCTATCCAATTTCTTCCGCACTTGCGCAGCCTGTCAAAGGTCCTTGTCTTGAGTCCGCGCAGCACTTCAGCATTTGCCCTCTCCGCTTGACCGTTGCTCCTTGGGTGAGCAACAGAAGCGAAACAGACCTTGGCGCCAAGGTCTTGGACGTACTGCATGAAGGTGCGACTAGTGAATTGCGTACCGTTGTCGGTGATGATCCGGTTAGGGATCCCGAAACGGCAAACAATCGACCTGAAGAACCTGACTGCTGACTGTGCTGTCACCTTCCTCACTGGCTCTACTTCTGGCCACTTTGTGAACTTGTCGATTGCAACGTACAAGTACTCAAAGCCCCCGACAGCACGAGGGAAAGGGCCGAGGATATCGAGCCCCCAGACCGAGAAGGGCCAGGACAAAGGAATTGTTTGGAGAGCTTGAGCTGGCTGATGAATTTGCTTTGCATGGAACTGGCACGCTTCACACTTGGTTACTAGTGCAGTAGCATCTTGGAGGGCTTCTTGCCAAAAGAACCCTTGCCGGAAAGCTTTCCCGGCAAGTGCCCTTGCGCCAATGTGGTGTCCGCATATGCCTCCGTGTATTTCCGCCAACAGCTTCTGTCCATCTTCTCTGGAGATGCACTTCAACCTGACACCATTAAGTCTTCTTCTGTACAGCTCGTTATCCACGAACTGATACATACTTGACTGCCTGGTTATCTTCTCTATCTCTTGAGGGTCGTCGGGAAGTTCTCCAGTTTGAAGGAAGCGGACGATCTGCTGCGCCCATGCCGGAGCTTGAGGCTCGGCGGCAAGGACTAAAGGCTCGAGGGCCGCTGCGGGAACCTCAGCTTCTACGGCAAAGACCTCTGGTCCTGCCGGAGCTGATGATCCCCCGGCAAGCTCGCCGGGGCGAGGCTTGCCGGGAACGCTTGCTTCAACTGTACAAGCCTGAGGGCTTGCAGGAGCAAACTGTTCCTCAGCGTTCTGGTTGTTGATCTTGGGGACCTTGGCGGCGGTTTCAGGAAGATCCGCCGGCAAGTAGTCGCCGGAGACCAACTTTCTCTTCTTGGACTGCCCAATTGATGGTGTAACGGATGGCTGAGTCAGCTTGAGTAAGAAGGTCCCTGGTTCCACAGGTAACTTCATCGCGGCGCACTTTGAAAGGCCATCTGCAATTTCATTTTGAGCTCTTGGGACGTGCTCCATCTGCAGACCTTCAAAGTGCTCTTCAAGCTTTCTCACTTCATCGACATAAGCTTCCATCAAAGGGCTCTGATAGCTCTTGTTAATTTGCCGGACCACCAACTGAGAATCGCCCCGCACAATCAGCTTTCTGATCCCAAGTTCGGCCGCAATCCTGAGGCCGGCAAGCAAGCCTTCATATTCTGCAGTGTTGTTTGTCGCTTGCTCCCTGGGAAAGTGCATCTGGATAACATATTTGAGGTGCTCTCCGGTGAGCGCGATGAGTACCACGCCGGCACCGGCGCCTTGCAGCGAGAAGGCACCGTCAAAATACATTACCCATTCACTTGTCGCTTCTTGCACGGGTGCACTTGTTTCTTGAACTTCTTCTTCTGGTGTTGGGGTCCACTCAGCTATGAATTCTGCCAAACCTCGGCTCTGTATGGTTGATGTACTTTCAAACTTGAGTCCAAAGCTTGACAGCTCCAGTGCCCACTCGACGATCCTGCCTGTTGCTTCTGGATTGTGCAATATCCTTTTCAGCGGAAAGCGAGTGACCACTGTTATCTCATGGGCTTGGAAGTAATGGCGCAGCTTTCTCGAGGCCATGAGGAGGCCGAAAAGCAATTTTTGCACACCAGAGTATCTTGATCTAGCCCCCTGGAGAAGGGAACTTACAAAATACACTGGGCGCTGCACCATCTTCTTCCGCACCTCTCCTTGCTCCTGCGCAGAGTCTTCCTTGTCGGGACCAGAGCTTGCCGGGACAGCTCCCTGCTTGTCGCCGGATTCGCTTGCCGGTGGTGCTGACTCCTCGTCGGACTCCCTCTCCGCTACTAACGCAGCACTAACCACCTGGTTGGTTGCCGCTAAATATAGCAACAACTTTTCCTGTGGTCTAGGTGCGACAAGTATAGGAGTGGAGGACAGGTACCGTTTCAAATCCTGCAACGCCGCCTCCGCTTCCGGAGTCCACTCCATCGGACCTGCCTTCTTCAAGATTTTGAAGAAAGGTAGGGCGCGTTCTGCAGATTTTGAAATGAACCTACTGAGGGCAGCAACACAACCTGCAAGCCTCCTGACATCCTTGACGCGCTTCGGGACCACTATCTGCTCAATTGCTTTAATCTTGTCGGGGTTGGCTTCAATCCCCCTCTGCGATACAAAGAACCCGAGAAGCTTGCCGGAGGGGACTCCAAAGACGCACTTCTCGGGGTTCAACTTGAGCTGTATCCTGCGCAGGTTCTGAAACGTTTCTTCCAAGTCTTGAATCAGGGTTTCCTTGCTCTTGCTCTTCACCACGATGTCATCCATGTAAGCTTCTACATTCCTGTGGATCTGTGGCTCAAAAGCAGCGTACACTACCCTTGCAAAGGTTGAGCCTGCATTCTTCAATCCAAATGGCATGCGGATAAAGCAATAAGTTCCACATGGAGTGATAAATGCAGTCTTCTCTTCATCCTCCTTGGCCATGAAAATCTGGTGATAGCCTGAGTATGCATCAAGAAAACAGAGTAGCTCACATCCGGCAGTGGAGTCAACGATCTGGTCAATGCGCGGCAAAGGGAAGGGATCCTTGGGACATGCTTTATTCACGTCGGTGAAGTCTATACACAGTCTCCACTTCCCGTTAGCCTTGCGCACGACGACTGGGTTTGCCAACCACGTCGGATGGATCACACCTCTAACTAGGCCTGCTGCTTCTAGCTTCTTGATTTCCTCGTTGATGAACTCTTGGCGCTCCACGGCTTGCTTCCTCACTTTTTGCTTGATGGGCCGCGCATGAGGACAGACAGCAAGCTTGTGCTCAATTACCTTCCTGGGAACACCGGGGATGTCAGATGGTTGCCAAGCAAACACATCGACATTCGCCCGCAGGAAGGCAACGAGCGCGCTTTCCTATTTGCTGTCAAGGGTGGCGCTGATGGTGAAGGTACCACCAGTGCCGTCCTCCTTGGCGGACACTTTCTTGGTTGCCGGAGGAGCAGCCATTCCTTTCTTACTCTTGCCGGTGGAGCTCGATGGAACGTCCTCGACGGCAGCGCAGCACTCCGAAGAGGTGCGGTTGCCGAAGTGGGTCCCAGAGCACTTGCCGGACTTGGTCTTCGTCTTCTTCCCCCCGGGAGCTTCAGCGGCAAGAGTATCCTTCTCGGCCGCAGCTGCCGCATCCCGGTGAATCTTGTCGGCGCAAATAAGCGCATCCTTCTTGTCGCTATGGACAGTGATGACGCTTATCGGCCCCGGCATCTTCAGCACGTTGTAGGCATAATGGGAAGCTGCCATGAACTTGGCGAGGGCAGGACGGCCAAGTATTCCATTGTATGGTAATGGAATATCGGCGACGTCGAAAGTGATGCGCTCAGTCCTGAAGTTGAGCTCCCCGCCAAAGGTCACCGGCAGAGTGATCTTTCCCTTGGGCTTGCTCCTTCCCGGGTTAATTCCTTGGAATGAACCGGTCTCTTCGAGCTCGCCATCTTGAATCTGGAGTTTCTTGATCACAGCAGAGGAGATCAAGTTCAGGCCGGCCCCGCCGTCAACCAACATTTTGGTGACCTTGAGGTTGCGGATGGTGGGAGAAACCAGCATCGGCAAGCACCCGACCGCTGTGGTGCGGTCAGGGTGATCCTCAAGGTCAAAAACGATGGGCGTGCTGGACCATTTGAGGAGCCTGCGCGACTCCACGGGCGGCTCCGCTGCGTTTACCTCGCGCACCCATTGCTTGAGTTGGCGGTGGGAGGTATGCAGGGAGGCGCCACCGTCGACGCACAGGACCTCCGTGGCCTTCTGGAACTCCTGCTCGCTGTTCTCATCGTCCTCCATGTCTTCATCGTCGTCTTCTTCGTCGTTGTCGCGGCCCCGGGGAGGTCGATCTCCTTGCCGCTGCTTAGCCTTGCCGCGGCGTCCTCCCCGGCCGTTGAACGGCCGCTTCTTGCTGGGCTCTTCCCCGCCACCTTGGGCCTTCTCCTTGTCGCGCCTCTCGTACTCAGCTTTCTGCTGCTCGACGAGATACTCGACGCGTTTGCAGTTGGAGAGATCATGACCCTTGGTGCGGTGGATCTTACAGTATTGCTTGTCGGAGCTACCCGGCTTGTCGGCCGCCGCTGCAGGGGCAGGCTCCTTGCCGGAGCCGCCAGCCTGCGCTTGCTTGGCGGGGGCCTCCTTGCCGGACTTCTCGACGGCAAGCACCTCCTTCTTGCCCTTCTTTCTGTTGTTCCGCCGCCGGCTCTTCTTTGCCGGGGCGGCGTCGTCGCTGTCGCTTCCTCCCGCGCCAGTATCCTCCCCGGGGAGTCTCCTCCCCTCTTCTGCGCGTGCGCACTTGTCAGCAAGAGCATAGAGCTCGCTGACATCCCGAATCTTCGTCATCGCCATCTCCTCACGCATGCGGCGGTTACGCACGTTCTGATGGAACGCGCTGATAACCGCGGCAGGGTGAACGTCAGGGATGTTGTGCTGCACCCGGCTGAAGCGTTGGATATACTTGCGCAGGGTTTCGCCTTCCTTCTGGGCCAGTATGTGGAGATCGCTCTCCTGGCCGTGGGGTTTGTGGCCGCCGGTGAAGGCGCCAACAAACTGGTGGCAAAGGTCGGCCCAAGAAGAGATGGAACCTTCCGGCAAGTGCATGAGCCACGAACGGACGTTCGGCTTTAGCACGAGCGGGAAGTAATTAGCCAAGATCTTCTCGTCCCGCCCCCCGGCAGCTTGCACTGCGATGGTGTAGACGCTGAGAAACTCCGAGGGGTGCGTCTTGCCGTCGTACTTCTCCGGTACGTCGGGCTTGAAATTCTTCATGCTGGGCCACTGGACGCGCCGCAGCTCGCGGGTGAACGCAGGGCAGCCTGCCGCGTACGGCAAGTCGCCTGGTTCACCGGGCGCGTGCGCGTCGACAGTGTTCCCAGCTCTCTTGTCTGATTGTCGCCGAGCTTCTCGGCGGCGCTCGATTGTGGTCCGAGCGTCTTCATCTCGCCGGTCGTCGAGGACTTGGCGCTGGTCCCGACGGGCCCGCGGGTCCGACGAGGCTGTGGAGCCGTCGTCGGGGTTGTTCCGGCGGGGCGGCGTCTTCTGCTTCTGCGGCGGGGAATGCACGCTTGTCGCGCCCCCGGCAGTCTTGTCGCCGATAGCCTTCGTCTTCTCAGTCTGCCGCGGCCGTGAGGTCGACGGCTGCTGTGGAGAATCGTTGTTGGCGAAGTCTATCAGGCTCCGGATGGTGGCCCTCCATTCTTCGGCCTTGTCGGCCGCTGGAGGAAAGTCGAGGAGCAGTTGCGCCCTTGCGAGCGCTTCTGCTGGAGTGGAGGGGAACGCGGGCGAGCGGTGCGAGGAGCGGGATACGCTCGGACTTCTAACAACGTTAGAAGGAGCGGGGTCCCGCGCCGGCGCCTTCGCTTTGCTTGTGCCCGGACGGGGGTCTGGGGCGTCCCGCGAACCTCCGGTTTGGCCTTGCCCCAGCAAGCGGATACCACCTCCCGTGGTTTGGCGCTGCTGGGTCGTCGTGTGCTGAGATGGACGCGGCGCGTCCACGGAGACCGAGGTTCGATCGTCCGTTTTGTTCTTGGATCTGGTGGCGCCGTGAGCGTCCTCGCCGGCAACCACCCTTCCGACGGCGTCTCCCCCGCCCACCGTTGGCTCTGGTGGCGGCGGGTGAGACGCGGACGGGCCTCCGACCTCCGAAGCCTTCTTCTTCGGGGCCATGGAGTTGTCGCTGATGAAGTTGCTGATGAAGCTGGAGAGGTTGATGAAGAATGCGCCCGCGCGAACGCCGGATCAGGTTCGCACAACCTCGACGCCCCCTACCTGGCGCGCCAAAGATGTCGGGGGAAACTGCCCGCCACGAACACCTATGGGACCGGAGCCCCTTGTCTGTGCGGTACGAGGGCGGAGGGAGCACAAAGAGCGGATCGTAGCGAGCACGCGGGCAGTTTTACCCAGGTTCGGGCCGCGGTGGACGCGTAAAACCCTACTCCTGCTTGGTTGTGTATTGAGTTTAAGCACTCGGGAGCTTGAAGAAGCAGCTACACCGGGCGCGAGAGTGATCTAGGTTCCGAACCCCCTCCACGTTGTGCATGGGCCTCCTTTTATAGTGCAAGGGGTCACCGACAGGTGTCAACGTAGGAGGAAGGGGTAAAAACGTAAAAGAGGTGGTAGTTGTAACAGTGCGGGAACAGTGGAGCTACAGTACAGAACAGTGGTCTATACCTACTTTAACAGTGGGGGACAAGGGCATTGAATGCCCGTCGCCGTCGACCCCAAAAGCTCCCGCCTTAGCGTCTCCGTCTGCCACGGCGATGGATCCATCACCGTGGAGTGCCACCGTGTACCCCAGGCTGCACAGCCATCCGCCACGCGTCCCTGGATAGGCCCCAGGGCGACGCGTGGGCCGATGAGCTGGAGCGTGGGCACACAGCGCAGCCTTCCCGGCAAGCACCTTGCCGGGGCCTTGATCTTGCCGGGCCCGGGAGCTTGCCGCTCCCCGGGCCCTTGCCGGGGCGCATATAGCGCCGAGGCGTTGTCTTCTAGTCTCCCTGGCAAGCTCCTCTTGCCAGGGTCTTGTGTTAACGGGGCAGTCTTGAGCCTGGTACGGCCTTCCCGGCAAGCTCCTCTTGCCGGGGTCTTGGTCTTATGTCTTGCATACTTTGTTTTTGAATGGTTTAATAAGGAGCGGGAAGGTCTCCGGCGAGCCCGCAGTAAACCTTGCCGCGGGAAGCTGCAACTGCCCGTGCACAAGTTGGGGTACTGAGGTACCCCTACCTTAGTACACCGACACCCTTTGTGGGTGGAGCCCTCCGTGGACTCGCGCAGTCGTTACCCTCCGTGGGTTGAAGTCTCCATCAACGTGGATGTACGATAGCACCACCTATCGGAACCACGACAAAAATCTTCGTGTCACCAAACTGCGTTTGATCTTCTCCACCTCTCTTTTACATGTGCAATTTACTTTCCGCTGCTTATACTCTAGAATTGCATGTGTAGGGTGATACTTGAATTGATCTTAATTGTGAAACTGCCAAAAACATTGCATGATCTAAAGGCAGATTTTTTATATTGTCAAGTAGTCTAATCACCCCTCCTCTAGACCTACTTTCGATCCTACAACTCTCCCGAGAGAGATTAGGGCTTGGCGGTGGCTTTGTATTGTAAAACGCGATGAATCATTCTCTCTGATTTTTTTCTCCCCGAACGTGAATATATGGAGTTGGAATTGAGGTCGGTGGAGCCTCAGGGGGCCCACGAGACAGGGGGCGCGCCCCCACCCTCGTGGAAAGGGTGTGGGCCCTCTGGTCTTGATTCTTTCGCTAGTATTTTTTATATATTCCAAAAATATTCTCCGTTGATTTTCAGGTAATTCCGAGAACTTTTATTTCCGCACAAAAATAGCACCATGGCAATTCTGCTCAAGACAGCGTTAGTCTGGGTTAGTTCCATTCAAATCATGCAAGTTAGAGTCCAAAACAAGGGCAAAAGTGTTTGGAAAAGTAGATACGTTGGAGACGTATCAACTCCCCCAAGCTTAAACCTTTGCTTGTGCTCAAGCAATTCAGTTGAGAAACGGAAAGTGATAAAGAAAAACTTTTACAAACTATGTTTGCTCTTGTTGTTGCAAAAATGTAAAGCCAACATTCAAGTTTTCAGCAAAGATTACAAACTAACGACATTCACTATAACTTTCACGTCTCACGTTTACTCATATCAATGGCATAATCAACTAGCAAGCAATAATAATAAACCTCGGATGACAACACTTTCTCAAAACAACCATAATATGATATAACAAGATGGTATCTTGCTAGCCCTTTCTGAGACCGCAAAACATAAATGCAGAGCACCTCTAAAGATCAAGGATTGACTAGACATTGTAATTCATGGTAAAAGAGATCCAGTCACAGTCATACTCAACGTAAATTAATAGAAATTCATGCAAATGGCAGTGGTGCTCTCCAACTGTTGCTTTTTAATAAGAGGATGATGACTCAACATAAAAGTAAATAGATAGGCCCTTCGCAAAGGGAAGCGGGGATTTACAATGGTGCCAGAGCTCGAGTTTTGAAAAAGAGATAAACAATATTTTGAGTGGCATACTTTCATTGTCAACATAACAACCAAGAGATCTCGATATCTTCCATGCTACACACATTATAGGCGGTTCCCAAACAGAATGGTAAAGTTTATACTCCCCCACCACCAACAAGCACACTCCACGGCTGGCCCGAAACAATGGGTACCGTCCATACCAACAACAGCCCTGGGGGAGTTTTGTTTAATTATTTTGATTTGATTTGAGCATGGGACAGGGCATCCCGGTTACCGGCCATTTTCTCGTGAATGATGAGCGGAGTCAACTCATCGTGAGAATAGCTCACCTAGCATGGAAGATATAGACAGCCCTAGTTGATACATGAGTTGTTCGAGCATACAAAACATAATTTCATTTGAAGGTTTAGAGTTTGGCACATACAAATTTACTTGGAACGGTAGGTAAATACCGCATATAGGAAGGCATGGTGGACTCATATGGAATAACTTTGGGGTTTATGGAAGTGGATGCACAAGCAGTATTCCTGCTTAGTACAAGTGAAGGCTAGAAAGAGGCTGGGAAGCGACCAACTAGAGAGCGACAACTGTCATGAACATGCATTAAAATTAATCAACAATGAATGCAAGCATGAGTAGGATATAAATCACCTTTGACATAAATATCATGGAGGCTATGTTGATTTTGTTTCAACTACATGCGTGAACATGTGTCAAGTCAAACCACTTGACTCGTTCAAAGGAGGATACCACCCTATCATACCACATCACAACCATTTTAATAGCATGTTGGCACGCAAGGTAAACCATTATAACCTCCTAGCTAATTAAGCATGGCATGAGAAACTATGATCTCTAATTGTCATTGCAAGCATGTTTCATTCATAATAGGCTGAATCAGGTACGTTGAACTATTCATATTTACAAAAACAAGATAGGTCGAGTTCATACCATCTTCTCCCATCTCAATCAGTTCATCATATATCGTCATTATTGTCTTTCACTCGCACGACCGAACGGTGTGGATAATAATAATAGTGCATGTGCATTGGACTAAGATGGAATCTGCAAGCATTTAATACAAGGGAGAAGACAAGGTAACATGGCTCTTGGTTAAATCAACAATAATGCATATTAGAACCACTAAACATTTTCATAATGGTCTTCTCCTCTTTACCCCCAAAAGAAAAGAAAAGAAACTAAAACTATTTACACGGGAAAGCTCCCAACAAGCAAAAGAAGAATGAGAAATCTTTTTGGGTTTTCTTTTAATTACTACTACTACAAGCATGGAAAGTAAACTAGCTAAAAGCTACAACTATTTTTCTTTTGTTTTTCGGTTTTCTAACACACAAGAAGAAGGCTCGGAAAAGAAATTAAACTAGCATGGATAATACAAAGAAAAAGTATGAGCACCGACGAATAGAATGAGTGTGTGAACATGAATGTAATGACGGTGAGAAATACGTACTCCCCCAAGCTTAGGCTTTTTGGCCTAATGTAATGCCCCGGATGTAATACTTTCCCTTTTGGGTATATAATATATCTCCGGCTTCATCTATTTCCATTCCGGGTTCCTTGTCTTTCGGGTTTTCGTAGTTTTGTTGTGTGAGTGTGTGGCATTCATTCATATCATGTAGACATGTGCATTGCATTGCATTTGTGTTGTCGGTTGCATCCGGTTCCGCGTGTTTCTTCCCGTTGTCCGTTTCGCGTTCCGGAGCTCCCTCACGTGTCCGTGACGTCCCGTAGGCCTACTTTGTTGTTCGGGCGTTTAACGTTACCGGTGTGCCGCGAGGTTGTTGTGTGTGTTGTTGTTTTGTTGTGTGCAACCCGCCTCTCGAATCTCGTCTCGTTTGGACTCCGTTGACTTTTCCATCCGTTGTTCGTGTGGGTCCGATGTGCCTTCACTTCGTGTCCCGGAAACACCCTTGCTGCAGTCTTTTATCTCCTTCTAGGCCTTTAAATCTACCCCCGCGATCGGATCCGTCGGATCGCGATCGGAGGGCTACTAGCGCCCCAAATCTCCAAACCCTAGCAAAAACTGCTATTTATAGTCCCCTCTAAGTCTATTTTGGCTTCCCCTTCTTCTTCCCCTTCTCCACTATTTTTTTTCCTTTTCTTTCAGATCACCAGATCCCCAAAATCCCTGGATCCCGAGGGGAACCAGCTCCCTCGAGAGAGCCGCCGCCGAATCCTTCGTCTGGATCGACCGGGCGGTTCGAGCGAAGTCAACGCCTCGAGGCGCCCCGCCAGATCCCGTCGAAGCCGCCAGCCGATCGCCACTCAGCGCCGACCGGCCTTCTCCCCGTTCGCCAGGCCCACTTGGCCAGCGCGCGCGGGACCACTTCCCCGCCGACCGCGTGGGCCGCGAGGAAGGCCCGCTTCCTTCCGCCTCCAACTCCCTCCGCACCTCGCCGAGCGTCCCGCTCCTGCTCGCCAGGCCCGTACGCCACTTCGTCGCCAGCGCCAGGGGCCTCTTCGCCGCTCCGCACGCCAGCCCGTACCGCGCCAGGCTCCTCCCAGGCCGCGCTCCTTCGGGCCTTCCGGCCGCGAGCCGCCGCGTCGGGCTCGGCCCGCTCCATCCAGCCACCCCTGGCCGCCTTCCACCGTCGCCAGGCAGGCCGAGGCCCGCTCCGCGCGCCGCCCAGCGACCGGACCTTCCACCGTGCCGCGGGCCGCCGCCGTTCCTCTCGCGGGCCGCCTCCGTCAGCCGGCCCGAGCCTTTTTTTTCCAGATCTGGACTAAGGTTGACCTTTTTTCCCCACTAAGTCCCAGATCTGTTTACTCTGATGCAATGTTTGACCTGCTGTAACTTTTACTGTGTTGCTCCGTTTTGCGCGTGTAATATGTCCAGACGTTCGTGGAGACGTGCTATACGTTTTACCTGTTGTTGTCATGCATGTTAGAGATCATCTAGGTGCTTGTTTTGCTGTTGCAAGAGTGCATCATGATATAAACTGCTGCTATGTGTTATTTTTATGCCACCTTTTAAACATGCTCTTTTATATGCCATGATGATATTGCTGTTTTAGGACTTAGTGATTTTTCACTAAGTCTGAAATCTGTAACGTTCCGATGCCATGTTCGTGTGTTGTTCTAGGACAAAGCATGATAGTTTTGGAGTGGATTTTGATTGTTCCTTGAAGTATATATTGTTGTCTTTCCATTCATGTCCTCACATGCCTATTTGAGTGGCTGTAGCATGTTTATCTTTTGCTCTAAAGTTTCAATAAAATTCTGCTGCCAGAATTTTATTGTCAAGTTCAATATGTCCAAGATCATTGCTATTGATCCGTGACTCCGTTGGGGGTGCACCTTGGACATAGTTGCTGTACTATAAGTCTAGTTTGTGTTCATGCCTTTTGCCATGTTATTTAAATGTTGTAGCTCAATTATTTTGAGCTCCGAAGTTGCTATGTTGCTGTAATTTTCAGCTTTCGCTCAAATCTTGTTTCGGGCATAACTTTTAGCCCGTAACTCCGATTTCAGCGAATCTTATATCAAACTTGGTTGATTTTCTGTGTAGTTTAATAATATCAGATTGTTATCATGTTTTGAGGTGATTTGCTTGAGTGATATTTTCCGTGCTCCATGTGCATCCTTAGTGCATCCATCATGCATTCATGTTTTTCGAGTGCGCATTGCATCTTGTTGATTGGTGCTTGGTGTGATTGTCTTGTTTAGAGCCGGGAGCTGAGACCGAGTACGAAGTTGAGCACGAGGTTTCCAACGAGGTTGAGCACGAGGACCCTTCTTACGATCCGAACGACTTCTCTTCAGGCAAGATGACCGAACCCCGATAACATTACTATCTTTGCCTATTGCTAGTAGTCTCGATCTATAGTTTTGCCTCGATGCCCATGATCTTCTTGTCAGCCTCCTACTTGTAGCCAATTGCCATGTTTAACCAACCTACCTATGCAAACCGTTGCTTGGCTAAGTACGCTTCGCTCAGCCCTTCTTATAGTGTTGCTAGTTGCAGGTGAAGATCGAAGATGCTTGCTTCATGTTGAAGTTTGGTTGGGTTATATCACACTATATAAATGCTTAAAATGAAATCATCTATATATTGGCAAGGGTGGAAGGCTAAGCCTTTTGCTTGGTGATTTGTTCCACTCATGCCGTTAGGAACCGTATAAACCGGTGTTATGTTCCTTGATTATGCGTTCCTAACACGGTTGGGGTGTATGGGACCCCCTCGATAAACCGCTAAGTGCTAAGTCTTTCCAGCAAGTCCCAACATTGGTACTATTTGCCTAATAACAAACTAAACTTGCATAGGGAGTTATAAACCCTTTTTCTTAATCAACAACCCCGGGCCAGTGCTCCACATGAGTGTTGGTCCGAAACGGGGAGCCTGCGGGGCCACCTCGAGGAAACTCAAGGTTTGGTAAAAACCCGTAGCTTCACCCATCCGGTCGTGTCCTGAGACTTAGATATGCGCGGCTACTATCAGGGTGTCGACACGTCGGGAGGATTTGCTGGATTAGCCTTACCTTAGCTCGGTATATCTTGAGCACGGGATTCCGAGGATACTCGGGTCTTCCCACTTTGGAGTTGCGACTCCGCGGATCGTGGGCTTGTAATGGGTCAAGTTGGAACACCCCTGCAGGGTTTGAACTTTCGAAAGCCGTGCCCGCGGTTATGTGGCAGATGGGAGCTTGTTAATTCCGGTTGTAGATAACTTGACACAATGTTTCAAATACACTACCAGCGTGTGTTCCGTGACTGTCAGTTTCCGAATAGGGATTCGGGAGTTGAACACGGAGGGGTTATGATTGTGGAGCTTGTAGCTAGGATCACTTCGTGATCACTTCTCGCCGAGGCCTTCTCTTCTCGCTCTCACTCACGTAAGCTAGATGCTAGTTGCTGCTGCAGACTTATTCTTTTCTTCAGCCTTATCCTCACCTAAAGGCTTTGATAGTCTTGTTACCCGGAGATGGGATTGCTGAGTCCTCTGTGGCTCACAGTTACTTCACACATCAGATGAAGGTCCAGCTGTGAGCTATCCAGGTGATGGCACCGAGCTGGATTGGGAGTACGACGAGGAGCGTAGTCGGTACTATGTGCGCTACCCGGACGATCAGTAGTGGAGTCTCTTACTAGGATTCGATCCGCCTGTGGTTTATTTATCTGAGTTCGGTACTTTGACTTTTGGCTTTTGCCCTTAGAGGGTTGTGATGTTCTTAATGTATGATGTTTGAGACTTGTACTGTAATTCTGTGACGTGGCGAGTGTAAGCCAACTATTTTCAGTTTACTATCCCCTCTTTTACATGAGTTGTGCAAAGATTACCGAACTTGAGATCATTCTAGGATGGAATTATGCCTTTAAGTCGTGCCTCGACACGTAGGAGGTATAACTCCATCCTGGGCATTACAAGTTGGTATTCAGAGCCTTCTCCGACCTAGGAGCCCCCACTGTTTGATCGAATCGTTGACGGTCGAGTCTAGGCACACACTGAAAACTTTTTGAGTCCTATATTATATCGGAGAGTAGGATTTCTTTGCTTCTCATCCCCTTTCTCTCTGGTGAGGACTCCTGACGTCTACTCTTGTCTCTCCTATCTTCAAAATTTGCACAAATTTTTTTTAGGAATCCCGCGAGTATTCTGGGATTGTTTCGATGTTCTTGTGACAAGGATATTGTTCCCGATGCCTCCTGTTACCGAGGAGTTGAGCTTCGGGGTATCATTGTAACAAGCATATCGCGACAGTACTAAATACTTAAGACGGCCGACATCGAAAATCTCTCCTATACGGCCAGTGGCAAGATAACCCCGACATCACCCAGCACTGGGGAGGTAGTTCGGGAGTATTGCCATAGCTTGTTATAGTGGATGCTTTTCGAAGGTCCGAGGTACACAGTTTCCGAGAAAGACTGGTTATGTGTTGAAGGATGGATACACCTGGATGTAGGTTTAGAGTTGATTGCGCGGTGCTTCCCGTGTATCCCCAACACCTGATTGCATAACTGGAATCTTTCGGAAATCTATAGGTGGGTTTTATCCAGTAGATCGTAGGCATTCTTCCAACGAATGCAGGTTAGTGAGTTCGGGGTTCGACATTGAGTGAAGGGATTATATGACCGATGTTACTATCAGGAGTTGCATCTTAAAGGGTCCTTGGCTATGCTGATCCGGGGATTGCAAAACCTTTTCGTAACGCGTTCATATGCTTTCAGCACAAAGATGTTAGAACGAAACTCCTCTCTTGTGTTTGTTCCCGTCTATACCTTGTTGTTTTTCTTATTTATCCTTTTGTCCCTTATGTGGCTTCTCGTGAAGACTGATGTTATCAATTAACTGAGAAATTCATTCGTTCCTCTTGTTCGGATGATTTCATTCGTTCTTATTGTTCGAATGATTATTATGAAGACTTGTTGCAATTCATTCCATTGATTCAGCTTATTCCTTTTGTCAATCAATTGCTGATTCGTGGTCATCTCTTACAGGATGGCTCCGAAAAAGGTTCCGAACGCTAACCCAGAGGTGGAAGAGGTTCCAGAACATCCTCCTTCCCCTCCTCCTCCGCCTGAGGCTTGGAGAGCAATTATGGAGACTACAGCTCAGAACACTCAGTTGATGATGCAGATGATGCAGATGATGCAAGCTAATCAAGCTAATCAGGGTGTTCCAGTGAACCAAGGCAACTTCTTCCAGCAGCACCATGCTACTCTCAATCAGTTCTTGGCCAACAATCCTAAAGCTTTCAGTTACTATGTCGACCCTCTTGATGCTGAGGATTGGTTGACCGACATAAAGAAGCATTTTGAGTGCAGTAACGTGAAGGAAGATGACTATGTGAAGTTTGCAGCCTTCCAACTGAAAGATCAAGCAGCTGACTGGTGGCAGCAGTACAAAGACTCAAGGCCGGGTCAAGTGATCTCTTGGGAGAATTTCTGCAAGGATTTCCGCTCGCACCACATTCCTACAAGTGTCATCGAGGGTATGCGTGAGCAATTCCGCAACCTCAAGCAGGGCTCCATGACAGTCTATCAGTATAATGTCAAGTTCCAAAACCTCGCTCGCTATGCTAAGCAAGACATTCCTGATGCCAAGAGTAAAATCTATCAGTTCCGTGGAGGTCTCAAAGATGAACTTCAGCTTGCTCTCACTTTGTTCGAGCCAGATGAATTCGACAAGTTCTATAACATGGCTTTGAAACAAGAAGCAGCTCAGCTTAAGATGGAGGCTTCTAAGAAGAGAATTCGAGATGTTGTTCACTCTTCCTCATCGTCTCAGTTGGCTGCGAAACAACAGAAATTCTGGCTTCCTCCTCCTCAAGTGATTCGAGCTCCATACAACAAATCCAACAACTTCAACAACTCCAACAACAAGAACTCTAGTGGTCGTGGTTTCTCCCACCTACCCAACCCGAGCAACCAGTCGAAGAAGCAGTTTCAGTCTCAAGGCTCCAAGTCAAGTGGCTCTCATTTCCGTCCTCTCTCAGAAGTGACTTGCAACAAATGCACTCAGAAAGGTCACTATGCCAACAGATGTCCGAATCCGAAGCGTCTTCCACCTCCTCCACCTATGAGTTCAGCTATTGTCAGGCATGATCCAAAGTCTGCAAGGGTTAATCTGATGAATGCAGCACAAGCGGAGAATTCTTCTGATGTCATTTTGGGTAACCTTCCAGTGAACTCTATCCCTGCTAAAGTGTTATTTGATTCGGGTGCATCATGCTCTTTCATGTCTCAACCATTTGCATCCAAGAATAATGTTGACATCCAAAGTCTGCCTCAGAAGTTGCAAGTGATTTCTCCGGGGAGACGTATGTCTTCCAACATATATGCTCCGGATGTTTCTATTCGCATGGGCGATTATCGATTTTTGGCTTCACCAGTGATTCTTGGTAATTCTGACATCGACCTCATTCTCGGAATGGATTGGCTTTCTCAGCATGATGCTCACATCGATTGCGCTCAAAAGGAAGTCAAATTGACTCATTCTGATGAAGATGTGATTATCTTCGCCTCCGGGGATAATACTATTTGGCTTTTCTCTCTTAATGATAAGGGCGAAATTAATGCCATAAATCAAATTCCGGTGGTGAACGAATATCAAGACATCTTTCCAGAAGAACTTCCAGGCATGCCTCCACACCGTCAGGTGGAGTTTGTCATTGAACTCGAGCCGGGCACTGAGCCTGCTTGCCGGCGTCCATACAAGCTCTCTCCGGATGAATTGAAGGAATTGAAGAAGCAGCTTGATAAGCAGGAGAGTATGGGTCTCATCAGACCGAGTACATCTCCATGGGGCTGTGGTGTCTTATTTGTCAAGAAGAAAGATGGCACGGAGCGTCTCTGTGTTGACTACCGGCCATTGAACAAGAAGACAATTAAGAACAAATATCCGCTCCCCAACATCAACAAACTCTTTGAGCAGCTCAAAGGAGCTAAAGTGTTCTCTAAGCTTGACCTCCGAATGGGCTACCATCAAATTCGCATTCGCGAGGAAGACATTCCCAAGACGGCCTTCAGAATGAGCTACGGTTCATACGAGTATACCGTCATGTCCTTCGGTCTCGCCAATGCTCCTCCTACCTTTTCAAGGATGATGCATTACATCTTCAACCCCTATACTGGCGAGTTTGTGCTTGTGTATCTGGATGATATTCTGGTGTTTTCCAAGAATGAAGAAGATCACGAAAAGCACTTGCGTCTGGTTCTTGATCGACTCCGAGAGCATAAATTCTATGCCAAGTTCTCAAAGTGCGAGTTTTGGCTCGATAAGGTTTTGTACCTGGGCCACATCATCTCAGCTGACGATATTGCGGTTAATCCCGAGAAAGTTGAAGCAATTGTCAACTGGGAAGCTCCTCAGAACGTCAAGCAGCTCCGCAGTTTTCTGGGTCTTGCCAGCTATTGCAGAAGATTTGTTGAAAACTTCTCCAAGATTGCCAAGCCTCTTTCCAACCTGCTTCAGAAGAATGTCAAATACTTTTGGTCTCCAGAGTGTGAAGTTGCATTCAAAACCCTCAAAGAGAAGCTTGTTTCTGCTCCAGTTCTGACTCCTTCGGATGAAACCAAGCCCTATGAAGTGTTCTGTGATGCTTCTCTTCAAGGTCTTGGTGGTGTGCTTATGCAAGATAAGAGAATTGTGGCATATACTTCTCGGCAGCTCAAGCCCAGTGAGAAGAACTATCCCACACATGATCTCGAGCTAGCAGCTGTGGTACATGCTCTGATTACGTGGAGACATCTGTTGTTGGGCAGAAAGGTCGACATCTTCACTGATCACAAGAGCTTGAAGTACATCTTCACACAGCCGCATCTGAACCTCCGCCAGACTCGTTGGGTCGAAATGATCCAAGAGTACAACCCCCGCATTGAATACACTCCAGGCAAGGCGAATGTGATTGCAGATGCTTTGAGCAGAAAGGCATATTGCAACAGCCTTCTTATCAAGCCGTACCAGCCTGAGCTTTGTGAAGCATTCAGGAAGCTCAACCTCCAAGTTGTTCCGCAGGGTTTTCTTGCAAATCTCCAAATTGCTCCTACCTTGGAAGATCAAGTCCGTGAAGCCCAGCTCAGTGATACCATGGTGAAGAAGGTGAAACATGGGATTGCAAAGGGCACTCCAAAATACAAGTGCTTCCGTGTTGATGAGAGAGATACCTTGTTCTTCGAGGACAGACTCGTTGTTCCCTAAGGTGATCTCAGGAAGCTCATAATGGAAGAAGCTCATGACTCTCTCCTTTCCATTCATCCTGGCAGTTCCAAGATGTACCAAGACCTCAAGCAGTCTTACTGGTGGACACGCATGAAAAGGGAAATTGCCCAATTCGTGAACGAATGTGATGTATGCAGAAGAGTGAAAGCAGAACATCAACGTCCAGCCGGTCTTCTCCAACCTCTTCCTATTCCCGAGTGGAAGTTCGACCACATTGAAATGGACTTCGTCACTGGCTTTCCTAAATCCAAGCGAGGAAATGATGCTATCTTCGTGGTGATTGACAAGCTTACCAAAGTCGCTCACTTTCTTCCAGTCAAAGAATCAATCAATGCAGCTCAACTTGCAGAGCTGTACACTTCCAGAATTGTGTCCCTACATGGCATTCCTCAAGTGATATCCTCAGACCGTGGCAGCTTGTTCACATCAAGGTTCTGGGACTCCTTTCAGTCCGCCATGGGCACGAAGATCAGATTCAGCACTGCCTTTCACCCTCAGATTAGTGGTCAAGTCGAGTGTGTGAATCAGATTCTAGAAGACATGCTCAGAGCCTGTGTCATCTCCTTCGGCATGAAATGGGAAGACTGTCTTCCATTTGCCGAGTTCTCTTACAACAACAGCTTTCAAGCAAGTGCAGGCAAAGCACCGTTTGAAATTCTCTATGGCAGAAAGTGCCGTACCCCTCTCAACTGGTCTGAAACAGGCGAACGTCAACTTCTTGGCAATGACTTGATCTCAGAAGCCGAAGAAATGTGCAAAGTCATACGTGAGAATCTCAAGGCCGCTCAGTCGCGTCAGAAGAGCTACTATGACGGAAAGCATCATGATTTGGCTTTCGACATCGGTGATCATGTCTATCTCCAAGTTTCTCCGATGAAAGGAACCCAAAGATTCGGTATCAAAGGAAAACTTGCTCCTAGATACGTCGGGCCTTTCAAGATTCTTGGCAAAAGAGGCGATCTAGCCTATCAGCTCGAGCTCCCTTCCAACTTTGCAAATGTTCATGATGTCTTCCATGTGTCTCAGCTTCGCAAATGCTTCAAGGCACCTGAGCGCATGATTCCGTTTGAGGAGATTGATCTCCAACAAGACCTGTCCTACCGAGAGCATCCAGTTGCAATTCTCGAAGAAACCGAACGCAAGACTCGCAACAAGTCCATCAAGTTTCTGAAAGTCAAGTGGTCACATCACACAGACCGAGAAGCTACCTGGGAACGAGAAGATCATCTTCGTTCCGAGTACCCTTCCTTTTTCTAGTCCTAGATCTCGGGACGAGATCTTTTTGTAGTAGAGGAGAGTTTGTAATGCCCCGGATGTAATACTTTCCCTTTTGGGTATATAATATATCTCCGGCTTCATCTATTTCCATTCCGGGTTCCTTGTCTTTCGGGTTTTCGTCGTTTTGTTGTGTGAGTGTGTGGCATTCATTCATATCATGTAGACATGTGCATTGCATTGCATTTGTGTTGTCGGTTGCATCCGGTTCCGCGTGTTTCTTCCCGTTGTCCGTTTCGCGTTCCGGAGCTCCCTCACGTGTCTGTGACGTCCCGTAGGCCTACTTTGTTGTTCGGGCGTTTAACGTTACCGGTGTGCCGCGAGGTTGTTGTGTGTGTTGTTGTTTTGTTGTGTGCAACCCGCCTCTCGAATCTCGTCTCGTTTGGACTCCGTTGACTTTTCCATCCGTTGTTCGTGTGGGTCCGATGTGCCTTCACTTCGTGTCCCGGAAACACCCTTGCTGCAGTCTTTTATCTCCTTCTAGGCCTTTAAATCTACCCCCGCGATCGGATCCGTCGGATCGCGATCGGAGGGCTACTAGCGCCCCAAATCTCCAAACCCTAGCAAAAACTGCTATTTATAGTCCCCTCTAAGTCTATTTTGGCTTCCCCTTCTTCTTCCCCTTCTCCACTATTTTTTTTCCTTTTCTTTCAGATCACCAGATCCCCAAAATCCCTGGATCCCGAGGGGAACCAGCTCCCTCGAGAGAGCCGCCGCCGAATCCTTTGTCTGGATCGACCGGGCGGTTCGAGCGAAGTCAACGCCTCGAGGCGCCCCGCCAGATCCCGTCGAAGCCGCCAGCCGATCGCCACTCAGCGCCGACCGGCCTTCTCCCCGTTCGCCAGGCCCACTTGGCCAGCACGCGCGGGACCACTTCCCCGCCGACCGCGTGGGCCGCGAGGAAGGCCCGCTTCCTTCCGCCTCCAACTCCCTCCGCACCTCGCCGAGCGTCCCGCTCCTGCTCGCCAGGCCCGTACGCCACTTCGTCGCCAGCGCCAGGGGCCTCTTCGCCGCTCCGCACGCCAGCCCGTACCGCGCCAGGCTCCTCCCAGGCCGCGCTCCTTCGGGCCTTCCGGCCGCGAGCCGCCGCGTCGGGCTCGGCCCGCTCCATCCAGCCACCCCTGGCCGCCTTCCACCGTCGCCAGGCAGGCCGAGGCCCGCTCCGCGCGCCGCCCAGCGACCGGACCTTCCACCGCGCCGCGGGCCGTCGCCGTTCCTCTCGCGGGCCGCCTCCGTCAGCCGGCCCGAGCCTTTTTTTCCAGATCTGGACTAAGGTTGACCTTTTTTCCCCACTAAGTCCCAGATCTGTTTACTCTGATGCAATGTTTGACCTGATGTAACTTTTACTGTGTTGCTCCGTTTTGCGTGTGTAATATGTCCAGACGTTCGTGGAGACGTGCTCTACGTTTTACCTGTTGTTGTCATGCATGTTAGAGATCATCTAGGTGCTTGTTTTGCTGTTGCAAGAGTGCATCATGATATAAACTGCTGCTATGTGTTATTTTTATGCCACCTTTGCCATGTGATATCTTTTAGCTCGTTTGTCCGAATGATGCAAATGACATGTCCACGTGTTCGTCTTGCCACGAACTACGTGTTGCTTGTGATAGGTTGCATGGTAGATTTATTATTGCCTTGTTATCATCGTTGCAAAGTGCCATGTTCATATGATGTGTTTTCACTTGTTATGAAATGCCATCTTGTTGAGCTCGTTGCAATCGTTGTGTTCACCTCTATGATGCATGCTTGTGTGTTTCGGGATCACCTTCATGTGTACTTTGATGAGGTGTTTACCTCTTGCCATGTTTAGTTTCGAGGTGACTTAAACATGCTCTTTTATATGCCATGATGATATTGCTGTTTTAGGACTTAGTGATTTTTCACTAAGTCTGAAATCTGTAACGTTCTGATGCCATGTTCGTGTGTTGTTCTAGGACAAAGCATGATAGTTTTGGAGTGGATTTTGATTGTTCCTTGAAGTATATATTGTTGTCTTTCCATTCATGTCCTCACATGCCTATTTGAGTGGTTGTAGCATGTTTATCTTTTGCTCTAAAGTTTCAATAAAATTCTGCTGCCAGAATTTTATTGTCAAGTTCAATATGTCCAAGATCATTGCTATTGATCCGTGACTCCGTTGGGGGTGCACCTTGGACATAGTTGCTGTACTATATGTATAGTTTGTGTTCATGCCTTTTGCCATGTTATTTAAATGTTGTAGCTCAATTATTTTGAGCTCCGAAGTTGCTATGTTGCTGTAATTTTCAGCTTTCGCTCAAATCTTGTTTCGGGCATAACTTTTAGCCCGTAACTCCGATTTCAGCGAATCTTATATCAAACTTGGTTGATTTTCTGTGTAGTTTAATAATATCAGATTGTTATCATGTTTTGAGGTGATTTGCTTGAGTGATATTTTCCATGCTCCGTGTGCATCCATAGTGCATCCATCATGCATTCATGTTTTTCGAGTGCGCATTGCATCTTGTTGATTGGTGCTTGGTGTGATTGTCTTGTTTAGAGCCGGGAGCTGAGACCGAGTACGAAGTTGAGCATGAGGTTTCCAACGAGGTTGAGCATGAGGACCCTTCTTACGATCCGAACGACTTCTCTTCAGGCAAGATGACCGAACCCCGATAACATTACTATCTTTGCCTATTGCTAGTAGTCTCGATCTATAGTTTTGCCTCGATGCCCATGATCTTCTTGTCAGCCTCCTACTTGTAGCCAATTGCCATGTTTAACCAACCTACCTATGCAAACCGTTGCTTGGCTAAGTACGCTTCGCTCAGCCCTTCTTATAGCGTTGCTAGTTGCAGGTGAAGATCGAAGATGCTTGCTTCATGTTGAAGTTTGGTTGGGTTATATCACACTATATAAATGCTTAAAATGAAATCATCTATATATTGGCAAGGGTGGAAGGCTAAGCCTTTTGCTTGGTGATTTGTTCCACTCATGCCGTTAGGAACCGTATAAACCGGTGTTATGTTCCTTGATTATGCGTTCCTAACACGGTTGGGGTGTATGGGACCCCCTCGATAAACCGCTAAGTGCTAAGTCTTTCCAGCAAGTCCCAACATTGGTACTATTTGCCTAATAACAAACTAAACTTGCATAGGGAGTTATAAACCCTTTTTCTTAATCAACAACCTCGGGCCAGTGCTCCACATGAGTGTTGGTCCGAAACGGGGAGCCTGCGGGGCCACCTCAAGGAAACTCAAGGTCTGGTAAAAACCCGTAGCTTCACCCATCCGGTCGTGTCTTGAGACTTAGATACGCGCGGCTACTATCAGGGTGTCGACACGCCGGGAGGATTTGCTGGATTAGCCTTACCTTAGCTCGGTATATCTTGAGCACGGGATTTCGAGGATACTCGGGTCTTCCCACTTTGGAGTTGCGACTCCGCGGATCGTGGGCTTGTAATGGGTCAAGTTGGAACACCCCTGCAGGGTTTGAACTTTCGAAAGCCGTGCCCGCGGTTATGTGGCAGATGGGAGCTTGTTAATTCCGGTTGTAGATAACTTGACACAATGTTTCAAATACACTACCAGCGTGTGTTCCGTGACTGTCAGTTTCCGAATAGGGATTCGGGAGTTGAACACGGAGGGGTTATGATTGTGGAGCTTGTAGCTAGGATCACTTCGTGATCACTTCTCGCCGAGGCCTTCTCTTCTCGCTCTCACTCACGTAAGCTAGATGCTAGTTGCTGCTGCAGACTTATTCTTTTCTTCAGCCTTATCCTCACCTAAAGGCTTTGATAGTCTTGTTACCCGGAGACGGGATTGCTGAGTCCTCTGTGGCTCACAGTTACTTCACACACCAGATGCAGGTCCAGCTGTGAGCTATCCAGGTGATGGCACCGAGCTGGATTGGGAGTACGACGAGGAGCATAGTCGGTACTATGTGCGCTACCCGGACGATCAGTAGTGGAGTCTCTTACTAGGATTCGATCCGCCTGTGGTTTATTTATCTGAGTTCGGTACTTTGACTTTTGGCTTTTGCCCTTAGAGGGTTGTGATGTTCTTAATGTATGATGTTTGAGACTTGTACTGTAATTCTGTGACGTGGCGAGTGTAAGCCAACTATTTTCAGTTTACTATCCCCTCTTTTACATGAGTTGTGCAAAGATTACCGAACTTGAGATCATTCTAGGATGGAATTATGCCTTTAAGTCGTGCCTCGACACGTAGGAGGTATAACTCCATCCTGGGCATTACACCTAAGTTGGTCTATGGCCACTGCTGGCCTGACGAATATCTAAAGTCATAGTTGGGGTTGTACTGAGAGGCAGCGGCTACTGCCTGATTAGCTGCAGCTTGGATATGAGCCACCTTCGTCGTGTCTTCATACTCATTTGTCTCCCTGGTTATAACATATCTCCTTTTTGCCTGAAAGTCAAAGAAAGTAGGAGGAGGGAGAGCAATATGGATAGTGCGACGTCTGTCAAAGATTAGTCGGTACTGAAGAAATTGTTCATTCTGAAGGAAATATGCCCTAGAGGCAATAATAAAGTTGTTATTTGTATTTCATTATATCATGATAAATTTTTTATTATTCATGCTAGAATTGTATTAACCGAAAAGTTAGTACATGTGTGAATACATAGACAAAACAGAGTGCCCCTAGTATGCCTCTACTAGACTAGCTCATTGATCAAAGATGGTTATGTTTCCTAGCCATAGACATGAGTTGTCATTTGATCAATGGGATCATAACATTAGGAGAATGATATGATAGACAAGACCCATCCGTTAGCTTAGCAACTTGATCGTTTAGTTTTACTGTTATAGCTTTCTTCATAACTTATACATGCTCCTATGACTATGAGATTATGCAACTACCGAATACCAGAGGAACACCTTGTGTGCTATCAAACGTCACAACATAACTGGGTTATTATAAAGATGCTCTACAGGTGTATCCAAAGGTGTTTGTGGTGTTGGCATAGATCAAGAATAGGATTTGTCACTCTGAGTGTCGGAGAGGTATCTCTGGGCCCCCTCGGTAATACACATCATAATAAGCTTTGCAAGCAAATGACTAATGAGTTAGTCATGAGATGATGTATTACGGAACGAGTAAAGAGACTTGCCGGTAACGAGATTAACTAGGTATAATGATACCGATGATCGAATCTCGGGTAAGTAACATAACGATGACAAAGGGAACGACATATGTTGTTATGCAGTTTGACCGATAAAGATCTTCGTAGAATATGTAGGAACCAATATGAGCATCTAGGTTCCGCTATTGGTTATTGACCATAGATGAGTCTCGGTCATATCTACATAGTTCTTGAACCCGTAGGGTCCGCACGCTTAACGTTCGATGACAATCGATATTATGAGTTTATGAATTTTGATGTACCGAAGGTAGTTTGGAGTCCTGGATGTGATCACAGACATGACGAGGAGTCTCGAAATGTCTGAGACATAAAGATTGATATATTGGACGACTATATTCGGACACCGGAAGTGTTCCGGGTGTTATCGGATAAAACCAGAGTGTCGGAGGGGTTACCGGAACCCCCGGGGGGAGTATGGGCCATAATGGGCCATGAGGGAAAGAGAGTGGCAGCCCACTAGGGCTGGTCGCGCCCCCCAAGGGAATCCTAGTTGGACTAGGAGTGGGGGGAGGCGCCCCTCTCCTTCCTTCTCCTCTTCTTCTTCCTTTCCTACTCCTAGTAGGAATAGGAAAGGGGACTCCTAGTCCTACTAGGAGTAGGAAACCTACTCCTAGCGCGCCCTATTAGGTCGGCCGGCCCTCCCCCCTTGCTCCTTTATATACGGGGGCAGGGGCACCCAAGGACACACAAGCAACATTGTTTTAGCTGTGTGTAGTGCCCCCCTCCACAGAAACACACCTCATTCATATCGTTGCATTGCTTAGGCGAAGCCCTGCGTCGATAACTTCATCATCTCCGTCACCACGCCGTCGTGCTGACGAAACTCTCCCGTGAAGCTCAACTGGATCAAGAGCTCGTGGGACGTCATTGAGCTGAACACGTGCTGAACGCGGAGGTGCCGTAAGTTTGGTGCTTGGATTGGTTGGATCACGAAGATGTTCGACTACATCAACCGCGTCACTAGACGCTTCCGCTTTCGGTCATTTCTTCGCTTCCTAAGCCAGCAATCTCATTTGTAATGAGAGCAAGCCTAGAGTACATTTCAGCGACTCCTTCACCATCCTTCATCTTGAACTTGTCAAGTTGACCTTGAAGAATATCTAGCTTTGATTCCTTCACAGATTCAGTACCTTCGTGCATTTCAACCAAAGTATCCCAAATCTCCTTAGCATTCTCAAGACGACTGATTTTGTTGAACTCTTCGGGACACAAAGCATTGAAGAGAATGTCACAAGCTTGAGCATTGTTTTGCAACATCTTCAATTCTTCGGGTGTAGCTTCGCGATCCGGAACTTTTCCTTCTTCAAAGAAATCACCTTGCATGCCAACACAAATAATGCCCCATGCGGCTGGGTTATGACCAAGAATATGCATTTTCATTTTATGCTTCCAACTAGCAAAATTTGTACCATCAAAGTAAGGACCTCTACGATAATTACCCTCACTAGACGCCATACTCTCCTAGGTTGTGAAACCAAGCTTATGGAGTCCAATGCAATGGAAACCAAGGCAATGGAGACCAAAGCTCTGATACCACTTGTAGGATCGAAAGTAGGTCTAGAGGGGGGGGGGTGATTAGACTACTTGACAATATAAAAAATCTGCCTTTAGATCATGCAATGTTTTTGGCAGTTTCACAATTAAGACCAAGTCAAGTAACACCCTACACATGCAATTCTAGAGTATATGCAGCGGAAAGTAAATTGCACATGTAAAAGAGAGGTGGAGAAGATCAAACGCAGTTTGGTGACACGGAGATTTTTGTCGTGGTTCCGATAGGTGGTGCTATCGTACATCCACGTTGATGGAGACTTCAACCCACGGAGGGTAACGGCTGCGCGAGTCCACGGAGGGCTCCACCCACGAAGGGTCCACGAAGAAGCAACCTTGTCTATTCCATCACGGCCTACGCCCACGGAGGACTAGCCTTACTCGGGGTAGATCTTCACGAAGTAGGCGATCTCCTTGCCCTTACAAACTTCTTGGTTCAACTCCACATCTCAAAGACGGAGGCTCCCAAGCGACACCTAACCAATCTAGGAGGCACCACCCCCCAAAAGGTAATAGACGGTGTCGATGATGATGAACTCCTTGCTCTTGTGCTTCAGATGATAATCTCCCCAACACTCAACTCTCCTCACTGATATGGCTGTGGTGGAAGAAAGATTTGAGTGGAAAGCAACTTGGGAAGGCTAGAGATCAAGTTTCATATGGTAGGAATGGAATGGCTTGATCTCAACACAAGGGTAGGTGGTTCACTTCTCAGAAAGTGTGTGGTAGAAGTGGTGGTACTTTCTGATGGCTCTCCTCACGAATGAAGAGGGGGTGGAGGGGTATATATAGCCTCCACACAAAATCCAACCGTTACACACACATTTGACCAATCTCGGTGAGACCGAAGTGAAAACTCGGTCAGACCGAAAGTTCAAATATAGTGAACGTTGGGATTTTCGGTGGGACCGAAAATACCATCTCGGTGTGTCCGAAGTGAGTCAAAGGTTAGGGTTTGCCATCTCGGTGTGACCGAAAACAACAACTCGGATATTCCGAAATGCTGTCAATTGGTTACAGAAGGTTGGCAGAACATTTTCGGTGAGACCGAAACACAGAATCGGATGGACCGAGAAATTAGGGTTTGGGAAAATAACTGAAGTGGTTCATCTCGGTGGGACTGAGTTTGCAGAATCGGTTTGTCCGAGATTACTTATGAGTGTGTTGTAAAGTGAAGAGTGCTGATAGTTGAGGGAGCTAGATCACCAAGCACTTGAGCAACAAGAACATTAACACAACCTCATCCCCTTTTAATAGTATTGGCTTTTCCTATGGACTCAATGTGATCTTTGATCACTAAACCAAAAATGGAGTCTTGAGCTTTTGCCAATGCTTGTCTTAGCATTTTGAGGGGTCCACTTCTTCAGACATTTCCATACCCATATCATCGAACTTTTCTGAAATGATTCTCAAGAGAATATTAGTTCAATGATATATATGTTGTTATTAATTACCAAAACCACCCGGGGATTAGTTGCACTTTCAATCTCCCCCTTTTTGGTAATTGATGACAACATATAGATCAAAGCTTCGACAAAGGATATAATCAAAGAATAATATCGTCGCTTTGAGAAGTATGTGATAAACAAGAGCTCCCCCTAAATTTGTGCATTATTTGAAATTTGCGTTTGAATGCAAATGCACAATTGATTAGGATTATGGGTCACTCTTCCATGTCACATACATCTTGGTGGAGCGCACAAAATGATAAGAATGAGTAACATACACTCAATCACCAAGACAAGAGTAACTAGCCATACAACAAGAAATAGCATATGATAAGCAATAAGCACACATTAAGGCATAGTATGACTAAGCACTCATTAAGGTAGCATCAAACGTAGTAGCAAGCACACATAAAGTATCTGGAACCAAAAGAAACCAATGTATCTCAAGGAAAACCGGCAAAAGAACGAAAAGACGAAAGAGCACTCTCTCTCTCGAAGCCCTATGATCTATAACAATTTCTCCCCCTTTGGCAACAAGTTACCAAAAAGTTCGAAAAGGTATAGAGCTAAACGTCACTGCGGGCTCTGCTGGTGGCTCCCGTCTGGGTAGATGTCGGTGTAGAGATAGCTGCATCTGCGAAGACCTCTGCTGATGTCTGCGGTGGAGGAGTGGATGCTGGAGCTGAAGGAACTGCTGGAGCTGTAGCTGGTGCTGAAGTGGTAGCCCTGGAGTCTGTCACTGGGATAGCTGCAGATCTGGATCCTCTGGGAACCTGAGCAGTCTGGCGATGAGAGTCCTGGACTAGATCATCCTGCAAAAGCTCTGCTCTCTCCTGCCTAGTCTCCTCCATGTCTGCCTCAAGCTTGTTGACAGACACCTGAATCTCAGTCAGCTTCACGTCCAGAGCGTGGATCTTGTCCTCGACAATCCTCTCAAGGCTCTCCTGAGATTGCTCAATGCTGGCCAGGCGTTGTTCAATCCTTTGGGTAGCTTCAAGAATTTGTTCTCCAAAGCTCTTTGGCTTAGCTGCTGCAGCTGCTGCCTCTTTGTCAGCTTTAGCTTTCTTCGCAGCTTCAATTTTGGCTTGCCCTTCAACTGAGGTGGGATCCTCTTCATCCATCACAACTACGTTGTCCTCATGTTCTGGCTGCAGTGGCAAGTGCTTCCTATCCAACATGAATTTGCCCGTGCCAAACTTGGCGTTGATGAGCATCTGTATCTGCGGTGCAAACCCACATGACCTCTTCTGGTCAGCTGCAGTCCTCTTAATGGTTTCTACCATCAAGTCCATCACCTTAAAAGGTGCCTTCTCATCGAGAATGTGCAGCATGTTGATAGAATAGCCTCGTATCATCCGGTGGTCACCTGACTTAGGCATCAAAGTATGCCTCAGAATAGTGTTAGTGGTGGTCAGACCTGCCTGGAGATAATACACTGAGCCGAGCTTCCATCCCTCTAAATCAGCAGCTGGGATCTCCTTGTACATATTCTTCATGGAATCATGACTCTTCTTAGGAATCCCATAGACATCAATGTCGTCCTCTCTCTGCACTGGAGCGTTCAGAAGTTCTGCCCATTCTTCAACAGTTGAAGAAAACCTTTGACCTTCAGTCATCCAGGTGATCTTGCCATCAGGGTAGAAGTGGGCAGTGGCATAGAACTGCATGATCATCTCGTCATTCTAGGCTGTCAGCTCTTGACCCACGAAGTCAGCAACTCCACATGCAGTAAAGCTCTCATGCACATGGGGAAAGAAGTCCCGGTGCTCTTCACTGTCAATGTACTTCCAGTCAACATACCTGGTGTCAGCAACAATGGGCTTCTTATCCATTAGCACGGTCTCATAGAAATCCTGCTGCTCTCTGGTGTGGAATCTGGGGTCCACAGCAGTCCTTCTCCTTACGGCATATGGATCAGACTGTCTCCATAGCCTGAGACCTTTGTCCTTCCTTGCCTTCATGTCCTCAGCTTGAGGATGAGCATCATTGTGGAGTGGCAACTTGGGACGGAGCTTGAGCAACACATGCTCTTCATCTGATTCAGACGGTGGCATCTCTCCTTTGTTCTTCTCAGAAGCTGGAATGCTTCTGGTTGTTCTCTTGGGCTTGGCTGGAGCTGCTTTGGAAGGAGCAGGCTTCTTGGGCTTAGAGGAGGCTTGAGCCCGAATAGCATCACCCATGAACTTAGCTTTCTGAGGAGGAGGCTGGGGTGCTTCTTCTTCTTCTTCTTCAGCATCAACTTGAGGTTCAGCATAAACAACCCTCTTCCTTTTGGAAGTCTTCTTCACCTTGCTTGGAGCAGGCTCTTCCAAGTTGAGCTTCTTAGCAACTGCTGACTGTTTTTCCTTGCTTGTACCTTTCCTTGGCTGCTGCCCTTGGTGCTCTTTGGCAACCACATTCCTCTTGGGCTTGGAGGTAACTTCCTCAGCAACAAAGTCGGAGTCCTCATCATCAGAAGTTCTCTTCTTCCTGGTTCTCGTAGCTGCGGGAGGCAGACCACTAGGGGTGCTCCTCTCACCATCATCACTAGAGCTGCTTGCAGGACTTGTATCTGCCTCTGGAATTTCAGCAAACGGTGATTCAGACCTGTTCTGGCTGTCACTGACATCTGACATGGCTGAAAGACCTGTGAAAAGATAAGGTATAGGCAGAATGGAAGAGTTATCACAACTGCAGAAGTTTTTGCAAAAAAAATATGAGTTAAAAACTTAGTTTTAAGTTTTCACAGAATGTATTTCGGTCAAACCGATTTTAGGTTTCGGTGCAACCGAAGTGCTCAACAGAAACCTACACACCACTTTCGGTCAGACCGAAGTGGGTTTCGGTCCTACCGAAAACTTAGGGTTTCACTGAAACTTCTTTTCGGTCGTTCCGATTGGCACAACTCGGTTAAACCGAACTATGCAGTGCAATGGCCAGAGGCCAAATCGGTCATTCCGATTTTCAAAAATCGGCTTCACCGAGATGCATTCCGTGGAAACCTAAACCTAAGAATTTTCCTCGAAACTAGACGATCTGAACTATTGTGTGGGGAACATATCAAACATGGATTGAATCATGGCAGCCTATCGTGCAAGAATCAGCAGTAGAGCACGAAAAGGGATCGGGACACACCCTAACTTGGTGGTGTCCCTCTACGGCGGCAACGGTGGAGATGATTACCGTTGACGGCGGCGGAGACCTGCGGCGAGGGCACACAGGCGACGAAGGCGACGATCCGTAGACCAGGGCGGCGGCAGCAGGGGTCTTGGGGGCGAACGGTTTGAAGAAAGAAATCGCGCGCAGCCCCTCAGGTATATATAACCCCGTGCTGTCGGTGGGACCGAGTTGAAAAACTCGGTGTCACCGAGATGTATATCTGCTGTGCAGTTACACATATCGGTCTGACCGAGAGTTTGAACTCGGTTTCACCGAGATGAAACCTAGATCAGTCTAAGCGTTTCGGTTGGACCGATATTGAGAAACCGGTCAGACCGAAATGGACTTAGAAGGTTTTGGAAGTCAGCCTTAGACGAATCGGTGGTTCCGAGTGCTCCTCACTCGGACTGTCCGAAAAAGACTTGTTCAAAGTTGTGATGTGAGCATGAATAGAGTTTTGAGACAAGAAAGCATAGATAGCTAGGGAAAGGTGCTTAGGCATTCTTGTCCATCCATTTGGCCAGAAAAAGAAACCAAAACAATCAAAACCACAAATGGATGTCCTTGAATGAATAGAATCATGCATTCAACATGCTCACACAATAAGATAGCAACTGAAATATGTGTCAAACATGCACAACCAATCACTCTAGCTACTAGCACACAATTTGTCGATGACTAGGTCATCTATATATGAGTATATTGACTTAGGAGCCAAATGAGAACATTTGATCATAGGTCATACTCATCGTTTAAGCACAAGTGGGGTTACCACTTTTACATAAAGCATTTATGTGTTCACATCACTTGGAGATGCTTTAGCCCAATTTTTAGAGCAAAGCTCCCCCTAGATGTGAGAACCCCTTTTAAAGGGTCAAACTAACCTTGGGTTGTCGTAGAAGACTTCATGTAGATGTTGAGGATGTGGATGCTCAATGTTGATGTAGATCATCATGAGTTAGGAGCAATCCTTTGGATTAGGGCACTTTCAATACCTACATGGGTTAGTCCCACAAGGAACAAACAAGAGTTTCCATGGACATAGAGTGAAGTACACAAAAGATGATGTCCATGAAAGCAATGATTACCTTGTCCCTTGACTTACCAACAAGAGGGTTTGTGACTCCATGAACAAGTGCATGATGTGGAAGTTGATTGCACAAGTTCTTGCCAAAATGAATATGAGTGAAGTTTGTTGGCGGAGTCACCCTCAAGAACCTACTAGTTCTTCTTCTTTGGGATCCACATCATCTTGATGGGAATCCTTGGTGTTGTAGTTGAGCTTGACGAAGTAGAACTTGATGTGTCCTTGGGAACCCACTTGACCATGGCTTGAGGTGCTTCAATGAGTGCATCAATTTCTTCTTGAAGCTTGTCCTTGGCCTTTAGCTTGTGGTCTTGTGGTGGAAGGTCATCTTGAGCTTGTTCCACATTGGAAGAAGTAGGATCATACTTCTCCTTTTGTGAGACAAACTGTGGAGTAGGGTATTGACCTTCTTCCCACTCAACACCTTCGGCGTTGAACTTTCGCTCAAAACCAATCCCTTGATTCTTCCGGTGTCTTCCTTGTTTGCGAACAATCTCCTCAAAGTTCTTGCTTCCGGCAAGACTCTTGTAGACGCCTTTCTCTATGATTTCCTTCAATAAGCTATTTTCTTGCTCAAGTGTAACTTGGCTTGAAACATTGTTAGTGGAATCAAGAGAACTACTAGAAGTAACAACATTTGATTTAACCTTGTTATTGTTACTACTAGAGGAAGAATTTTTCTTATGCTTGTCATGCTTAGTCTTAATACGTGGCAAGAAATTAGACAAGAGAAGTCGTTTGGCAAGATATGAAGAACTCTTCTTTCGAAGATCGTCATTGATCGCTTTTAGAAACTCATGTTCTTGCTCTAGAGTGAGCTTCTCGAAGCGTAGCTTCTCATGAGATCTTAGGAGCTCTCTATGATCTTCTTGAGTTGTTTCATGAGCTAACTTAAGAGTGTTTAGTTCTTTAGTTAGACGCTCAATCTCCTTCATAGCATTGTCATTCGACTCTTCTCGACTATAAAGACTACTAGCATTTTCATCATTACTAAGCTCACTAGATTTATCATGCAAGAGCTCATCTTCACCAAGCAAGTCATCCTCATCACTATCAAAGTCAATGAATTCAGGGTGTGTTACCTTGGGACCTTTAGCCATGAAGCATCTTCCAATTCCCTCATTTGGTGAATCAAATAGGTCATAGGAGTTGGAGGATACAAGTGCAAGTCCGGCAACACCTTCATCTTGACTATAGTCGAAGTCGGAGTGATAGCTTCCATCGGATTGATTGTCGGAGTCGGAGCCGGAGACCCATTCACCTACATGAGCTTGATGTCTTCTTCTTGTGTAGCTCCTTGATGACTTGTCTTTCCTCTCCGAATCCTTGCTTCTCCGAGAGGGTCTTCGTTCATAACGATCATCTCTACTCCTTCTCTCTCTCCGAGGTGACTCATCTCTTGCTCTTCTTCTTGGAGATTCTTCTCTTCTCTTGTGGGGAGCCGTACACTCATTTGAGAAGTGTCCGGGTCTTCCACAATTGTAGCAGTTTCGATCACGACTAGAAGATCTCTTTTCATCATATGATCTAGACTTTGAGCTTCTTTCTTTGCCTCTATTCTTGTAGAACTTGTTGAAGTTCTTGACCATTAGGCTTATCTCTTCATTGGAAATTAGCTTGTCACTTGAGGTAGTAGGAGCATCACTTGTAGCTTTGTAAGCACCACTTGACTTGTTGTGAAGCTCTTCCTTATTTAAGTGTCATTTCATGAGCAACAATTCTTCCAATGACTTCAGTTGGCTTGAGAGTCTTGTAGTTTGGCATCATTTGGATCAAAGTGCACACGGTGTCATACTTTCCATCCAAAGCTCTGAGAATCTTCTTAATGATGAATCGGTCGGTCATTTCTTCGCTTCCTAAGCCAGCAATCTCATTTGTAATGAGAGCAAGCCTAGAGTACATTTCAGCGACTCCTTCACCATCCTTCATCTTGAACTTGTCAAGTTGACCTTGAAGAATATCTAGCTTTGATTCCTTCACAGATTCAGTACCTTCGTGCATTTCAACCAAAGTATCCCAAATCTCCTTAGCATTCTCAAGACGACTGATTTTGTTGAACTCTTCGGGACACAAAGCATTGAAGAGAATGTCACAAGCTTGAGCATTGTTTTGCAACATCTTCAATTCTTCGGGTGTAGCTTCGCGATCCGGAACTTTTCCTTCTTCAAAGAAATCACCTTGCATGCCAACATAAATAATGCCCCATGCGACTGGGTTATGACCAAGAATATGCATTTTCATTTTATGCTTCCAACTAGCAAAATTTGTACCATCAAAGTAAGGACCTCTACGATAATTACCCTCACTAGACGCCATACTCTCCTAGGTTGTGAAACCAAGCTTATGGAGTCCAATGCAATGGAAACCAAGGCAATGGAGACCAAAGCTCTGATACCACTTGTAGGATCGAAAGTAGGTCTAGAGGGGGGGTGATTAGACTACTTGACAATATAAAAAATCTGCCTTTAGATCATGCAATGTTTTTGGCAGTTTCACAATTAAGACCAATTCAAGTAACACCCTACACATGCAATTCTAGAGTATATGCAGCGGAAAGTAAATTGCACATGTAAAAAGGAGGTGGAGAAGATCAAACGCAGTTTGGTGACACGGAGATTTTTGTCGTGGTTCCGATAGGTGGTGCTATCGTACATCCACGTTGATGGAGACTTCAACCCACGGAGGGTAACGGCTGCGCGAGTCCACGGAGGGCTCCACCCACGAAGGGTCCACGAAGAAGCAACCTTGTCTATTCCATCACGGCCTACGGCCACGGAGGACTAGCCTTACTCGGGGTAGATCTTCACGAAGTAGGCGATCTCCTTGCCCTTACAAACTTCTTGGTTCAACTCCACATCTCAAAGACGGAGGCTCCCAAGCGACACCTAACCAATCTAGGAGGCACCACCCCCCAAAAGGTAATATACGGTGTTGATGGTGATGAACTCCTTGCTCTTGTGCTTCAGATGATAATCTCCCCAACACTCAACTCTCCTCACTGATATGGCTGTGGTGGAAGAAAGGTTTGAGTGGAAAGCAACTTGGGAAGGCTAGAGATCAAGTTTCATATGGTAGGAATGGAATGGCTTGATCTCAACACAAGGGTAGGTGGTTCACTTCTCAGAAAGTGTATGGTAGAAGTGGTGGTACTTTCTGATGGCTCTCCTCACGAATGAGGAGGGGGTGGAGGGGTATATATAGCCTCCACACAAAATCCAACCGTTACACACACATTTGACCAATCTCGGTGAGACCAAAGTTAAAACTCGGTCAGACCGAAAGTTCAAATATAGTGAACGTTGGGATTTTCGGTGGGACCGAAAATACCATCTCGGTTTGTCCGAAGTGAGTCAAAGGTTAGGGTTTGCCATCTCGGTGTGACCGAAAACAACAACTCGGATATTCCGAAATGTTGTCATTTGGTTACAGAAGGTTGGCAGAACATTTTCGGTGAGACCGAGACTCAGAATCGGATGGACCGAAAAGTTAGGGTTTAGGGAAAGAACTGAAGTGGTTCATCTCGGTGGGACTGAGTTTGCAGAATCGGTTTGTCCGAGATTACTTATGAGTGTGTTGTAAAGTGAAGAGTGCTGATAGTTGAGGGAGCTAGATCACCAAGCACTTGAGCAACAAGAACATTAACACAACCTCATCCCCTTTTAATAGTATTGGCTTTTCCTATGGACTCAATGTGATCTTTGATCACTAAACCAAAAATGGAGTCTTGAGCTTTTGCCAATGCTTGTCTTAGCATTTTGAGGGGTCCACTTCTTCAGACATTTCCATACCCATATCATCGAACTTTTCTGAAATGATTCTCAAGAGAATATTAGTTCAATGATATATATGTTGTTATTAATTACCAAAACCACCCGGGGATTAGTTGCACTTTCACGATAGTAGTAGTAGCAACAGTTGGCAAGACGACCACGACGCTACGATGAAGATCATGGTGTCTAGCCGGTGATGGTGGATATCATGACGATGCTTTGGAGATGGAGATCAAAAGCACAAGATGATGATGGCCATATCATGTCACATATTTCGCTTGCATGTGATGTTTATCTTATTATGCTTCTTATTTTGCTTAGAATGATGGTAGCATTATAAGATGATCCCTTGCAAAAATTCAAGGTACAAGTGTTCTCCCTGAGTATGCATCGTTGCGAAAGTTCGTCGTGCCGAGACACCACGTGTTGATCGGGTGTGATAAGCTCTACGTTCAAATCAACGGGTATAAGACAGTTTTGCACATACAGAATACTCTGGTTAAGCTTGACGAGCCTAGCATGTACAGACATGGCCTTGGAACACAGGAGACCAAAAGGTTGAGCGTGAATCATATAGTAGATATAATCAACATAAGATGTTCACCATTGAAAACTACTCCATCTCACGTGATGATCGGACATGGTTTAGTTGATTTGGATCACATTATCATTTACTCCCTCCGTTCCTTAATATAAGGTGTATTATTTTTTCAAAAAGTCAAACTTCTCTAAGTTTGACCAAATTTATAGGTAAAAGTATCAATATCTAGAATACCAAATCAGTATCACTAGATTCATCATGAAATATATTTTTACATTTTATATAATTAGTATTATAAATCTTTATATGTTTTGCTACAAAGTTGGTCAAACATAGACACGAGTTGACTTTTTGAAAAACTAATACACCTTACATTTAGGAACGGAGGGAGTAGATGACTAGAGGGATGTCTATCTAAGTGGGAGTTATTTAGTAATATGATTAATTGAACTTTAATTTATCATGAACTTAGTCCTGATAGTTTTTGCATATCTATGTTGTTGTAGATAAATGGCCCGTGCTACCGTTCCCTTGAATTTTAATGCATTCCTAGAGAAAGCTAAGTTGAAAGATGATGGTAGCAATCACACGGGTTGGGTCCGTAACTTGAGGATTATCCTCATTGCTGCACAGAAGAATTATGTCCTTGAAGCACCGCTAGGTGACAAGCCCCGTGAAGACGCTTTGAACGTCTGGCAGACGCGGTCTGATGACTACTCAATAGTTTAGTGTGCCATGCTTTACATATTAGAACCGGGACTTCAACAACGTTTTGAACGTCATGGAGCATATGAGATGTTCCAGGAGTTGAAGTGAATATTTCAAGCAAATGCCCGGATTGAGAGATATGAAGTCTCCAATAAGTACTATAGCTGTAAGATGGAGGAGAACAGTTCTATCAGTGAACACTTGCTCAGTATGTCTGGGTACTAAAATCATATGACTCAACTTGGTTGCAAAGTTGACGAAGATAGTGTTATTGATAGAGTTGTTCAATCACTGCCACCAAGCTATAAAGGCTTCATGATGAACTATAACATGCAAGGGATGCAGAAGACAATTCTCGAGCTCTTCACTGTGCTCAAAGCTGCGGAGGTAGAAATAAAAAAGGAGCATCAAGTGTTGATGGTTGACAAGACCATTAGTTTCAAGAGGAAGGGCAAGGGAAAGAAGGGGAACTTCAAGAAGAATAGCAAGATAGTTGCTACTCCCACGAAGAAACCCAAGTCTGGAGCCAAGCCTGAAACTGAGTGCTTCTACTACAAAGGGACTGGACACTGGAAGCGGAACTGCCCCAAGTATTTGGTGGATAAGAAGGATGGCAAAGTGAACAAAGGTATATTTGATATACTTGTTATTGATATGTACCTTACTAATGCTCGTAGTAGCACCTGTGTATTTGATACTGGTTTGGTTGCTAATATTTGTAACTCGAAATAGGGGCTACGGATTAAACAAAGATTAGCTAAGGACGAGGTGATGATGCGCGTGGGAAATGGTTCCAAAGTCGATGTGATCGCCGTCGGCACGCTACCTCTACATCTACCTTCGGATTAGTTTTAGACCTGAATAATTGCTATTTGGTCCCAGCGTTGAGCATGAACATTATATCTGGATCTTGTTTGTTGCGAGACGGTTATTCATTTAAATATGAGAATAATTGTTGTTCTATTTATACAAGTAATATCTTTTATGGTCATGCACCCTTTGAAGAGTGGTGTATTTTTGTTGGATCTCGGTCCTAGTGATACACATATTCATAATATTGAAGCCGAAAGATGCAAGGTTAATAATGATAGTGCAACTTATTTGTGGCACTACCGTTTAGGTCATATTGGTATAAAGCGCATGAAGAAACTCCATACTGATGGACTTTAGGAATCACTTGATTATGAATCACTTGGTGCTTGCGAACCATGCCTCATGGGCAAGATGACTAAGACTCCGTTCTCCGGAACAATGGAGCGAGCAACTGATTTGTTGGAAATCATACATAGTGATGTATGTGGACCAATGAGTGTTGAGGCTCGCGGCAGGTATCGTTATTTTCTGACCTTCACTCATGATTTGAGCAGATATCGGTATATATACTTGATGAAACACAAATCTGAAACATTTGAAAAGTTCAAAGAATTTCAGAGTGAAGTAGAGAATCATCGTAACAAGAAAATAAAGTTTCTACGATCTGATCGTGGAGGCGAATATTTGAGTTACGAGTTTGGTCTTCATTTAATACAATGTGGAATAGTTTCACAACTCACGCCACCCGGAACACCACAGCGTAATGGTGTGTCCGAATGTCGTAACCGTACTTTATTAGATATGGTGCGATCTATGATGTTTCTTACCAACTTACCACTATTGTTTTGGCGTTATGCTTTAGAGACAGATGCATTCACGTTAAATAGGGCACCATCTAAATCCGTTGACACAACGCCTTACGAACTGTGGTTTGGCAAGAAACCAAAGTTGTCGTTTCTTAAAGTTTGGGGTTGTGATGCTTATGTGAAAAAGCTTCAACCTGATAAGCTCGAACCCAAGTCCGAGAAATGTGTCTTCATAGGATACCCAAAGGGGACTGTTGGGTACACCTTCTATCACAGATCCGAAGGCAAGATATTCGTTGCTAAGAATGGATCCTTTCTAGAGAAAGAGTTTCTCTCGAAAGAAGTGAGTGGGAGGAAAGTAGAACTTGATGAGGTAATTGTACCTTCTCCCGAATTGGAAAGTAGCACATCACATAAACTAGTTCCAGTTATACCTACACCAATTAGTGAGGAAGCTAATGATCATGATCATGAAACTTCGGGTCAAGTTACTACTGAACCTCGTAGGTCAACCAGAGTACGTTCTGCACTAGAGTGGTACGGTAACCAAGTTCTAGAAGTCATGTTACTAGACCATGATGAACCTACGAACTATGAGGAAGCGATGATGAGCCCAGATTCCGCAAAATGGCTTGAGGCCATGAAATCTGAGATGGGATCTATGTATGAGAACAAAGTATGGACTTTGATTGACTTGGACGATGATCGGCAAGCCATCGTAAATAAATGGATCTTCAAGAGGAAGACCGACACTGACGATAATGTTACTGTCTACAAAGCTCTACTTGTTGCGAAAGGTTTTCGACAAGTTCAAGGAGTTGACTACGATGAGACTTTCTCACCCGTAGTGATGCTTAAGTTTGTCCGAATTATGTTAGCAACTGCTGCATTTTATGATTATGAAATCTGGCAAATGGTTGTCAAAACTGCATTCCTAAATGGATACCTCAAAGAGGAGTTGTATATGATGCAACCAGAAGGTTTTTTCGATCCTAAAGGTGCTAACAAAGTGTGCAAACTCCATCGATCCATCTATGGACTAGTGCAAGCATCTCAGAGTTGGAATATACGCTTTGATGATGTGATCAAAGCATATGGTTTTATACAGACTTTTGGAGAAGCCTATATTTACAAGAAAGTGAGTGGGAGCTCTATAGCATTTCTGATATTATATGTGGATGACATATTATTGATTGGAAATGATATAGAATTTCTGGATAGCATAAAAGGATACTTGAATAAGAACTTTTCAATGAAAGACCTCGGTGAAGCTGATTATATATTAGGCATAAAGATCTATAGAGATAGATCAAGACGCTTAATTGGACTTTCACAAAGCACATACCTTGATGAAGTTTTGAAGAAGTTCAAAATGGATTAGTCAAAGAAACGGTTCTTGCCTGTGTTACGAGGTGTGAAGTTGAGTAAGACTCAATGCCCGACCACTGCAGAAGATAACGAGAAAATGAAAGTCATTCCCTATGCCTCAGCCATAGGATCTATCATGTATGCAATGTTGTGTACCAGACTTGATGTGTGCCTTGCTATAAGTTTAGCAGGGAGGTACCAAAGTAATCCATGAGTTGATCACTCGACAGCGGTCAAGAACATCCTGAAGTACCTGAAAAGGACAAAGGGTATGTTTCTCATTTATGGAGGTGACAAAGAGCTCGTCGTAAATGGTTACGTCGATTCTAGCTTTGACACTGATCAAGATGACTCTAAGTCACAAACCGGATATGTATTTTTATTGAACGGTGGAGCTGTCAGTTGGTGCAGTTCCAAGCAGAGCGTCGTGGCGGGATCTACGTGCGAAGTGGAGTACATTGATGCTTCAGAAGCAGCAAATGAAGGAGTCTACATGAAGGAGTCCATATCCGATCTAGGTGTTATCCTAGTGCATCGGGTCCAATGAAAATATTTTGTGACAACACTAGAGCAATTGCCATGGCGAAGGAATCCAGGTTTTACAAGAGAACAAAGCACATCAAGAGACGCTTCAATTCCATCCGCGCTCAAGTCAAGGAGGGAGACATAGAAATTTGCAAGATGCATACGGATCTGAATGTCGCAGACCCGTTGACTAAGCCTCTTCCACGAGCAAACCATGATCAGCACCAAGACTCCATGGGTGTTAGAATCATTACTATGTAATCTAGATTATTGACTCTAGTTCAAGTGGGAGACTGAAGGAAATATGTCCTAGAGGCAATAATAAAGTTGTTATTTGTATTTCCGTATATCATGATAAATGTTTATTATTCATGCTAGAATTGTATTAACCGGAAACTTAGTACATGTGTGAATACTTAGACAAAACAGAGTGTCCCTAGTATGCCTCTACTAGACTAGCTCATTGATCAAAGATGGTTATGTTTCCTAGCCATAGACATGAGTTCTCATTTGATCAACGGGATCACATCATTAGGAGAATGTCGTGATGGACAAGACCCATCCGTTAGCTTAGCAACTTGATCCTTTAGTTTTACTGATATTGCTTTCTTCATAACTTATACATGTTCCTATGACTATGAGATTATGCAACTCCCGAATACCGGAGGAACACCTTGTGTGCTATCAAACGTCACAACGTAACTGGGTGATTATAAAGATGCTCTACAGGTGTATCCGAAGGTGTTTGTGGTGTTGGCATAGATCAAGAATAGGGTTTGGCACTTCGAGTATCGGAGAGGTATCTCTGGGCCCTCTCGGTAATACACATCATAAAAAGCCTTGCAAGAAAATGACTAATGAGTTAGTCACGAGATGATGTATTACGGAACGAGTAAAGAGACTTTTCGGTAACGAGATTAACTAGGTATAGTGATACCGACGGTCGAATCTCGGGTAAGTAACATACCGATGACAAAGGGAATGACGTATGTTGTTAAGCAGTTTGACCGATAAAGATCTTCGTAGAATATGTAGGAACCAATATGAGCATCCAGCTTCGGCTATTGGTTATTGACCGCATATGAGTCTCGGTCATGTCTACATAGTTCTCAAACCCGTAGGGTCCGCACGCTTAACGTTCGATGACGATCGGTATTATGAGTTCATGAGTTTTGATGTACCAAAGGTAGTTTGGAGTCCCGGATGTGATCACGGACATGACAAGGAGTCTCGGAATGTTCGAGACATAAAGATTGATATATTGGACGACTATATTCAGACAACGGAAGTGTTCGGGTGTTATCGGATAAAACTGGAGTGCCGGAGGGGTTACCGGAACCCCCCGAGGGATTATGGGCCATAATGGGCCATGAGGGAAAGAGAGAGGCAGCCCACTAGGGCTGGCCGCGCCCCCCAAGGGAATCCTAGTTGGACTAGGAGTGGGGGGAGGCGCCCCTCTCCTTCTTCTCCTCTTTTTCTTCCTTTCCTACTCCTAGTAGGAATACGAAAGGGGATTCCTACTCCTACTAGGAGTAGGAAACCTACTCCTGGCGCGCCCTATAGGGCCGACCAGCCCTCCCCCGTGATCCTTTGTATACGGGGGTAGGGGGCACCCAAGGACACACAAGCAATATTGTTTTAGCCGTGTGCGGTGCCCTCCCTCCATAGAAACACACCTCAGTGATATCATTGAGTGCTTAGGTGAAGCCCTGCGTCGGTAACTTCATCATCTCCGTCACCACGCCATCATGCTGACGAAACTCTCCCGTGAAGCTCAACTGGATCAAGAGCTCGTGGGACGTCATTGAGCTGAATGTGTGCTGAACGCGGAGGTGACGTACGTTCGGTGCTTGGATCGGTTGGATCGCGAAGACGTTCGACTACATCAACCATGTCACTAGACGCTTCCTCTTTCGGTTTACGAGGGTACGTAGACACACTCTCCCCTCTCATTGCTATGCATCTAGTAGATTGATCTTGCGTGATCATAGGAAAATTTTGAAATACTACGTTCCCAAACACATTCGTCTCAACAAACTGATGGCGGACCATAGCATTATAATCTAGATAACCGGGAGACAACTTCGTATCGTTTTCATGTATGGGTACACGAAGATAATTAGCCACTCGAGTTGCATAAATTCCACCAAACAAATCCCCACTTAAACTGTTAAGATGTAACCTTCGTGCAACAATGGCCCCCAAGTTATATTGTCTATCACCTGATACCGCGCTCTTGAGGATACTAAGATCTGGAACGCACATGCGGCAAGCCTCATCTTTACCGTTAATTCATCTACCAATGAAGAGAGCAAGATAATGTATGGAAGGGAAATGAATGCTCCCTAAGGTAGCTTGTGTGATTTCTCTAGATTCCCCCACAGTGATACTAGCTAGTAAGTCCTTATATTCAGATTTGCGAGGTTCACTAACATTTCCCCACTGCGGTAGTTTACAAGCATCATTAAAATCGTCTAAGTCCATGGTATATGATTTGTCATAAAGATCAAATAAGACAGTGTGAGAATTGCGTGATGATGTGAATTTAAACCTTCTCAGAAAGGAGTCAGTTAAGTAGTGGTAGTGTGGGCACTTATCTGACACGAAGTCCTCAAGATCAGCATTACGCACATATGTGTCAAATTCTTCCTTGATGCCTGCTTGGACCATAAACTCCTCCGACGGCCATTCACAAGGCCGCACTTGAGCTTCCCTGAGTAGTTCATCGTCCGGCTCACGTATCGCGAGCCTTGGTCCTTGCTTCCTTGAGGAACCACCTTGGTAGATTGTCCTATGCATTTTTTCTCTGAAAAATTTCTGAAATTTTTAATTACTCAAAATAAAAGTGAACTAAACTCAACAAGATTCATAGCAACTACTCCCGGAAGTGCCTAGAGACTATATCATGCATTAGAACTACTTTTGATCACATAAATTTGACATGCAAGCTCAAGAACAGGGTCACCTAAGCATCAAAAATTTGCAATAGATAAAGCACTAGAACAAAAACTAATTGGACCATTGGAGGAGTCACATACCGAAGAACAATCTCCCCAAACAGTTTCGTGAATGGAGCTTTGAACAAAGAGATCGAAAATGGCAGCAAGATGAGCTAGAACACAAGTTTGAGCTATGGGAGGATTCTTTCTGGAGGAACATGATGTGTGTGGGTGCTGGAGTAAGTGGAGGGGGGCCACGTGCGTCCCTTGAGGCAGGGGGCGCGCCCAGGGGGTGGGCGCCCCCTGTACCCTCGTGGACAGGTGGTGGCTCCCCTGATGTGTTCTCAGCGCCAAATATTCTTAAATATTCTAGAAAAAACATATTTCAATTTTGGGACATTTGGAGAACTTTAATTTTTTGGGGTATTTTTTATTGCAATGATAACTCGGAAAACAGACAGAAAATACTATTTTTGTTTTATTTAATCTAAATAACAGAAAGTAAAAGGAGGGTACAGAGAGTTGCGCTTTCTAACTTCATCCATCTCATGGCCATCAAAAGGAATCCACTAACAAGGTTGATCAAGTCTTGTTAACAAACTCTTTTCGAATAACATGAAACCGGAAAATTTTCAAATAACACTAGGTTGCCTCAACGGGGATATGCATGTCCCCGACAATAAGAATATCATATTTCTGAAGGAAATATGCCCTAGAGGAAATAATAAAGTTGTTATTTATATTTCCTTATATCATGATAAATGTTTATTATTCATGCTAGAATTGTATTAACCGGAAATTTAGTGCATGTGTGAATACATAGACCAAAACAGAGTGTCCCCAATATGCCTCTACTAGACTAGCTCGTTAATCAAAGATGGTTATGTTTCCTAACCATAGACAAGAGTTGTCGTTTGATCAACAAGATCACATCATTAGGAGAATGATGTGATGGACAAGACCCATCCGTTAGCTTAGCAACTTGATCGTTTAGTTTTACTGCTATTACTTTCTTCATGACTTATACATGTTCCTATGACTATGAGATTATGCAACTCCTGAATACCGGAGGAACAACTTGTGTGCTATCAAACCTCACAACATAACTGGGTGATTATAAAGATGCTCTATAGGTGTCTCCGAAGGTGTTTGTGGATTTGGCATAGATTGAGAATAGGATTTGTCACTCCGAGTGTCGGAGAGGTATCTCTGGGCCCTCTCGGTAATACACATCGTTATAAGCCTTGCAAGCAAATGACTAATGAGTTAGTCACGAGATGATGTATTACGGAATGAGTAAAGAGACTTAGCGGTAACGAGATTGAACTAAGTATGATGATACCGACGATTCAATCTCGGGCAAGTAACATACTGATGACAAAGGGAGAAACGTATGTTGTTATGCGGTTTGACTGATAAAGATCTTTGTAGAATATGTTGGAGCCAATATGAGCATCCAGGTTCCACTATTGGTTATTGACCGGAGATGTGTCTCGGTCATGTCTACATAGTTCTCGAACCCGTAGGGTCCGCACGCTTAACGTTCGATGACGATTTGTATTATGAGTTATGTGATTTGATGACCGACGTTTGTTTGGAGTCCCGGATGAGATCACGGACATGAGGAACAGTCTCAAAATGGTCGAGACATAAATATCGATATATTGGAAGGCTATATTCGGACATCGGAAAGGTTCTGAGTGATTCGGGTATTTTTCGAAGTAACGGAGAGTTACGGGAATCCGTGTTGGGTCTTAATGGGCCATACGAGAAAGGAGAGAAAGGCCTCAAGGGTGGCCGCGCCCCTTCCCCATGGACTGGTCCGAATTGGACTAGGGAAAGGGGGCGCCCCCTTCCTTCCTTCTCCTTCTCCCTTCCCTTTTTCCTATTCCATGTGAGAGGTGGAATCCTACTAGGACTAGGGAGTCCTAGGACTCCACACTTTGGAGCGCCCTATGAGGGCCGGCCTCCTCCTCCCTCCATCCTATATATACGTGTCCAGGGGCACCCCAATGGATACACACATTGATTTTAGCCGTGTGCGGTGCCCCTCCCCACAGTTACACACCTCGGTCATATCATTGCAGTGCTTAGGCGAAGCCCTGCGCCGGAAGCTTCATCATCACCATCACCACGCCTCGTGCTGACGAAACTCTCCCGTGACACTCAACTGGATCAAGAGCCCATGGGACGTCATCGAGTTGAACGTGTGCTGAGCGCGGAGGTGCTGAACATGGAGGTGCTGTACGTTCGGTACTTGGATCGGTTGGATCGTGAAGACGTTCGACTACATCAACCGCGTCACTAGACGCTTCCGCTTTCGGTCTACGAGGGTACGTAGACACAATCTGCCCTCTAGTTGATATGCTTCTAGTAGATAGATCTTGCGTGATCGTAGGAAATTTTTGAAATACTATGTTCCCCAACAGTGGTATCAGAGCCAGGTCTATGCGTAGATGATATGCACGAGTACATGTCATACTTTGATTCGGTAGTATTGTGAGATGAAGCGTCCCGGACCGACATTACGTGTACGCTTATGCAATACTGGTTTCATCGTTACAAGCACTCGTTACTTAAAGGTGACCGGCAGGTGTCTATCTCTCTCACTTTAATTGAATCAAGTGTGACTACGCCCGTTCCTTGTGAAGGTTTAAACAACACACTTGACGAAAAATCGTTGTTGTCAGGGATATTACTACCAGGTATAAACCGCCCAGGAGGGGCCAGTTTATGTTATCAAAATTATTTTATCATAAGCCCAGCGGAGCGTGAAGTAGAAGATTTCAGCCCAAGAGGTTTAGAGCCCAAGTGTTAGGGCCCATGATTTGTAAACCGCCATAACTATGTAACGTGAGATGGAAGATAGAAAGAGTAGAGACCGAGGCGGACACATTTATGAGCCGGCCTCGGGACTCTGTGAACCGGACCAGGCGTCACCTCTTATATAAAGGGACGACCCGGGGATGGTTCAAGACAGACAACTACAGATCGAGACACAGGCAAAGCGGATTCGCTCCCTGGTCATCGAAACCCTAGCAATACACACCAAACAAGACATAGGCTTTTACCTTCATCGAAGGGGCCGAACTAGTATAAAATCCTTGTGTTCTTATCCGCTTTAACCCCTTTAAGCTAACCCGTAGCGATTGCCTCACGACTAAGTCCTTTTGCTAGGACATCTGTCGTGACAAAACCACGACAGTTGGCGCCCACCGTGGGGCTATCGCACGATGGTTTCGAGTTCTTGAAGGGCAGCTTTGAAGGACTCAAGGGCTACGCAGTGGGCCGGATGACTAAGAGTCGTCGCGGCAAGATCTACATCGACGATGCAGGCTGGGGCCCCGAGGCTGATTCAATCGAATACGGGTACCGGGTCCCCTTCGGCGACATCCACATTTTCATTGGCAAGATCGGCGAACCGGGCCCTGAGCCGGACATCTTCCCCAACATCGTCGAGCCGGCTCAGCGTGCGAGACCTTCCCGGATTCAGCCCGCCGTGAAGCATGTCTTCGTTGGAGCAGTGCATGGAGTACAAGCCGAGGACGGGTTGGACTCTGGCGGCGAGACTGTTATCTATTCCGGCGATGAATCTTCTTCCGGAGAGACAGAATCTTTATATCTGCTGCAGGACGGCCGAACTGAGGGCTGTTCCGATGGTGACAGTATTCCGGACCCCCTCGATCCGCCAAACCGGGTTGTTGTCTTCATGGCTGGATCGCAACCTGTGCAGCAGTCCTCAACAGCAGCGGCGTTGATATCAGACGCAGTGGGGGCTAGGGTTGGAGATCTTGCCCCATCACCGTCTGAAACTTTATCCGTTTTGGTCGATACTTTGACAACGTTATTAACAGCAGAGGTAGCCCAGGCCAACAAGGAGCGGCATGATGCGGAGGTCGCTCAGGTGAAAGGCCGGATTGAACAAGCCAAGTTGGACCTGGGTGCTGAGAAAGCTAGGATGGCTATAAGGCAGGCGGAGCTCGATGCTCAAGCCTACCGACTCATGTTGGATCAGACCGCTTCACATGAGGTAATGATGAGAAGGCAACGATCTCGCTTGCCACCGGTTTATGAGGCAAGGAATCTCTTTAGCACGCCAAGAGCAGGAACCAGTAACCAGCCGGAGGTGAACCGGGGAGGGGCGCCGGGCACGAGAGCGTCGGTTCAGCCGTCGGCCCCAGAGCCAACCCGCCAGGTTGTGCCGTCACAGCATGTGCCCACCCCTCCTGGTCATTACTCTAATCTGTTGGATAACATAGTCGTCGCCGCTTCATGACTGGCCGCCCTTCCCATCGAAGGAACGTCCCCCATAGCAGTGGAGGCACGGCGGGCCAGGGAGTTCTTGGAGACGGCGCTAACTCAACAGCAAGCTTATTCTCACCGTCGCGAGAGGATTCATTCAACACCCCGCCCAAACCGGAGTTACACCAGGCGTTTGGATGAGCCGGCCGTATCAAGCAGTGCACGAAGACGTAATCCGCCAAGGCAGGATAATCCGGCTGGAGGAGGCGCGAACGCTCAGAACGTGGTGGATCAGGGTAGGTAGCGCTGGGAGGCCGAAGTAACAGCACAATACGAAGCCCATCAGGCGACGCCGGTTCTTCCCACTACCATAGTTGAACCAGGGGTCATGTCTAGCTCCTTGGGAGTGCCTTGTCTTACCCCCGCTTTACGGAACGTGAAACTGCCCAAGGATTTCAAAGGACCGCGCAAAGTACCCAATTACACAACGGATTTGGTCAGCGCCGCCCGCCCCGTTTCCCGATGCATGTGATTGCTCCGCCTTCAAACGACACAAGTGTCGTTCGTCCGTCCTTCTGCCGCCCACATTAATGATACGCGGTTGCCGAGGCGGCTACTCCGGCGCCACACATTCGTCCCTCCGCCGCCCACCATTGCTATATAAACTGCTGCGCCGGCCATAGCCGCAGTCATCCGCATCCGTTCCAATTCTCCTATCCACACCACTACTACCCACCATGGCTTCCTCGCGCTCCAGCGCTCTTACGGACGGGCGGACGACGAACCACAAGGAGATGGCAGCCATTGCTGCCGACTGGCTGGCCAGCAGGCAGCGAGAGGACGACGACGTCCCAATGGAGAACATGGTAGTCGACGATCCGGCGCCAACCCCCTGCTCCGTGCCATCCTTGCCGGTGCATTGCACCATGACCATCGGCGAGGCCCGTGCCCAATATATGGACACGGTGAGGCAGAAGCGTGAGGAGCAGTTCCGGGAGGCGCAGGCCGACGCCGCCTACAACCACCATCTCCTCCAGGAGCACCTGTAGGCGGAGGAGAAGATCGCCACGGAGCGGGCGGAGCAGGAGGCGCTGCTCAACTCGTACCGCTCTACCCACGAGGGGCGCCTCGAGCGCTGGCGGTACCACATGCGGGTGGCGGAGGCTGCGGCCGCCTACAAAGAGGGCGATGAAGCGGGCGAGGCGCTGTTTGGCGAGACCGAGGATAAGGCAGAGGACAATGCCGGCTCTGAACAGTCCCCGCTCCGCTGGCGTCGACGAGGCCCTACTCCGCCGAGGCCCCGCGGCGCCAACAACGAGGCAGAGGAGACCGCGGCTCCACCGAGGCCCCACCCTGCCGGCAACGAGGAGGAGGATTTCCCCCGCTCTGCCGAGGCGCCGCCCGCCGGCAACTAGACAGAGGACATCGCCGGCTCCGCCAAGGCCCCGCCCCGCTACCAACGAGGCCGCGCCACACAAAAAACAAGGAAGAGTAGAACACGGTAGGTCACCGCCGCTCGGATCCAAGTAAGGCCACCGTTGCCCTAATCGCTATGACAAGCTAGGAGGGTTGACCACTGATGGCCGGTTAGTGATGAACCACAACCGTAAGGGATCTATTGCAGCGTTTTCGATAAGTAAGAGTGTCGAACCCAACGAGGAGCAGAAGGTATTGATAAGCGATTCTGAGCAAGAAATTACTGCAAGCACTGAAAGATAACTTTTTAGGGGTTTTCTCGATATAAGCAACATGAAAGTAAAAGTAAGCAATGTAAAACGCACTGAGAGTAACAAGTGGCCCAATCCTTTCTTAGCAAAGGAGAGGCCTAGCAACGGAACTTATAAAGGCTAAAGCGTTCCTGAGGACACACGGGAGAGTTAGTCATGTGCTTTCGCCATATTCCGTATCGATACTATGTTATGTGTTGATAAGTGTTGAGTGGGTGGATCTATGCTAGTACACTCTCTAGACTAAGATGAGTGCACTCTTATGATTAAACACCTTGCAAGCATCCGCAAATACAAGATAGAATTTAAGGCAAAAGCCTAACCATAGCAATACGATCGAGGATCCATTATTCCCTTATGCAAAAGTGTGCGAACTGGGGTTCAGGTTTCTGTCACTCCGGCAACCCATCGTAAACATTCTTTGTACACAATGTATTCTCCTAGGTCCTTAATAAGGCGAAGTGTTGAGTGTTCGACTCACACAACACCACTAGTAGAATGACAACACAACTTAAGTATCAAACAACACATATTACTTCAACAGCATATGACTACTAACAACAAGACTTTCCCCATGTTCTCAAGAACTAAGGTAACTACTCACGAGACATAAAAGAGATCATGATCAGTGGAGATAAATGGGTGATAAACAATCTGGACATAATAATATTTCTCCAACAAAACTCAATAGCATTCACCACAAAGTAGTAATCAACACCGATGGAGTAGAGAGGATAGGTAGTACGAGTTACAACACAAGTTGCAATTGTGAGATGAGATTTGGATGAATATGGAGATGGTGCTGGTGTTGGGGATGATGTTGATGATGATCTCGATGATGCCCGTGACGATGGTGATGACGATGGCGACGATCTCCCCTTCCGGGAGGTGATCTCCCCGGCGGAATCTGCCCGCCGGAGATGGCTTTTTCTTCTCTGTAGGTTTCCACCACGGAGCGGCGGCGGAACTCCGTAAAAACTCTCCTTTTTAGGGTTTTCAGATAGCGGAGAGTATATAGGCAAAAGGGGGCAGCCGGAGGTGGGCCAGGGGCTCCAGGCGCCCCCCGGCCCGGCCAGGGGGGCGCGCCCCCAGGGCGCCTGGGCACCATGTGGCCCCCCTCTGGTTGCCCTTTCGCATGTCTTCGTGATTCGTCCGGAAAATATCCTCCATCAATTTTCAGGTAATTTGGAGGTATTCTTCTTCAGCAACTCAGCGTCCACTTTTTACCGCTGAATCCTGCGTCTGCTGCTTCGGCACCGAAAAGTTGCAAACTGTGTAAAATAGGCCAAAACAACATGAGAACATCATCGTAATGTGAAATATATCAATGAATAAGGATAAATTATGATACAAAATAGTGATGCATTTTGGACGTATCAACACCCCCAAGCTTAGACCTCGCTTGTCCCCAAGCGAATACTGAGCTCGGTAAACCTGTCCACAAGTTTAGAGAGTGAAGTGTCGATAAATGGAATACGGACAAGAAGCATCACAGCTTCTTCACCAACTCAAATATCCTCAACAGCAATCTTGAACTCATAAGGCCCTTATAAAAGAGTGGTAACACTTATATTCGGAAGTAGGGCTAAGTAAACTCATTGAATCATGGCAAACATGTCCTTTGGTCAAAGAACAACTAATAACTTTTACTTTTGCTCTTTCTTTATGTTTTGATGAGATTAATTGAAGCTTTTGAAAGAACATGTTATCAGACAAGAAGTGAAAGTGTTAACACAAAGGAAGATATTTGCCTTAGCTGGGCTTGACAAACAACTTACTTATCAAATGATAATGTCAACAAGGATATGATATGACAAATTTTAATGCAACTTTATATGAATGAATCCTTGTCAACATCAAATGTCTGCTCTCTTTAAGAAATAGAAGGAAGTAGGAATAACTGACTCAATTTAAAATTAAAAGATAGGCCCTGCTCTAGGGTAGTAGGGAAAACTCATGTGCAATCCTTAAATCAAACAGAATGAAACAAGTTTTGAAAGGTGCATGATTTGTCAACGAATGCTAATAGATAACTCAATTGCTTCTTGAGCTGGACAAGTTTCGAGGAACGGCTCCCGCACGAGGACGATCACATCCTCTTATTCTCCTTTGTTTATCACTGCCAAAGTTTTCTGATTTCTCATGAACAAAGCGTGAAGGAGGGTTTGTTTGTTATATTATTTTCGAGCCGGGCGCACTCTTTGCCAGTTCCTTCTTGTATTATGGGTTTGCACATTAGACATGCAATCCCGGGGTGAAGCTTGTCCAACTCAAAAAGACCATGAATTAACTATTACTTCCTCATGAGCTAAAACAGAGGCACAAAATAAATGATTTTTGAACATTTAAGGATAACACATAAATTCTGTACTTAGGAGGTGGCAGTGGAATACCACGAGTAGGAAGGTATGGTGGACTCATATGGAAGGTATTGGTTTAAGGGTATGGATGCACAAGCAGAATTCCGCTTAGTACAGAGTTAGGCTAGCAAAGGTTTTAAGAGAACAGACAATTGATGATGACTAAGATGCAGAACAATATAAAGCATAAACATTGAAATAAGCATAACACATCAAGTTGTCTTCCTTGTCAGCATAACACTTCAAGCATGATAACATAAAGGTTTTGGCTATGTCGATACTTTTAAGAAAATCATGCTTGTTTGTTATGACCAAAGCTATGTTTGCCAAGATTAAATAAAGTTTTCACAGCCATACCTGATATAAGGTCAATACTCCCCATAAGAATCATCATATAAGGTCGATTGTGTGAAGAGAATACCGAGTGCAGCAAAAGGAACCAATAAACTTCTCATTAATATTCCATCATAGACGACTCCACACTCACGGATACAATCTCCCCACCGAAGGAGTGATAGACCTCAATGCACACACCTATTTCATATAATAACCTCCCTAAACATGATATGACTCTACTTGACTCTAAAAGACAAAAGATAAAGATAAAGATATCGGGCACTCCCCCAAGCTTGGAACAAGCCAAGGGAATGCCGTTACCCAAGGAGATTTCACTCCTCATCCTTGTTGGCGTTGATCACGTAGTCTCCGGTGAAACGCTTCCATGGAAGGGGTTCTCCAGTCGCATATGAGAAGTTTGTCTCCTGAATCCTGCATTCAGCACCCATACCCATGTGCATAAACCTTAGTTCATACTCACAGTTCTGGTTATGTAGATCATAAATTTGCCCTTGGAGCTCTTCAATTCTTTCTTCAGACGCGGTGATGCTTTTCCACATCTCCTTCAGAAAGTAGGTCTTCAGCTCGTTGATGATGTCAAAGTTAGCTTCAACATCACGCTCGATCATCTTCTTGTACTCGAAGACTTCTTGATCCACTTCTTCCAGCCTGGCCTGGATGCTCCCCTCCTTGATAGGTCCCTTCAGATCTTCTTGATGAAGGACACCGTCCTCCATCCGAACAACCTGAGGGTGCTTCTTCACCTCAGCAAGGTAAGGGTTGATGACGTTGACGACGAAATTGTCCTTGGGGGAACTTGGAGAAGCCATGGCACCTAGATTCAGCTGAAAGATTCCCTGGCAGAAACAGATCGAAAAGAAAACACACGAAATCGCAAGATACGTTACCGGAACAATCCGGGCAAATATATAGCAAAAATTTATGCACAGAAAGGAAGGTAACAGGTTAAAGCGGGGTCGGAGACGGACTCCCGGGTGTCCAGGCGCCCTGGCGGCCCGGCCAGGAGGTAGGGCGCGCCAGGGGGGCGCCTGGACCCCCTGGAGCTCGTCTCCGGCTCCACATAGGCTAAGAATTTTACTAATTTTGCAAAAACTCGTAATACGGAACTTTTATGGCGCTTCGCGATGTTTCCTTACCGTACTACATACCTTTTCTTTATTCTGCTTCTGCTGGCGTCTGAAATAGGGCTGCAACATGTTCTTCATGAGATGTTGTGTATATTATATTCACATCAACATTGACAGGGTCTCTTGCTAAGTAATGTTTAAGTCTTTGCCCATTCACAACTTGAGGTTTGGTGCCTTCAAAATTGTTAATCTTAATTGCACCAGACCGATAGACTTCTTCAATATGAAATGGCCCTTCCCACCTGGAAAGTAGTTTGCCTGGAGAAAACCTGAAATGGGATCTAAACAACAAAACTTTATCACCAACATTAAATTCACATTTCAGAATCTTCCTATCATGCCACTTCTTTACTTTTTCCTTGAACATTTTAGCGCTCTCGTAAGCTTCACTTCTCCATTCATCTAAAGAAGTCAAGTTCATGAGACGCTTCTCACCAGCTAATTTTGGGTCAGCATTAAGCTCTCTAACAGCCCAGAAAGCTTTGTGCTCTAACTCTAATGGCAAATGGCAAGCCTTGCCATACACCATCTTATAGGGGGACATGCCCATGGGGTTTTTGTAAGCAGTTCTATACGCCCACAAAGCATCTCCTAACTTGTTTGACCAGTCCTTTCTATTTCTGTTTACTGTCTTCTGCAAGATCAACTTAATCTCTCTATTGGTGAGCTCAACTTGCCCACTAGTTTGAGGGTGATATGGTGAAGCAATTCTATGGTTGACATCGTATTTTGCTAAAGCTTTTCTAAAAGCTCCGTGCGTGAAGTGTGATCCTCCATCAGTCATGAGATACCTTGGTACACCAAACCTAGGAAAAATTACATCTTTAAGCATTTTCAAAGATGTCTTGTGATCAACACTTTCAGTGGGGATTGCTTCAACCCACTTGGTCACATAATCAACAGCTACTAAAATGTGAGTGTACTTGTGCGAAGAAGGAAAAGGACCCATAAAATCAAAACCCCAACAATCGAAAGGTTCAATCACTAGTGAGTAATTCATAGGCATCTCATTCCTTCTACTAATGTTACCAACTCTCTGACATTTATCACAGGCTAAAACATAATTTCTAGCATCCTTAAAGAGAGTAGGCCAATAAAAACCTGATTGAAGAACCTTATGTGCAGTCCTCTCACCGGCATGATGTCCTCCATAGGGACTATCATGACACCGTCTGAGAATGTCCTTCTGCTCATGTTCCGGTATGCATCTTCTCACGATCCCGTCGGGACCTTCTTTGAAAAGATGTGGGTCATCCCAAAAGTAGTGCCTCAAATCATGAAAGAACTTCTTCCTTTGCTGAAATGTTAAACCTGGAGGCAAATACTTTGCAACAATAAAATTAGCATAATCTGCATACCAAGGATCGGAAAGAGATTGTACTTTTACAACGGCAAGTTGCTCGTCTGGAAAACTATCGTTGACTGGAATAGGGTCGTGCGGTATATCTTCCATCCTTGAAAGATTGTCCGCCACCGGATTGTCTTCTCCTTTCCTATCAACAATCTGTAAATCAAATTCTTGAAGAAGGAGTACCCATCTGATAAGCCTTGGCTTGGCATCCTTCTTTGTCATAAGGTACTTAATGGCAGCATGATCAGTATGAATAATAACTTTGGAATCAACAATATACTACCTAAACTTATCACAAGCAAATACTACAGCTAAGAATTCCTTCTCAGTAGTAGCATAATTCCTTTGAGCACTATCAAGGGTTTTGCTGGCATAATGTATAACATTCAATTTCTTATCAACTCTTTGTCCTAAAACAGCTCCAACAGCAAAATCACTAGCATCACACATAATCTCAAAAGGTAAATTCCAGTCAGGTGGTTGTACTATAGGAGCGGTTATTAAACCTTTCTTAAGAACTTCAAAAGCTTCCTTACAATCCTCATTAAATACAAAAGGAACGTCCTTCTGAAGAAGATTAGTGAGGGGCCTCGAGGTCTTAGAAAAGTCTTAGATAAATCTTCTATAAAAACCAGCATGACCAAGAAAACTGCGAATACCTTTGATGTCCCTTGGATAGGGCATCCTCTCAATAGCTTCGATCTTGGCTTTGTCCACTTCAATTCCCCTTTCGGAAATCTTGTGACCAAGAACAATTCATTCGTTAACCATGAAGTGGCACTTCTCCCAGTTGAGTACCAAATTTGTCTCCTCGCATCTCTGCAAAACTTTATTAAGATTGTGAAGACAATGGTCAAAGGAGGTTCCATAGACGAAGAAATCGTCCATGAAGACTTCCATAATATCCCCACAGAAACCATGAAAGATAGCAGACATACACCTTTGAAAAGTAGCAGGGGCATTACATAAACCAAAAGGCATACGCCTGTAAGCATAAGTACCAAAGGGACAAGTAAAAGTGGTCTTCTCTTGATCAGCAGTGTTAACATGAATTTGAGAGAAGCCAGAATAACCATCGAGATAACAAAAGTGGGTATTTTTGGATAACCTTTCAAGCATTTGGTCGATGAACGGCAACGGGTAGTGATCCTTCCTGGTTACCTTGTTGAACTTCCTGTAATCAATACACATTCTATATCCAATAATAATTCTCTGGGGTATTAGTTTGTTTTTATCATTAGGAACCACAGTTGTACCTCCTTTCTTAGGAACACAATGTACCGGGCTTACCCACTTACTATCAGCTATAGGGTAGATAATACCTGCGGCTAGAAGCTTGAGAATTTCAGTTCTCACAACATCCATCATCTTCGGGTTCAACCGTCGTTGATGATCAACAACTGGTTTAGCATCAGGCTCGAGGTTGATAGTATGTTGACAGATAGATGGACTAATCCCATTAAGGTCATCAAGGGTATAGCCAATTGCGCCTCGGTGTTTACGGAGTACTTCCAATAGTCGCTCTTCTTCATATCCTGAAAGGTTAGAATTGATAATAACAGGATATACTTTCTTTTCATCTAAATAAGCATACTTGAGCGTATCGGGAAGAGGTTTAAGATCGAACACCGGGTCTTCTTTCGGTTTTGATAAAATTCCCAAAGGTTCAACCGGAAGGTTGTGCTTCAGGATAGCAGGCTGCCTCAAGAATATTTCATCTAGTTCATTTCTTTCCTGCATATGCAAATCATTCTCGTGGTCCTCCATATATTGCTGCAAAGGATCATTAGGGGGAATAGCAATAGAAGCAATACTTTCAATAAGTTTATCATCACTAGGTAAATTGGTACCACGAGGCTGCTTAGAGAACTTAGAAAAATTAAATTCATATGGCTCACCATTGAATTCAACAGAAACTTTACCTTTCTTGCAATCTATTATAGCTCCACAAGTTCTAAGAAAAGGTCTACCAAAAATAATTGGACAAAAATTGTCCCTCTCTGAACCAAGTACTAGAAAGTCGGTAGGGTATTTTACCTTTCCACATAGGACTTCAACGTCCCTCGCAATTCCGATAGGAGAGATAGTTGTTCTGTTTGCAAGATGAATAGTAACATCAACTTCTTCAAGTTCACAAGGGGAAATCTCACCGATGATCTCTTCATAAAGTGAATAGGGGATAGCACTTGCACTCGATCCCAAATCGCATAGCCCATAATAATTGTGATCTCCTATTTTAACAGATACCACTGGAGTACCTGAAATTGGGTCTTTATTCTTGGCTGTGACAAGGTTAGTGGAAACAGCACAAAAATTTATATTGGAATCCAAAACATCATTAGTAACAAGGTCTTTAATCAATTCAAATTGAGGATCGACGCTGATCTGGTCCTCAGGCTCATCAACTCTTCTCTCACTTTTATTTATTATGCCTGTCACAAGAGAGTGCTCCCTTATCCTTGCGGGAAAAGGAGGTTGTTCATATATAACTGCAGGCAAAATGGGGTCAGCAACATGAATATCAACAGGTAGCTCTTTAAAAGGTTCATGATGCTGGTCTCTCTTCTTTTTAAAAGAATCAACGTGAGAGGCAAAATTCTTACAAAAATCAATCATTAGATAGGAATCAAGACCAATCTTAGAGCAAAAAGTATTGAAGTAATCAGTTTTCACATAGCTCTCAATATAATCATGTTCATAATTTATAGCGGGTTCAATACCTTTATCAATTTCCCAATCTTCAGTGTTCCTCTAGATCCTTTCAATGAGATCCCACCTTTCTTCAACACTCTTCTTCTGAAATACCCCACTAGAGGAGGCATCCAGCATCTCCTTATCCTGACGAGAAAGCCTGGCATAAAAATTTGTAAGTATAATTTCCTTGGGAAGCTTATGAATAGGGCATTTGAGCATTAGGGACTTCAATCTCCCCCAAGCTTGAGCAATGCTTTCTCCGTCACGAGACCTAAAGTTATAGATATAGTTCCTGTCTCGATGAATTTCATGAAGAGGATAAAACTTAGTATAAAAGAGAGACATAAGCTCCTGCCAGTCAAGCAAGTGTGAGTTATCGAGAAGCCTATACCAATCTGAAGCTTTATCTATAAGTGATACAGCAAACAATTTCCTCATGACAAACTCCCTCGATACACCTGCAAGCTTAAATAATGAACATAGTTGTGACAAATATAGCAAGTGTTCACCGGGATGTCTGTCTCCTGCATAACGATTAGCCAAAACATAATCGATAATACCAGCTGGTATTTTATAAGGCACAATTTCAGTAGGGGGAGGATCAACCACCACAGGTGTGGGGCGCCTTCCCGTAAGCAACGATCCAATAACAAGGTTGTCCATAAGTACAAAGAGCAGAAATAGCAAAAATAAAAAACGGAATTATAAAAACTTCCTTACCAATTTCACTTTACCAATAGCGCTACGCTCCCCGGCAACGGCGCCAGAAAACGGTACTTGATGACCCACAACCGTAAGGGATCTATTGCAGCGTTTTCGATAAGTAAGAGTGTCGAACCCAACGAGGAGCAGAAGGTATTGATAAGCGATTCTGAGCAAGAAATTACTGCAAGCACTGAAAGATAACTTTTTAGGGGTTTTCTCAATATAAGCAACAGGAAAGTAAAAGTAAGCAATGTAAAACGCACTGAGAGTAACAAGTGGCCCAATCCTTTCTTAGCAAAGGAGAGGCCTAGCAACTGAACTTATAAAGGCTAAAGCGTTCCTGAGGACACACGGGAGAGGTAGTCATGTGCTTTCGCCATATTCCGTATCGATACTATGTTATGTGTTGATAAGTGTTGAGTGGGTGGATCTATGCTAGTACACTCTCTAGACTAAGATGAGTGCACTCTTATGATTAAACACCTTGCAAGCATCCGCAAATACAAGATAGAATTTAAGGCAAAAGCCTAACCATAGCAATACGATCGAGGATCCATTATTCCCTTATGCAAAAGCGTGCGAACTGGGGTTCAGGTTTCTGTCACTCCGGCAACCCACCGTAAGCATTCTTTGTACACAATGTATTCTCCTAGGTCCTTAATAAGGCGAAGTGTTGAGTGTTCGACTCACACAACACCACTAGTAGAATGACAACCCAACTTAAGTATCAAACAACACATATTACTTCAACAGCATATGACTACTAACAACAAGACTTTCCCCATGTCCTCAAGAACTAAGGTAACTACTCACGAGACATAAAAGAGATCATGATCAGTGGAGATAAATGGGTGATAAACAATCTGTACATAATAATAATTCTCCAACAAAACTCAATAGCATTCACCACAAAGTAGTAATCAACACCGATGGAGTAGAGAGGATAGGTAGTACGAGTTACAACACAAGTTGCAATTGTGAGATGAGATTTGGATGAAGATGGAGATGGTGCTGGTGTTGGGGATGATGTTGATGATGATCTCGATGATGCCCGTGACGATGGTGATGACGATGGCGACGATCTCCCCTTCCGGGAGGTGATCTCCCCGGCGGAATCTGCCCGCCGGAGATGGCTTTTTCTTCTCTGTAGGTTTCCGCCACGGAGCGGCGGCGGAACTCCGTAAAAACTCTCCTTTTTAGGGTTTTCAGATAACGGAGAGTATATAGGCAAAAGGGGGCAGCCGGAGGTGGGCCAGGGGCTCCAAGCGCCCCCCGGCGCGGCCAGGGGGGCGCGCCCCAGGGCGCCTGGGCACCCTGTGCCCCCCCTCTGGTTGTCCTTTTGCATGTCTTCGTGATTCGTCTGGAAAATATCCTCCGTCAATTTTCAGGTAATTTGGAGGTATTCTTCTTCAGCAACTCAGCGTCCACTTTTTATCGCTGAATCCTGCGTCTGCTGCTTCGGCACCGGAAAGTTGCAAACTGTGTAAAATAGGCCAAAACAACATGAGAACATCATCGTAATGTGAAATATATCAATGAATAAGGATAAATTATGATACAAAATTGTGATGCATTTTGGACGTATCAGTTAGCTTCTTGGCGGCGACGTGGAGTCGGAGATCTATGTTGGAGAAGGACACTTCTTCTACTTAACTGCTGGTGCAGTTGGTTGACTGACACGTGGGCCCAACAGGCATCTGGGCCACATGTCAGTTACGCAACTGCACCTGCAGTTAAGTCACTGAAGCTTCTGTTCGGCTCAGCCGAACACAGGTGGGTAGCTTTGGTTAATTAATTGTACCTCCAGCGCACCCCTTTTTAGTTCAAGAATGTATGAAATGTAATGAAATCCAGAATGTTTATATGAAATCCGACCGTGTATGAATGAATTTATTTCGATTAGTTCGAATTCTTGTATCACTGGCATTGGATGAACATGCAAAACAATACGTACAAGTTTCACATGTACTCCCAGGATGATCACCTCGTTTGCAGTAGTTTCACATGTACCCCCTCCGGTCCTTTCTAGTCTGCATACAAGTTTTGTTTGCAGTCAAAGTATCTCTACTTTGACCAATCTTATAGAAAAAAGTATGCACTTTCACAATGTGCGAAGTAAAAAGGAACAGAAGGAGTACAAAGAGTTTGAGCATCTTTTTAGCGTTCCTGTACATTGTAATCAAACACACAGGCCTGGCAATTCATAGAGAACATTCAAAACAATCGATGATTATGCATCTCAGTGATTCTCATGTCAGAGCCAATATTTACTTCACAACTAAAGAATAAAGAAAAAATGGATCGACGCTGCTGACAGCAAAGGGCGTCCCATTCGAAAAATATCAAACGCATGTCTTCTTGCTAAAATCAATGAGCAAAATTTGACAAGGTTTTCCCATTCCAAAATATCAAATGCCTACGATTGTGGAATGGGTAGGGTTTGCCATCAGTTCAGACGATGACATGGCACCTCGTGCTAAATAAACCAGCTGACCAGCTGTTCTTTTTGTGCAGTTCCACCAAAATCAACCGAGTTCGAGCGTAGCTTGTATGATTTCGCCCTTATATGTTGCAACGCCTTGAACTTATCGGGGCCTCCTTTCTAGTGGTGGAATCAAGCTGAGCACCCATGTTTGCATAAATACAAAAAAAGTGATTAGTATAAAGCAAACTGTACTATGAATTGATAGTTTAAACAGGCACCTACATGGTCGATGTAGAGCACACTTTTAGAAAAATGGAACTCACCGGAAAGAATCCTAGAACAACATTGTACTCGCGCATCACAGCAAGAAAATGGAGATTTGTCAGTCCTTCTGAGCTGAAGTTAGTTTGGTCTTGTGGGGGGTAATGTAACCATCCTTCAACTGCTCCTTCTGATGAGAAGATAGACAGGGCTTCTTCATCCTGGCATAATCGGAACTAGTCACTTCACGTACTCCATATTCTTCTTCAGGCCTTGTTCGTTTAGTTCTCCTCCCAAGGGGATTGGAGTGGATTGGAGAGGATTTTGGCTTGTAGGGGATCTAATCCCCCTTCAAAAACCACCTCAACCGAACAAGGCCTCAGAGGAGGATGATCCAGTTGTGCAAAGAAGATCCCTATTTGCACAAGTAGAGATAATTATGTATTACATTAAGAGTGGCATCAAATCAGTGGCAAAACAATTGCTCGTTCCAGCCATAGCAATAAATTAAGATGCAAAACTATATCATTACTTGTGTCATCACAATTCCAGTGCTTCTTTACAGCACCAGGAGTTGATTTTGTGTTTTTCTTCCGCTCGTTCTTCCCCTTCATCACTTGGTTCAGTAACAGACAAGCTTCGCCTTCAATGTGAAAGAAGGCTAGTACTGACTTCTCATGACGTGGAATTCAAACAACTCACAAGAAGAAGATCTGAACCAAATTTGCCAACACGGATAGGAAGTAAGATCTCCACTTGTGCAGTTCCACTAAGATCAAGCAATCAAGCAACGTTGTCGGTGTGACATTTTGGTTGAACTGCACAAAACACTCTTAAAACAAAAGTGTTTTGTGCAGTGCAACAAAAGGTCACAATGGCAACGAGGTGAAGTAGATAACCTTGTTTACACAGAGGTGCAAAGGAAACAACTAGTGGTCAATAACGGTGGATGACACAGAAGCCAACAAAAATAAGCATCTACCTTATCTAAATGGGAAAGAAAGCAAGACAGTAGCATTTCTCAAACGGTGGCATTGATTAATATTAACAGAGATTATATTAACAATAAAATTTGTTAAACATGTAATTTGCTTTTAACTGTGTCATTGCATCAATTTTCCAGCGGCATTATTTGAGGGTGCTTGTTTACAGGGACATTTTGGTGGAGGGACTAAAAAAACTCCGTGTCAGTCCCATCTAAACCAAACAGGAGGGACTAAAAGTGGGCATTTGGGACTAAAGAAAGATGACCCCGAGGGAGAGTCTTTTTGAGACTTTTTCCAACAGTTGCCCCTACCATGCATGGCACCTTGTCTCTATTAGTTCATTACTAGGGGTAACATGGTCTTTTAGCATGTCATTTAATAACCTCTAGTCCATGTTTAGTCTCTGGAACCAAGCAAGTAGGGACTAGGGAGTTTTTAACCAAAGAGGGCCTTAGATTAACAATAGCTAAAGAATTGCATGGGACAGTGGACGCACCAGCACCATGTGCATCTACCGATGTACTAGGGTGATGCACAGTCTGTTGCAACAAAGAACAAACAACCAAGGAGCATATTTGTGTTGGTCCCAGTTTTGTTATCTTTAGACACCTTTCCCTATGTGAGCGCAGCAAATCTAGTCCTGCTCAAACTCTACAGCCTTGTCCCCCAAAACAAAATATCAGTTCGTTACAGATGTGTGTACTGCGTTTGTCATTATTTTCCTTTTTCGGCCAACGTAGGTGTTGGATACCCAGTCTATACTAGTACTTTCCCCACTTCATTTCCTCTGTGAACCACGTCCTAGATTTATGCTATACAACTTTCCCCACTACTTTCCCCCATTTCTGTCATCTTTGAACCACGTCTTAGATTCATGCGATACAAGTTTCCCCACTACTTTCCCCCTTCCTTTCCTTTTTGAACTACGTCCTAGATTCATGCTATACAACTTTTGCCACTACTTTCCCCCATTCATTTCCTCTTTGAACCACGTCCTAGATTCATGGTATACAACTTTCCCCACTACTTTCCTGTTTGATCCAACACCTAGATTCGAGTGCAGAAGCGGAAAAAGCCCACATGCAGCTAGAGCAATGCATGTGGAATAAGTAAATTATACCTTAAGGTTCTTGGGGTGTGGTTCGGTGGGCGACCGGAGGCCGTTCGACCCGCACTATGTACGACAGAGAAGAAGAAGGGGTCGGAGGCCCTCCCGCGCCGCCGCTGTGTGAAAGTGAACAGTTGCGCCGATAGTGGATGCCCTCCCTCGCCGACGGCGATAGTGTTAAGCCTCCTTCCCTTCCCGGCGGACGGATCCAGCCGGCTGAGAGAGTGTGAAGAGAGCAACTACAAGCAGACCAGCAGTGAGGGGAGAGAGAGAGGCCAAGAAGTCTTGTTTAGATCTGGAGAGGGTGAGAGAGTGTGAAGAGAACAACTACAAGCGCTGAGGCTGCAGCGTGTATATATATACTGGAGAGAGTATGAAGAGTGCAAACCCTAGAAAACAAGCATCGAGGCTGCAGCTTATACGTGATGAGGTGATTATACGGTCACTACGAGATCGTATAGCTCCGTATCCATCCATTTTGACCAGTCAAAGAATCCTCCTGGCATGAATTATGCTCAAGTGTAGTTATCGAACCCGAGACCTCAAGTTTGATGAGCGAATAGGCTAACCAGCTACACAACCCTCCCGTTATGTTCAACAAGAGGAAAATAACCTTTTATACTTTTTTGTGTGTTGGGGTCATTGGGATTTAAATCATAATCGTGTCATGTGGCTTTAGTGGTAATACTATCCACAATGGTGCAAAAATAATGCAGCCTTAGTCACCTTAGCTCTCTCCACGTAGTATGTTGGGTCCCACCAGTCAGAGGGTGAAACAAACAAATTAATAAGAAAAAATAAAAGCGCCAGCAGTGTATCTTACCTCACACATCTCGCTACTGCTCGGGAACACTATCCAATTGATCCCTTTGTTCGCTCATGTACTATTTTAAGTGAATCCTTGTTATAACATGCACACAATTTTGGGCACTTGTATTCGACCTAAGTCAGTGTGCCACCGTATCTCGTGTGACTCCCTCCGTCTAGGTGTAAATAAGTCGTGTTAGGATGGTTGTAATGGGGAGTATCATATACTAGTATCATGCATATGATACTAGTGTATGATACTACCTCCCTAATGCATAGTATCATATATTAGTATCAAGTAGTACTCTATTTATTGCCATGCATGGCACATACTACTATAGCATTTATTATGATACGGTATCATGATATGATACTCAACCATCTCTTTCTTCATTTGATTATATGACACCTTATCAAAATTGTCTAGTTGGCATGCATGATACTAGCTATGATACTACCATTACGACCAGCCTTAGAAGGTGCAGCGGGACCAAGGTGCAAGCAGATTGGAGGAGAAAGAGAAACTTGACTGGTCATTCCTCCATCAAAGCCCTGATTTCTGTCTCTAAACGCAACAATTGATCCAAACAACTAAGAGATGTCGTTTTAGCTACCATGCAGGGCTACCTATTAACTCGCATGCAAGTCGACTTTGATTTCTTGATTGATCAACGCATAGTTGCGCTCCATGCATTGGGTTTCTGGGGGAGATAACAAGGCAGAGTAAGGAGCGTTTGGTTACATTGCTTAGGTTGGTCGTAGTTTGTACGCCCTCCATTTGTATCTCACTTCATGTGGCTTCGCACTCGCACAATTTTCCTATTCTATGAACATGTGTGTGAGTGTGCGTGTGCGTGTGTGTGTTTAACAACATGTGTGTGTTAGATAGAGCGACAGATCGACCTACTCCTACAGAGAGATGGTGTGTAGTGTACGATTTAAGCCACAAGAGTCGGTGCATCCTCTCGTTTCCGGGCATCCGGTAGGGACAGGCGGACGGCTGCCACGCCCGCTCCTGACTAGCCTGGCCCACCCAAAGCCCCTCCATCACTCGTGCGTGCTTCCCGCCTGAAACGGTCAGCGCCGCTACAAAGAATCGGTGCCGCATTCATGCCCGGGCAGAGCGGACGCAACCTCTCACTGACGCCTGCGTTGAAGGGAGAAGTGGATTCATGAGTGATGGTTGCTTCATCCGTCCAACTTACTGCTGGGTCTATGTGATTTGGCAGCTCATTGGTCATTATTACTGAGGTGGTAGGACTGATGGATGTCCCACGCTTTCGGCGAAAGGAGGTACTACTATATTACAATTCACTCCATTCTTACGGCGGAGGAGTGCAAGAGCAGTGAAAACACGCAGGCTCAGTGATTACATGGCCCACCTCACACTATCACCATATTTTCTGGACACCGTGCGGCACCTAACTCTTTACATAGTACAATCGCAAAAAAAACTCTTTACATAGTAATAGTACTTCCTCTGTTCCTAAATATAAGTCTTTGTAGAGATTTCACCATGAACCACATATGGATGTATATAGATGCATTTTAAGTGTAGATTCATTCATTTTGTTCCGTATGTAGTCCACCTAGTGGAATCTCTACAAAGACTTATATTTAGGAATGGATGGAGTACGTACTGTAATTTATCAGCGAGATAGTACAATGCTATGAAGCTTCCAGCTTCTGTTACATGTATCTTGCGTCCAAGGTTGCCCGTTGCAACATTTCATCAAATACAAAGGAGACTAACATGCATGCTATTGCATCTCAATGATTGACAGATCATAGCAAATATGTACTCCCTCTGTTCCAAACTAAGTGTCTCAACTTTATGCTACATACAGAGCAAAATGAGTGAATCTACACTCTAAAATACGTCTATATGCATCAGTGTTTGGAGTATGTACTAGTAGTTCATATTGAAATCTACTAAAGGACATATATATTCCAAACAATATGATAATCTCTCTAACCAAGGTAGTAGGGACGAGGAGTAAACGGAGGGAGTAGTAAAATTTTCTCCTCATCCTGCGAGCCACCGCGCGCGTGGGCGAGGGAGCGGGCGTATGGCGTAGTAAGCAAGCTTCACCTTGTCCTGCGAGCCACCGCGCCCATGGGCGGGGGAGACTGTGTACTAAGCAAGCTTCTCCTTGTTCTGCGAGTTGACGGGACACATCAAAAGTACTCCAGTGTATAGAGCCTTGCCTCTAAGGTAGGCCCCACATGGTTTGCCTCTTTTTTATCATAACGCGTCAAGTCGCAATTTGTTTGTTCACCCGTGGTAGATGATCCTCCCTCCATCTAGTGGACAACCAGTACATGTGTCAAGTTACCACGTGGGCTGCCTTTTCATACATAAATGAGCTCCACCGTGTACCCGCGCGGGTGTGGTTGGAAAAGAGAAGGGAGTACATGCGCCGTGCGTGCACCTCTTCTCTTCATGCACGTCCCCCACCTATGTGGGTGTGTGTGAGAGATACAAACCTAGAAAAATGGCTTGTGTGCGTTCGTGAGTGTTTTTTGTTTGGGGGGGAGGTTGATTTCGTGAATGTATTTGTGGGAATATGTGTCGATGACATCTCAAACAAAATTTTGCATGCAATGTGTGTGAAATGGAGGCATATCCATATCATATATAGAGGGTCGGGCGATCCACGAGAAGAGAGGGAGGGGTCATAGATATCGATAGAGTCGAAGAGAGGATCAAGTGGGTGGGTGCAAGATTGATTAAGAGAGCCATCGAAATTGTGTGTGTGTGCAAGTCAAAGATATAGGGCGACTGGCCAAGCTACCGGAACGTCAGAGGGCACAGGTCAAGTTTGTGTGTGGCAGGGAGACATGACTAGAGCGCTCGATGTATTGGTGTGTGTGTGTGTGGGAGGGGGTTTGGGGAGGGGTAGGCAGAGGTCTAACTATAGAGGTAGAATGACTCGTATATGTGTTGAGAAGGAGAGACCCAGCTATGTCTTGAGGGAGATCGGTCGATATCCATACATAACTGAAGGACGGGAAATAGGATGGGACAGAGAGAGAGAGAGAGAGAGAGAGAGAGAGAGAGAGAGGAGAGAGAGAGGGAGGGAGAGGGGTAGAGTGTTGGATGGGTGATGTAGTTACTTCTCGAAGATGGTGGGAGAGGCCTACTAGACGAACTAAGGGTGGAACTGCAATATTATCAATAAGAGTGGGGATGTGTTTTTGTGTGTGCCTGTGCATGATAGATCTGTCGGGACACATCCATGGATGATGAAGGGGAACCATGTGTTTGGTAAGCAAACCTAACTAGATTAGTAGATCAATTGTTGTTTGTCGGAGGAAGGGAGGGACATAACTAATGAGGTAGATTGATCGACGCGTGGGGAAAACGAGTTATAAGTACCTAGCTAGCTATATGTATAGCGGGAGATCAGTCGATGTACGTCCATTTGTTAGAGGCAAATAAGGCCCGACGAGATGGATAGACAGAGAGAATGGAGCTAGGAGGTGGTGCGAGAGGCCCAGCTACTAGCTAGATAGGGGGAGGAGTGTGCAGTTGTGAGATCAATGAAAAGAGGGGCGAGAGTTTACACGGGTGTGGGATCGTATGAGAGACACGAGGCAAGGACACATAAAGGAGGAGATTGAAGGTGCGTGTGTATGTTGTAGGAAGACATCGCTGGAGAGGTTTATCGATCGGTGTGTGTCGGAAAGGAGTTGTGGAGACTGTGGGAGAACGGCCTAAAGAAAACAAAATGAATGTGTGCGATGGATAGAATGCTGAGGGAGGGGGAGGGCGAGGAGGGCGTATGCATGCACGAGAGAAAGTTAGTGGTAGCTACAAAGGTTAGAGGATTGTGTGGGTGTAAGAGACTAACAAAGATCATAATTTGATATGAAAGTGGATTCATATAGTTAAATAGGAGATCATAGTGTTTTAAACATATGCAAATCAACATAAAGTGGATTCAAAAAATCGAGTTCGAGTTCAAATAGTACACATAGTTCATATGTAACTCGAGACTAATCATGTGGTGTGATGTGAAGATAATACACAAACGATGGTTTAACTTGACAATAATGACGATTGTAGATCTTATTAAAACAAAGAAACGAATTCAAATGCTTTGACTTCACAACAATCATTATTGTAGATCTTATTCAAATGTAGAAATGAATTCAAATTTAGTTCATATTGAAGCGGTAGTATTACGTTTGGAATGCACTAAAACATTCATTTGAGTACTAGGTTGCATGCATTATACATGTAGCGAAATATTTTAATTGAACATAACATGAATTCAAAGTTTTGAATGACATTTGTAGTGTGAATTGATTGGTACCGTACACGTTAGGCTTGTCCGGAAATTTCAACCCGCGCCTTGTTAGCCCGAAATATTTAAGATATATTTTGTCTCGTTGTGCTCCGACAACTCCCTCCATCTCAACCCGCGCCTTGTTATTCCAAAATTTCAACGCGCGCGAAAACTCCCACCTCCTGTGAAATCCCGACACGCGAAATGCCTGTGATACCCCTGAACCAAAAGAACCGCCTCAAATCGGTGGGGGTACTTTCGTAACTTACCCCACATTTCGGACAAGCGCGTCCCTAAGCCATGGTTCCCCACTCCCATCCCACACGCCCACCCATTCGTACCCCGAGGCCGGCAAAACCCACGAAGCCCCACACCCTCCTCCGTCCGCCACCCAATCGGAGCCTCTTCCACGACGACGTCATCCACAGCAACACCTCGACGTCCCTCATCCACCGTACTGGATGAGGATATGTTCTCGATCTGGTCGTCCCGCCGGTTCAGCCACCCGGTCCTCCACCTCCAAGGAGCTGCCCCGACGTTCCCCGCGTCTTTCGTGCCACCTCCATTCCCACACCGCCGTCTTCACCTGCACCACCGAAAGAGTATCATCATCACCGTTTCCCCGGATAAAGTTGCGGCCTAATTGGCGCCACCAAAGAGGTTGTACATTAATCGCCGCATTTTCTTCTTGATTCGATCTCACGGTGCTGCCGGCGCTCGGTCCCGAGCCGACACGACGAGGCTCCATCCACGACGGCGTCACCGGCCACTTCCTCCACGGTGTCGCTCCCTCTGCGGCGACGTCCACATCAGTAGGAGTTGCTGCTGCTCTGCTCTTGCTCTCGGTCCCCTGCCTGGTCTACTCTTGCTCTTGCTCTTGATCGCGCTGCTGCTCTCGCTCTTACTCTTGCTTGCGATGCTGCTCCGATATAGCTACACTTCAGTCGACTGAATCGACTTTTGGGTCAGTCGATTTTCAGGGGGTGGGAGGGCTTGCCGGAGTTAAGGAAGAACCAGCCGCAGCGGGGAGGAGGGCTCGCGGGAGAGGTACCCCACTATCTATCTTAGGGTTCAGGGTGGGGGCGGTGGTCACGGGCGGTGGTGTGGGGATCGCCGGAGAAAAAGCTCGGCACGGGGGGGCCTACAGGGATGGCCGGGGCGGCGACGGACCGGCGGTGGGGAGTGTTTTCCGGGCGGGCGGGGTGGCGCACAGCCGGCCGCGGGCGGCGGGGGGCGGCTGTTTGGCCGGTGGTGGCTGGCGGCTCAGGGGGGTGGAGGTTGAAGATGAACTGCAGGCCCTTGATTTCGTATCCAACGGCTGCAAAATCGATTGACCAGAGATGAAAAGGTCAGTCAACTCACGTGTAGGCTCACCTCTAGTGCTTTCAGTTCCGACAGTAAAATTCAATTTCGGCATCAAAATTCAGTTTCGACAGTTAAGTTCAGTTTCGACAGTAAAATTCAGTTTTGACAACAAAATTCAGTTTGGACAGTTAAGTTCAGTTTCGACAGTTAAATTCAATTTCGACAGCAAAATTCAGTTTTGACAGTTAAGTTCAGTTTCGACAGTAAACTTCAGCTTTGACAGCAAAATTTAGTTTCGACAGTTAAATTCAGTTTCGACAGTTAAGTTCAAAGATGAGCGACTGATGTATACATCTAGCACTTTGTGGTTATGTATTTTACGTCGTCTATTGGAGATGCTATTAGAATTCCACTCAGGTTAACGTTGTCTCTCTTGTCCCGCTTCAGCCTCAGCGTCGTACAACTCACCGGAGCTGCTCGAACGATGAAACTCTCCATCACAGCGGAGTAGTACCTCGGGCTCCATCTCCAGACGCCTAAGATCTTCTTCCCCTCCTCCGACAGCCAAGTCAGACGGAGCATCCTCACCGGCCAACCCAATCACGCTGAGATCGACATGGCTTCGCCAAAGAGGTTGTACACTTCTTGTGGTTTGACTTAATCTCACCATGCTTCTTTGCATCATGTGATCTTCCAATTCTTGTGAACCAAACACCCAGATTGGCAAAAATCCTGTGTTTTTAAATTCTCTGTTTTGCACGTGCATTCCTATCCTATTCCTGTCTATTTCCTATCCCTGCATTGTTAGAATCCTCAAATTCAAACAAGCCCTTACACAATTACTTCTGTTACACATATGTGTCAAAGAAAACCTTGTGTGGTTTGTCCTGCTCCTGCGGTGTTGTGTTCCACCCCAGCTCAGCTGCTCCAACGACGGAAGGGTTCATCATAGCAGGGATCCGCTCTCCAGACTGTCTTTCGCCATTTCAGATCTTCTTCCCCACCGCCGGCAGCCATGACAACTGCATTACCATCATCAACTGAGTAGATGACCTTGAGGACTACACGGGTCCGCAAAAGAGGTCGCACTCTTCCGTGTCTGCTTGCATCGCTTAATATAATGACATGCTACTTTATCGTCGTGTTCACCTATTAGACTCCAACTCAGGTCCAAACTTATGCTGAAACTTGAGTTTTTAAATGGTTGTGGGGTACATATTGGGCCAGCAATCAATACTATCTGGTTAATCTCGGGTGTCTATTTATGAGTTTCATGTTGGGTGCAAACAAATATTAAAGAAGCCATTATTTGTATTTTTTTAAATAAAGCTATTATCTGCCTGCTATCATTGGTCTTGGGTATATCCACAGTTTGCTACCTTCAGTCTGGATTTGTGCATGCACTCCTTACATAATCTCACTATGTTTTATCCCTATGCATGTCAGTTATTGTACACAATGGAACTGGACATGTAGAGCAAAACAGACGAGCCTTGCGTGGCAATAAAATTTCATGCAGACGTCGCTCCATGGTGGGCGCAAAGGTAGCCCCCCTCCACCCATTTCGGATCGTAATCAAGAGGAAGATAACTCCTCAGAGGAGGATTCAGAGATAGATGACCAGTCCTATCCCCCCCCCCCCGAGGTGCATGCTCTAACTTGGTAGGGTTAGGTTGCTCATATCGTGTGTATGGTATCATGCATTTCTATGTCATTTGCTTAGTTTAGACATGATTTGTGTGAATGCCACATGTTTAGTGTCTAATTACCATATATGTGAATTATGCAATGCCATCTTTTTGCAAGACATTATATATGTGAATTATGCAATGCTATCTTGTTGCAAGGCATTATATATGTGAATTATGCAATGCCATGTTGTTTAGCCAAGCATCATATATGTGAATTATATCATGTCGTCCTTTTTTTGTATTTCTCATTGCTTTTGTCGACAATGTTTGTATATTGAACTGCTCTTCCTATGCATCAGCCATTTGAATTGGTGATGGAGAAATCTGGAGTGAAAACAAGGTCTTCGAAGCAGACATTGCTACCTGGTGAAGCAGATATCTTGCTGGTTACAGATAGCTCTTCAAAGGAGGATTCAGAGGCAGATGACCAGTCCTATTATCCCCCTGAGGTGTATGCTCAAACTTGGCAAGGTTATATTACTCATATCATGCATATGTTGTATTGCAATGCTTAGTTTTTACATCATATACACGATATTGAATGCCATCTCCTTAGTTGACACATCATATATGTGATTGCCCTCTGCTCACTTCGTTAGTATATAAATCATATATTTGAATTGTATCATGCCATGATGTTTACATAGACAACGTGTATCTGAATTATGGCATGCCAACCCATTTTCTAAAGACAGAATATAGTTATGTCATCTCATCATGTTCACATAGTCATCATATTTTGAAGTATGTCATTCTATCCATGAATTATATCATGCCATCATGTTTCCATCGACGGCATGTTTGTGATTTATGGCATGCCAACCACTTTAATAGACACATCGTATAGTTATATCATGTCATCCTATTTACATAGTCATCATATTTTGAAGTATGTCATTCTATCATGTTTAGTTAGCCATCATACATGTGAAATTGTGTCATGCTATCCTGTTTAATTAGCCATCATATATGTGAAATTATGTCCTGCTATTCTGTTTGGTTAGACAACATAAATGTGAATTATTTCATGCCATGTTTTCTTCCCTACTATCCATTGCACCTGTCTATCTTACAATGTCTGTACATTCAATTACTTTTCTTGTTTATCAGCCATTTCAATTGGAGGGGGTGATGGCAGTATCTGTGGGAGTAAAAACACGGTCTCGTGCTACCTTTAGATGGAGATAGAACCACGATTGTACTTGCCCAAGAACCAGCCCCACAACACATAACCCATACTCACGCAAATTGTACCCCTACCCAGTTGGACAGAGAATCAGCTACACCCCTTCTAACCCCAACCCCAGCCGATAGTAACCCAGTTCCCGTTGACACAGCTCCGTCTCCACCACAGAGCACCCAAACACGAGCAGTTAGTAAGGCAACTACAGTGCCCAAAGCACGAGGACCACCACTCCGAACCCCAAGTCAACGCTTAAAGCAGAAGAAGAATTGTTCTCAGGTCAGGTTCCGTGGCTATGGTTCATACTACTTTGCTCTTGCATCACTGTATTTACTCATACCAACTAATTTCAAATTTGAAGGATGCAATTGAAACTCCAATGGCGCAACAGGTATGTTTTAAACCTGTTTCTTTAACGTGTTTGCTGTTGTAACTTGCTCTATGTTGATTTCGGTTTCAATTGAATAAACAGTTATATTCTCATGCCATGCACCTTACAAGTGTTGTTATTGATGTGTAGATTCCCACACTTATATTATGTCTAAGCTGCTTTGTCTTAAATAGATATGATTCGAACTGTATCTATCTTGATTTGGCAACATAAACTAAAATGATATAGACCATACAGTGACCATACTACATAGATATATGTTTGTTTCATGTTGTTATCATGTCCACCTTACTACTGAACTGGTTTACCAAAATGAGTTTCATATACTACATTGTAAACATGTGATGTGTTTGTTTGTTTCTCTTTTAGAATGCGGATAAAATATTGGAAAAGAGTACCCCGTTATGCAATGGTACAAGAAGTAATGCATATAAGGTTCAAGATAGTGAGACATCCCTGTTGGTCTCCAAGAAAGCTGATAAAAACTATATTGAAGACACTGAGACAACCCCAAAGTCTTGTCTTGATGTAGTGTTTGAGTTACTGGCTACTACTGCTGGCACCAGCTCTTCGAACTCGCTGGCTGAATCAGTTTGGCTTCTTGAGTCTCAACTTCAAGTTGAAAGACATCGATCAGATGTTATGCGACAGGAAGCCGAAGGACTGAGGAAGTCCCTGCATAATTCAGATGCATAATTTCTGGTGCAACAGCAAGTGCTGGAGGATTTAAGCGCCAAACAAGAGAAAGTTAATAAGCTTGCTAAGCATCTTGCCAGCATTATGGGTACCCAGGATATTGTTTCTTGAGCTCTTCTAAAGTGGTTTCAATTCTGGACTTGTTTTGCTGCGGCGTTTATATGCTGCTTTGTTCCCTATATTTGCACTGGTGGCGAACTTTGATGCCCAATGGATGTAATATGTGTAATAGCCGTGATAGCCTAGCATAAGTTGCTTGCCTATTTATTTCCTTATTGTCTTGTTTATTTGTTTTCTTGTAGTCAGTGCAATTCATTTTCCGCGGTTTGCTAGTGGCCGCATTAACCATGGGCTACATATTTACTGTAGTTAACATGGGCCTCTTACGGGCCGTAGAAACAATGGGCCTTCTAATTTGCCGTAGAAACAATGGGCCTTCTAAGGGCCGTAGAAACAATGGGCCTTATACGGGCCGTAGACACAATGGGCCTTCTACGGGCCGTATGATAGGTTGGACAAACATGGGCCAATAACAGACGACATTATGGCCGTAAATGGGCTAGAATTGAAATCGTCCGTTCATGGGCCAACCATAACGCGCCGACCATAACTGGTCGTCGTTAATCGGCCGTATTTGATGACGCTATGAAAACGGCCCAACGTATTAACGGGCCACAAATGGGCCGACTGTAACCACGGGTTGAATTTGGCCCACAAGCAGAAAATGACAGTAACGGGTCGAAAGTAAACGAATGCTGGAAATGAGCCCAAGAATAAATGGGCCCTGAGTAGGCCGAAAGATAACATGGGCTGGAAATGGCCCGACGAAATAATGGGTCGTTAATGGGTATAAAGTAAAACACTGTTCAATACGGGCCAGTTTTACCACGGGCCGTTAGTGGGCCGAGGGTTACTAAGGACCTTATATGGGCCGAAAGACGTTATGGGCCATTGTTACTTCTCGAGCTTGCGTTGTATTCCCTCGAAGAGGAAAGGGTGATGCAGCACAGTAGCGTAAGTATTTCCCTCAGTTTTTGAGAACCAAGGTATCAATCTAGTAGGAGAACACGCGCGAGTCCCTCGCACCTGCACAAACAAATAATAACTTTGCAGCCAACGCGATAAGGGGTTGTCAATCCCTTTACGGTCACTTACGAAAGTGAGATCTGATAGAGATGATAGTTTGATATTTTTGTTATTTTTTACTATAAGAACAGAAAGTAAAAGCGGAAAAGTAAAGTAGATTGTAGATTGATATGTTGAGAATAGACCCAGGGGCCATAGTGTTCTCTAGTGGCTTCTCTCATGATAGCGATATTCTACGGCAGGTAAACAAATTACTATCAAGCAATTGATAGAAAAGCGAATAATTGTGAGACTGTCTAGGCATGATCATTATATATAGGCATCACGTCCGAGACAAGTAGACCAAAACGATTATGCATCTACTACTATTACTCCACACATCGACCGCTATCCAGCATGCATCTAGTGTATTAAGTTCATAAGAACAGAGTAACGCCTTAAGCAAGATGACATGATGTAGAGGGATAAACTCAAACTTAGTGATATGAACCCCATCTTTTTATCCTCGATGGCAACGATACAATACGTGCCTTTCTTCCCCTACTGTCACTGTGAAAGGACACCGTAAGATTGAACCCAAAGCCAAGCACTTCTCCCATTGCAAGAACTATAGATCTAGTAGGCCAAACCAAACCAATAATTCGAAGAGACTTGCAAGGATATTATAATCATACATAAAGAGTTCAGAGAAGAACCAAATATTTCTCATAGATAATCTTGATCATAAACCCACAATTCATCAGATCTCGACAAACACACCGCAAAAAGAGATTACATCGAATAGATCTCCTCGAAGATTGAGGAGAACTTTGGCAAAGAGAGAGAAGAATCCATCTAGATACTAGCTATGGACCCGAAGGTCTTTGGTAAACTACTCACAACTCATTGTGAGGCAATGATGATGATGTAGAAGCACTCCGTGGTAGATCCCCCTCCGGCGGAGCTCCGGAACAGGCCCCAAGATGGGATCTCACGGGAACAGAAGGTTACGGCGGTGGAACTAGGGTTTTCTCTGTTGTTCTGAATGTTTCGGGGTACTTAGGTATATATAGGAGGAAGGAGGGCACCGGGGGCCAAACTTGGGGCCCACGAGGTAGGGGCGCGCCCTATAGGGGGGCACCCCCACCCTCGTGGGCACCACGTATGCCCTACTATGTGGTTCTCAAGTCTCCCGTGCGTGATTTTCTCGAAAATATCTCTCCTAGAGGTTTCATTCCGTTTGGACTCCGTTTGATATCCCTTTTCTGTAAAACCTTGAAACGGCAAAAAACAACAATCTGGACTGGGCCTTTGGGTTAGTAGGTTAGTCCCAAAAATAATATAATAGTGTATGACAAAGCCCATTAAACATCCAAAACATCATAAATAATATCATGGAACAATCAAAAATTATAGATACGTTGGAGACGTATCAAGCATCCCCAAGCTTAATTCCTGCTCGTCCTCGAGTAGGTAAATTATAAAAACAGAATTTTTGATGTGGAATGCTAACCAACATAGTTTTTCAATGTAATTCTCTTTATTGTGGCATGAATGTTCAGATCTGAAAGATTCAAGACAAAAAGTCTATATTGACATAAGAAATTGTAATACTTCAAGCATAGTAACAAAGCAATCATGTCTTCTCAAAATACTATGGCTAAAGAAAGTTATCCCAACAAAATCATATAGTCTGGCTATGCTCCCTCTTCATCACACAAAATATTCATATCATGCACAACCCCGATTTTAGCCAAGCACTTGTTTTCATCCTCTATTCTTTCAAACCTTTCAACTTTCAAGCAATACATGAGCGTGAGCCATGGACATAGCACTATGGGTGGAACAGAGAGGTGGTTGTGGAGAAGACAAAAAGGAGGAAGATAGTCTCACATCAACTAGGCGTATCAACGGGCTATGGAGATGCCCATCAATAGATATCTATGTGAGTGAGTAGGGATTGCCATGCAACGGATGCACTAGAGCTAAAAAATGTATGAAAGCTCAACAAAAGAAACTAGTGGGTGTGCATCCAACTTGCTTGCTCACGAAGACCTAGGGCATTTGAGGAAGCCCATCATTGGAATATACAAGCCAAGTTCTAAAATGAAAAATTCCCACTAGTATATGAAAGTGACTAAACATGAGACTCTCTATCATGAAGAACATGGCGCTACTTTGAAGCACAAGTGTGGAAAAATATAGTATCAATTGTCCCTTTTTCTTTTCTTTTTTTCTTTTTTTTTTGGGGGCCTTTCTTTTTTTTTCTTTGGCCTTTCTTTTTTTTCTTGGAGGGGCTTTATTGATTTAGCCTTTCCTCACATGGGACAATGCTCTAATAATGATGATCGTCACACTTTCATTACAACTCGATGCTAGAACAAAGTATGACTCTATATGAATGCCTCCGGCGGTGTACCCGGATGTGCAATGAATCAAGAGTGACATGTATGAAAAATTATGCATGGTGGCTTTGCCACAAATAAGATGTCAACTACACGATCATGCATGGCAATATGACAATATGAAGCATGTCATATGAACGGAACGGTGGAAATTTGCATGGCAATATATCTCAGAATGGCTATGGAAATGCCATGATAAGTAGGTATAGTGGATGTTTTGAGGAATATATATGGTGGCTGTTTTGAGGAAGGATATACAGTGGGTGTATGGTACCGGCGAAAGCTGCGCGGTACAAGAGATGCTAGCAATGGTGGAAGGGTGAGAGTGCGTATAATCCATGGACTCAACATTAGTCATAAAGAACTCATATACTTATTGCAAAAATTTAGGAGTCATCAAAACAAAGCAATCAATGCATTCTCCTAGGGGGAGGTTGGTAGGAGTTAACCATCGCGCGCCCCCGACCTCCACACAAAAGTTGACACTTTACAAATACTCATGCTCTAACTTCGTCACATAGCGGTTCACCATACGTGCTTGCTACGGGAATTACTAACCTTAACACAAGTATTTCTCAATCTCATAATAACTCCACTAGCATGACTCTAATATCACTATCCTCATATCTCAAAACAATTATCAAGCATCCAACTTCTCTTCATATTCAATGCACTAAGTGTGAAAGTTTTTACTACATTGATATTGGATGTCTATCATGTGAAGACTAGTTTTATAGCCTAAGCACATTACCATTCTGTTTTAATAGACTCTCAAATGGATATAAGTGAAGCATGAGAGTTCAACAATTTCTTCAAAATATTATCACCACTGTGCTCTAAAAGATATAAGTGAAGCACTAGAGCAAAAACTATTCAACTCGAAATATATATGTGAAGCACATAGAGTGTTCTATCAATTCCTAGGCCATATTTAACTCTCTCAAATAGGTGTTTCCATAAAGGAGAATTGTGGCAAACTAACAAGCAAAGACTCAAATTATACAAGACGCTCCAAGTACAACACATATCATGTGGTGAATAAAAATATAGCTCCGAGTATAGTTACCGATGGATGAAGACGAAAGAGGGGGTGCCTTCCCGGGGCATCCCCAAGCTTAGGATTTTGGTTGTCCTTGAACTTTACCTTGGGGTGCCTTGGACATCCCCAAGCTTAGGCTCTTTCCACCCTTTGTTGCATAGTCCATCAAAGCAATACTCAAAACTTGAAAACTTCACAACACAAAACTTAGACAAAAATCTCGTGAGCTCTGTTAGTATAGGAAAACAAACCACTACTCAAAGGTACTGCCATGAATTAATTATTTGTTTATATTGGTGTTAAACCTACTGTATTCCAACTTCTCTATGGTTCATACTTCCCAATACTACTCATAGATGCATTGAAATAAGCAAACAACACACGAAAAACAGAATCTGTCAAAAAACAGAACAGTCTGTAGTAATCTGCAGGTTTCGCACACTTCTGTAACTCCAAAAAATTCAAACTAAATTGGTAAATGTGAGTAATTTGTCTATTAATCATCTTCAAAAAGAATCAACTAAATAGCACGCTCCAGTAAAATCTGATGACCATTCTAGCAAGTGCTAATGATTCTGTTTTTCACAGCAAGATCACATAAACTTTACACAAGTCTTCCCAAAGGTTCTACTTGGCACAAACACTAAACAAAACACAAAACCACATATAAACAGAAGGTAGATGCAATATTTATTCCTAAACAGAGGTAAAAACAAAAAATATAAAATTGGGTTGCCTCCCAACAAGCGCTATCATTTTACGCCCCTAGCTAGGCACGATACATGGATAGATCTAGGTATTCCCATCTTTGGAAGGCAATCCATAAGTGGCTCTCATAATAGATTCATATGGTAATTTGATTTTCTTTCTAGGAAAGTGTTCCATGTCTTTCCTTAACGGAAATTGGAATCTAATATTTCCTTCCTTCATATCAATAATTGCACCAATCGTTCTAAGGAAAGGTCTACCAAGAATAATAGGACATGAAGGATTGCAATCTATATCAACAATGAAATCTATGGGCACATAATTCCTATTGGCAACAATAAGAACATCATTAATCCTTTCCATAGGTTTCTTAATAGTGGAATCCGCAAGATGCAAATTCAAAGAACAATCATCAAGCTCATGGAAACCTAGCAAATCACACAAAGTTTTTGGGATAGTGGAGACACTTGCACCCAAATCACACAAAGCATAGCGTTCATGATCTTTAATTTTTATTTTGATAGTAGGTTCCCACTCATCATAAAGCTTTCTAGGGATAGAAACTTCTAACTCAAGTTTTTCTTCATAAGATTGCATCAAAGCATCAACTATGTGTTTGGTAAAAGCTTTATTTTGACTATAGGCATGCGGAGAATTTAGTACGGATTGCAACAAGGAAATACAATCAATCAAAGAGCAATTGTCATAATTGAATCCCTTGAAATCCAAAGTAGTGGATTCATCACTATGCAAAGTTTTAATCTCTTCACTCACACTTTTAACAATTTTAGCATCAAGATCTAAAAACTCCGAATCATTGGGACACCTTAAAGTAGAATCATCTCCAATCCTATCTTCATCAAGATTTATGCTAGAAAACAAGGATCTAATAGGAGACACATCAATAACTTTCAAATCTTCATCTTTATTTTCATGCTCTTCCTGTTTAGCAGCCATCTTATTGATCAAGGTGGACTGTTTATCCGAAATTTGGGCTATTAAGTTCTCAAGATGGGCAAACTGAGATTTCAAACCATAAAATTCCTTAGACATATCATCAAGGTCTTTATTCATATATTCCATAAATTTTTTCTGTTCTTTAAGCTCACTTCTGAAAAAAATCATTGTGCTCAAATTGTATAGCCATAAAATTTCTAACATTCTTTTCAATCTCCTCCAACCTCTTGAGGTGAGGGTCAACACTGATAGGTAGAGCCATAGTGACAAGCAAGCAATCCAACACACACAAGAAAACAAGAGGCAAGCGAACGATAAACACACGGCAGAAGAAGGGCAAATAAAACGGCAAGGGTGAAGTGGGGGAGAGGAAAACGAGAGGCAAAAAAAGTAATGCGAAGGATAAGGGTTTGTGATAGGTACTTGGTATATGACTTTTGCGTAAGCCTCCCCGGCAACGGCGCCAGAAATTCTTCTTGCTACTTCTCGAGCTTGCGTTGTATTCCCTCGAAGAGGAAAGGGTGAAGCAGCACAGTAGCGTAAGTATTTCCCTCGGTTTTTGAGAACCAAGGTATCAATCCAGTAGGAGACCACGCGCGAGTCCCTCGCACCTGCACAAACAAATAAGAACTTCGCAGCCAACGCGATAAGGGGTTGTCAATCCCTTTACGGTCACTTACGAAAGTGAGATCTGATAGAGATGATAGTTTGATATTTTGGTATTTTTGATGATAAGAACAGAAAGTAAAAGCGGAAAAGTAAAGTAGATTGTAGATTGATATGTTGAGAATAGACCCGGGGGCCATAGTGTTCTCTAGTGGCTTCTCTCATGATAGCGATATTCTATGGCGGGTAAACAAATTACTGTCAAGCAATTGATAGAAAAGCAAATAATTATGAGACTATCTAGGCATGATCATTATATATAGGCATCACGTTCGAGACAAGTAGACCAAAACGATTCTGCATCTACTACTATTACTCCACACATCGACCGCTATCCAGCATGCATCTAGTGTATTGAGTTCATAAGAACAGAGTAACGCCTTAAGCAAGATGACAGGATGTAGAGGGATAAACTCAAACTTAGTGATATAAACCCCATATTTTTATCCTCGATGGCAACAATACAATACGTGCCTTGCTGCCCCTACTGTCACTGGGAAAGGACATCGCAAGATTGAACCCAAAGCCAAGCACTTCTCCCATTGCAAGAACTATAGATCTAGTAGGCCAAACCAAACCAATAATTCGAAGAGACTTGCAAGGATATTATAATCATACATAAAGAGTTCAAAGAAGAACCAAATATTTATCATAGATAATCTTGATCATAAACCCACAATTCATCGGATCTCGACAAACATACCGCAAAAAGAGATTACATCGAGTAGATCTCTTCGAAGGCCGAGGAGAACTTTGTATTGAGATCCAAAGAGAGAGAAGAAACCATCTAGATACTAGCTATGGACCCGAAGGTCTTTGGTAAACTACTCACAACTCATGGTGAGGCTATGATGATGATGTAGAAGCCCTTCATGGTAGATCCCCCCTCCGGCGGAGCTCCGGAACAGGCCCCAAGATGGGATCTCACGGGAACAGAAGGTTACGGCGGTGGAACTAGGGTTTTCTCTGTTGTTCTGAAGGTTTCGGGGTACATAGGTATATATAGGAGGAAGGAGGGCACTGGGGGCCAAACCTGGGGCCCACGAGGCAGGGAGGCGCGCCCTATAGGGGGGGCGCCCCCCACCCTCGCCCACGTATGCCCTACTCCGTGGTTCTCAAGTCTCTCGTGCGTGATTTTCTCCAAAAATATCTCTCCCGAAGGTTTCATTCCGTTTGGACTCCGTTTGATATCCCTTTTCTGTAAAACCCTGAAACAGGCAAAAAACAACAATCTGGACTGGGCCTTTGGGTTAGTAGGTTAGTCCCAAAAATAATATAAAAGTGTATGACAAAGCCCATTAAACATCCAAAACATCATAAATAATAGCATGAACAATCAAAAATTATAGATACGTTGGAGACGTATCGGCCATACATGGGCCGAAAGTTAAAATGGGCTGGAATTTTATTGGACGCCCCAGATGACGCTACTGGGCCTAATTTAGATAGGCCGTAAACGGGCCTTGGTTAGTGGGCTGTAAATTAGCTATATGCGAACAGGTCGTTAACAGGCTTGCCGTGGGCCGGCCTTTTCAGAGGAATGGGCCTCTATTGGGCACTGTTCATTACGGGCCAGTATCACCATGGCCGTTAATGGGCCGAGGGTTACTAAGGGCCTCATATGGGCCGAAAGACGTCATGGGCCATACATGGGACGGAAGTTAAAATGGGATGGAATTATATTGGATGGCCCAGATGACGCCACTGGGCCTAATTCGGATAGGCCGTAAACGGGCCCTGGGTTAGCGGGTTGTAAATGGGCTATATGCAAACATGCCGTTAACTGGCTTGTCGTGGGCCGGCCCGCCACCTTTTGACCAAGTCAAACGGGCCGGCGTTTTCATAGGAATGGGCCTGTGTTGGGTCGTGCCACGTGTCAGACGTATCATATGCGTTGTGGGTCCAGTGAGTGGATGACATCTGTTCCAACGGCGAGCCGACACGTGTTCCCTCCAGTCAATGATAATTTTACACATGGAAAATCCCCATTGGTCGGGGCTGTCAACGGGTTATCGGATCCAAAACCGGACTCGATAGCTTAACGGCGTTCCGTTACGGTGGATGCCACGTGTCGATCACCCTTGACGAAAGCACTTCTATGACGCGCGATTTATTGTCATGGAAGTGGACACTTCTGTGATGATAATTTTGGTAATGTCATGGAACACTTCTACGACAACACAGGTATGACTATCATGATTCTGTCATAAAATCATCATGGACGTACATGCATGACAGAAAACGTGACCTACTGTGACAAACACGTATCATCACGGAAGTGTATCTTTTTTGTAGTGACTCCACCATCTGGTTGCATCAACGAGAAAGAAGAAAGAAGGGGGAAAAGGGGGAGCAAAGCAATTGTGAGTACTCATCCAAAGTACTCGCAAGCAAGGATCTACACTACATATGCATCGTTATCAATGAAAAGGGTAGTATCTGTGGACTAAGCTGCAGAATGCCAGAATAAGAGGGGGAGAAGCTAGACCTATCGAAGACTAGCATCTTTTGGAAACCACCAATCTTGCAGCAGTAGAAGAGAGTATAGAATAAGATATTATAGTTATCAAGCATGTTATAGCACTAACGCCCAGAGATCCTTCCTCGACTCCCTACGAGGAAGCAATCCCGGAACCACATATCCATTCATGTCTCAGCATCCAGTTCTAGTTGTATCGACCGGGATACAATTCCAAGTGTCCGTTACCGTAGGACAGGCTATCGATAGATGTTTTCTTCCCTGCAGGGGTGCACCAACTTACCCACCACGCTCGCTTAACTCCGGCCGGACACACCATCAGGTCATGCCCGGCCTCGGCCAAACAATACGCCGCAACCCGACCTAGGATTAATAGAGAGGTCATGCACGTCGGAAAAACCTATGCCCCCAGGGGTCATGGGCCATCTCCCTGGGAACTCATGCACGTTGCGTGGGCGGCCGGTGAGTAGACCTGGGCTACCTCCTTAAAAAGGCAGGTGCTTACGCAGTCAAACCCGACACGCGTCACTCAGTCACATGATGTCAGTTAAGCTTCGGCTGATGTATACGACGCAGAACGCCCATACTATGCCCACGTGATGGTTAGCGCTACCAAGCCAGAGGCCCCTAGGATCAAATATCCAAATCGTTTAGTGTCTTGGGAACGCGGTAACGAGCAAAGACTCACGATCATGTGACCCCGTCGCCCCGTCTCGAGGACTTACGACAAGGGCTAAGAGTGCCCGGCCACGCCTCGTATTCAAATCTCGGGTACCTCCAGGTCAACCCGTCTCCACATCACTCGCGGGTACCCCTCAGGGTCGACCCGCCTTTCCAAGTAACAGTTGTAAAGTCATAGTACCCAAAGTAATTGTGTGTCTAACACCAAGGGGGAACCCTGAGGAATCACCCTCTATGGAATTCCACCTGATGTTATCGTAAAGGTGAACGAAGGAGGAATCACCCTCGAGGTCCACTCTTGAGAAGTTGCACGACAGTGTCGTTATCGGGACTGGAGAAGGAGGAATCACCCTCGATGACCATAACCGATGAACTAACCTACAAGGTTAACATCAAAAGTGTTGTCGAGGTGTCACCCTCGGTACTCGATAGTAACCCAGTATTGTCGAGCAACTAAGGGGAAGTGATGTGCGATGACGGGGTCTGGTCTTCGATCCCGTTGATCAGGTTTCCTGATAATCCAGCGGGGCAGTCGGGACAAAGTGGGGGTTTCTGATGGATCTCTAACCAACCTATACTAAGCAGTTACAATAAGCAGGTAAGGTATGAAACTAGGTAACAACAACAGGCTATGCATCAGAATAGGATCATACAAAAACAATAGCAGTTCTAATGCAAGCATAAGAGAGAAGGGAATGGGCGATATCGAAATGATCAAAGAGGGTTGGCAGGAGGGGTCGTCGTCGATGCAGTCGATCATCGAGGTAGCATCAGTCTCGAGGTCTACCGAAGAGAAGAGGGGGGAGAAACAGTAAATACAAAGCACACAGATGCAACAAAGAAGCACAACATGTCAACACGCAGTGCTAGGGTGCTCTAACGCGGTGCTACACGATACCGGCAAAGGAGGATAACATTCGGGAAAGTATTCCCGAAGTTTGGCTTTTTTCGGACAGATGAATCGGAGGGGAAAAGTTGCATGTTCGTTATGCTAGGAGCATGTGGTAGACGAACGGACTGTGTATTTGGATTCGTCTCGTCGTTCTGAGCAACTTCAATGTACAAAGTATTTTCATCCGATTTACGGATTATTTTCTATAATTTTTTAAAGATTTAAACAATATTCTGCTATTTAATTTAATTCGAAATAAATTACTAAATTGCTAGGGCTACCCAGAAACGTACCCAACAGTATACAAATGAGGCTGACATTGGGTCCAGGGGGTCCCAGTTGACTCAGTCAACAGTCAACTATTTGACTGTTGACTGGTCAAACTACAGATGGGGCAAGTGTCATTCACACATATTTTAACATTTTCTTTTTAAGTGGATAATTAGAGGGGGGTCCATCTGTCATTTGCACTATACCCAACGACTAATTAGCTAACTAAGGGCCGGCCGGCCACCACACACACTGCACACGACACACTCACACCACGGCCATGGCCTTTGCCATGGCCAACAACGGCAGCAAGCGGAGCAGCAACAGGGCCAGCGCGGCAGCAGTTTGGAGCAGCGGCAGTATGGGCAACAGCTTGAGCAGTCATAGCAGAGGAAGTAGCGGCAAGCAGAGCAGCAGCATCAGCAGCGGTGGCGCTTAGCAGCAGGCAGAGCAACACGCAGCTAGCAAGCAGCATCACGGGCACGGCCACGCGCGCCAAGCAGCAGCGCAGCAAGCGGAGGGCAGCAGTGGCTGCGAGCGCATCGCGCACGTAGAGGCGAGACCAGGGGCGGGGCGCGCGCAGGGGCCAACGCGGCGCGGGCTGCGGTGGTGCACGGCAGCGATAACAGAAGACAGTAGGGGCAGGGAGCAGTAGCAGTTCAGCAGCAGCGCAAGCAGCGGGGCGGGGCCTCGTGCAGGCGGGCGCGCGCGGCATGTGTCGGCAGCAGGAGCAACGCGAGCAACAAGTACCCACGTATCTACGCGTACACGCGAACTAGGATGAGCTCGGGACGGCAAACGACGACCAAATCGAGGCGAAGGAAGGGGAAATCCGGTGGAGAAGCTCACCAAGGAGCCGTGGACGTGGTTGGGGGGGCGGGGACGGTCGGGATCGAGCGAATTGACCATGGCGGCCGGCGGTGAAGGAGGTCGAAGACGAACTCGATGGCGGTGATTCGGTGCGGCTTCGCTTGATTTGATGCTCGAGACGGACAAAATCGACGGTGGCTGTCCTCCTGGTCGCGGTCTCAGGGCTTGGGGAGGCCGGTGGCCACAGTGATTCGCAGCGGCGTGCTTCGGTGCACCGTGGTTAGTTTGGTCAGAGAGAGAGAGAGAGAGAGAGAGAGAGAGAGAGAGAGAGCGGCGCGAGGGAGATGAACTGCAGCGGGATTAGGGTTCATAGGGGTTGTTTTATCCAGCGCGAAGGCATGGCGGATGGCCGGCACCTGGCCGAGCGCACCCACGGTCGTGGGATGGCTGCCATGCCTCCTGCCTCTCTATAGCAGGTGGTGGAAGGAGAGGTGAGTTGGGCTGGGCTGGCTTTTATCGCTATGGGCCAAGGTGCATAGTGCCACTAGAGCCCACTAACACCGTAGTACTTAGGCCTTTCCTTTCATACTTTCTGTTTGTTAATTTTATTTATTGATTTATATTAACATTTGATACACATTGACTCATGTTAAATATGGTATTTGGCACATAAATACTAGGCATTATTTTGAGCATGCCCACAAAGTTTGGACGCAATTGGAGTTAAATAAATAATTGTTTATTTTGTAAAAGGCAATTTAATTAATTGTTATTACCACTGTTTTAATTAGTTTAGGGAATTTCAATACTTTAAAAAAAATGTTGGTTCGACACCAATATTATCCAATGATTATTTGCCACAATTTTTACTTTTTAGTTTTGACATTTAAAAACTTGTACTGTTTGACTTTATTTTAAATTTTAATTCGAATCGGTTTTAATCTACGCTAGACTTAGCAACAGTAAAAGTGGTGACATAGCATCATTAACTGGGAATTACTGTAGCTTAATTATCCGGGCATCACATGTGGATAAGACGAGTCTGGATGATCTCGATTAGGGAAATGAATATATTGTTCTAATATTGTTCTTATGAAGTTAAACTAACTATATGTTGTGATGTGCTGTTTTCATGTAGCTATCATACTATGATGTTATAATGTATTTATGTACCTGATATGAAATTGACAAACAGTTGTTCGATATGAAATGTGAATTTGCATAATACTGGAATTATTAATTGTAAACTAATAACATGCTAAATGTGTCATGGATCTTTGCAAACGGTTCTAGCAGTAAAAGCGCTTGTGATGGATAGCCCAATGCCACACAGTTTTATTCATCAAATCGTGTGTGATGTAGTTGATAAAAGCAAACAGTTAACCAAGGTAGAGCGTATGTCATAGTTGCACCTTTCACACATGAGCCTACACATAAAACTGTGTGGGATGTACATACAAACGGAAACGTTTTCCCTGGATTGACTGTGTGGGTTGTACATAAGAACGAAAATGTATTCCTTGGATTGACTGTGTGCGATATAACATACGAACGGAAACATTTTCCCTGGATTGACTGTGTGTGATGTACATAAGAACGGAAATGTATTCCTTGGATTGACTGTGTGTGATATACATACCTACGGAAATGTTTTTCTGGGATTCACCGTGTGGGATGTACATACCTATAAAAATGATTGGGTTTCGATGCCTTACCCGATCGCACACGAGCTCATTTGGTATCCCAGGAGGGCCTATCCCTGATGATTTCTAGGTCGGGTGGGAAGGACCCCCCTATCGCCCACACTCACTAGGCGACGGTTCCAAATGTCGTCGCGGAAAGGGGTTTAAAACCGTTTTGTATAGCACCGACGCGTACTAGTGTTTGCTTTGGGTTCAATCTTGAGGTGCTCAATCCCAGTGACAGAAAGGGACATGACACGTATTGTATTATTTTCATCGAGGATAACAAGATGGAGTTTTCATCATATTGCTTGAGTTAATTCCGCTACATCATGTCATCTTACTTAATGCGTTACTCTGTTCTTTATGAAATTAATACTCTAGATGTGGAATCATTTCGGTCGATGTGTGGAGTAATAGTAGTAGATGCATGCAGGAGTCGGTCTACTTGACACAGACATTTTGTCTATATTCATGATCATTGCCTTAGATGTCGTCATAACTTTGCGCTTTTCTATCAATTGATTGGCAGTTATTTGTTTACCCACCGTAATATTTGCTATCATGAGAGAAGCCTCTAGTGAAACCTATGGCCCCCGGGTCTATTTTACATCTTATAAGTTTCCGATCTACTATTTTGCAATCTTTTATTTTTCAATCTATAAACTAAAAACCCAAAAAAATTACTTTACAGTTTATCTATCTCTATCAGATCTCACTTTTGCAAATAATCGTAAAGGGATTGACAACCCCTTTATTGCGTTGGGTGCAAGTTGTTTGATTGTTTGTGCAGGTATTTGGCGATTTGTGCGTTGTCTCCTAGTGGATTGATACCTTGGTTCTTAAACTGGGGGAAATACTTACTCTACTTTGCTGCATCACCCTTTCCTCTTCAAGGGAAAAACCAACACAAGCTCAAGAGGTAGCAGCGCCCTACCCCCCTGGGCGCGCCTCCCGAGCTTGTGGTGGCCCTAGCAGGCCTCCAAGGCCCATCTTCTCATATACGGTGCCATTTAACCTAGAAAAAATCAGAGAAGGGTTCGGGACGAAGTGTCGCCGTCTCGAGGCGGAGCCTAGGCAGGAGCACTTTTGCTCACCGGCGGAGCGATTCCACTGGGGAAACTTCCCTCGAGGAGGGGGAAATCGAAACCATCGTCATCACCAACGATCCTCGCATCATGGGAGGACCAATATGCATCAACATCTTCACCAGCACCATCCCATCTCAAACCCTAGTTCATTTCTTGTATTCAATCCTTGTCTCAAAACCTCAGATTGGTACATGTGGGTTGCTAGTAGTGTTGATTACATCTTGTAGTTGATGCTAATTGGTTTATTTGGTGGAAGATTATATTTTTAGAGCCTTAATGATATTCGATACACCTCTGATATTGAACATGAATATGACTTGTGAGTAGTTAATTTTGTTCTTGAGGACATGGGAGAAGTCTTGTCATAAGTAATCATGTGAATTTGGTATTTGTTCGATATTTTGATGATATGTATGTTGTTGCTTTCTTCAGTGGTGTCATGTGAACGTCGACTACATGACACTTCACCATCTTTGGGCCTAAGAGAATGCATTGTGGAGTAGTTATTAGGTAATGGGTTGCTAGAGTGACAGAAGCCTAAACCCTAGTTTATGCGCTATTCCGTAAGAGGCGATCCATATGTTTCATGCTATGGTTCGATTTATCTTAATTCGTATTTCATAGTTGCGGATGCTTGTGAGAGGGGGTAATCATAAGTGGGTGACTTGTTCGAGTAAGAACAACACACAAGCACCGGCCGACCCACATATTAAACTATCAAAGTAACGAACGCGAATCAAACAAACATGATGAAAGTGACTAGATAAAATTCACGTGTGTCCTCAAAAATGCTTTGCTTATTATAAGAGACTATTTGGCCTGTTTTTGCTACAAAAAGGATTGGGCTACCTTGTTGCACCTTTGCTATCGTTGCTACTTGTTGCTCGTTACAAATTATCTTGCTACCAAACTATCGGTTACCTGTAATTTCAGTGCTTGCAGACCGCTTGTAATTTCCTTCTGCTCCTCATTGGGTTCGACACTCTTACTTATCGAAAGGACTACTATTGATCCTCTATACTTGTGGATCATCGTCATCCAGGGTGAAAAACTAAAATAAAAAGAAACGTAACTAGGGGAGATACATTGCCCTTTCACACCTAGTCACTACAAGCTATATGAGCATAACCACACACCGCTGAACTCAACCTAGAGCAGAGATTTTATATTGCAGATCATGCAAGAGAAAGCAGTGGAACAAACTAATAAAGCCAAAAATCACTTTCACGGGTAGACACATATCATGTGGACCCTAGACCCCTAGCATATGCTCTTTCTTGAAGATTTCACTCATCACTTGAGCAAGTCTTCTAGACACCATGCACAATAATTTTTTTGCAATCCTCTTTTCTATAGTACTCCCTCTGTCCCAAAATAAGTGTCTTGATCCCTTAGTACAACTTTGTACTATAGTTAGTATAAAGTTAAGACACTTATTTTGGGATGGAGGGAGTATAAGATTAGTGTGGTCATTAAGTATACTTGAAAGCAAGATTTGTTTCATGTTTTCCCAATAGTCAATAAAAGTCTAGCAAGACCTAAAGAGATTATGGCCATATCCTTGCCAATATATCTAGACAACCAATTATGTCATACATCAAGAGATTATAGTTAGGTAGCCCATAAAAGTCCAGCAACACCTAAAGAGATTATAGTCGGATTTTGGGTTTTGGAATTTCTCAAAGCAGCCCCAATAACATTCCATAAAAACCTAGCTAGTGAGAAAGAAAAGAACAAGTGATCATTACTCTCTTCATTGTCACAGAACTCACACTTCCTATTTCATGTCCACTCTTTGTTACTCAGTTTATCTTTGGTCAGAACCCTGTTTTTAGTAACAAGCCAGGAAAAGTCTTTAACTTTTAAAGCTATTTTCATCCTCCACAACAACTTGTAAGGGTAGAAAACATGTCTAGCAATGGTGTAATGATAAAGCAATTAAACCAAGAAAGTACCCAAGGTTGTGATCAACCACTTAAGTTTGTCGGGTTCTTCAGTCAAAATAACTTGACCACAAATATCCAATAGATCATTCCACATAGCCAGGGTATCCCTACAATGATATCCTAAATATAATACAATCGAAGGCTGGTAAATCCACTTCAACAAAACAAAATCGAAGGTCGGGTGTTGCATGTTCGATAGAGTCCTCCCAGGGATATTTCGGCCCAAGACTCCCAGATCGGTGTACGACCCCGGACTCTAGACCGTCCTTTGGGCCCTCTAGAAGGAGGAAAATGACATCCTTGTCATGCAAGACAAGGAGGCCAGACCGACATTGGAACCCACAAACCCCCTTAGATCGACTAGGATTTTGTAACCCAAGCATCCTTTATAAGTAAAGTCGGGTCTGGGCTAGACGATAGACACATTACATTCGCCCTCCAGTACATCTACCATCCCTGAGATCACCATTGTACTATGTACCCCCACCCCAATCCAATTAATGCAATGCGAGCGTAGGGTTTTACCTCCGGAGCAAGGGCCTGAACTTGGGTAACTTTGTTCCTTGCTTTCTATCCGGCCTTTCCGGCTAGTCACAATGCCCTAACAAAGGGTCTATCGGAATATACATTGACTATAGGTGATGTGGTCAAAACAATGTGTATCTCAACAACACATGATGTATTTGAATCAATGATTCATGCATCATTCTCGTCTGGAGTTATGGAATATGTACCTTCGGTGTTACCTTGTTGCAACAACTTACATGGTGTGATGGTGAGCAAGAGCTGGAGTCGTTGTGGTCTAGCACAAATATACATATCAGTAATGAAACGAGGAATATATTGAAATCTAGACCGAAATTCATGGTTTAATCGATTGGAAAATATATTCTTTGTATCATACTTGGATTCATTTATCTCACAACAATGCATATAAAATTTCAGTCGTTGAGAGTAAGCACAGCCGGGCTCAAACTCACATTTCTGACATGTTCCCTTTTTTACCACCAACATAAAATTGCAATATATATATTATGTTGAATTTGGCCCAAATAATGTTAAATATTATGTGTTTATGTAAAGAAATAAATTTGGCTGGGAGGGGGCAATGGCCCTCTAGTTAATTTTGTGTTATTGCTCTCTCGGGTGATGCAGAAGAACAACACTCAGAAGCGAAGACACCAACTCCAAGCTCGTCACGTGCAGCCGAACACGTGACAAGTGGAAGCTGTGCACCGGTGACGCAGGTGGAGCAAGTGAAGAGCATCCTATGGACCCTGCCTATTTGGTTCTGCACCATCCTCTACTCCGCCATTTACACCCACATGGTGCCGCTCATTGTCATGTAGGGAATCGCAATGCGTCAAACCACACCTTGGTGCGGCTTTTCAATTCCTGCATAGTCTTCAATATCTTCATGGTCACAGCCACCATCCTCTTGCAGGACCGGGCCATCTGCTTGTTCATGGCATGGCTCACCGGACGCTCGATCAGACTCAACGAGCTACAAGGAATGGGCTTTGGCCTCGTCCTCGGCAGGGTGAGCACGAGTTGTAATCGTTGCACTTGCAGTGGTCTAACCCCTACTCCCTTCGTAAAGAAATATAATAGTGTTTAGATAAACGAATCCAAGGAACTAATCGTCTGAATGGAACTGTAACATCTATATGCATATTTTTCGTGTAGAGCTTATCTTGAATCGAGTCATGTTGTGTAGATTGAAAGGGCCGAGGAAGAAAGGGATTAGAAAGGAGGTTTCTTTAGGTAGGAGAAGATAGCACACACAGGCTGTACAGTAGCTCGCATCCCTCCTGTATCCTCTTGTGCAACGGGACCCACTACTTATGCTTGATCTGGCTCGTCTCAGCCTGGCTCGCTGGAAACTGTCGATTCAGCCGTTCCTAACGGGCCTGGCTGAGAGGTGCTTTGCGGTTCGTGCTATGCAGACCAAACAATAACGCATGGTACCAAACAAACCATTTTCATCCCACTCAGGCCTGGTTGGCCTCTATGCATGCAACCAAATGCATCCCTAGTGTCAGTAATGGAACGAGAGATATATCAAAATCTAGACCAAATGGCACGGTTCAAGTCATTGAAACAATACATATAAAATTACAAGTTAAACACACCTACAGTACACCAACTTGCACCGCGGGAACAATTACATACAAAAACTTGTAAACTGACACAAATGGGTAACTAAACTTGCTTTGTGGGAACAAAATCGAGCCTGCACTTGCCACGTTGGACGCCACGTCGGCTGTAGCCATTTTCATGTTCCAGCAATATTTACAGAAAAGTCCCCATTCTATGTTAAAATAACTTAATTGAAACTGAATGCACCCGACCCGAAGTGACGATAGAGGGGAAATATCAAGTACTCCCATCCTTAGGGTGCTCCCATGCTCCAACTTTAAATAAATCAATTTTAAATGTTTCGAAAAATTATGGAAAAAAAATAAGAATGACTACAAGGAATGTGACTATAACTCTTAAAAATTTCAGGTCCAGACTCTAAATGCACATTGAGAAACAAAATTATGAAATCTAGCATAAATAGTGTCATAAAAAGACAAAAGCAGATTTTTGTTTCTCAATGTACATTTCGAGTTTGGACCTGAAATTTTTAGGGGGTGTAGTCACAGTCCTTATGAACATTCAGAATTTTTGAAACATTTGAAATTGATGTTTTAGACTTGGAGCGTAGGGAGCACCCCAAGGTTGGGAGTACTCGATATTTCCCCAGTGACGGTAGCCTAACGGAACTGAAAGCGCCCTAACTGAAACCAAATGTAGGAGAGCATCGACACTTCACGAACAAGAATAGAGCTGCCGCAACCATTCGCCGATGCATTGTACGGGCCGGCGGCGACGTCCGCTCGTCTGCTTGGTCGACTACGTCCACTCGTCCGCGTCATGCGCCCTTGATCGCCACAAAAAAATAACAGCAAGCCATCCTCTGTTTTATAGAAGTACGTGATGTATTTTTTTGCATCAGAATACAACAAAACTTTCCCAACAACAGCATTCCCAGGAGCACAGAATTCAGTCATAATTTATAGGTAAAATTCAGGCGAAATTCACAGCTACATTCAGGTGCTGGAGGTAGCGGTTCAGGCAAAATTCAGAATAAACATATAATTGAGTTTCAGGCTAAATTCAGAGCTGGCCAAAACACATGTTCATCAGAAAAGAAACAACCTAACACAGTGCAGGTTTTAGAGCATTACAAAATAAAGTTCAAACATAAACTATGACAGGTTCAGTACCAGGCTACCAGCATTACAAAATAAAGTTCAAACCTTTTTACTTTGTGAATTCTGAGCTGACAATATATGAAACTATAATAATTCTTTTTAGGAAATGGCAGTGACCTCCCTATATATTAAGACCAGCAAAGTACAGAGTAAAGGAATAGGATACAGACAAAGGCATTGTACCGAACAGCAAAGTTCAGCCTACATATCAAGAAGGAGAACAACAAAGTTCAGACTAAACCCTAAACCCTAAAATTACAGGGGTTTTTTTTTTTGCGGGTGAAAATTACAGTTGTTGATAGTAAGCATTGACTGTTACTACCTTGTTCTAATTACATGAAAAATTATAAGTACAAGAATCACAACCATGTTTTATGTCAATTTATTTTCAGAAATGTTTGACAGTTCGACCATTCGAATTTTTCCCAAAAATAAAGGTCCCAGGCTCACCAAGCCGGGCTCCAAATCGCACTTCCGCCATGTTCCCTTCTTTTACCCCTGACGTAGACTCTGTTTGTATAGCCTGTGTGATACCCTCGAAACCACATCTGGGTTACAAGGATGATTGCACACAGTCCTGATTATGCCTTTGTAACAGCACATGGGAATTGCATGTTTTGAATCAAAGATGCACATACATTTATGCGGCTTCCTTCATTAAGAGTAACTGAACAATAGTGCAGCACCACTTGTACGACAAAATCAACTTGACAAAACAGAAGATACATAACATTTGGCTGTGTCAGTTATAGCGGTGTGGCACTAGGATCTCCAGGGTGGTCCTTTGTCCCCAAGTTAAAGAGCTGCTACACACACACGACATATGTTGGACGACTTGCAGACGACGGTGCACAACAAGCCGTCCATGCGTCAGGTAAAAGTTGACAGAACCGTTCAATCTTGCATCGTGCATAGTTCGGCTGGCGCTCGTCGTCCGCCCAGTAGTTTCGCAAGCTAAACTTTAGGATGTGGCTGTTGATGCGCAGAGTCGGACGCGCTTGGAACGTCGTATTTCAGCCGAAACCCCTCCGTAGAAATTACGCATGTGAGAAAAAAAGGGGCCGGAGTCAGATCGCGCTTGGAACGTCGTTTTTTTTTGCGGGGAAATACTGAGAGCTTTATTTAATAAAAGCGTTCGCCGAACAGTCCGCCATCAGGCTACTGGTCAGGAAGCTAGGAACAATGTCAATCCAGCTTTCGGTCACGTCAATCGTGCAAGCATGCTTAGCACAGATATGAGTAGGACCATTGGCTGACCTTACAAAATGCTGAAAAAGAAAAGAGTTGAAACTACCAGCAAGCTCTCCAATTTCTACTAAGATAGGAGCCACAATCGATCGAGAATCATGGCGAGTGTTCCAGAGGTTGACCACCTCCAGACAGTCCGTCTCCAAAATGACGTTTGAGAACCCTCTCAAATTAGCGAAAATAACACCTTCTCGCACTGCCATCGTCTCCGCTATAAGAGGATCGGTTATTCCGGGGAGGGGCTTACTCCATGCCCCCAGAAAAGAATCAGGGGAGCGGGCAACACCTCCAGCTCCACCTTTACCATCTTCACATTTGATTCCAGCATCCGTATTGATCGTAATGAAGCCATGCTCCGGGGGCCTCCACCCATGACCTGGCATAACTAGGGCATGCCGTCGGGGTATATCCAAGAGAGCCAAAGTCTCCCTGGTGCGGCGAACAGACGTCGCCGGGTCAAGCTTGTCTTCCCCGTGCGTCAGCTTGTTCCTAGAATGCCATATCGACCACATGACAGAGACTAAAATAGCTCGGTCTCTGGAGGTAAACTGATCACCACATACAATATCCTTGGCCTAAGTTGTTGATTGAAGAGATGGCATCTGGAAATCAAACAGTAGCTCTGCCTCATCCCAGAAACTTGCTGCGTGCGTGCACCTCAAAAGTGCATGCTCCAAGTCCTCCTCGCTGGCCATACATAGCTTGCATAGGGTCTGCTGCCCTATGTGTCGGTGTACCAGGGTACACTCGTCGGGTAAGATACCCCTTAAAACTCTCCAGAAGAACACTCTGACCTTGGGTAAAACTTTGAGCTTCCATAGCGAATTCCACAGTCGTTGATGATCAATTATGGATTCGGTAGCCTGCCCTCTTGGAACGTCGTTTCGCGCCGTAGAATTTACACCGGTTTTCTCAGATACATCCGGATTACACCTGCATTTGATACACCGCCCGACACATCCGTATTTTTCCTCTGTATTATTCCTCTCTCTCTCGTGATCTAACCGCACGAACCACGAGGAGCCAGAATTGTAGGCGAGTAGCTGGAGACCCTGACGGCGAGGGATCAAGGCGCCGGCGATGTTGACCACAAGGAGGCGAGACTGGCACGATTACATTGTTCCCCTCCGCCCCGGGCTTATAAGACAGGCATAGATTTTATTACATGTTCAACCTAGATATGTTTACAAACTTCGTTCGGTGACGAATCAAATGATGTACTGTATTTTTTTAGTAGCTTATTGTAACACATGTTTCATTGGTAAATTGAAGATTAAAAACCCATGTGTGCTTTAGAAACCAAGATAGGCTAATTTATTTATGCCAGAAGTCATATACTCCCTCCGTCCGAAAATACTTGTCATCAAAATGGACAAAAAGGTATGTATCTAGAACTAAAATACATCTAGATACATTCCTTTTTTTTCATTTTGATGACAAGTATTTCCGGACGGAGGGAGTACTTATCAAACAAGTCAGAGTTTACAAGAACACCTTTGATAAGAGCATCTCTAGTGGCTTATGCAAATGGTGGTCTATGCCAAATTTAGACTACCACATGCCAAAAAACGTCTTCAGTGGCTTGTCTATTGCGTAGTCTAAAATTTGGCTTGTCTATTGCGTAGTCTAAAATTTAAACAATGTCCAAACTAGCTACCCGTCGTCCATATTTGGACAACCAAGCCACAATGTCCAAACCAAAAATGCTGGCCCATGATGTCGTCCATGCACCAATTCGGAGCAATTTGAGGACGTCGGCGGCAGGGAGGCGACCGCACCGGCGCTGGCCGCACCGGCTTTTGCGCCTGGACTGCCGCCTCATCAGGGCTGAACCTGTTGCTATTGTTTATTTCTCGTAAATTATATAGGGTGTTGCTAGTGCTGGACCTAAAATAATTTCACGGCTGATTTATTTTCTCCTTTGTATGTCTTGCAGATGAGAAAAATAAATTAGAACAACTCAGAAATGACCAACATAGGATTTTTAGAAAATATAGGTGCTATAAGATACTATTAAAATATATGAGAGAGAATATAAACATCATGTATATAGACAATCCGCCGGAAAGCTTAGGCTGTCTAAAAGAGAATATTTTTATACCATTGTGTATATGTAGATATAGACTATCAAATTTACACAAGCCATTAGCTCAATGTTGCACCTGCTCCGCAACATGGGAGCCAGAGTCAGTTGTAACTATGGCCGGGAGAGAGACCAACAATGACAATCCAAAGCAAGGTGTCATCGTAGGATATTATTGAAAATATTAGTTTCATTGTAAACCAAGGCAAAAACATACCGACACTCACAACCCCGAGGATCAGATCTCATAAACCCAACATACCCACTGAGGCCACGACAACGTAGAAACCAACAACACCACAACAAGGACGGAATACTTATTCCAGTGCGCCAGCACCTCCACCATCTAGACAAACGACAAGAGAACATCCAAACCAAATACCCTAGACCAAATCTCTCCCATCGAGCGCGAAGATCCATGGTCTCTCCCGTCTTTCTATGCCAATAAACTTTGCAAGAGAAAGCTTTGCATTTAGTTTTGCAGACTTTACTATTAAAAAATATAACACGCCCACAAAGCTTAATAATCAAATATAGCAAAACATGGGCCACCTTCTTTTATGGCAAGTTAAACATCTTCATGTAGCCTACCAAGTCGCTACCAAGTACAGGCAAATTATCTGGTACACATATCCATGTATATTTAATGAAAAAATGTCATCCTGAAGCATTTGTCTAACAGATTATCTCATACGATTCTAAAGCAGCAAAGCAGCCATACAGAAGAGGATGTTGCTGTCGCTAACAGTGTCATTTCTAGAAGATTTAAACCTAATGAACACTCAGAAAAACCCATGTCGAAAAATGTCTATTATCTCTATATACACATGCAGCAATAGTCAGACCGTCGGTACATCCACACCACAAATGCGCACATTGCAAGCCTCCAGTTCAAATTATGCCGATTATAAATTCTAAGCATGCAATTCCATGACAAACCAAGCGTCTTCTGAAGCATCAACCACCTGATGGCTATGAATCATGGCCATTAGCAGCAGGAGCAGGAGCTACTGGTGCTTCTGGTGCAGCTTCTACTGCGAGATGTTGCTGCTCAGCGGTGGGTGCCTCAGCAACTCCATTCTGCTGCAGGGTATGAGATTTATATTCAAATGAGATAACTGAACCGGTCAAAATACAGAAAGAGACTCTTTATTGTTCTTTGAAAATCCTAACCATATAAAGTTTGTACTTCAAAAAAATTCTAGCCCTCTAATAAATTCTAGCCCTCTAATTTCGATAGGGACATGTATATTTGTTGTAGTTTCATCAAGAGTTTAAAATAGAAGCTTCTAGCAGTTCAGAAAATGGTACACAACTTCGACTTCGGGTTATGAAAATAAACAAAAATAGTAAATTATGTACTCCCTCCATTCCTTTATATAAGGTGTTGTTTTTTCAAAAGTCAAACGAGTGCATATAGCAATATCCACAATACAAATTTATATCATTTGATCCATCATGAAAAGTAGTTTCATATTTTATCGATTAGGTATTGCAGATGTTATTTTATTCTATAATCTTGGTCAAGCATTCAAATGGTTGACTTGCACAGAAAACAATACACCTTATATTCTGGAACGGAGGGAGTACATCAAATCTGATAAGGTAGGCTGTTAATCTAATGGAAGGGGAGAATTAGTGCTTACAGCGTCATCGGTTGCTGGCGGCACAACTTTCAAAGGTGTATGACCTTTGACCTCCCTCATCATACCCTAGGAAGGAGAAACACGTTGAAGAATCATTAACATATCAATATGTAAATGCAAAGTCAGGCATGAAGTACTCTAACATTGTAACTATTCCTGTATTGATGTCATTTCATTGAAGTACTAACCCAACAATTTAGGTCAAAATTTCAAGGGGGGAGGGGGGCGTTCAATTTTCACGAAGTTCATGTTACAAACCAGACTAACTGAAAACAAATTACTGACAACATGTAATTTATCACTTAGTATCCAGAAGAAAATAAACAAGCACATTGTTGCTGATAAAGTTAAAACCATCTTGCCAGAATATCAGAGAGCCAGCATCCAACATAATAGATGGTACAGAAGGATATATTGTTACAGCTGGACTGTACACAACTAAGAGATTGTTACTTATTGATGTTAAAGGAGACAGGACCTCTTTACAATATATAGGTTGTGCAACAACACAGCCTGATGTAGTGCTGTGGATGTTGGTACAAACAACAAGGTAAATGAACATACTAAAACAATACCACAAGAATTTTAAGTACCTTGTTTGCCCACGCGAGTCCACATGCATTGCACAGAGTCCTTGGTCCATCCGGTCCTCGACGCATCATAGGTGTATTGTTAGAACTAATACCACAATGCTGGCATCTGGAAGAATTGGATAGTGAAACAATCATCAAAACAGTTTTGCTAAAGCATATCTACATGTGCCCTTAGTATTGCACATCCAAGTCTAATGATTTTACCCGAAAATTCATGCAGGTATTTTCTTTCTTTTTTCTTTTCCTTTTCTATGCTTGATTGAGTCACTTGGATGTGCAATAACTAGGGCACATTGTATTCTGAAGCAAGCTGTTGCTACAGATAAACAGCGACATGTACAAATAAAAGTGTTCAAGAAGCATCTCACGTCATCCAATGATCACAGGTACTTCAACTAATACCAACAAAATTTTCAGTAAGCAACAACCGAATAGCAAAAAATAGTGAGTGTGACCCTTGGTAACAATGATAGATGCATGTCTTCAAGCTAGCATTTTAATTCACTGAATTCAGTTCTATGTAGCATCATATCATGAGCTTACGGGGCAACCTTGTACACAAGAGTATCCAGATAGTGATATAGAGCCAAGAGTATCCAGATAGTGATATAGAGCCAACGAGAAGCCATGCAACTAACGCACTGCACTAGACACTAAACCACGCATTCTTCATAACAGCAAACTCCTGGCTATCCTGCGCAGGCATATGGGGACATCACACCGAACCTAACTTCGGTACTGATTTACAACGAAATCATTTATTCACAATATGCAAATATCGTCATTCTCAACTTATGGAATCCGGATAAAAGAAATTTTCTAGTGATTACATATAATCAGTACAACAGTTTGTGGACTTACACAGGCGCAGAAAGAGGTCGACCTTCCACTGCACCCCAATCTGAATTAGCAGCGGCTGCGGCTTCTTCGGCCTTTGCTTTTGATGATGTGAACTGACCTTTATGGCGCTGCATCCTGCAAATGTGAACAGAAGTATGTAGAGTCATGACACAGCGTGCAAAGGGCAGAGCTAACTTCTATGTTACCAAGCTAGCACTGACCTATGTGCAACTTCCTTCCTAACAGAATAGCGGATCTTCTTATCGAAGTTCCTTTCCTTGCGCTTTTCGCGGAACCTCATCAGCGATGCCATCCGATGTGAATTCAACCTCTATATCGCAGAGTATACACAATGACATGAGCACCACATAATTCGAAAGCTTCTCAACAGATAAATGATACAGCTCACCAAGAGAGGTCTAAACCTTACTGTATGATGCTGAAGACGATGGCCCCCCGCCCATGCCCGGGCCTAGCTCCCTTCCTCCTAGCAATAAGAGAACCGCTTGCACCTGACAAGTTACCAAATCAAACAATTCATTTCCATCCAATCAAAGTACACCAGGGAAGGAGAGCGAGATTCGCAGGTGATGGGTCAGAGGCGCGGCACCTTCTCGGCGGACACAGACTCGAAGACGAACACCTCGCCCTGGAAAGAGAGCGTGAGCGTGTTCGACGGGGCTTGCGGTGCGCCGCCCGCCTCCATGCCGTGCGGCCCCGCCGCCCCGTGGTGGGCGTGCGCCGCGGCCGCAGCGGCTTCCTCGTCCATCGGGACGGCCTCCCCGGTAACATAGTCGTACGCGTACCCATGCCCTTCCTCTCCCTCCTCCTCCCCCTCTTCCTCCCCATCCTCCTCTTCCTCCTCCTCCTCCTCGTGCTCCAGATGCGGCTCGTACTGCTCCATCGCCCCCGCCGCGGCCTCGACCTCGGCCATCGCCGCCGCAGCCGCAGCCGCGGCCGCCTCCTCGTCCTCCGCCGGCTGCTGCGGCGGGGGGCGCTCCGGGCCCCGGCGGGGCTGGTAGGGCTTGCTGGCGTCGTGGTGGCCGCTCATGGTGGGGGGCGGGATCGGATCGGACGACGGGGGTGGAACCCTAGGCAGGGCCTCGTTCGGGTGTAGTAGCCGCAAGATGGGTTGCGACCTCCGATGGAGCGCGTGGCGTATGGGCTTTTGAGGTGGGATCGTGGCCGTTCGATCCGCACCGCTTTTGTCTTTTTTTTTTTTTTTTG
>LR738714.1:38509825-38531372 GCA_902687465.1 Secale cereale | reverse complement strand
CCGCTTTTGTCTGCTCCTTTTTCTGGCTATGCTTTTGGAATAGCCAAATACTGTATTATTTATTGGTCCCCAAAAAATATATACAATGATTTACTGGTGGCCAATTTTTGCACTTTCATTTTGCGAAAAGGCCCAAAATCATATACTCCCTCCGTCCGGAAATACTTGTCATCAATATAAATAAATGGGATGCATCTAGATGTATTTTAGTTTCAGATACATCCCTTTTTGTCCATTTTGATGACAAGTATTTTCGGACGAAGGGAGTACTAAGTATCACGGGTCCTTACAAGCACACTCATAAAGGAAGATAAAAATACATTTAAATTCACGAGGGTGCCGAAATCTTTTTCCTCCTGCATTCACCGGCGGCGCACCACGACCAAAACTCGATTTTGTAGGGAAACACAGTAGAAAACAAAAAAAATGTCATATGATCACCCAGGAACAATATGGAGATGCATATAAGGTTTGGATTAACGGTCGTTATCAACTCCAGGCAGCGAAAGAAGACGAGTCGTTGTAGATCGTACTTGGAGTCCCTCGAACCACAGATGACGATCCCGTGAACCGCCCTCAAACGATACCTCGAACGAAAGATCGAAAAGACGACCTCTCTACTTGGTTGCAAGCGTACGGTTTCCAAGATCCGGCAACGCTTCATCGTCTAGAGCTAATTGTCGTCGAAGAATTAGAGGGCGGAGATTTGAACCACATCGGGCTTCTAATTATGAGGATTATATGATTTAGGTCAAGCTCTAATTGATCAACTAGGATCAACTAGAACTAGAACTAGAGAAACTATAGTAGGCTCCAAAACATGTGTATACAAAGGCAAAATCCTCTAGTATATATAGATTGGAGGAGAGGGGAGGGGCACAACCTTCCCCCTTGGTCGGCCGAAGGAGGGAAAAATCCTTCCAATTCGGCTTCCCCCTTCCCTCCCCAAGTGGAAAAGGGAGCGCCTCCTTATTGGGCCCAAGTGGCCCAAGTAGCTTTCCACTACCTGGCCTTTTAAGACACATTGATATTAAAACTTTATCTTTACCTACTAATAAAGCGCGCATTGCTTCTGTCGGGTTCATTGTCGTGGCGTTTCTGCAAAAAGTCCATATGGTTTTTGATATTTGAACCTACATGTTGGGGAACGTAGTATTTCAAAAAAATCCTACGATCACGCAAGATCTATCTAAGAGGAGCATAGCAACGAGCGGGAGAGTGTGTCCACGTACCCTCATAGACCGAAAGCGGAAGCGTTATATCAACGCGGTTGATGTAGTCGTACGTCTTCACGATCCGACTGATCCTAGCACCGAACGTACGACAACTCCGTGTTCAGCACACGTTCAGCTCGATGACGTCCCTCGTACTCTTGATCTAGTTGAGGCCGTGGGAGAGTTTTGTCAGCACGACGGCGTGGTGACGGTGATAATGAAGTTACCGACGTAGGGCTTCGCCTAACCACTACGACAATATGGCCGAGGTGTAAAACTGTGGAGGGGGCACCGCACACGGCTAGAGATCAACTTGTGTGTCTATGGGGTGCCTCCTCCCCCGTATATAAAGGAGGGAGGGAGAAGGCCGGCTGATGACCCACAAGTGTAAGGGATCTATCGTAGTCCTTTCGATAAGTAAGAGTGTCGAACCCAACGAGGAGCAGAAGGAAATGATAGGCAGTTTTCAATAAGGTATTTTCTGCAAGCACTGAAATTATAGGTAACAGATAGTTTTGTGATAAGGTAATTGGTAGCAAGTGACAAAAGGTAAAAGTAAATAAGGTGCAACAAGGTGCCCAATCCTTTTTGTAGCAAATGACAAGCCTGGACAAACTCTTATATAAAGGAAAGCGCTCCAGAGGACACATGGGAATTATCGTCAAGCTAGTTTTCATCACGATCATCTGATTCGCGTTCGGTACTTTGATAATTTGGTATGTGGGTGGACCGGTGCCTGGGTGTTGTCCTTACTTGGACAAGCCTCCCACTTATTATTAACCTCTAATGCAAGCATCCGCAACTACAAAAGAAGTATTAAGGTAAACCTAACCATAGCCTGAAACATATGGATCGAAATCAGCCCCTTACGAAGCAACGCATAAACTAGGGTTTAAGCTTCTGTCACTCTAGCAACCCATCATCTACTTATTACTTCCCAATGCCTTCCTCTAGGCCAAAATAATGGTGAAGTGTCATGTAGTCGACGTTCACATGACACCACTAGAGGAGAGACAACATACATCTCATCAAAATATCGAACGAAGACCAAATTCACATGACTACTAATAACAAGACTTCTCCCATGTCCTCAGGAACAAAAGTAACTACTCACAAGACATAATATTGCTCATGATCAGAGGGGCATTAATATGCATAATGGATCTGAACATATGATCTTCCACCAAATAAACCAACTAGCATCAACTACAAGGAGTAATAAACACTACTAGCAACCCACAGGTACCAATATGAGGTTTGGGTACAAAGATTGGATACAAGAGATGAACTAGGGTTTGAGAGGGGATGGTGCTGGTGAAGATGTTGATGAAGATAGCCCTCCCCAAGATGGGAGAGTTGTTGGTGATGACGGCGGTGACGATTTCCCCCTCCCGACGGGAAGTATCCCCGGCAGAACAGCTCTGCCGGAGTCCTAGATTGGTTTCCGCCTCGGTTCCACCTCGAGACGGCGGCGTCTGGTCCCGAAAGCCTCCTTCTAATTTTTTCCAGGTCAAAACACCTCATATAGGAGAAGATGGGCATCGGGGGGCTTTCGGTGGGCCCACGAGACAGGGGGCGCGCCCTGGGAAGCGCCCCCCACCCTCGTGGACAGCCGGTGGCCCCCCTCGTGAACTTCTTTCGCCAGATATTTTTTATATTTTCTGAAACGGCGTTTTGTTGAGTTTCGGGGCTTTTGGAGTTGTGCGGAATAGGTTTCCAGCGTTTGCTCCTTTTTCAGCCCAGAATTCCAGCTGCCGGCATTCTCCCTCTGCATGTAAACCTTGTAAAATAAGAGAGAAAAGGCATAAGTATTGTGACAAAACATGTAATAACAGCCCATAGTGCAATAAATATCAACATATTAGCATGATGCAAAATGGACGTATCAACTCCCCCAAGCTTAGACCTCGCTTGTCCTCAAGCGAAAGCCGGTATCAAAAAATATGTCCACATGTTTAGAGATAGAGGTGTCGATAAAAACAAAATATGGACATGAGGGCATCATGATCATTCTCATAACAGCAACTTATATAAATATAGTCATATGATTCTAATGCTAAAGCAACAATTCATCCACAATATCAAGTATGAATCATAAACTTAATTGAAAACTAACAAACTTTGATCTCGGTCATTGAAGCAATTGCAATTTATCGTAACATCAGAAAGAGTCAATATAAGAGCTTTTCAGCAGGCCTACATACTCAACTATCATATTGTCTTTCACAATTGCTCACACTCACGCAATACTTACGTTTATGGAGTTTTAATCGGACACAGAGAAAGATAGGGACTTATGGTGTTGCCTCCCAACCTTTTACCTCAAGGGTAATGTCAACAGTAATAGACCATGAAAACTTACATCCAAGTGGGTATATATGTCAGGATCTTTCCAACACAGTGTGCTTGCCAAAGGATAAAATGTAAAAAGGAAAGGTGAAATTCACCTTGACTCTTATAAGGCGAGAATAATAGATAGGCCCTTCGCAGAGGGAAGCAGAGGTTGTCATGTGTTTTTATGGTTGGATGCACAAAGTCTTAGCATAGAAGAACTTCACTTTTATATTGCCACTTGTGATAAGGACCTTTATTATGCAGTCCATCGCTTTTATTACTTCCATATCACAAGATCGTATAAAGCTAATTTCTCCCACACTAATAAATCATACATATTTTAGCGAGTTTGCAACATGACAACTTACTTGGAAGGATCTTTCTCAATCCATAGGTAGGTATGGTGTACTCTCATGGCAAAACTGAGTTTAAGGGATCTGGCTAAAACCTCCTCTTTCCAGCCGCCGCCTCCTTCTCCAAGAAAAGCTAGGGTTCGTGCCTCTCGCCGGCTCCGCCGCAGGTTAGCCTCGTCTCCGATGGCCCTAGGGCCATGGGAGCGCGGTGGATCCTGGCAAGGACCGGTGGGAGGGCTCCATTGTTAGTCGTTCCTTCGAGATTTATTAGGGTTTGTGTCCTACTCGAGAAGACGAGATGGTGGCGGCTCCCTGAAGATGGAATAAAGGTCTCCCCACCTAGTCCCCGTTCCGGTGGTGCGTCTAGCATTGTTGGTGGGCGTGTGGAGGTGTGTCTCCGGTGGATCTATCCTCGATGGATTTGCCCGGATCTGGTTGTGGTTTGTCTATGTTCGTGTGTCTTCAGGTTGGATCCTTTCGATCCACGTTATTCTTCATCTGCGGCGGTTGTTGTTCTGGTGCGCTGGTCCTACGGGGCCTTAGCACAACGACTTCCCGACTGTCTACTACAACAAGTTGTGTCCGACTCCGGCAAGGGAGGGGTGATGACGGCGGCGCGCCTTCGGCTCGCTTTAGTGATTGTAGTCGTCGCTAGGTGGTCTACGGATCTGGATGTAATTTTTATTATTTCTAGTGTTCGTTGTACTGCTATGATAGAAGATGAATAGATTGAAAATTTTCTCGCAAAAAAAAGTAAGTTTAAGGATGTATGGAAGCACAAGTAGTATCTCTACTTAGTGCGAGGAGTTTTGGCTAGCATGAGGGGGGAAAGGCAAGCTCAACATGTTGGATGATCCATGACAATATACTTTATTTCTGATATAGGAAAACATAACCCATTATGTTGTCTTCCTTGTCCAACATCAACTCTTTAGCATGTCATATTTTAATGAGTGCTCACAATCATAAAAGATGTCCAAGATAGTATATTTGTATGAGAAGCCTCTCTTCTTTTATTACTTCCTATTAATTGCAACGATGACCAAAACTATGTTTGTCAACTCCCAACAACTTTTATTTATCATACCCTTATATGTGAAGTCATTACTTCCCATAAGATTAATATGATCTCTTTGGTACTTCTCATATTTTCTTTCTTTTTATCATGACCCAAGTGAGGAAATCAAGCCCTTGACTCAACACTAATCTTTATTATATAGCTCATGGACTCAATTACAAAGGGTAAAGATCATAAAGCAAAAGCTCACAACTAGATCATGCTAACTTTATTCTACTAGATCAAGATACTACCAAAAGGATCGAACTAAGATAAACGATAAAGATAGGAGTGATGGTGATACGATACCGGGGTCACTCCCCCAAGCTTTGCAGTTGCCAAGGGGAGTGCCCATACCCATATGATTATGTCTCCTTCTTCGGGGGTGGTGATGATGGTTTCTTCCTTAGCTCGCGCTTAAGGACAGAATTTTGCTCCTTTAGATCATTGATCTCTTGCTCAAGATTTAATATCCTCTCGCATAGTGCCTGCTTGTTTTCCCGCAAGAGGTTAAAAGGAATAAATTCGATCTTAGGTTTCTTTACTCTGTTTGGGAGGCTTGACTTTTTGAACTCCACGTGCATGTCTCCAGGTTGAGGTAGTGGGACTTCGTTTTCATCTGACCTAGTCCAATCCTTCCTCTTTGAATCATGGTCTTCTTCTTCTTCCGTGGTCCAACCATAATGGTCCCAATCCCCATAGACCTTAGGGTCAGCAAGGGAATCAGCCACATAGCTTTCTCCTTCTGAATCCCGGGAAGACATGCTGCTTTATCTGCGACAGAAACAACTCGAAACAAGAAGAGAGGATATTTGCGTGATACAGAGGTCAAAACCTTCGGGAGTATATATAATGAGTTTTTACTGACCAAAAGGAGTAACCCACAAGAAAACAGAGTCCAGGGGACACACGGGGTGCCCACGAGGCAGGGGGCGCGCCCTGGGCAGGGGGGCGCGCCCTCCACCCTCGTTGACGCTGTCGGGGATATACCCCGCGGCGTAACCCGGCCAGAAATATGACCCGGCCGGACTTGGCGTTTTACTTGAGACGGTTTACATTTGGTGGTTCACTAGCGATCCGTCATAACCAGACGGTTTACAAGCAACCTGCCTGAATAATATCATTCACTGGTAACCCGGCGGGCGGATCACGGATGACAAGGTCCAAGGCCCAGAAGGCCGGTTCATGTTATGGTGGGCCGGTTTATGAAGAAAGCATAAGGAATATTCTCTTACAAAGGAAGCAAGACTAGGACTCCTTGTAATAAAGCAATCCTAATCTTACTAGGACTAGTCATGTAAACCTGCCCTTTCAACATATATAAGGAGGGGCAGGGCTCCCCAAAGGGGGACAAGTTTAGACAGGTTCTCACAAGTTCCTAGGGTTAGACACAAAGAGCCGGTTTACCGGCAACACCATGAGGATCATAATGAGACCTAGCCTCAAACAACACGTAGGGTTATTACCGGATGATGTTTCCCGGGGCCCGAAGCTGTCTAAATCCTTGTCTTGCGTTGCTTCTCTCGATTCCGCTCAACCCCTCTCAAGCTACTACATAGATGCGCGACCTCACGACTAAGTCCGCAAAACCGGACATCTGCCGTGTTAATTCCACGACAGTTGGCGCCCACCGCGGGGCCTGCGCACGATGGTGATGAGTTCTTGGAGGGATCTCCCCGAGGGATCGAGAAGTTCACAATTTGTTGCGTAAAGAGAAGCCGACTTGAGCACCGCAAGGTTGAGGCGAGTTCGGGTTTCGTGTCATACGCCGCCGCAAGTCACCAAGAGAACAGAAGCTTTCGCAGCAGATTCGATCCAAGGCCCTTGCTTGTATATGGATCAGAAGCCACGATGCCTATCCCAGGCAAAATATCCAAGTCGTCGAATCCGAGATGGTACAAGATCGGATTGGCAGTTGTTATTTATGTACAAGTTCCAAGTCCTGAGAGTCAAGTTGCGATATTATTAAAATTCTCTCATGGAATTACGGATAAAAAAATTTAGATCAGGCATAACCAGCCACAGCTGCCTCTGTTACTTCACGGAGCCGACCGCCCACTACTCCGTCCGTTTCCAGGGCTTAGTGTTTCGAGCTGCCGGATGTCTCTTGTTCGAGCCGTTCTAACCGCCGCCTCAAGTCCAAGTAATCGCCCGCCCTAACTACAGCAGGAGGCCCACCGGCCACGCCAACCCGCCTGGTCTCCGCTCTCCGCCTCGGTCTTGGACTTCGCCGCACAGTGTTGTTTCAAGCCGCTGCGCGTCCAAGCCGCCGACTCGGACGCGCCTTTCCAAACCAACGCGCCGGGTCGCCCTGCCGTCCTCATAGCGGCCTCGAGCTGCTGACCTCGGCCGGCCTACCCCCGGCTAAGAGCTGCTCACGCCCAGCCTCGTCTTGCCTCTGCCTCAGTGGCCTTAAACCCGTCGCAGCCAGCCGCGGCCTCAAGAAAACATCGCCGACTCGCTATCTGCTCCGAGCCACCTGACGCCTCCGCCTTCATTGCAATCACGGCCTCCAGCTCGCCTCTGACGCGAGCGACGCGTGCTGCCGTTCCAAAAGCCGCCGCATCCCGGGCTGGTCTGCCGCCTCGCCGGCCGTGAGCCGCCGAGCCGTCCGCGCGCCAGGCATCCGGGTCACCTTGTCTTGAGCCGCCAGGGCTTCACCGTCCCGTTTCTACGATCGGACCTCAACCTACCGACCCATTCCGAGCCAATCCCTCAACTTCGTCGGCCTGCTGTTGTTACTTAGCTTCACCTCGCCGGTGTTGCTTCTGCGAACGTTGCGGCGCCGCTGCTTGCGGGTCGCCTGGCGACTCGCGTTGCGCGATGGGCAGTCGCAGCCGTTGTGGCCTCTGAGCCGCCTCGGCCTTGCTTTCCCTCACTGCTCCAGTCGACTCTGTGCCAAGCCAAGCAAGGGCAGAAGTTTTTTGCGGCTGTTTATAAACTGAACTTGATGGCTGCTACTGTTGACGAATACCAGGGAGTCGTGCAAAATCTTCAGAAGCATTGCCTGAAGCCAGGGTGATAGCTCTGTGCAAATAAGGTAATTCGAAAGGTTCTACAGCAGGCGAAGCACAATCCTTACCCATGAGTTGGATTTGGCTCTTCGAAGCACAAATCAACGAAGCATCCTTGACACCAGTGCACTCAACAGAGAAGATAAACTCCCTTTGCAAAATAGCTCGATTAAATGGAGATTGGTGCTTTCCGGAAGTTCTGTGTTTCATTGGACCGTACCAGTACCAGATTATCTATGGATGCTACTTCTGGGTCTGTTGTCGTCCGGACAAATGACGATTATTAAAAAAAATGGGGTGGTGGCATGTTACGGATGCACGTTCAGCTGTGTTGTGCGACTTCACGAACATGCGTGTCATGGTCCGGTTTACGTCAACACGCCGGCCGGCTCGTCTGTCCGTGCCCGCGCGCGCTGGTCTCGAACACCGCGGCCGACTCCTTCGCCAGTAAACGTGCGCACGCCACCGCTCCCGTGGTCCGGTCTACATCAACACGCCGGTGCCGCACCCGATTCAGCTGTCCGCACCTGAGATTAACTCGCTCGTCTACACCGGCTTATAACGCCGCGGCCGACTCATCTGTTGCCCGGGCGAATCAGGTGATATATGTCCTATCTATTTTTAAAATACATATTAATTCATCCGAGCGAAGCTATTTTGCCCAGCTGTATTTTATATGCAGGAGAATTAAATCATTACAAAGTAGCATTATACCACGGAGATGGAGGCACGCCAAACATCGTTCGACACAAGTGGTCGTCGTGATTCCATGGATTCCCGCGCCGGTTTACAGCGCCTTGGCCGTCTCTCGCGACCGTGCCGGTTTACAATGTCGCGGCCGTCTCTCGCGACCGAGCCGGTTTACAACGCCGTGGCCGTCTTTCCATCCGCGCCGGCTCACAACGAGGAAGGCAACTAGCCCGTCGACGCCGGCCGACCCATCTGTTGTTCGAGCAAATCAGGTGTTATCCCTCCTATATATTTTTTATCGGGACATTTTAAATTCCTCTGAGCACCATTACACTGCCATATCGGTGTTTTTCATATACAGGTAAAATCATTGCTATACTATGGGTATAAACAGGTACTGGCAATATTCTACAAACGGCATTTTCTTCTGTGTCACATTACCTGATGAACGAACGGTCAGTTCACGCACCCACACCGGTTTACAACGTGGAGGACAGCTTGCCCGTCCGCACCGGCGTATAATATTGCGACCGACTCATCCGTCGGCTCCTACGGCGGATTCATCCATGATTGATTTCCGCTTCACGATGATGATCATCAACTCCGCGATGGATAAATACTGGCTTAAACATATCAGGTGAAATCCATCCAGTATATGTTATTATATATTGCTTTCTTTAGAAGAGCAGTTACCCCGTCTTGCAAAGTTATCTAATGCAGGGCCCTGAACCGCCATATTGGTGCAAATTTAAAGGCCGGCTGAAAATGATAATTCCGGTTTAAGATCCCACAAAGCCTTTTAAGCTCCTAATATCCGGTTAAACATCCGGTTCAAGAAGAAGTGTTTCTCGCAAGTTCGAGTTCTCAGAAAAATTAAGGGGGCCAAAGAGAGTTTGTTGCACAGCACAACTCAAACATAGGCCCCGGCGAGCACAACTCAGGAATATGTCACATGGGGGCTTCTCCATGCCAAGAAGTTCTTATGGCCTCTCAAACCGGCACCCCTGGTAAACCGGGGGATCAGCCTTTTTTCTTCTAAATAAGTGTCTTATAGGAGTTCACTCAGGTGATATCCATCTAAAGTTTATTTCTCTTGATATATATCATTTTCATCAAGAAAAACACGATGCTTTGATCAGTCTATTTTACTATGCAGGACAATTCTATAAGGGACCAAATAGGACTTGCCTTTCAAAGCGCAACTCTTTCATAGGAACCCTACCTCCATGATCACTAGGGGGCTACGGATCACATTCGAATCCTCGCTTCATCCCTTCTGGTCCGGTTTATATGATCGTCTTCACTTCAGCGCCCTTCGGATTACATCCATCGATTGGCTAACAATGTTCTTGTCCCTAGGGGTACTTCCTTTGATGGCAAATGCAAAAATTCTTGCCCCTTGGTTGATCACTCCCTTTGATGGCAAAAGAAAAAACCGTTCTTGTCCCTAGGGGGCCTTCCTTTGATGGCAAATGCAAAAATTCTTGCCCCTTGGTTGATCACTCCCTTTGATGGCAAAAGAAAAAACTGTTCTTGTCCCTAGGGGGCCTTCCTTTGATGGCAAATGCAAAAATTCTTGCCCCTTGGTTGATCACTCCCTTTGATGGCAAAAGAAAATATGTTCTTGTCCCTAGGGTACTTCCTTTGATGGCAAATGCAAAATTTCTTGCCCCTTGGAAGATACATCCCTTTGATGGCAAAAGAAAAAGTTCTTGTCCCTTGGAGTACATCCTTTGATGGCAAAAGATACAGTTCTTGCCCCTTGGAGTACATCCTTTGATGGCAAAAGAAAAAATCATAGCCCTTTGGGTCGCACCCATTGATTGGCACATATGGAGCCTGGCAGCTCGTAAAAAGCCTTGACTACATGGTCTTATTTGCAAATTGTGTTTTGTGTTTTGTGATTTTTCAAAGTTTTCTATGGTTTTTTGATCCGGAACTGGGCAACTTCAAAGTTGACCACATAAGTACAAAAAGTCTGGGTCATAGAACACCAGCATGATTTAAACCGGTGATTATCATAACCTGGAACAATCATTGGGCAAATGCCGAGAGAGCCAAGAGCCTCATCAGAATCTACACATTCAATTATGCCTACCGGATTAAGGACGTCAGGTACACTTAATCACAGGTAAGATAATGACCGGTGTTTATTAAACCGGCCTGGCTTTTGACTATAAGTCGCCAGTATGAGATAAGATAATGACCGGTGTTCATTAAACCGGCTTGGCTTTCGACTATAAGTTGCCAGTATGAGATAAAATAATGACCGGTGTTTATTAACCCGGCCTGGTTGTGAACAAATATCACTGGAACCGGTTTTCAAACAGGATTATATTATTCAAATCTTTAATAGCCAACATGGCTGGATTTTTATGGTTATCAATATTATGATTGAGGTTCTCAAAGTCGCTTTAAACGCAATGGATATTAGTTCATCGATGGAAGTGATTTATTCTACAAAGGAATAGTCCCGAGTCGCTGCAGGCTTATGACCCGGCACTTGGGGGATACCAATTGAGATTACATTAAATACACAAGTCTCATGTCGTTGCAAGCATGCACTATGACTTGGGGGCTAATGCAAAGTCATTTTTTACTGGCCTTATTGAAGACCCGACTCATCACATCATATTGAGCCGGCCCTTGGGGGCTACCAATCGCTCCTGTCAACAATTCAAGGTACACAAGTATTAATCCATTATATTGAAGGGTCCACTGCTCAGTTGGTAAAGCACAAAGCTCTTAACCTTGTGGACGTGGGTTCAAACCCCATGATGGAAGTTACATTATATAATGTTATTTTCAATGATTATATCTACAAAGTCCCTGCTCATTATTGCATAATGACCCGGCACTTGGGGGCTACGTAATGCTGTTCAAATTTACATGATAATATTTTGAAAGTTCCTGCTCATTATTGCATAATGACCCGGCACTTGGGGGCTACATCATGCTGTTCAAGTTTACATGATAATATTTTCAAAGTCCCTGCTCATTATTGCATAATGACCCGGCACTTGGGGGCTACATCATGCTGTTTAAGTTTACATGATAATATTTTCAAAGTCCCTGCTCATTATTGCATAATGACCCGGCACTTAGGGGCTACATAATATGGAATATTCAGTTTCATAGTGATTGGGATGAACAACCAGATTTCTTCAAGATTGTAATTTTTATATTGAAACAAGTCTTAAGCTATCACTATGTTCTCCTCTTAAGACTTGGGGGCTACAGATAATATGCATATAAAGGAGGAACATCTTCAAATTCTCAGTTTTGGGTAAGTCCGGAAGATTAATTGTGTGACCCGGCGTTGGCAACAATCATAACCCGACATCTATAAACAGTCATGACCCAGAATTATCAGTTTTTTATAAACCGGCGATGGTGGTAATCATAAGCCGGCTGAATATCAATAGAATATTTGCAGACCAATATTTTTGTTAAGTCAGAGCATTGAAGGCCAAGTCAAATGGATTCCTAATTTACAATATTTCTTGTGCAAGCAAGTTGATTATGAAGCTGGTCTATTGACTCGGATTTTTTCATAAGAAGTGCCTGGATTTTTTGCATTGGAAGGATCAAGTTTAACATGGACAAATCCAAATTAAACTGGGGGCTAATGTCGGGGATATACCCCGCGGCGTAACCCGGCCGGAAATATGACCCGGCCGGACTTGGCGTTTTACTTGAGACGGTTTACATTTGGTGGTTCACTGGCGATCCGTCATAACCAAACGGTTTACAAGCAACCTGCCTGAATAATATCATTCACTGGTAACCCAGCGGGCGGATCACGGATGACAAGGTCCAAGGCCCAGAAGACCGGTTCATGTTATGGTGGGCCGGTTTATGAAGAAAGCATAAGGAATATTCTCTTACAAAGGAAGCAAGACTAGGACTCCTTGTAATAAAGCAATCCTAATCCTACTAGGACTAGTCATGTAAACCCGCCCCTTCAACATATATAAGGAGGGGCAGGGCTCCCCAAAGGGGACAAGTTTAGACAGGTTCTCACAAGTTCCTAGGGTTAGACACAAAGAGCCGGTTTACCGGCAACACCATGAGGATCATAATGAGACCTAGCCTCAAACATCACGTAGGGTTATTACCGGATGATGTTTCCCGAGGCCCGAAGCTGTCTAAACCCTTGTCTTGCGTTGCTTCTCTCGATTCCGCTCAACCCCTCTCAAGCTACTACATAGATGCGCGGCCTCACGACTAAGTCCGCAAAACCGGACATCTCCCGTGTTAATTCCACGACAGACGCCTCTTGTCTCTTCCGAAATGCTTCTTATTTTTCTATTTTTCTAAATATCCCAAAACGGAGAAAAATTGCCTTTAGAACTGTTTTGGAGTCGGTTTACTTACCGTATCACATACCTCTTCCTTTTCGGAGGCTGAATCGTTCTGGAAAGTGTCCCTTATGTATTCCTCCGGGGTTACGGTTTCAATGACATTGGTTTCAACATTTATAGGATTACCTGAGATATAATGTTTGATTCTTTGACCGTTCACCACCTTCGGATTTGTGACTTCGAAATTGTTGATTTTTATGGCACCGGGACGATAGACCTCCTCGATAACGTAAGGTCCTTCCCACTTGGAGAGAAGTTTTCCTGCAAAAAATCTTAAACGAGAGTTGTATAGCAATACATAGTCACCTACGTTAAACTCACGCTTTTGTATCCTTTTGTCATGCCATCTTTTAACTTTTTCTTTAAACAGTTTGGCATTTTCATAAGCCTGGGTTCTCCATTCATCAAGGCAGCTAATGTCAAATAACCTCTTTTCACCGGCAAGTTTGAAATCATAATTGAGCTCTTTAATAGCCCAATATGCCTTATTTCTAGCTCAAGAGGTAAGTGACAAGCTTTTCCGTAAACCATCTTATATGGAGACATACCCATAGGATTTTTGTATGTAGTTCTATAGGCCCATAATGCATCATCAAGTTTCTTGGACCAATTCTTCCTAGACCTATTAACTGTCTTTTGCAAGATTAGTTTCAACTCCCTATTACTTAGTTCTACTTGACCACTAGTCTGTGGGTGATAGGGAGATGCAATTCCATGGTTGACATCATACTTAGCAAGCATCTTACGGAAAGCACCATGAATAAAGTGTGAACCACCATCGGTCATTGGATATCTAGGGACTCCAAACCTCGGAAAAATAACTTCTTTAAGCATCTTAATAGAGGTGTTGTGATCAGCACTACTAGTTGGAATAATTTCTACCCACTTAGTAACGTAATCAACAGCAACTAGAATATGCGTGTATCCATTAGAGGCAGGAAACGGTCCCATATAATCAAAGCCCCAAACATCAAATGGTTCAATAACAAGTGAATAATTCATAGGCATTTCTTGACGTCTACTAATATTACCAATTCTTTGACATTCATCACAAGATAAGACAAACTTACGGGCATCCTTGAAGAGAGTAGGCCAATAAAAACCGGATTGCAATACCTTGTGTGCAGTTCTATCTCCCGCATGGTGTCCTCCATAAGCTTCGGAGTGGCACTTGCGAAGGATCTGTTCTTGTTCATGCTCAGGTACACAACATCTAATAATACCATCTACTCCTTCTTTATAAAGATGTGGGTCATCCCAGAAGTAATGTCTCAAATCATAAAATAACTTTTTCTTTTGCTGGTACGTGAAGCTAGGAGGTATAAACTTAACAACAATATAATTAGCATAATCATCATACCATGGAGCAGTACGAGAAGTATTTATGACAGCTAGTTATTCATCAGGAAAGCTATCATCAATAGGTTGTGGGCCATCAAGTATATTCTCTAACCTAGACAAGTTATCTACAACGGGGTTCTCAGCTCCCTTTCTATCAATAATATGCAAGTCAAATTCCTGCAGCAAGAGAACCCATCTAATAAGTCTAGGTTTAGCATCTTTCATTTCCATAAGGTATTTGATAGCAGCATGATCAGTGTGAATAGTTACTTTAGAATCAACGATATAGGGTCTAAACTTGTCACACACAAATACAACTTCTAAAAATTCTTTCTCAGTAGTAGCATAATTTCTTTGGGCACTATCTAGAGTTTTACTAGCATACTGGATAACATTCAATTTCTTATCAACTATTTGCCCTAGAACAGCACCTACAGCATAATCACTAGCATCGCACATAATCTCAAAGGGTAAATTCCAGCCAGGAGGCTGGACAATAGGTGCAGAGATCAATGCTTTCCTAAGTATTTCAAATGCTTCTAGACAACCATCATCAAAGACAAAAGGAATATCTTTTTGTAAGAGATTAGTCAGAGGCCTGGAGATTTTGGAGAAGTCCTTTATGAACCTCCTATAAACCCCGGCATGACCAAGGAAACTTCGTATACCTTTGATGTCCTTGGGGCATGGCATCTTTTCAATAGCATCAACTTTAGCTTTGTCAACTTCAATACCTCTTTCAGAAATTTTATGTCCCAAGACAATGCCTTCATTAACCATAAAGTGGCACTTCTCCCAATTCAAGACAAGATTAGTGTCTTCACATCTCTGCAAAACTCGATCAAGGTTGCTTAAGCAATCATCAAAAGAAGTTCCGTAAACGGAGAAATCATCCATGAAAACTTCAACAATCTTTTCACAAAAATTAGAGAATATAGCCATCATGCATCTTTGAAAGGTAGCAGGTGCATTACATAAACCAAAAGGCATACGTCTATAAGCAAAGGTACCGAAAGGACAAGTAAACGTGGTCTTTTCTTGATCACCTTTTGACACAGGTATTTGAGAGAAACCAAAATAACCATCTAGAAAGCAGAAATGAGTATGCTTGGATAACCTTTCGAGCATTTGATCAATAAACGACAAGGGGTAATGATATTTCTTAGTAGCTTTATTTAACTTACGGAAATCAATTACCATCCTATAACCTGTAACTATTCCTTGCAGGATCAATTCATCTTTATCATTAGGAACGACAGTCATACCTCCTTTCTTAGGGACACAATGGACATGACTTACCCACTGGCTATCAACAACTGGATAGATAATACCTGCCTCTAGAAGCTTTAGTATTTCCTTCCTTACCACTTCTTTGATCTTAGGATTTAATCGTCGCTGATGATCGATAACCGGTTTAGCATTTTCTTCCAACTTTATCTTGTGTTGGCATATAGTGGGACTAATGCCCTTAAGATCATCCAGAGTATATCCAATAGCAGCACGATGCTTCTTTAGAGTTTTCAATAATTTTTCTTCTTCCTGCTCTGAAAGGTTAGCACTAATAATAACATGATATATCTTCTTTTCATCAAGATAAACACACTTAAGATTATCAGGTAAAGGTTTAAGTTCAAACACGGGATCACCCTTGGGTGGAGGAGGATCCCCTAGGATTTCAACAGGCAAGTTGTTTTTCTATATGGGTCCCTGTTTAAAGAATATTTCATCTATTTCCCTTCTCTCATTCATATGCATATTATTTTCATGATCTAGCAAGTATTGTTCTAAAGGATCATTAGGAGGCACGACAATAGAAGCAAGACCAATAATTTCATCCTTACTGGTTGGTTCCTTTTCAAGGGGTTGTCTACGGAATTTAGCAAAGTTAAAATCATGAGACATATCCCCTAACCCTACAGTAACAATATCTTTCACGCAGTCTATCTTGGCATTAACAGTATTCAAGAAGGGTCTACCAAATATAAAGGGACATAATTCATCCTGTGGGGAACTAAGAACAAGGAAATCAACAGGGTATTTAACCTTCCCACACAAGACTTCAATATCTCTAACAATCCCAACTGGTGAAATAGTGTCTCTATTAGCAAGCTTAATAGTAACATCAATCCCTTCTAACTCAGCAGATGCAATATCATGCATAATTTCGCGATATAAGTCAAGAGGGATAATACTCGCACTAGCACCTACGTCACATAAACCATGATAACAATGATCTCCTATCTTAATCGAGATAACAGGCAAGCCTACAATAGGTCTATGTTTATTCCTACCATTAGATTTGGCTATTCTAGCAGACTCTTCTTGGAGGTAAATAACATGTCCATCTAAATCTTCTACCAAGAGATCTTTAACCATAGCAACACTAGGTTCAACTTTAATTTGCTCAAAGGGTGTAGGTGTTCTAGTATTACTTTTATGAACTACAGTTGAAGCTTGAGCATGATCCTTTATCCTAACAAGGAAAGGTGGTTTCTCAATATAAGCAGCAGGAACAATGGGATCAACATTATAAGTGATAGTCTTTTCTTCAACTTTAATAGGTTCAACTACTTTTACTTCAATAGGGGGATGGTATTTAAACCACTTCTCCTTGGGGAGATCAACATGAGTAGCAAATGATTCACAAAAAGAAGCTATTATCTCAGAGTCAAGTCCATATTTAGTGCTAAACTCACGGAAAACATCAGTATCCATAAAAGCTTTAACACAATCAAACTTAGGGGTCATACCTGACTCCTTACCTTCGTCGAGATCCCAATCTTCATAGTTGCGTTTAATATTTTCCAATAGATCCCATTTGAATTCAATAGTCTTCATCATATAAGATCCAGAACAAGAAGTATCGAGCATTGAGCGATTATTAAGAGAAAGCCGAGCATAAATTTTTTGAATGATCATTTCTATTGAGAGCTCATGATAGGGGCATGAATATAACATTGACTTAAGCCTCCCCCAATCTTGAGTGATGCTTTCTCCTTCGCGAGGCCAGAAATTATAAATATAATTACGATCACGATGAACCTGGTGCATAGGGTAGAACTTATGATGAAATTCCAACTTCAAACGATTATAGTTCCATGATCCCATATCACCGCATAGCCTAAACCATGTCAATGCATCTCCCTTCAAAGATAAAGGGAAGACCTTCTTCTTGATAACATCCTCGGGCATACCTGCAAGCTTAAACAATCCACAAACTTCATCCACATAGATTAGATGTAAATCGGGATGCAATGTTCCGTCTCCTGTAAAAGGGTTTTCAAGTAGTTTCTCTATCATACCCGAAGGAATCTCAAAGCAAACATTTTCAGTAGGTGCAGTAGGTTGAGGAGCAACTCTTTGATCTTCTGATCGGGGTGAAGATACCCCGAACAAGCCCCTCAAAGGATTTTGAGCCATAGTAACAAGTGACAATAAATTTCAGCACACTATATAAATTTCTCCTTACCAAATTCCACTTACCAAAGGCACTTCACTCCCTGGCAACGGCGCCAGAAAAGAGTCTTGATGACCCACAAGTGTAGGGGATCTATTGTAGTCCTTTCGATAAGTAAGAGTGTCGAACCCAACGAGGAGGAGAAGGAAATGATAGGCAGTTTTCAGTAAGGTATTTTCTGCAAGCACTGAAATTATAGGTAACAGGTAGTTTTGTGATAAGGTAATTGGTAGCAAGTGACAAAAGGTAAAAGTAAATAAGGTGCAACAAGGTGGCCCAATCCCTTTTGTAGCAAATGACAAGCCTGGACAAACTCTTATATAAAGGAAAGCGCTCCCGAGGACACATGGGAATTATCGTCAAGCTAGTTTTCATCACGATCATCTGATTCGCGTTCGGTACTTTGATAATTTGGTATGTGGGTGGACCGGTGCTTGGGTGCTGTCCTTACTTGGACAAGCCTCCCACTTATTATTAACCTCTAATGCAAGCATCTGCAAGTACAAAAGAAGTATTAAGGTAAACCTAACCATAGCCTGAAACATATGGATCCAAATCAGCCCCTTACGAAGCAACTCATAAACTAGGGTTTAAGCTTCTGTCACTCTAGCAACCCATCATCTACTTATTACTTCCCAATGCCTTCCTCTAGGCCCAAATAATGGTGAAGTGTCATGTAGTCAACGTTCACATGACACCACTAGAGGAGAGACAACATACATCTCATCAAAATATCGAACGAAGACCAAATTCACATGACTACTAATAGCAAGACTTCTCCCATGTCCTCAGGAACAAAAGTAACTACTCACAAGACATAATATTGTTCATGATCAGAGGGGCATTAATATGCATAATGGATCTGAACATATGATCTTCCACCAAATAAACCAACTAGCATCAACTACAAGGAGTAATCAACACTACTAGCAACCCACAGGTACCAATCTGAGGTTTGGGTACAAAGATTGGATACAAGAGATGAACTAGGGTTTGAGAGAAGATGGTGCTGGTGAAGATGTTGATGAAGATAGCCCTCCCCAAGATGGGACAGTTGTTGGTGATGGCGGCGGTGACGATTTCCCCCTCTCGGAGGGAAGTATCCCCGGCAGAACAGCTCTGCGGGAGCCCTAGATTGGTTTCCGCCTCGGTTCCACCTTGAGACGACGGCGTCTGGTCCTGAAAGCCTCCTTCTGATTTTTTCCAGGTCAAAACACCACATATAGGAGAAGATGGGCATCGGGGGGCTTTCGGTGGGCCCACGAGATAGGGGCGTGCCCTGGGAAGGGGGGGGCGCCCCCCACCCTCATGGACAGTTGGTGGCCCCCCTCGTGAACTTCTTTCGCCATATATTTTTTATATTTTCTGAAACGATGTTATGTTGAGTTTCAGGGCTTTTGGAGTTGTGCAGAATAGGTTTCGAGCATTTGCTCCCTTTTCAGCCCAGAATTCCAGCTGCCGGCATTCTCCTTCTTCATGTAAACCTTGTAAAATAAGAGAGAAAAGGCATAAGTATTGTGACAAAACATGTAATAATATCCCATAGTGCAATAAATATCAACATATAAGCATGATGCAAAATGGACGTATCACCGGCCGGCCCTAAGGGGCGCGCCCAAGGGGGGGAATCTTACTCCAAGTTGGAATTGCCCCCCCTTTCCTAGTCCAAGTAGGAGAAGAAGGAAGGAGAGGGAGAGGGAGAGGGAATGAGGGGCCGTGCCCCCTCCCCTAGTCCTATTCGGACTCACCTTGGGTTCGAGAACTATGTAGACATGACTCATAATACAAATCGTCATCGAACGTTAAGCGTGCGGACCTTACGGATTCGAGAACTATGTAGACATGACCGAGACACATCTTCGTTCAATAACCAATAGTGGAACCTAGATGCTCATATTGGTTCCTACATATTCTATGAAGATCTTTATTGGTCAAACTGCATAACAACATATGTTGTTCCCTTTGTCATCGGTATGTTACTTGCTCGAGATTCGATCGTCGGTATCATCATACCTAGTTCAATGTCATTACCGGCAAGTCTCTTTACTCGTTCTGTAATACATCATCTTGTGACTAACTCATTAGTCATTTGCTTGCAAGCCTTATTATGATGTTTATTACCGAGAGGGCCCAGAGATACCTCTCTGACATTCGGAGTGACAAATCCTATTCTTGATCTATACCAACACCACAAACACTTTCGGAAACACCTATAGAGCATCTTTATAATCACCCAGTTACATTATGACTTTTGATAGCACACAAGGTGTTCCTCTGGTATTCGGGAGTTGCATAATCTCATAGTCAGAGGAACATGTATAAGTCATGAAGAAAGCAATATCAATAAAACTAAACGATCATAATGCTAAGCTAACAAATGGGTCTAGTCCATCACATCATTCTCCTAATGACGTGATCCCGTTGATCAAATGACAACGCATGTCTATAGTTAGGAAAGTCAACCATCTCTGATGAACGAGCTAGTCAGTAGAGGCATACTAGGGACACTTTGTTTTGTCTATGTATTCACACATGTATCAAGTTTCCGGTTAATACAATTCTAGCATGAATAAAAGACATTTATCATGATATATAAGGAAATATAAACAACAACTTTATTATTGCCTCTGGGGCATATTTCCTTCAGTCTCCCACTTGCAGTAGAGTCAATAATCTAGATTACATAGCAATGATTCTAACACCCATGGAGTCTTGGTGTTGATCATGTTTTGCTCGTGGAAGAGGCTTAGTCAACGGGTCTGCAACATTCAGATCCGTATGTATTTTGCAAATCTCTATGTCTCATTCCTTGACTTGATTGCGGATGGAGTTGAAGCATCTCTCGATGTGCTTGGTTCTCTTGTGAAACCTGGATTCCTTCGCCAAGGCTATTGCTCGAGTGTTGTCACAAAAGATTTTCATTGGACCCGATGCACTAGGTATTGCACCTAGATCGGATATGAACTCCTTCATACAGACTCCTTCATTTGCTGCTTCCGAAGCAGCTATGTACTCCGCTTCACACGTAGATACCGCCACAACGCTCTGCTTGGAAATGCACCAACTAACAACTCCACCGTTCAACAAAAATACGTATCCGGTTTGTGACTTACAGTCATCCCGATCAGTGTCAAAGCTTGCATCGACATAACCGTTTACGACGAGCTCTTTGTCACCTCCATAAACGAGAAACATATCCTTCGTCCTTTTCAGGTATTTTAGGATGTTCTTGAATGATGTCCAGTGATCCACTCCTGGATTACTTTGGTACCTCCCTGCTAGACTTATAGCAAGGCACACATGAGGTCTAGTACACATCATTGCATACATGATACAACCTATGGCTGAAGCATAGGGAATGCCTTTCATTTTCTCTCTATCATCTACAGTGGTCTGATACGTCCAAAACGTATCTATAATTTCTGCTTGCTCCATGCCTCTTTTGGGTGATATTGCTATGATATTTATACACTTCCATACACTTTTGATCATATTTGGACTAACCTATTAACTCAGTGCACCCCAGTGCCAGTTTCTGTTTTCGGCTGTTTTTGTATTTCAGGTTTTCACATTACGAGAACTGCCAGGAAAAATCCAGAAAATTTATATAAAAAATCAGCGTTCCAGAAACTACCGTGCGCCTGAAGGACAGCTGGGGGGGGGCACCAGGGCTCCAGGCGCCCTGGCGGCGCCCCCCCTGGGCCGCGCCGGGGGGGGGGGGGG
>LR738714.1:38472932-38494275 GCA_902687465.1 Secale cereale | reverse complement strand
AAAGGGGGGGGGGCGCCCCCACCCTCGTGGACAGGTGGTGGCCCCCCTAGCAGATCCCTTTGGCCAGATATTTTTTATATTTTCCGAAACAGTGTTTCGTGGAGTTTCGAAGCTTTTTGAGTTGTGCAGAATAGGTCTCCAATGTTTGCTCCTTTTCCAGCCCAGAATTCCAGCTGTCGACATTCTCCCTCTTCATGTAAACCTTGTAAAATAAGAGAGAAAAGGCATAAGTATTGTGACATAACGTGTAATAATAGCCCATAGTGCAACAAATATCAACATAAAAGCATGATGCAAAATGGACATATCAACTCCCCCAAGCTTAGGCCTCGCTTTTCCTCAAGCGAAAGCCGATATCGAAAAATATGTCCACATGTTTAGTGATAGAGGTGTCGATAAAAATAAAATACGAACATGAGGGCATCATGATCATTCTTATAACAACAACACAAATAAATATATTCTCATATGACTCTTATGCTAAAGTAACAACTCATCCACAATGTCAAGTATGAATCAAAAACTTCATTGAAAACCAACAAACTATGATCTCAGTCACTGAAGCAATTACAATTTATCGCAACATCAGAAAGAGTCAATATAAGAGCTTTTCAGCAAGCCCACATACTCAACTATCATATAGTCCTTCACAATTGCTCACACTCATGCAATACTTATGGGTATGGAGTTTTAATCGGACACAGAGGAAGTGCTACCTCTTGAGCTTGCGTTGTATTCCCTCGAAGAGGAAAGGGTGATGCATCACAGTAGCGTAAGTATTTCCCTCGGTTTTTGAGAACCAAGGTATCAATCCAGTAGGAGACCACGCGCGAGTCCCTCGCACCTGCACAAACAAATAAGAACTTCGCCGCCAACGCGATAAGGGGTTGTCAATCCCTTTACGGTCACTTACGAAAGTGAGATCTGATAGAGATGATAGTTAGATATTTTTGGTATTTTTGGATATAAGAACAGAAAGTAAAAGCAGAAAAGTAAAGTATATTGTAGATTGATATATTGAGAATAGACCCGGGGGCCATAGTTTTCTCTAGTGGCTTCTCTCATGACAGAGATATTCTACGACGGGTAAACAAATTTCTAACGAGCAATTGATAGAAAAGCGAATAATTATGAGACTATCTAGGCATGATCATTATATATAGGCATCACGTCCGAGACAAGTAGACCGAAACGATTCTGCATCTACTACTATTACTCCACACATCGACCGCTATCCAGCATGCATCTAGAGTATTAAGTTCATAAGAACAGAGTAACGCCTTAAGCAAGATGACATGATGTAGAGGGATAAACTCAAACATAGTGATATAAACCCCATCTTTTTATCCTCGATGGCAACAATACAAATACGTGCCTTGCTGCCCCTACTGTCACTGGGAAAGGACATCGCAAGATTGAACCCAAAGCCAAGCACTTCTCCCATTGCAAGAACTATAGATCTAGTAGGCCAAACCAAACCAATAATTCGAAAAGACTTGCAAGAATACTACAATCATACATAAAGAGTTCAGAGAAGAACCAAATATTTCTCATAGATAATCTTGATCATAAACCCACAATTCATCGGATCTCGACAAACACACCGCAAAAAGAGATTACATCGAATAGATCTCCTCGAAGACCGAGGAGAACTTGGTATTGAGATCCAAAGAGAGAGAAGAAGCCATCTAGATACTAGCTATGGACCCAAGGGTGTGTGGTAAACTACTCACAACTCATGGTGAGGCGATGATGATGATGTAAAAGCACTCCCTGGTAGATCCCCCCTTCGGCGGAGCTCCGGAACAGGCCCCAAGATGGGATCTCACGGGAATAGAAGGTTGCGGCGGTGGAACTAGGGTTTTTTCTGTTGTTCTGATGGTTTCGGGGTACGTAGATATATATAGGAAGAAGGAGGGCACCGGGTGCCAAATGTGGGGCCCACGAGGCAGGGGGCGCGCTCTCAAGTCTCCCGTGCGTATTTTGCTCCTAAATTATCTGTCTCGAAGTTTCATTCCGTTTGGACTCCGTTTGATATTCCTTTTCTATAAAACCCTGAAATAGGCAAAAAACAGCAATCTGGACTTGGCCTTTGGGTTAATAGGTTAGTCCCAAAAATAATATAAAAGTGTATAACAAAGCCCATTAAACATCCAAAACATCATAAATAATAGCATTGAACAATAAAAAATTATAGATACGCTGGAGACGTATCAAGCATCCCTAAGCTTAATTCCTGCTCGTCTTCGAGTAGGTAAATGATAAAAACAGAATTTTTGATGTGGAATGCTAACCAACATAGTTTTTCAATGTAATTCTCTTTATTGTGGCATGAATGTTCAGATCTGAAAGATTCAAGACAAAAGTCTATATTAACATAAGAAATAATAATACTTTAAGCATACTAACAAAGCAATCAAGTCTTCTCAAAATACTATGGCTAAAGAAAGTTATCCCTGCAAAATCATATAGTCTGGCTATGCTCCCTCTTCATCACGCAAAATATTCATATCATGCACAACCCCAGTTTCATCCAAGCACTTGTTTTCATACTCTATTCTTTCAAACCTTTCAACTTTCACGCAATACATGAACGTGAGCCATGGATATAGCACTATGTGGAATAGAGAGGTGGTTGTGGAGAAGACAAAAAGGAGGGAGATAGTCTCACATCGACTAGGCGTATCAACGGGCTATGGCGATGCCCATCAATAGATATCAATATGAGTGAGTAGGGATTGCCATGCAACGGATGCACTAGAGCTAAAAATGTTTGAAAGCTCAACAAAAGAAACTAAGTGGGTGTGCATCCAACTTGCTTGCTCACGAAGACCTAGGGAATTTGAGGAAGCCCATCGTTGGAATATACAAGCCAAGTTCTATAATGTAAATTCCCACTAGTATATGAAAGTGACTAAACATGAGACTCTCTATCATGAAGAACATGGTCCTACTTTGAAGCACAAGCGTGGAAAAAGATAGTAGCAATTGCCCCTTTCTTTGTGGGCCTTTCTTTTTTTCTTTGGCCTTTTTTTTCTTTTTTTGGAGGGGCTTTCTTTATTTAGCCTTTCCTCACATGGGACAATGCTCTAATAATGATAATCATCACACTTTCATTAAATTACAACTCGATACTAGAACAAAGTATGACCTATATGAATGCCTCCGACGGTGTACCAGGATGTGCAATGAATCAAGAGTGACATGTATGAAAAATTATGCATAGTGGCCTAGCCAAAAATACGATGTCAACTACATGATCATGCATGGCAATATGACAATATGAAGCGTGTCATATGAACGGAACGGTGGAAAGTTGCATGGCAATATATCTCGGAATGGCTATGGAAATGCCATGATAGGTAGGTATGGTGGATGTTTTGAGGAAGATATATGGTGGCTGTTTTGAGGAAGGACATATAGTGGGTGTATGGTACCGACGAAAGTTGCGCGGTATAAGAGAGGCTAGCAATGGTGGAAGGGTGAGAGTGCGTAATATCCATGGACTCCACATTAGTCATAAGAACTCATATACTTATTGCAAAAATTTACGAGTCATCAAAACAAAGCAATCAACGCATGCTCCTAGGGGGGAGGTTGGTAGGAGTTATCCATCGCGCGCCCCCGACCTCCACACAAAGGAGGACACTCTACAAATACCTCATGCTCTATCTTCGTCACATAGCGGTTCACCATACGTGCATGCTACGGGAATCACTAACTTTAACACAAGCATTTCTCAATTTCATAATAACTCCACTAGCATGACTCTAATATCACTATCCTCATATCTCAAAACAATTACCAAGCATCCAACTTCTCATCATATTCAATGCACTTAGTGTGAAAGTTTTTACTACATTGATCTTGGATGCCTATCATGTTAAGACTAGTTTTATAGCCAAAGCACATTACCATGCTATTTTAATAGACTCTCAAAAGGATATAAGTGAAGCATGAGAGATCAACAATTTCTACAAAATATAATCACCACCGTGCTCTAAAAGATATAAGTGAAGCACTAGAGCAAAAATATTCAACTCAAAAGATATAAGTGAAGCACATAGAGTGTTCTATCAATTCCTAGGCCATATTTAACTCTCTCAAAAAGGTGTGTCCAGCAAGGATAATTGTGGCAAACTAACAAGGAAAGACTCAAATTATACATGACGCTCCAAGTAAAACACATATCATGTGGTGAATAAAAATATAGCTTCGAGTATAGTTACCGATAGATGAAGACAAAAGAGGGGATGCCTTCCCGGGGCATCCCGAAGCTTAGGCTCTTGGTTGTCCTTGAATTTTACCTTGGGGTGCCTTGGGCATCCCCAAGCTTAGGCTCTTGCCACTCTTTGTTCCATAGTCCATCAAAGCAATACTCAAAACTTGAAAACTTCACAACACAAAACTTATACACAAATCTCGTGAGCTCCGTTAGTATAAGAAAACAAACCACTACTCAAAGGTACTGCAATGAATTCATTCTTTGTTTATATTGGTGTTAAACCTACTGTATTACAACTTCTCTATGATTCATACTTCCCAATACTACTCATAGATGCATTGAAATAAGCAAACAACACACGAAAAACAGAATCTGTCAAAAACAGAATAGTCTGTAGTAATCTGTAACTTTCGCATACTTCTGTAGCTCCAATTTTTTTTGAAATAAATTGGTAAACGTGAGGAATTTGTCTATTAATCATCTGCAAAAAGAATCAACTAAATAGCACACTCCAGTAAAATCTAGTGACCATTCTAGCGAGCGCTAACGATTCTATTTTTCACAGCAAGATCATATAAACTTCACACAAGTCTTCCCAAAGGTTCTACTTGGCACAAACACTAATTAAAACACAAAACCACATCTAAACAGAAGCTAGATGCAATATTTATTCCTAAACAGAAGCAAAAACAAAAAAATATAAAATTGGGTTGCCTCCCAACAAGCGCTATTGTTTTACGCCCCTAGCTAGGCATGATACATGGATAGATCTTGGTATTGCCATCTTTGGAAGGAAATCCATAAGTGGCCCTCATAATAGATTCATATGGTAATTCGATTTTCTTCCTAGGGAAGTGTTCCATGCCTTTCCTTCACGGAAATTGGAATCTAATATTTCCTTCCTTCATATCAATAATTGCACCAATCGTTCTAAGGAAAGGTCTACCAAGAATAATAGGACATGAAGGATTGCAATCTATATCAAGAACAATGAAATGTACGGGCACATAATTCCTATTGGTAACAATAATAACATCATTAATCCTTCCCATAGGTTTCTTAATAGTGGAATCCGCAAGATGCAAATTTAAAGAACAATCATCAAGCTCATGGAACCCTAGCAAATCACACAAAGTTTTTGGGATAGTGGAAACACTTGCACCCAAATCACACAAAGAAAAGCATTCAAGATCTTTAATTTTTATTCTAATAGTAGGTTCCCACTCATCATAAAGCTTTCTAGGGATAGAAACTTCTAATTCAAGTTTTTCTTCATAAGATTGCATCAAAGCATCAACTATGTGTTTGGTAAAAGCTTTATTTTGACTATAAGCATGCGGAGAGTTTAGTACGGATTGCAACAAGGAAATACAATCAATCAAAGAGCAATTATCATAATTGAATTCCTTGAAATCCAAAGTAGTGGGTTCATCACTATGCAAAGTTTTAATCTCTTCAATCCCACTTTTAACAATTTTAGCATCAAGATCTAAAAACTCCGAATCATTGGGACACCTCAAAGTAGACTCATCTACAATCCTATCTTTATCAAGATTCATACTAGAAAACAAGGATCTAATAGGAGACACATCAATAACTTGCAGATCTTCATTTTTATTTTCATGCTCTTCCGGTTTAGCAGCCATCTTATTAACTAAGGTGGACCGTTTATCCGAAATTTGGGCTATTAAGTTCTCAAGATGAGCAAACTGAGATTTCAAACCATAAAATTCCTTAGACATATCATCAAGGTTTTTATTCATGTATTCCATAAAAAATTTCTGTTCTTTAAGCTCGTTTATGAAGAAATCATTGTGCTCAAATTGTATAATCATAAAATGTCTAACATTGTTTTCAATCTCCTCCAGCCTCTTGAGGTGAGGGTCAACACTGATAGCGAGAGCCATAGTGACAAGCAAGCAAACCAACACACAAGCAAACAAGAAGCAAGCGAACGATAAACACATGGCAGAAGAAGGGCAAATAAAACGGCAAGGGTGAAGTGGGGGAGAGGAAAACGAGAGGCAAATAAATGTAATGCGAAGGATAAGGGTTTGTGATGGGTACTTGGTATATGACTTTTGCGTAAGCTTCCCCGGCAACGGCGCCAGAAATTCTTCTTGCTACTTCTCAAGCTTGCGTTGTATTCCCTGAAGAGGAAAGGGTGATGCATCACAGTAGCGTAAGTATTTCCCTTAGTTTTTGAGAACCAAGATATCAATCCAGTAGGAGACCACGCGCGAGTCCCTCGCACCTGCACAAACAAATAAGAACTTCACAGCTAACGCGATAAGGGGTTGTCAATCCCTTTACGGTCACTTACGAAAGTGAGATCTGATAGAGATGATAGTTTGATATTTTTGGATTTTTGGATATAAGAATAGAAAGTAAAAGCAAAAAAGTAAAGTAGATTGTAGATTGATATGTTGAGAATAGACCCGGGGGCCATAGTTTTCTCTAGTGGCTTCTCTCATGATAGCGATATTCTACGGCGGGTAAACAAATTACTGTCGAGCAATTGATAGAAAAGCGAATAATTATGAGAATATCTAGGCATGATCATTATATATAGGCATCACGTCCGAGACAAGTAGACCGAAACGATTCTGCATCTAGTACTATTACTCCACACATGGACCGCTATCCAGCATGCATCTAGAGTATTAAGTTCATAAGAACAGAGTAACGCCTTAAGTAAGATGACATGATGTAGAGGGATAAACTCAAACATAGTGATATAAACCCCATCTTTTTATCCTCGATGGCAACAATACAATACGTGCCTTGCTGCCCCTACTGTCACTGGGAAAGGACACTGCAAGATTGAACCCAAAGCCAAGCACTTCTCCCATTGCAAGAACTATAGATCTAGTAGGCCAAACCAAACCAATAATTCGAAGAGACTTGCAAGGATACTATAATCGTACATAAAGAGTTCAGAGAAGAACCAAATATTTCTCATAGATAATCTTGATCATAAACCCACAATTCATCGGATCTCGACAAACACACCGCAAAAAGATATTACATCGAATAGATCTCCTCGAAGACCGAGGAGAACTTGGTATTGAGATCCAAAGAGAGAGAAGAAGCCATCTAGATACTAGCTATGGACCCAAAGGTCTGTGGTAAACTACTCACAACTCATGGTGAGGCGATGATGATGATGTAGAAGCACTCCGTGGTAGATCCCCCCTCCGGCGGAGCTCCGGAACAGGCCCCAAGATGGGATCTCACGGGAACAAAAGGTTGCGGCGGTGGAACTAGGGTTTTTTCCGTTGTTCTGATGGTTTTGGGGTACGTAGATATATATAGGAAGAAGGAGGGCACCGAGGGCCAAACGTGGGGCCCACGAGGCAGGGGGCACGCCCTGTAGGGGGGGGGGCGCCCCCACCCTCATGGACGCCACGTGTGCCCTATTCCGTGGTTCTCAAGTCTCCCTTGCGTATTTTGCTCCAAAAATATCTCTCCCGAAGTTTCATTCCGTTTGGACTCCATTTGATATTCCTTTTCTGTAAAACCCTGAAATAGGCAAAAAACAACAATCTGGACTGGGCCTTTGGGTTAATAGGTTAGTCCCAAAAATAATATAAAAGTGTATAACAAATCCCATTAAACATCCAAAACATCATAAATAATAGCATGGAACAATAAAAAATTATAGATACGTTGGAGACGTATCAGGAAGATAGGGGCTTGGTATTGCCTCCCAACCTTTTACCTCAAGGGTAATGTCAATAGTAATAGACCATGATAACTTACATCCAATTGGGTATATATGTCAGGATCTTTCCAACACAATGTGCTTGCCAAAGGATAAAATGTAAAAAGGAAAGGTGATTTTCACCTTGACTCTTATAAGGCAAGAATAATATATTGGCCCTTCGGAGAGGGAAACCGAGGTTGTCATGTGCTTTTTTGGTTGGATGCACAAAATCTTAGCGCAAAAGAACGTCACTTTATATTGCCACTTGTGATAAGGACCTTTATTATGCAGTCCGTCGCTTTTATTACTTCCGTATCACAAGATCGTATAAAGCTTATTTCCTCCACACTAATAAATCATACATATTTTTAGAGAGTTTGCAATAGTGACAACTTACTTGAATGATCTTACTCAATCCATAGGTAGGTATGGTGGACTCTCATGGCAAAACTGGGTTTAAGGGTGCATGGAAGCACAAGTAGTATCTCTACTTGGTGTAAGGAGTTTTGGCTAGCATGAGGGTGAAAGGCAAGCTCAACATGTTGGATGATCCATGACAATATACTTTATTTCGAATATAAGAAAACATAACCCATTATGTTGTCTTCCTTGTCCAACATCAACTCTTTAGCATGTCATATTTTAATGAGTGCTCACAATCATAAAAGATGTCCAAGATAGTATATTTGTATATGAAACCTCTCTTTCTTTATTACTTGCTATTAATTGCAACGATGACCAAAACTATGTTTGTCAACTCTCAACAACTTTTATTCATCATACTCTCTATATGTGAAGTCATTACGTCCCATAAGATCAATATGATCTCTTTGATACTTTTTATATTTTCTTTTATTCTCTCATGACCAAAGTGAGGAAATAAAGCCCTTGACTAAACACTAATCTTTATTATATAGCTCACGGACTTGATTACAAAGGTAAGGATCAAAAAGCAAAAGCTCACAACTAGATCATGCTAACTTTATTCTACTAGATCAAGATATTACCAAAAGGATCGGACTACTAGATCAAGATATTACCAAAAGGAGTGTGATGGTGATATGATACCGGGGCACCTCCCACAAGATTGGCAGTTGCCAAGGGGAGTGCCCATACCCATATGATTATGCCTCCCTCTTTGAAGTTGGTGATGATGGGGTTATTGATGATGTAGGCTTGTCGTCCATCTTCCAAGGCATGGCCTCACCATCGTAGAAGGATGATCGAGTCTCCGGGATCCTCAAATCTGCAGCCAAACTCATCTTCTTGAATCTATATTCATACTCGCAGTTTTGGTTTTGCAGGTCATAGATCTGGGCCTGGAGGTGTCCGATTTTCTCTTTGAGATTGGAGATGGCTTCCCCGAAGATCCTTGCGTCCAGCTTGTGGTTGTTGGCGAGATCCGTGATCATCATGTGGTTGGCGTTGAGTCCTCGTTCCACCATACCTTGGCACTTGAAAACTTGCTGCTCCATTGCTACGAGTCTCGTCTCCACGCTTCCGGTCCTCCTTGGCCCCTCAACATCGCGGATGTGCATCACCCCTTCACGCAACTCCATGGTTTGAGGGTGATGCATCACCTTCGCGAGGTAGGGGTTGATGACCCTCTCGAAGAACTTGTCCTTAGGGGTGTTGGAAGACGCCATGATGATCTAAATCTGTCAGAAACAACAGCTCGAAACAAAAACAGAGGATTTTTGCGTGATACGGGGGTCAAAACCTTCGGGAGAATATATAATGAATTTTTACCGACCAAAAGAAGTAACGTGCAAGAAATTGGAGTCCTGGAGGCACATGAGGTGCCCATGACGCAGGGGGCGCGCCCAGGGGAAGGGGGCGCGCCCTCCACCCTCGTGGATGCCTCGTGTCTCTTCCGGACCGCCTCTTATTTTTCTATTTTTCTAAATATTCCAAAATGGTTAAAAATTGCCATTAGAACTATTTTGGAGTCGGTTTACTTACCGTACTACATACCTCTTCCTTTTTGGAGTCTGAATCATTCTGGAAAGTGTCCCTTATGTATTCCCCCGGGGTTACGGTTTCAATAACGTTGGTTTCAACATTTATAGGGTTACCCGAGATATAATGTTTGATTCTTTGACCATTCACCACCTTCGGATTTGTGCCTTCAAAGTTGTTGATTTTTATGGCACCGGAACGATAGACCTCCTCGATAACGTAAGGACCTTCCCATTTAGAGAGAAGTTTTCCTGCAAAAAATCTTAAACGAGAGTTGTATAGCAAGACATAATCACCTACGTTATAAACTCACGCTTTTGTATCCTTTTGTCATGCCATATTTTAACCTTTTCTTTAAACAGCTTGGCATTCCCATAAGCTTGGGTTCTCCATTCATCAAGCGAGCTAATGTCAAATAACCTCTTCTCACCGGCAAGTTTGAAATCATAATTGAGCTCTTTAATAGCCCAGTATGCCTTATGTTCTAGCTCGAGAGGTAAGTGACATGCTTTTCCATAAACCATCTTATATGGAGACATACCCATAGGATTTTTGTATGCAGTTCTATAGGCCCATAATGCATCATCAAGTTTCTTGGACCAATTGTTTCTAGACCTATTAATTGTCTTTTGCAAAATTAATTTCAACTCTCAATTACTTAATTCTACTTGACCACTAGTCTGTGGGTGATAAGGGGATGCAATTCTATGGTTAACATCATACTTAGCAAGCATTTTACGGAAAGCACCATGAATAAAGTGTGAACCACCATCAGTCATTAAGTATCTAGGGACTCCAAACCTCGGAAAAATAACTTCTTTAAGCATCTTAATAGAGGTGTTGTGATCAGCACTACTAGTTGGAATAGCTTCCACCCACTTAGTAACGTAATCAACAACAATAAAAATATATGTGTACCCATTTGAGGAAGGAAACAGTCCCATATAATCAAAGCCCTAGACATCAAACAGTTCAATAACAAGTGAATAATTCATAGGCATTTCTTGACGTCTACTAATATTAAAAATTCTTTGACATTCATCACAAGATAAAACAAACTTACGAGCATCCTTGAAGAGAGTAGGCCAATAAAAACCAGATTGCAATACCTTATGTGTAGTTCTATCTCCAGCATGGTGTCCTCCATAAGCTTCGGAGTGGCATTTGTGTAGGATATGTTCCTATTCATCCTGAGGTACACAACGTCTAATATACCATCTACTCCTTCTTTATAAAGGTGTGGGTCATCCCAGAAGTAATGCCTCAAATCATAGAAGAACTTTTTGTTTTGTTGGTATGTGAAGCTAGGTGGTATAAACTTAGTAACAATGTAATTAGCATAATCAACATACCATGGAGTAGTACGAGAAGTATTTATGACAGCTAATTGTTCATCAGGAAAGCTATCATCAATAGGTTGTGGGTCATCAAGAATATTCTCTAGCCTAGACAAGTTGTCTGCAACGGGGTTCTCAGCTCTCTTCCTATCAATAATATTCAAATCAAATTCTTGTAGCTAGAGAACCCATCTAATAAGTCTAGGTTTAGCATCTTTCTTTTCCATAAGGTATTTGATAGCAGCATGATCAGTGTGAATAGTTACTTTAGAATCAACAATATAAGGTCTAAACTTATCACAAGAAAATACAACTGCTAAAAATTCCTTCTCAGTAGTAGCATAATTTCTCTGGGCACTATCTAGGGTTTTACTAGCATATTGGTTAACATTCAATTTCTTATCAACCCTTTGTCCTAGAACCACACCCACAACATAATCACTAGCATCGCACATAATCTCAAAGGGTAAATTCCAGTCAGGAGGCTGGATAATAGGTGCAGAGATCAATGCTTTCTTAAGTATTTCAAATGCTTCCAAACAATCATCATCAAAGACAAAAGGAACATCTTTTTGTAAGAGATTAGTCAGAGGCCTGGAGATTTTGGAGAAGTCCTTAATGAACCTCCTATAAAACCTGACACGACCAAGGAAACTTCGTATACCTTTGATGTCCTTGGGACACCACATCTTTTCAATAGCATCAACCTTAGCCTTGTCAACTTCAATACCTCTTTCAGAAATTTTATGTCCCAAGACAACGCCTTCATTAACCATAAAGTGACACTTCTCCCAATTCAAGACAAGATTAGTTTGTTCACATCTGTGTAAAACTCGATCAAGGTTGCTCAAGCAATCATCAAAAGAAGTTCCGTAAATGGAGAAATCATCCATGAAAACCTCAACAATCTTTTCACAAAAATAAGATAATATAGCCATCATGCATCTTTGAAAGCTAGCAGGTGTATTACATAAAGCAAAAGGCATACGTCTATAAGCAAAGGTACCGAAAGGACAAGTAAAAGTAGTCTTTTCTTGATCCCCTTTTGACACAGGTATTTGAGAGAAACCAGAATAGACATCTAGAAAGCAAAAATGAGTATGTTTGGATAAACTCTCTAGCATTTTATCAATAAAAGGCAAAGGGTAATGATATTTCTTAGTAGCTTTACTTAATTTGCGGAAATCAATTACCATCCTATAACCTGTAACAATTCTTTGTGGGATCAATTCATCTTTATCATTAGGAACAACAATCATATCTCCCTTCTTAGGGACACAATGGACATGACTTACCCACTGGCTATCAGCAACTGGATAGATAATACCTGCCTCTAGAAGCTTTAGTATTTCCTTCCTTACCACTTCGTTCATCTTAGGATTTAACCGTCGTTGATGATCAATAACCGGTTTAGCGTCGTCTTCCAATTTTATCTTGTGTTGGCATAGAGTGGGACTAATGCCCTTAAGATCATCCAGAGTATATCCAATAGCCGCACGATGCTTCTTCAAAGTTTTCAATAATTTTTCTTCTTCCTGCTCTGAAAGGTTAGCACTAATAATAACAGGATATATCTTCTTTTCATTGAGGAAAACAAACTTAAGATTATCAGGTAATGGTTTAAGTTCAAACACGGGATCACCCTTGGGTGGAGGAGAATCCCCTAGGATTTCAACAGGCAAGTTGTTTTTCAATGCGGGTCCCTGCTTAAAGATTATTCCATCTATTTCTCTTCTCTCATTCATAAACATATCATTCTCATGGTGTAGCAGATATTGTTCTAAAGGACGTTAGGAGGCACATCAATAGAAGAAAGACCAATAATTTCATCCTTACTAGGTAATTCTTTATCATGGGGTTGTTTACGAAATTTAGAAAAGTTAAAATCATGAGACATATCCCCTAAACCAACAGTAACAATATCTTTTACGCAATCTATCTTAGCATTAACAGTATTCAAGAATGGTCTACCAAATATAATGGGACAAAAATTATCTTGTGGGGAACTAAGAATAAGAAAATCAGCAGGGTATTTAACCTTCCCACACAAGACTTCAACATCTCTACCAATCCCAACTTGTGAAATAGTGTCTCTATTGGCAAGCTTAATAGTGACATCAATACCTTCTAACTCAGCGGGTGCAATATCGTGCATAATTTCTTTATATAAGGAATGAGGTATTATACTAGCACTAGCACCTACATCACATAAACCATGATAACAATGATCTCCCATTTTAACAGAAATAACAGGCAAGCCTACAACAGGTCTATGTTTATTCCTAGTATCGGGTTTGGCTATTCTAGCAGCTTCCTCTTGGAGGAAAATAACATGTCCATCTAAATTTTCAACCAAGAGATCTTTAACCATAGCAACACTAGGTTCAACTTTAATTTTCTCAGAGGGTGTAGGTTTCCTAGTATTACTCTTACGAACCACAGTTGAAGCTTTAGCATGATCCTTTATTCTAACAGGGAAAGGTGGTTTTTCAATATAAGTAGTAGGAACAATAGGATCAATATTATAAGTGATAGTCTTTTCTTCAACTTTAACAGGTTCAACTACTTTTTTACTTCAATGGGAGGATGGTATTTAAACCACTTCTCCTTAGGGAGGTCAACATGAGTAGCAAATGATTCACAGAAAGAAGCTACTATCTCAGAGTCAAGTCCATATTTAGTGCTAAATTCACGGAAAACATTGTTATCCATAAAAGCTTTAACACAATCAAACTTAGGGGTCATACCTAACTCCTTACCTTCATCGAGATCCCAATCTTCAGAGTTGCGTTTAATTCTTTCCAATAAATCCCATTTGAATTCAATAGTTTTCATCATAAAAGAACCAACACAAGAATTATCGAGCATGGAGCGATTATTGAGAGAAAGCTGAGCATAAAAATTTTGAATGATCATTTTTCTTGAGAGCTCATGATTGGGACATGAATATAACATTGACTTAAGCCTCCCCCAAGCTTGAGCGATACTTTCTCCTTCGCGAGGCCAAAAATTATATATATAATTACGATCACGATGAACCTGATGCATAGGGTAGAACTTCTGATGAAATTCCAACTTCAGTCGATTATAGTTCCATGATCCAATATCATCACATAGCCTAAACCATGTCAATGCATCTCCCTTCAAAGATAAAGGGAAGACCTTCTTCTTGATAACATCCTCGGGCATACCTGCAAGCTTAAATAATCCACAAACTTCATCCACATAGATTAGGTGCAAATCGGGATGCAGTGTTCCATCTCCTCTAAAGGGATTATCTAGCAGTTTCTCTATCATACCCAAAGAAATTTCAAAGCAAACATTTTCAGTAGGTTCAGTAGGTTGAGGAGGAACTCTTTGCTCTACTGGTCGGGGTGAAGATACCCCGAACAAGCCCCTCAAAGGATTATGAGCCATAATAACAAGTGACAATAAATTTCAGCACACTATATAAATTTTTCCTTACCAAATTCCACTTACCAAAGGCGCTTCACTCCCCAGCAACGGCTCTAGAAAAGAGTCTTGATGACCCACAAGTGTAGGGGATCTATCGTAGTCCTTTCGATAAGTAAGAGTGTCGAACCCAATGAGGAGCAGAAGGAAATGATAGGCAGTTTTCAGTAAGGTATTTTCTGCAAGCACTGAAATTACGGGTAACATATAATTTTGTGATAAGGTAATTGGTAGCAAGTGACAAATAGTAAAAGTAATTAAGGTGCAGCATGATGGCCCAATCCTTTTTGTAGCAAAGGATAATCCTGTACAAACTCTTATATGAAGGAAAACGCTCCCGAGGACACATGAGAATTATCGTCAAGCTAGTCTTCATCACGATCATATGATTCACGTTCGGTACTTTGATAATTTGATATGTGGGTGGACCGGTGCTTGGGTGCTGCCCTTACTTGGACAAGCATCCCACTTATGATTAACCTCTATTGCAAGCATCCGCAACTACAAAAGAAGTATTAAGGTAAACCTAATCGTAGCATGAAACATATGGATCCAAATCCGCCCCTTACGAAGCAACGCATAAACTAGGGTTTAAGCTTCTGTCACTGTAGCAACCCATCACCTACTTATTACTTCCCAATGCCTTCCTCTAGGCCCAAACAATGGTGAAGTGTCATGTAGTCGACATTCACATGACACCACTAGAGGAAAGACAACATACATCTCATCAAAATATCGAACGAATACCAAATTCATATGACTACTCATAACAAGACTTCTCCCATGTCCTCAGGAACAAAAGTAACTACTCACAAGACATAATGTTGTTCATGATCAGAGGGGTATTAATATGCATAATAGATCTGAACATACGATCTTCCACCAAGTAAACCAACTAGCATCAACTACAAGGAGTAATCAACACTACTAGCAACCCACAGGTACCAATCTCAGGTTTGGGTACAAAGATTGGATACAAGAGATGAACTAGGGTTTGAGAGGAGATAGTGCTGGTGAAGATGTTGATGAAGATAACCCTCCCCAAGATGGGAGAGTTGTTGGTGATGACGATGGCGATGATTTCCCCCTCCGGCAGGGAAGTATCCCCGACAAAACAGCTCCGCCGGAGCCCTATATTGGTTCCGCCAAGGTTCTGCCTCGAGACGGCGGCGTCTGGTCCCAAAACCTCCTTATGATTTTTTCTAGGTCAAAACACCTCATATAGGAGAAGATGGGCATCGGTGGGTCACCGGCTGGCCCACGAGGCAGGGGCGCGCCCAGAGGGGGGGGGGGGCGCCGCCACCCTCGTGGACAGGTAGTGCCCCCCCTGGCAGATCCCTTTCGCCGGATATTTTTTATATTTTCTGAAATGGTGTTTCGTGGAGTTTCAGAGCTTTTTGAGTTGTGCAGAATAGGTCTCCAATGTTTGCTCCTTTTCTAGCCCAGAATTCCAGCTGCCGGCATTCTCCCTCTTCATGTAAACCTTGTAAAATAAGAGAGAAAAAGGCATAAGTATTGTGACATAACGTGTAATAACAGCCCACAGTGCAATAAATATCAACATAAAAGCATGATGCAAAATGGACGTATCACCCACTAAGGCTCATTACTTCCCCGGGGGGTTCCGGTAACCCCTCCGGCACTCCGGTTTTACCCGAAACTATCCGGAACACTTTCGGTGTCTGAATAACATGGTCCAATATATCAATATTCATGTCTCGACCATTTCGAGACTCATCGTCATGTCCGTGATCTCATCCGGGACTCCGAACAACATTCGGTCATCAAATCACGTAAACTGATAATATAAATCCTCATCGAACGTTAAGCGTGCGGACCCTACGGGTTCGAGAACTATGTAGACATGACCGAGACACATCTCCGGTCAATAACCAATAGCGGCACCTGGATGCTCATATTGGTTCCTACATATTCCACGAAGATCTTTATCGGTCAAACCGCATAACAACATACATTGTTACCTTTGTCATCGGTATGTTACTTGCTCGAGATTTGATCGTTGGTATCATCATACCTAGTTCAATCTCGTTACCGAGAAGTCTCTTTACTCGTTCTATAATACATCATCTCGTGACTAACTCATTAGTCATTTGCTTGCAAGGCTTATTATGATGTGTATTACCGAGAGGGCCCAAAGATACCTCTCCGACATTCGGAGTGACAAATCCTATTCTTGATCTATGCCAACACCACAAACACTTTCGGAAACACATGTAGAGCATCTTTATAATCACCCAGTTACATTGTGACGTTTGATAGCACACAAAGTGTTCCTCCCGTATTCGGGAGTTGCATAATCTCATAACCATAGGAACATGTATAAGTCATGAAGAAAGCAATAGCAATAAAACCAAACGATCATAGTGCTAAGCTAACAGATGGGTCTTGTCCATCACATCATTCTACTAATGATGTGATCCCGTTGATCAAATGACAACACATGTCTATGGTTAGGAAACTGTTGAGTATAAGGATTATTAGGAAGTATAGGATAGACTAGGATTTGATCCTGCCTTGTCTTGTACTCCAAGTTGGTCTTTGTACTCCTATATATATATGCCCACGGGGCTCAAGCAATACAACAACTATTCCACCAAACATCTCTCTCCCTTCTAACATGGTATCTATCGCAAGTCGATCCTAAACCCTAGCCGCCACCGCTTCCGCACCCGCGCGCCGCCCCCGGGGCGGTCGGCCTCCACGACCGCCGCCGGGGGCTGCGCCGCCCGTACCTAGAGTTCGTCCGCCGGTCATGTTGACCGGCTGCCCTAGAGAGTCTTTTTCCCGAGCCCTTGCTCTGGGTTTTTTCTCTCTCCCGTCGGTCATCTTGATCGGCGGTTTCTTTTTGGTTTTCCGATCTAAGATCGGTTTTTGTCGCCCGTCGCCGCCGTCAACCTCACGCGCCTCTACTCCGACTTCGGCTGCGACTGGCCGGCTACTTCACCGACTCGGTGGCCTCACGTGGCAGGCGGCCTGTCAAGGCCGTCATGCACGCGCCGGCCCGCCCGTCGCCCTGCACCGGCCGTCACCGCCCTGCTCCGACCGGGGCACCTGCATCGCCCACCCGGCGGACTCACACCATGCGGCGGCCAATCATAGCCGTTGTTTGCGTGCCGGTCCGCCCATCTATCTTCACCACCCGCCTCCGTCATGTCTGCACGACGGCCCTGCGGTCTACCTCACCGGCCTCGTCTCCGGCGGCATCAGGCTCATCGGCTGCCTCAACTCGGGCGCCGCTGCTCCGTTGGTCGCTCGGGCCTCGCTGCCCGGACACCGGCGCCGCTTTGGCAGCCCGGGTGCCGACGCTGACGTCCCATGCCGTCCGCCGTCGCCGGCCTCATCCAGGACTCTGCCGCCACCACGCCTCCATCGAGCGGCGTCCCCGGCCTCGCGCGCGATCGGCTTGATCACCCGCTCGCCGCCGCGATCCGCCTCATCTACGCCGTTGGACCAACCTGGCCCGTTGGTTGCGCGCGCCTCCACAGGTTCCGTGAAGATTGTCCCGAGTTCAGCGCGCCCCTCCGCCGATCGAGCATCGTGCTGCCGCTGCGTCGCCCCGTCGGGCTGCAGCGCCGCCGCCCCGTGGTTCTCCTTGCGGCTGCATCGACTTGTGCTTCGCCGCTGCGTCGGCCCTTCGGGACATAGCGCCGCGATACACGGTCCCCGCCGCCGCCCCGAGGCCGTCCCCGCGGTTGCACCGACTCGCGAACCGCCATTGCGTCGCCCCTTCGGGCCGCAGCGTTGCGGCCCGCGGTCCCCGCCGTCGCCTCGAGGTCTTCCCGCCGTCGCCCCGACCCGCTTGCCGCCGCTGCGTTGCCCCTTCGGGCCATAGCGCTGCGGCCCGCGGTCCACTCTGTCGTCATCGCGCATCGACTTCCCGTGGTATGCGCCGCGCCATCTCCCTTGGCATGGGAACATCATCGTCCGCGCCAGTCTTCGTCACGCTGTCAGGGTTCTTCGCCTACTTTGAGCACCGCCGCCGCACTCCTAACCTAGCCGCCGCCGCCGCTCTTCTTTGGCCGCCGCCGCCGCCGCTACCTTCGTAGCCGCCGCAGTCGCCCGTCCACCCCCTTCGTCTTCGTCCAAGCACCAGCCCGTCGCCAGCGTCGCCGTCATCTACCCCGACCACTTCGTCTACTCCGACCACCGTTGGTGACATCGGCCCCGCGCCGATGGACGCCGTAATCGTCGTTGAGTTCTTCTCTGCTGGCCCCTCCGACTTCTTCAACATGGCATACAGCTCGTGCAGGTCCCTCGTCTACACATGCCCGGTGCTGGCAACACCGAAGCGTGCCTTCATCCACGACGTGTCCTCGGGCCTGGCAAGCCTGGTCGGCGCTTCGTCAACTACGTCTTTCTCCGTCTACGCATGCCCGGTGCTAGCAACACCAGTGCGTGCCTTCGTCTACGATGTGTCCCCGGGCTTGGCAAACCCGCCGCGACTCGTCGTCAACAACATCTTCTTCCCAGCGCACCACTACTTCGACACCACAACGCCCATGCTAACTCGGCGCCCCCTTGCGCCCGCGGCTCCACGGCGACTCCCTCGACAACGGCTACCCCGACTCGACACCGACCATGGTGTTATTCGCACAGCTACCTCGACTACGGCTACACCACCTACACTCTCGGCTACATCGACAAACGGCACAAAGGGCTACCGCCTGCTTGAGCAACCTCACCGGTCTTCATTCCAGCCACGACTCCGCGATGCATCGACCGTTACGACTGTGGGGGGTGTCCGTTGGCTTGCCTTCAAATTCTTCTCCAGTCTCACCGTCTGCGTCGCTACCGTTGTGACTGCGGGGGTATGTTGAGTATAAGGATTATTAGGAAGTATAGGATAGACTAGGATTTGATCCTGCTTTGTCTTGTACTCCAAGTTGGTCTTTGTACTCCTATATATATATGCCCACGGGGCTCAAGCAATACAACAACTATTCCACCAAACATCTCTCTCCCTTCTAACAGAAACTCAATCATCTTTGATTAATGAGCTAGTCAAGTAGAGGCATACTAGGGACACTCTGTTTTGTCTATGTATTCACACATGTTTCAAGTTTCCGGTTAATACAATTCTAGCATGAATAAAAGAAATTTATCATGATATATAAGGAAATATAAATAACAACTTTATTATTGCCTCTAGGGCATATTTCCTTCAGTGCAATCCTTTCTTAAGTCAGAAAAATGTTTGTATTTCTGCCCCACCCGCGGACGCGTTTGAAAAAAACGAGTCGATTGAGTGCGCCTCCCACCCCTATCTGGATCCACGCCTCCTCGTCGCCGGCCCGCTTCCTCCACCACGCCATTCCTCACCGTGTCGCCTCCCCACACCCCGGCCTGCCTCCTCTCTGTTGCCCCCTCTGCCCCGCGCCGTCCAAGTCCACCGGGCATGGCTCACCGATGCTACCTCTTGAGCTTGCATTGGTTTTTCCCTTGAAGAGGAAAGGGTGATGCAGCAAAGGAGAGTAAGATTTCCCTCAGTTTAAGAACCAAGGTATCAATCCAGTAGGAGACAACGCGCAAATCGCCAAATACTTGCACAAACAATAAACAACTTGCACCCAACACAATAAAGGGGTTGTCAATCCCTTCGCGGTTACTTGCAAAAGTGAGATCTGATAGAGATAAATGAACTGTAAAGTAAATATTTTTGGTATTTTGGTTTATAGATTGGAAAGTAATGTTGTAAAATAGTAGATCAGAAACTTATATGATGGAAAATACACCCGGGGGCCATAGGTTTCACTAGAGGCTTCTCTCAAGATAGCAAATATTACGATGGGTAAGCAAATTACTGCCAAGCAATTGATAGAAGAGCGCATAATTATGACGATATCTAAGGCAATGATCATGAATATAGGCATCACGTCCGTGTCAAGTAGACCGACTCCTGCCTGCATCTACTACTATTACGCCACACATCGACTGAAACGATTCTGCATCTAGATTATTAAGTTCATAAAGAACAGAGTAACGCATTAAGTAAGATGACATGATGTAGCGGAATTAATTCAAGCAATATGATGAAAACCCCATCTTGTTATCCTTAATGGCAACAATACAATACGTGTCATGTCCCTTTCTGTCACTGGGATTGAGCACCACAAGATTGAACCCAAAGCAAAGCACTTCTCCCATTGCAAGAAAAACCAATATACTTGGCCAAACCAAACCGATAGTTCGAAGAGAATTACTAAGATATCAAATCATGCATATAAGAATTCAAAGAAGACTCAAATAATATTCATAGATAAGCTAATCATAAATTCACAATTCATCGGATCTTGGCAAACACACTGCAAAAGAAGATTATATCGGATAGATCTCCAAGAACATCGAGGAGAACATGGTATTGAGAATCAAAGAGAGAGAAGAAGCCATTTAGCTACTAGATATGGACCTGTAGGGTCTGTGGTAAACTACTCACGCTTCATCGGAAGGGCAATGGTGTTGATGTAGATGCCCTTTGTGGTCGAATCCTCCTCCGGCAGAGTACCAGAAAATGCCTCCAGATGGGATCTCGTGGATACAAAAAGTTACGGCATTGGAAAAGTGGTTTCGATGCCCCATCTAAGGTTTCTTAATATATGTGAATATATATGCGGAAGAAATAGGTTCGTGGAGTGACGGGGGGGG
>LR738714.1:38456580-38472827 GCA_902687465.1 Secale cereale | reverse complement strand
GGGGGGGGCACAAGGGTGGGGGGCGCGCCCTACCCCCCAGGGCGCGCCCTTCATCCTTGTGACCGCCTCGTGGCTTTCCTCACGTGTACTCCAAGTTCTCTGGATGTCTTCTGGTCCAAGAAAAATCCTCATAAAGTTTCGTTCCGTTTGTTCTCCGTTTGATATTCCTTTTCTGCGAAACTCAAAACAAGGAAAAAACAGAAACTGGCACCGGGCTCTAGGTTAATAGGTTAGTCCCAAAAATAATATAAAATAGCATATTAATGCATAAAAACATCCAAAAAGATAATATAATAGCATGGAACAATAACAATTTATAGATACATGGGAGACGTATCAACCGACGCCGAGGCCCAGGCCGCCGCGCTCCGGGTCTGCATCGGTCGGCTCGAGCACGCGCTGCCGACCGCGATGGGCTACTTAACACTCTCCTCGCCGCTGCCACGGGCAACGGATGGGAGGAGGAGGAGGGCGCACGGGAGGCGGGCAACACCAGAATCAGTGCATGCCAGATCCGGCCGAGGGTTATGGCGACACGAACGCGGAGGCTCTAGCCATGGCCACCGCGTTGTATGCCCCGCACCTGCTTGCCGAGCACTGCCTCACTGGATCACATGTTGTTTGATTCACTGTTTGGTTGAAGTGCATACTAATTACAACTTCTACCATGCTGATTCGCTGCAGATAGAAGTGATGGTGAGGGTTGTGGATGGGTCTTCGTCCGTTGCGGCGAATGAGTCGAGGTGAACGCATGCAATGTTCATCATGCTTAACAGGTAATGTCACATCAACTCAATTTCTTCAAAAATTGTATATTGGCTTCATCCTGCTTTCTTTTCGCAAATACATGTTCAGTTTTTCTATTTGTTTTTTGGCTGATTTTCTTTTGGTTTTTTATCCATGAGGATGTGATAAAAATAATTAGCAAACACAGACTAATGTGAGGTTTAGCATTACGCGTAACTTTATGCAAGTACACCTAATAAGTAGCCTTTTCCACTGCTCTAGGATTTTTATGTGGGTAATGGTGTGATCTTTGTACAGACTATATATGTTGATGAAATACATGTCACGCTGAAAAAGAGCATGTCCAAGATAAGGCAATGGAACCGTCATATGGTGCATACTAGGGACAAAAAATGCTTATGGTGTAAAGGGTTTTTGAGCAGAGGGACACCCGTGAGATCTCTTGGTGGTGTTCGGACTTAGCCGCCAGTGATGTGGCCTTGATTGTAGCCATGGACAGTTGTTGGAGATGAGCGAGGCTAGGCTCGATTCGTCGGATCTTTGAGAGGTAGGTTGATTCATGCTGGTTTTACAAGGAGGATAAGATCTCGTCCGAGCTTAACCACCACATTTTTTTGTGTTCGATGGGCCTGCACCGAAATTTTTAGGGAAAAGCTTGCATTGCAGCAGGTCATGTCTACCTGCAAGACGATCATCGACAATCAATTCCTGAAGAAGTTAGCAGTTTGCGCAGTATGCTATCGATCATCGTGTCCATCAAGAGCAATCCCTATTGTCTATGGTACATATATTCATCTCTGTTGAATCTGGAACTTGGTAACTACTTTGCCCCGTGTATAGATAGACAACGATCAATATGAGAGGGTGCTCAGCTACATATTGATCCTTGTCAATTCAGTACAAATTTACTGAATTTAGAGATGGAGGTTGTGGAGAGAACTTTAGCTAACAATTATATGTCCTCGGTGATGTACAAGCAAACACAAAATTGTTGCAATGTACAAAGTCCCTGAGTAATTCCTGGCGCTACAAGTTTTAAAATAAAAAGATGTCGGGTCTCTACCATATGCTGCCTCCACTTATTAATTTCATTTGAACTATATGACGGCCGATTGCTTTTGGTATTTTATGACACTCTTTCTCGGTCCTTTGTGTGAGCTATGTTTTCCTTGCACTTTTGCTTCTTATTTACAGATTGGTATGGTGTCAGGTTTACTTGCCTACAAGTTTGGTTCCACTTGGTACACACATCGTGCTCTGCTGTTAGCATATTTGTAGTATCAGGATATTGTTACTACCTTGAATGATGAATTTAAGGATGTCTTATCATGTATTACTCTAACTCCCTTCTAAATTATGAGACGATCCCATGGTTTTCCACTAATCTGGTGTTTGGTCCATCTTCTTACCCTTGCAATTTTAGCATCATCTGTCCAATCTTGCCCTGGTTGTGTACAGACTGTCGAATACTTCAAACAATGAGAAATTTGAAGTTCAGAAATATGACAAATATCTAAAAATGGATTCATTTTGTTGAAATTAACTGACAGTTTGTAAAACTGAATAGAGTTAAAAAGCTTACTTCATTTCTTCTAAGCACCAAGTACATATAGGAGCATTATAGGGAGGTTGCATAGTGCCATCATGCAAAGTGGTCTGCATAGAGGAGCTAGACTAAGTCATACAATGTAACTGAACATGACAGACTCAGACTGAACTACAAAATGTAAGACAACACTTAACACCCGTTGAGGGAGTCCTAGATTACGGGGTCCTCGGGCGTCTGAGCTACCTCATGTGGGCCGGACTAATGGGCCATGAAGGTACAAGATGGAGGACACTCCCCCGTGTCCGGATGGGACTCTCCTTTGCGTGGAAGGCAAGTTTAGCATGCGGATATGAATATTAGTTTCTCTGTAAACCGACTCTGTACAACCCTAGCCCTCTCCGATGTCTATATAAACCGGAGGGTTTAGTCTGTAGAGGCATTCACAATCATACATGCTAGACATCTAGGGTTTAGCCATCTTAATCTCGAGGTAGATCAACTCTTGTAACCCCTATACTCATCAAAGTCGATCTAGCAGGAAGTAGGGTATTACCTCCATCAAGAGGGCCCGAACCTGGGTAAACAAAGTGTCCCCTGCCTCCTGTTACCTTCGATCCTTAGACGCACAGTTCGGGACCCCCTACCCGAGATCTGGCAGTTTTGACACCGACATTGGTGCTTTCATTGAGAGTTCCGATGTGCCGTCATCGAAAGGCTCGATGGCTTCATCGATCATCTACAACAACGCCGCTAGGGAGGATATTTTCTCCCTGGCCAGATCTTTGTGTTTGGTGGCTACGTGCTGCATGCCAACTCGCTTGGTCACTTGGAGCAGATCCACGGCTACGCCCCTGGTCACCAGATCAACTTCGGAAATCTAAACTATGTCGCCGACATCCAAGGAGACTTGATCTTCCAATGGTTCGTGGCTCCAACCACTACTTTAGCCTTAGATCCGGAGCGCTTTGCTCAGTCCAAAGACGGGAGTCTCGAGCCCATCGGACTATCTGCGGCCCTCAAGCCCAAGACTGGAGAACCGGAGACGGTTGCGCTGCTGGTAGTTATCGCAAAGCCGAACTCCCCTCCAGACACTAGTTCCGAACTCTCGAAGTCCGCGTCTTGTGAGCTCGGCCAAGGAACCCCGATCCCCATCCAAACCTCAATCTTAAACGAGGCTCTGGATTCGATGTGATCCCTCGCCATCACGAAGGAACCGCTTCCGAATTACACCCAGCCCGGACTAGGGGCTAGAAGTAGGGAACTTTACTTCCCACCCACCACTCCACGTCATAGCCACTGTCGAGGACCTAACCGACATGCTTGATTACGCCTCTGAAGACTTCGACGGTATTGACGACGATGCCGGAGAGGAGCAGCCCCAAACCCGCTGTGTACCGGGCACTGGACGGCCACTTCCTCACACGAGGTATACATGGTGGACACACCTAAAGAAGGCGACGACGATGATAAGAAGGATCCAGTCAAGGAAGAACCTCATGATATACCGCCGAAACATCAAAATCGGCGAGTCCGCCCTAAATCGCGTCGTGGAAAAGATAACGATACCGGCACGGGAAAAAATGATACTCCGGAACACACCGAAGAACAAGAAAACCCCGTCGAACTAACATCCGAACAGGATGATCGGGAGGAGGGGCATTCCAACCCCGACGAGCAAATAGGGAGCAAAGTGATACGTCCATTTTGATCATGCTTTTTGTTGATATTTATTGCACTATGGGCTATTATTACACTTTATGTCACAATACTTATGCCTTTTCTCTCTTATTTGACAAGGTTTACATGAAGAGGGAGAATGCCGGCAGCTGGAATTCAGGGCTGGAAAAGGAGCAAACATTGGAGACATATTCTGCATAACTCAAAAAGCCCTGAAACTCCACGAAACTTCGTTCAGAAAATATAAAAAATATCTGGCGAAAGAGGTACAGGAAGGGGCCACCCACTGTCCACGAGGGCCACTTGGCAGCCCCCTGATGGCGCTATAGGAGGTGTTTTGACCTGGAAAAATCATAAGGAAGCTTTCGGGATGAAGCGCCGCCGTCTCGAGGTGGAACCTTGGCGGAACCAATCTAGGGCTCCGGCGGAGCTGTTCTGCCGGGGATACTTCCCTCCGGGAGGGGGAAATCATCACCGCGGTCATTACCAACAACTCTCCCATCTTGGGGAGGGTTATCTTCATCAACATCTTCACCAGCAACCTCTCCTCTCAAAACCTAGTTCATCTCTTGTATCCAATCTTTGTATCAAAACCTCAGATTGGTACCTATAGGTTGCTAGTAGTGTTGATTACTCCTTGTAGTTGATGCTAGTTGGTTTACTTGGTGGAAGATCACATGTTCAGATCCATTATGCATATTAATACCCCTCTGATTATGAACATGAATATGCTTTGTGAGTTGTTACGTCTGTTCCTGAGAACACGGGAGAAGTCTTGCTATAAGTAATCATGTGAATTTGGTATTTGTTCGATATTTTGATAAGATGTATGTTGTCTTTCCTCTAGTGGTGTTATGTGAACAATGACTACATGACACTTCACCATTGTTTGGGCCTAGAGGAAGGCATTGGGAAGTAATAAGTGGATGACGGGTTGCTAGAGTGATAGAATCTTAAACCCTAGTTTATGCGTTGCTTCGTAAGGGGCCGATTTGGATCCATATGTTTCATGCTATGGTTATGTTTACCTTAATACTTTTTTTGTAGTTGTGGATGCTTGCAATAGAGGTTAATCATAAGTGGAATGCTTGTCCAAGTAAGGGCAACACCCAAGCACCAGTCCACACATATACCAAATTATCAAAGTAACGAACGCGAATCATATGAACGTGATGAAAACTAGCTTGACGATAATTCCCATATGTCCTCGAGAGTGCTTTCCTTCATATAAGAGTTTGTCCAGGCTTGTCCTTTGCTACAAAAAGGATTGGGCCATCTTGCTGCACCTTATTTACTTTTACTATTTGTCACTTGGTACCAATTACCTTATCACAAAACTATCTGTTACCGATAATATAGTGCTTGCAGAAAATACCTTACTGAAAACTGCCTATCATTTCCTTCTGCTCCTCGTTGGGTTGGACACTCTTACTTATTGAAAGGACTACGATAGATCCCCTACACTTGTGGGTCATCAAGACTCTTTTCTTGCCCCGTTGCAGGGGAGCAAAGTGCCTTTGGTAAGGAAAAATTTATATAGTGTGCTGAAATTTACTGTCACTTGTCACTATGGAACTTAATCCTTTGAGGGGCTTGTTCGGGGTATCTTCACCCCGACCAGTAGAGCAAAGAGTTGCTCCTCAACCTGTTGAACCTACTGAAAATGTTTGCTTTGAAATTCCTCCGGGTATGATAGAGAAACTGCTAGCTAATCCCTTTACACGAGATGGAACACTGCATCCCGATTTGCACCTAATGTATGTGGATGAAGTTTGTGGATTATTTAAGCTTGCAGGTATGCCCGAGGATGTGATCAAGAATAAGGTCTTCCCTTTATCTTTGAAGGGAGAGGCATTGACATGGTTTAGGCTATGCGATGATATTGGATCATGGAACTACAATCGATTGAAGTTGGAATTTCATCAGAAGTTCTACCCTATGCATCAGGTTCATTGTGATCATAATTATATATATAATTTTTGGCCTCGCGAAGGAGAAAGTATCGCTCAAGCTTGGGGCAGGTTTAGGTCAATGTTATATTCATGCCCCAATCATGAGCTCTCAAGAGAAATGATTATTCAAAATTTTATGCTCGGCTTTCTCTCAATAATCGCTCCATGCTCGATACCTCTTGTACCGGTTCTTTTATGATGAAGACTATTGAATTCAAATGGGATTTATTGGAAAGAATTAAACGCAACTCTGAAGATTGGGATCTCGACGAAGGTAAGGAGTCAGGTATAACACCTAAGTTTGATTGTGTTAAATCTTTTATGGATACCGATGTTTTCCGTGAATTTAGCTCTAAATATGGACTTGACTCTGAGATAGTAGCTTCTTTCTGTGAATCATTTTCTACTCATGTTGATCTCCCTGAGGAGAAGTGGTTTAAATACCGTCTTCCCATTTAAGTAAAAGTAGTTGAACCTGTTAAAGTTGAAGAAAAGACTATCACTTATAATGTTGATCCTATCGTTCTTACCGCCTATATAGAGAAACCACCTTTCCCTGTTAGGATAAAGGATCATGCTAAAGCTTCAATTCTGGTTCGTAAGAGTAATACTAGAACACCTACACTCTCTGAGCAAATTGAAGTTGAACCTAGTATTGCTATGGTTAAGGATCTCTTGGTCGATAATATAGATGGGCATGTTATTTACCTCCATGAGGAAGCTGCTAGAATCGCCAGACCTGATACTAGGAATAAACATAGACGTGTTGTAGGCATGCCTATTATTTCCGTTAAAATAGGAGATCATTGCTATCATGGTTTATGTGACGTAGGTGCTAGTGCGAGTGTAATACCCATTTCCTTATATGAAGAAATTATGCACGACATTGCACCTGCTGAGCTAGAAGGTATCGATGTTACTATTAAGCTTGCCAATAGAGACACCATTTCACCAATAGGGATTGTTAGAGATGTCGAAGTCTTGTGTGGGAAAGTTAAATACCCTGCTGATTTTCTTGTTCTTGGTTCCCGACAAGATGATTTTTGCCCCATTATATTTGGTAGACCCTTCTTGAACATTGTTAATGCTAAGATAGACTGCAAAAAGATATTGTTACTATTAGATTAGGGGATATGTCTCATGATTTTAACTTTGCTAAATTTCATAGACAACCCCATGATAAAGAATTGCCTAGTAAGGATGAAATTATTGGTCTTGCTTCTATTATTGTACTTCCTAACGATCCCTTAGAACAATATCTGCTAGACCATGAAAATGATATGTATATGAATGAGAGAAGGGAAATAGATGAAATATTCTTTAAACATGGACCCTTATTGAAACACAACTTGCCTGTTGAAATTCTAGGGGATCCTCCTCCACCCAAGGGTGATCCCGTGTTTGAACTCAAACCATTACCTGACACTCTTAAGTATGTTTATCTTGATGAAAAGAAGATATATCCTGTTATTATTAGTGCTAACCTTTCAGAGCAGGAAGAAGAGAAATTATTGAAAACTCTGAAAAAGCACCGTGCTGCTATTGGATATACTCTTGATGATCTTAAGGGCACTAGTCCCACCCTATGCCAACACAAGATAAAATTGGAAAAGGATGCTAAACCAATTATTGATCATCAACGACGGTTAAATCCTAGGATGAAAGTAGTGGTAAGAAAAGAAATATTGAAGCTTCTGGAGGCAGGTATAATTTATTCAGTTGCTGATAGTCAGTGGGTAAGTCTTGTCCATTGTGTCCCTAAGAAGGGAGGTATTAATGTTGTTCCTAATGATAAAGATGAATTGATCCCACAAAGAATTGTTACAGGTTATAGGATGGTAATCGATTTCCGCAAATTAAATAAAGCTACTAAGAAAGACCATTACCCTTTACCTTTTATTGATCAAATGCTAGAAAGGTTATCCGAACATACTCATTTTTGCTTTCTAGATGGATATTCTGGTTTCTCCCAAATACCTGTGTCAAAAAAGGATCAAGAAAATACCACTTTCACTTGTCCCTTCGGTACCTTTGCTTATAGACGTATGCCTTTTGGTTTATGTAATGCACATGCTACCTTTCAAAGATGCATGATGGCTATATTCTCTGATTTTTGTGAAAAGATTGTTGAGGTTTTCATGGATGATTTTTCCGTTTATGGAACTTCTTTGGATGATTGCTTGAGCAACCTTGATCGAGTTTTGCAGAGATGTGAAGAAACTAATCTTGTCTTGAATTGGGAAAAGTGTCACTTTATGGTTAATGAAGGTATTGTCTTGGGGCATAAAATTTCCGAAAGAGGTATTGAAGTTGATAAAGCTAAAGTTGATGCTATTGAAAAGATGCCGTGTCCCAAGGTCATCAAAGGTATAAGAAGTTTCCTTGGTCATGCCGGGTTTTATAGGAGGTTCATTAAGGACTTCTCCAAAATCTCTAGGCCTCTAACTTATCTCTTACAAAAAGATGTTCCTTTTGTCTTTGATAATGATTGTGTAGAAGCATTTGAAATACTTAAGAAAGCATTGATCTCTGCACCTAATGTCCAGCCTCCTGACTGGAATTTACCCTTTGAGATTATGTGCGATGCTTGTGATTATGCTGTAGGTGCTGTTCTAGGACAAAGAGTTGATAAGAAATTGAATGTTATCCAATATGCTAGTAAAACTTTAGAAAGTGCCCAGAGAAATTATGCTACTACGGAGAAAGAATTTTTAGCAGTTGTATTTGCTTGTGATAAGTTTAGACCTTTGCTACTTCTCGAGCTTGTGTTGTATTCCCTCGAAGAGGAAAGGGTCATGCAGCACAGTAGCGTAAGTATTTCCCTCAGTTTTTGAGAACCAAGGTATCAATCCAGTAGGAGACCACGCGCGAGTCCCTCACACCTGCACAAACAAATAAGAACTTCGCAACCAACGCGATAAGGGGTTGTCAATCCCTTTACGATCACTTACGAAAGTGAGATCTGATAGATAGGATAGTTTGATATTTTTGGTATTTTTGGTTATATGAACAGAAAGTAAAAACAGAAAAGTAAAGTAGATTGTAGATTGATATGTTGAGAATAGACCTGGGGGCCATAGGTTTCACTAGTGGCTTCTCTCATGATAGCAGAATTCTACGGTGGGTGAACGAATTACCGTCGAACAATTGATAGAAAAGCGAATAATTATGAGACTATCTAGGCATGATCATTATATATAGGCATCATGTCCGTGACAAGTAGACCGAAATGATTCTGCATCTACTACTATTACTCCGCACATCGACCGCTATCCAGGATGCATCTAGAGTATTAAGTTCATAAGAACAGAGTAATGCCTTAAGCAAGATGACATGATGTAGAGGGATAAACTCAAATAACATGATATAAACCCCATCTTTTTATCCTCGATGGCAACTATACAATACGTGCCTTGCTGCCCCTACTGTCATTGGGAAAGGACACCGCAAGATTGAACCCAAAGACAAGCACTTCTCCCATTGCAAGAACTATAGATCTAGTAGGCCAAACCAAACCAATAATTTGAAGAGACTTGCAAGGATATTATAATCATACATAAAAGAATTCAGAAAAGAACCAAATATTTCTCATAGATAATCTTGATCATAAACCCACAATTCATCGGATCTCGACAAACACACCACAAAAAGAGATTACATCGAATAGATCTCCTCGAAGATCGAGGAGAACTTGGTATTGAGATCCAAAAAGAGAGAAGAAGCCATCTAGTTACTAACTATTGACCTGAAGGTCTGTGGTAAACTACTCACAACTCATGGTGAGGCGATGGTGTTGATGTTGTAGCACTCCGTGGTAGATCCCTCCTCCGGCGGAGCTCCGGAACAGGCCCCAAGATGGGATCTCATGGGAACAGAAGGTTGCGGCGATGGAATTAGGGTTTTCTCTCCATGTCTGATGTTTTCGGGGTACATAGGTATATATAGGAGGAAGGAGGGCACCGGGGGACAAACGTGGGGCCCACGAGGCAGGGGGCGCGCTCTTTAGGGTGGGGGGGGGCACTCCCGTGGACGCCACATGTGCCCTATTCATTGGTTCTCAAGTCTCCCATGAAGATTTTGCTCCAAAAATATCTCTCCCGAAGGTTTCATTCCGTTTGGACTCCGTTTGATATTCCTTTTCTGTAAAACCCTGAAATAGGCAAAAAAATAGCAATCTGGACTGGGCCTTTGGGTTAATAGGTTAGTCCCAAAAATAATATAAAAGTGTATAACAAAGCCCATTAAACATCCAAAACATCATAAATAATAGCATGGAACAATAAAAAATTATAGATACGTTGGAGACGTATCAACCTTATATTGTTGATTCTAAAGTAACTATTCACACTGATCATGCTGCTATTAAATATCTTATGGAAAAGAAAGATGCTAAACCTAGACTTATTAGATGGGCACTCCTGCTACAAGAATTTGATTTTCATATTACTGATAGAAAGCTAGCTAAGAACCCCGTTGCAGACAACTTGTCTAGGTTAGAGAATATTCTTGATGACCCACTACCTATTGATGATAGCTTTCCTGATGAACAATTAGCTGTTATAAATGCTTCTCGTACTGCTCCATGGTATGCTGATTATGCTAATTACATTGTTGCTAAATTTATACCACCTAGTTTCTCATACCAGCAAAAGAAAAAGTTCTTTTATGATTTAAGACATTGTTTCTGGGATGACCCACACCTTTATAAAAAAAGAGCAGATGGTATTATTAGACGTTGTATACCTGAGCATGAACAGGAACAGATCCTACGCAAGTGTCACTCCAAAGCTTATGGAGGACACCATGCTGGAGATAGAACTGCACATAAGGTATTGCAATCTGGTTTTTATTGGCCTACTCTCTTCAAGGATGCGTGTAAGTTTGTCCTGTGTTGTGATGAATGTCAAAGAATTGGTAATATCAGTAGACGTCAAGAAATGCCTATGAATTATTCACTTGTTATTGAACCATTTGATGTCCGGGGCTTTGATTATATGGGACCGTTTCCTTCCTCTAATGGGTTTACCCATATTTTGGTTGATGTTGATTATGTTAATAAGTGGGTAGAAGCTATTCCAACTAGTAGTGCTGATCACAACACCTGTATTAAGATGCTGGGAGAAGTTATTTTTCCGAGGTTTGGAGTCCCTAGATACCTAATGACTAATGGTGGTTCGCATTTTATTCATGGTGCTTTCCGTAAGATGCTTGCTAAGTATGATGTGAATCATAGAATTGCATCCCCATACCACCCACAGTCTAGTGGTCAAGTAGAACTAAGTAACAGAGAGCTGAAATTAATTTTGAAAAAGACTGTTAATAGGTCTAGAAAGAATTCGTCCAAGAAGCTTGATGATGCATTATGGGCCTATAGAACTGCATACAAAAATCCTATGGGTATGTCTCCGTATAAAATGGTCTATGGAAATGCATGCCACTTACCTCTTGAACTATCACATAAGGCATATTGGGCTATTAAAGAGCTCAATTATGATTTCAAACTTGCCGGTGAGAAGAGGTTATTTGACATCAACTCACTTGACGAATGGAGAACCCAGGCTTACGAAAATGCCAAATTGTTTAAAGAAAAACTTAAAAGATGGCATGACAAAAGGATACAAAAGTGGGAGTTTAACGTAGGTGATTATGTCTTGCTATACAACTCTCGTTTAAGATTTTTTGTAGGGAAACTTCTCTCTAAATGGGAAGGTCCTTACGTTATCGAGGAGGTCTATCGTTCCGGTGCCATAAAAATCAACAACTTCGAAGGCACAAATCCGAAGGTGGTGAACGGTCAAAGAATCAAACATTATATCTCACGTAATCCTATAAATGTTGAAACCAATGTTATTGAAACCGTAACCCCGGAGGAGTACATAAAGGACACTTTCCAGAACGATTCAGACTCTGAAAAGGAAGAGGTATGTGGTACGGTAAGAAAACCGACTCCAAAACAGTTCTAATTGCAAATTTTCTCCATTTTGGAATATTTAGGAAAATAGAAAAATAAGAGGCAGTTTGGAAAGGACACGAGGTGTCCATGAGGGTGGAGGGCGCCCCCCTACCCCGTGCGCCTCCCGGACTCCGTTTTCTTGCACATTACTTATTTTGGTCGTTAAAAATTCATTATATATTCTCCAGAAGGTTTTGACCATCGCACCACGCGAAAATCCTCTGTTCTTGTTTCGAGCTGTTGTTTCTGCCAGATCCAGATCGTCATGACGTCTTCCAACACCCCCAAGGACATGTAATTCGAGAAGGTCATCAACCCCTACCTCGCGGAGGTGCTGCAACATCCTCAAACCATTGAGGTGCGTGAGGGGGCGCTGCACATCCGCGATGTTGAGGGACCAAGGAGGACCGGAAGCGTGGAGACAAGACCCGAAGCAATGGAGCAGCAAGTTTTCAAGTGCCAAGGTATGGTGGAACGAGGACTCAACGCCAACCACATGATGATCACGGAGTTCTCCAACAACCATAAGCTGGACGGCAAGATCATTGGGAAGGGCATCTTCAAGCTCCAAGAGAAAATCAAGCATCTCCAAGCCCAGATCTATGTCGTGCAAAACCAAAACTGTGAGTATGAATATAGATTCAAGAAGATGAGTTTGGCTGCAGATCTGAGGATCCCGGAGACTCGATCATCCTTCTACAATGGTGAGCCCATGCCTTGGAAGATGGATGACAAGCCTACGTCATCAACAACTCCTTCATCACCACCTCCGAAGAAAGAGACATAATCACATGGGTATGGGCACCCCCCTTGGAAACTTCCAAGCTTGGGGGAGGTGCCCGGGTATCGTATCACCATCACACTCCTATCTTTACCTTTTTCTTAGTTCGGTCCTTTTGGTAATATCTTGATTTAGAAGAGTAAAGTTTAGTATGATCTAGTCGTGAGCCTTGCTTTATGGTCCTTATCTTTGTAATCGAGTCCGTGAGCTATATATATAATAAAGATTAGTTTTTGAGTCAAGGGCTTGATTATCTCGCTATGATCATGAGAGAAGAAAAGAAAATATAAAAAGTACCAAGAGATCATATTGATCTTATGGATAGTAATGACTTCACATATAAAGAGTATGATGAATAAAAGTTGTTGGGAGTTGACAAACATAGTTTTGGTCATCGTTGCAATTAATAGGAAGTAATAAGGAAAGAGAGGTTTTCACATACAAATATACTATCTTGGACATCTTTTATGATTGTGAGCACTCATTAAAATATGACATGCTAAAGAGTTGATGTTGGACAAGGAAGACAACATATGAAGGAAATATGCCCTAGAGGCAATAATAAAGATGATTATTTGTATTTCCTTATATCATGATAAATGTCTATTATTCATGCTAGAATTGTATTAACCGGAAACTTAGTACATGTGTGAATACATAGACAAAACAGTATGTCCCTAGTATGCCTCTACTAGACTAGCTCATTGATCAAAGATGGTTATGTTTCCTAGCCATAGACATGAGTTGTCATTTGATCAACGGGATCACATCATTAGGAGAATGATGTGATGGACAAGACCCATCCGTTAGCATAGCACTATGATCGTTTAGTTTTACTGCTATTGCTTTCTTCATGACTTATACATGTTCCTATGCCTATGAGATTATGCAACTCCCGAATACCGTAGGAACACCTTGTGTGCTATCAAACGTCACAACGTAACTGGGTGATCATAAAGATGCTCTACAGGTGTCTCCGAAAGTATTCATGGTGTTGGCATAGATCAAGATTAGGATTTGTCACTCCGAGTGTCGGAGAGGTATCTCTGGGCCCTCTCGGTAACACACATCATAATAAGCCTTGCAAGCAAAAGACTAATGAGTTAGTCATGAGATAATGTGTTACGGAACGAGTAAAGAGACTTGCCGGTATCGATATTGAACTAGGTATAGAGATACCGATGATCGAATCTCGGGCAAGTAACATACCGATGACAAAAGGAACAACGCATGTTGTTATGCGGTTTGACCGATAAAGATCTTCGTAGAATATGTAGGAACCAATATGAGCATCCAGGTTCCGCTATTGGTTATTGACCGGAGATGAGTCTCGGTCATGTCTACATAGTTCTCAAACCCGTAGGGTCCGCACGCTTAACGTTTGATGACGATCGGTATTATGAGTTTATGAGTTTTGATGTACCGAAGGAGTTCGGAGTCCCGGATGAGACCGGGGACATGACGAGGAGTCTCGAAATGGTCGAGATGTAAAGATCGATATATTGGACGACTATATTCGGACATCGGAAAGGTTCCGAGTGATTCGGGTATTTTTCGTAGTATATGGGCCTTATTGGGCCATACGGGAATAGAGGAGAAAGGCCAAAAGGAAGGAGGCGCGTGCCCCCCCTCTGGTCCGAATTGGACAAGGGGTGCAGCCCCCTTTTCCTTCCCCCTCTCCACCTCTTTCCTTCTCTCCTACTCCGAAAAGGAAAGGGGAATCCTACTAGGACTTGGGAGTCCTAGTAGGACTCCCCACACTTGGCGCACCCCCTCTAGGGCCGGCCTCTCCCTTGCTCCTTTATATACGGGGGCAGGGGGCACCCTAGGACACACAAGTTGAATTGTTCCAGCCGTGTGCGGTGCCCCCCTCCACAGAAACACACCTCGGTCATATCGTCGCGGTGCTTAGGCGAAGCCCTGCGCCGGTGAATACATCATATCCGTCACCACGCCGTCGTGCTGACGAAACTCTCCCGTGAAGCTCAACTCGATCAAGAGCTCGTGGGACGTCATCAAGCTGAACGTGTGCTGAACGCGGAGGTGCCGTACGTTCGGTACTTGATCGGTTGAATCGCGAAGAAGTTCGACTACATCAACCGCGTCACTTGACGCTTCCGCTTCCGGTCTACGAGGGTACGTAGACACACTCTTCCCTCTCGTTGCTATGCATCTAGTAGATAGATATTGCGTGATCGTAGGAAAATTTTAAAATACTACGTTCCCCAACAGTGGCATCATGAGCCAGGTCTATGCGTAGATGATATGCACGAGTAGAACACAATGAGTTGTGGGCGATACTAGTCATACTGCTTACCAGCATGTCATACTTTGCTTCGGCGGTATTGTGAGATGAAGCGGCCCGGACCGACATTACGCGTACGCTTACGCGAGACTGGTTTCACTGTTACGAGCACTCGTTGCTTAAAGGTGACTGGCGGGTGTCTGTCTCTCTCACTTTAGCTGAATCAAGTGTGGCTACGCCCGGTCCTTGTGAAGGTTAAAACAGCACATACTTGATGAAACATCGTTGTGGTTTTGTATGCGTAGGTAAGAACGGTTCTTGCTAAGCCCGTAGCAGCCACGTAAAACTTGCAACAACAAAGTAGAGGACGTCTAACTTGTTTTTGCAGGGCATGTTGTGATGTGATATGGTCAATACATGATGAGTTATACGGTTTTGTATGAGATGATCATGTTTTGTAATGTTATCGGCAACTGGCAGGAGCCATATGGTTGTCGCTTTATTGTATGAAATGCAATCGCCATGTAATTGCTTTACTTTATCACTAAGTGGTAGCGATAGTCGTAGAAGCAATAGTTGGCGAAACGACAACGATGCTACAATGGAGATCAAGGTGTCGCGCCGGTGACGAAGGTGATCATGACGGTGCTTTGGAGATGGAGATCAAAAGCACAAGATGATGATGGCCATATCATGTCACATATTTTGATTGCATGTGATGTTTATCTTATTATGCTTCTTATTTTGCTTAGAACGACGGTAGCATTATAAGATGATCCCTTACTAAATTTCAAGGTATAAGTGTTCTCCCTGAGTATGCACCGTTGCAAAAGTTCGTCGTGCCGAGACACCACGTGATGATCGGGTGTGATAAGCTCTACGTTCAAATACAACAGGTGTAAGCCAGTTTTGCACACGCAGAATACTCGGGTTAAACTTGACGAGCCTAGCATATGCAGATATGGCCTCGGAACACTGGAGACCGAAAGGTCGAGCGTGAATCATATAGTAGATATGATCAACATAAGATGTTCGCCATTGAAACTACTCCATCTCACGTGATGATCGGACATGGTTTAGTTGATTTGGATCACGTGATCATTTAGATGACCGGAGGGATGTCTATCTAAGTGGGAGTTCTTAAGTAATATGATTAATTGAACTTTAATTTATCATGAACTTAGTCCTGGTAGTATTAGCATATCTATGTTGTAGATCAATAGCTCGCGATGTTGCTCCATGTTTATTTTTTATATGTTCCTAGAGAAAACCAAGTTGAAAGATGTTAGTAGCAATGATGCGGAATTGTTCCGTGATCTGAGGATTATCCTCATTGCTGCACA
>LR738714.1:38405126-38456442 GCA_902687465.1 Secale cereale | reverse complement strand
AGCTCTTCACGATGCTGAAATCGGCGAAGGTAGAAATCAAGAAAGAGCATCAAGTGTTGATGGTTAACCAGACCACTTGTTTCAAGTAAAGGGCAAAGGGATAGAAGGGGAACTTCAAGAAGAATGACAAGCAAGTTGTCACTCCCGTGAGGAAACCCAAAGCTAAACTCAAGCCTGAAACTAAGTGCTTCTACTGCAAAGGAAATGGTCACTAGAAGTGGAACTGCCCTAGATATTTGGCGGATAAGAAGGATGGCAAAGTGAACAAAGGTATATTTGATATACAGATTATTGATGTGTATTTTACTAGTGTTCATAGCAACCCCTCGGTATTTGATATTGGTTCAGTTGCTAAAGAGTAGTAACTCGAAATGGGAGTTGCATAATGAACAGAAACTAGTTAAAGGATGAAGTGACGATGTGTATTGGAAGTAGTTCCAAGATTGATATGATCATCATCGCACACTCCCTATACTTTCGGGATTAGTGTTGAACCTAAATAAGTGTTATTTGGTGTTGAGCATGAATATGATTTGATCATGTTTATTGCAATACAGTTATTCATGTAAGTTAGAGAATAATTGTTGTTCTGTTTACATGAATAAAACCTTCTATGGTCATACACCCAATAAAAATGGTTTGTTGGATCTCGATCGTGGTGATACACATATTCATAATATTAAAGCCAAAAGATGCAAGGTTAATAATGATAGTGCAACTTATTTGTGGCACTGCCGTTTAGGTCATATTGGTGTAAAGCGCATGAAGAAACTCCATAGTGATGGACTTTTGGAATCACTTGATTATGAATCACTTGGTGCTTGCGAACCATGCCTCATGGGCAAGATGACTAAAACTCCGTTCTCCGGAACTGTGGAGCGAGCAACAGATTTGTTGGAGATCATACATACAGATGTATGTGGACCAATGAGTGTTGAAGCTCGCGGCGGGTATCGTTATTTTCTGACCTTCACTGATGATTTGAGCAGATATGGGTATATCTACTTAATGAAGCACAAGTCTGAAACATTTGAAAAGTTCAAAGAATTTTAGAGTGAAGTGGAGAATCATCGTAACAAGAAAATAAGAGTTTCTACGATATGATCATAGAGGTAAAATATTTGAGTTAGCGAGTTTGGCCTTCAGTAAAAACAATGTGAAATAGTTTCACTACTCACGCCATCTGGAACACCATAGTGTAATGGTGTGTCCGAACATCATAACCGTACTTTATTAGATATGGTGCGATCGATGATGTCTCTTACCGATCTACTACTATCGCTTTTGGGGTTATGCATTAGAGACAGCTACATTCACGTTAAATAGGGCACCATCTAAATCCGTGGAGATGACACCGTATGAACTGTGGTTTGACGAGAAACCTAAGCTGTCATTTCTTTAAGTTTGGCACTGCGATGCTTATGTGAAAAAGTTTCAACATGATAAGCTCGAACCCAAATCGGAGAAGTAAATCTTCATAGGATACCCAAAAAGAAATTGTTGGGTACACCTTCTATCACAGATCCTAAGGCAAGGTCTTTGTTGCTAAGAGTGGATCCTTTCTAGAGAAGGAGTTTCTCTCGAAAGAAGTGAGTGGGAGGAAAGTAGAACTTGATGAGGTAATTGTACCTTCTCCCGAATTGGAAGGTAGTACATCACAGAAACTCGTTCCAGTGATTCCTACACCAATTAGTGAGGAAGCTAATGATGATGATCATGAAACTTCAGATCAAGTTTCTGCTGAACTTCGTAGATCAACCAGAGTTCGTTCCGCACCAGAGTGGTACGACAACCCAGTTCTGGAAGTCATGTTACTAGACCATGATGAACCTACGAACTATGAGGAAGCGATGATGAGCCCAGATTCCGCAAAATGGCTTGAGACCATGAAATCTGAGATGGGATCCATGTATTAGAACAAAGTATGGACTTTGGTTGACTTGCCCGATGATCGGCAAGCCATCGAAAATAAATGGATCTTCAAGAGGAAGACCGACGCATACGGTAATGTTACTGTTTACAAAGCTCGACTTGTTGCGAAAGGGTTTCGACAAGTTCAAGGAGTTGACTACGATGAGACTTTCTCACCCGTAGCGATGCTTAAGTCTGTCCGAATCATGTTAGTAATTGCCGTATTTTGTGAAATCTGGCAAATGGATAACAAAACTGCATTCTTTAATGGATTTATTAAAGAAGACTTGTATATGATGCAACCAGAAGGTTTTGTCAATCCTAAAGGTGCTAACAAAATGTGCAAGCTCCAGCGATCCATCTATGGACTGGTGCAAGCATCTCGGAGTTGGAATATATGCTTTGATAAGTTGATCAAAGCATATAGATTTATACAGACTTGTGGTGAAGCCTGTATTTACAAGAAGTGAGAGGGAGCACTACAACCTTTCTGATAAGTATATGTGAATGACATATTGTCGATCAGAAATGATGTAGAATTTTCTAGAAAGCATAAAGGAGTATTTGAAAAGAGTTTTTCAAAGAAAGACCTTGGTGAAGCTGCTTACATATTGGGCATCAATATCTATAGAGATAGATCAAGACGCTTGATAAGACTTTCGATGAGTACATACCTTGACAAGATTTTGAAGTAGTTCAAAATGGATCAGTCAAAGAAGGAGTTCTTGCCTGACTTGTAAGGTGTGAAGTTGAGTAAGACTCAAAGCCAGACCACGGAAGAAAAATATAGAGAGAATGAAAGTCATTCCCTATGCCTCAGCCATAGGTTCTATAAAGTATGCCATGCTGTGTACAAAACACGTTGTGTACCTTTCCATGAGTTTGACAGGGAGGTACAATAGTGATCCAGGAGTAGATCACTGTACAACGGTCAAAATTATCCTTAGTAATTGGATGACTAAAGGAAATATTTCTCGATTATGGAGGTGATAAAGAGTTCGTCGTAAAGGGTTACGCCGATGCAAGCTTTGACACTAAATCCAGATGACTCTAAGTATCAATCTGGATGCATATTGAAAATGGGAGCAATTAGCTAGAGTAGCTCCATGCAGAGCATTGTAGACATAGAAATTTGCGAAATACATACGGATCTGAATGTGACAGACCCGTTGACTAAACTTCTCTCACAAGCAAAACATGATCACACCTTATTACTCTTGGGTATTAATCACATAGCGATGTGAACTAGATTATTGACTCTAGTAAACCCTTTGGGTGTTGGTCACATGGTGATGTGAACTATGAGTGTTATTCACATAACGATGTGAACTATCGGTATTAAATCACATGGCGATGTGAGCTAGATTATTGACTCTAGTGCAAGTGGGAGACTGAAGGAAATATGCCCTAGAGGCAATAATAAAGATGATTATTTGTATTTCCTTATATCATGATAAATGTCTTTTATTCATGCTAGAATTGTATTAACCGGAAACTTAGTACATGTGTGAATACATAGACAAAACAGTATGTCCCTAGTATACCTCTACTAGACTAGCTCATTGATCAAAGATGGTTATGTTTCCTAGTCATAGACATGAGTTGTCATTTGATCAACGGGATCACATCATTAGGAGAATGATGTGATGGACAAGACCCATCCATTAGCATAGCACTATGATCGTTTAGTTTTACTGCTATTGCTTTCTTCATGACTTATACATATTCCTATGACTATGAGATTATGCAACTCCCGAATACCGTAGGAACACCTTGTGTGCTATCAAACGTCACAACGTAACTGGGTGATCATAAAGATGCTCTACAGGTGTCTCCGAAAGTATTCATGGTGTTGGCATAGATCAAGATTAGGATTTGTCACTCCGAGTGTCGGAGAGGTATCTCTAGGCCCTCTCGGTAACACACATCATAATAAGCCTTGCAAGCAAAAGACTAATGAGTTAGTCACGAGATAATGTGTTACGGAACGAGTAAAGAGACTTGCCGGTAACGAGATTGAACTAGGTATAGAGATACCGACGATCGAATCTCGGGCAAGTAACATACCGATGACAAAAGGAACAACGTATGTTGTTATGCGGTTTGACCGATAAAGATCTTCGTAGAATATGTAGGAACCAATATGAGCATCCAGGTTCCGCTATTGGTTATTGACCGGAGATGAGTCTCGGTCATGTCTACATAGTTCTCGAACCCGTAGGGTCCGCACGCTTAACGTTTGATGACGATCGATATTATGCGTTTATGAGTTTTGATGTACCGAAGGAGTTCGGAGTCCCGGATGAGACCGGGGACATGACGAGGAGTCTCGAAATGGTCGAGACGTAAAGATCGATATATTGGACGACTATATTCGGACATCGGAAAGGTTCCGAGTGATTTTGGTATTTTTCGGAGTATATGGGCCTTATTGGGCCATACGGGAATAGAGGAGAAAGGCCAAAAGGAAGGAGGCGCGTGCCCCCCTCTGGTCCGAATTGGACAAGGGGTGCAGCCCTCTTTTCCTTCCCCCTCTCCACCTCTTTCCTTCTCTCCTACTCCGGAAAGGAAAGGGGAATCCTACTAGGACTTGGGAGTCCTAGTAGGACTCCCCACACTTGGCGCACCCCCTCTAGGGCCGGCCTCTCCCTTGCTCCTTTATATACGGGGGCAGGGGGCACCCTAGGACACACAAGTTGAATTGTTCCAGCCGTGTGCGGTGCCCCCCTCCACAGAAACACATCTCGGTCATACCGTCGCGGTGCTTAGGCGAAGCCCTGCGCCGGTGAATACATCATATCCGTCACCACGCCGTCGTGCTGACGAAACTCTCCCGTGAAGCTCAACTGGATCAAGAGCTCGTGGGACGTCATCAAGCTGAACGTGTGCTGAACGCGGAGGTGCCGTACGTTCGGTACTTGATCGGTTGAATCGCGAAGAAGTTCGACTACATCAACCGCGTCACTTGACGCTTCCCCTTCCGGTCTACGAGGGTACGTAGACACACTCTTCCCTCTCGTTGCTATGCATCTGGTAGATAGATCTTGCGTGATCGTAGGAAAATTTTAAAATACTACGTTCCCCAACAACATAATGGGTTATGACTTCTTATATCTGAAATAAAGTATATTGTCATGGATCATCCAACATGTTGAGCTTGCCTTTCCCCCTCATGCTAGCCAAAACTCCAGGCACCAAGTAGAGATACTACTTGTGCTTCCATACATCCTTAAACCAAGTTTTGCCATGAGAGTCCACCATACCTACCTATGGTTTGAGTAAGATCCTTCAAGTAAGTTGTCATTGTTGCAACTCTCTTAATATGTATGATCTATTAGTGTGGAGAAAATAAACTTTATACGATCTTGTGATATGGAAGCAATAAAAGCGAAGGACTGCATAATAAAGGTCCATATCATAAGTGGCAATATAAAGTGACATTCTTTTGTGCTAAGATTTTGTACATCCAACTATAAAAGCACATGACAACCTCTGCTTCCCTCTGTGAAGGGCGTATCTATTATTCTTACCTTATAAGAGTCATGGTGATCTTCACCTTTCCTTTTTACATTTTATCCTTTGGCAAGCACATTGTGTTGGAAAGATCCTGACATATATACCCAATTGGATGTAAGCTATCATGATCTATTATTGTTGACATTACCCTTGAGGTAAAAGGTTGGGAGGCAACACTATAAGCCCCTATCTTTCTCTGTAGCCATAAGTATTGCGTGAGTGTGAGCAACTGTGAAAGACTAAATGATAGTTGAGTATCTAGACTTGCTGAAAAGCTCTTATTTTGACTCTTTCCGATGTTACGATAAATTGCAATTGCTTCAATGACCGAGATCATAGTTTGTTAGTTTTCAATAAAGTTCCTGATTCATACTTGACATTGTGAATATATTGTTACTTTAGCATAAGAATCATATGAATATATATATATATATATATATATATATATATATATATATATATATATATATATATGTTGCTTTTATAAGATTGATCATGATGCCTTAATGTTCGTATTTTATTTTATCGACACCTCTATCTCTAAACATGTGGACATATTTTTCGATATCGGCTTTCGCTTGAGGACAAGCGAGGTCTAAGCTTGGGGGAGTTGATACGTCCATTTTGCATCATGCTTTTATGTTGATATTTATTGCACTATGGGCTGTTATTACACTTTATGTCACAATACTTATGCCTTTTCTCTCTTATTTGACAAGGTTTACATGAAGAGGGAGAATGCCGGCAGCTGGAATTCTGGGCTGGAAAAGGAGCAAACATTGGAGACCTATTTTGCACAACTAAAAAAGCCCTGAAACTCCACGAAACCCCTGGGCGCGCCCCTGCCTCGTGGGCCACCTTGCAGCCCCCCGATGGCCATCTTCTGCTATATGAGGTGTTTTGACCTAGAAAAAATCATAAGGAAGCTTTCGGGACGAAGCGCCGCCGTCTCGAGGCGGAACCTTGGCGGAACCAATCTAGGGCTCCGTCGGAGCTGTTCTGCCAGGGATACTTCCCTCCGGGAGGGGGAAATCATCACCGCCGTCATCACCAACAACTCTCCCATCTTGGGGAGGGTTATCTTCATCAACACCTTCTCCTCTCAAACCCTAGTTCATCTCTTGTATCCAATCTTTGTATCAAAACCTCAGATTGGTACCTGTAGGTTGCTAGTAGTGTTGATTACTCCTTGTAGTTTATGCTAGTTGGTTTACTTGGTGGAAGATCATATGTTCAGATCCATTGTGCATATTAATACCCCTCTGATTATGAACATGAATATGCTTTGCGAGTAGTTACGTTTGTTCTTGAGGACACGGGAGAAGTCTTGCTATACGTAGTCATGTGAATTTGGTATTCGTTCGATATTTTGATAAGATATATGTTGTCTTTCCTCTAGTGGTGTTATGTGAATGTCTACTACATGACACTTCACCATTGTTTGGGCCTAGAGGAAGGCATTGGGAAGTAATAAGTAGATGATGGGTTGCTAGAGTGACAGAAGCTTAAACCCTAGTTTATGCGTTGCTTCGTAAGGGGACGATTTGGATCCATATGTTTCATGCTATGGGTAGGTTTACCTTAATACTTCTTTTGTAGTTGCGTATGCTTGGAATAGAGGTTAATCATAAGTGGGATGCTTGTCCAAGTAAGCGCAGTAACCAAGCACCGGTCCACCCACATACCAAATTATCAAAGTAACGAATGCGAATCATATGAACGTGATGAAAACTAGCTTGACGATAATTCCCATATGTCCTCGGGAGCGCTTTCCTTCATATAAGAGTTTGTCGAGGCTTGTCCTTTGCTACAAAAAGGATTGGGCCATCTTGCTGCACCTTATTTACTTTTACTATTTGTCACTTGTTACCAATTACCTTATCACAAAACTATCTGTTACCGATAATTTCAGTGCTTGCAGAAAATACCTTACTGAAAACTGCCTATCATTTCCTTCTGCTCCTCGTTGGGTTCGACACTCTTACTTATAGAAAGGACTACGATAGATCCCCTAAACTTCTGGGTCATCACGAAGACTCGGAAGATAGTAATTATCTGCCAATCTGTGAGGATGACGTGAGCCTCGGCGACGAAGACTTTATCGCACCAGAGGGGCCTCGTGAACAAGAACGCTTTAAGCACCGGCTAATAGCCACGACAATAAGCCTTAAAAATAAATAGCAGCAACTTCAAGCTGACCAAGAACTGCTCAACGATAGATGGACTGATGTCCTGGAAGCCAAAGAATACAACCTTGAACGCCCAACAAAGGGTTATCCTAAGTGCAAGCAGCCGCCCCAATTGAACGACGAAGCGCCAGAGGCCATACCACCCGCGCGTAATGCGGCTGACGAACCTGACTGACCGCCACGCGGCCAGGACAGAATGACAACTCAAGGTCAATACCAGCCTGCACCCCCTCGCCATAAAACAACAGCTCGGGGATACACATATGACCTACGACATGACCTGGAGAATAGAGCAGGCCAGACCAGATCCATTTACGGATCGAGGGGTCACACACCGGCATGAGAGAATAGTTACCAATCCTGGCGCGACAAACAAAACCACGCCCAGACCGAAAACCCAATACGGACTTCATCCGAACTGCGCCACGATATAGCCCGATACAAAGGTGCCACACACCCCCTATGCTTCACCGACGAGGTAATGGAGCACCAGTTCCTAGAAGGGTTTAAACCCGTGAACATCGAATCATACGATGGCACAATAGATCCCGCAGTATGGATTGAAGATTTTCTTCCCCACATTCACATGGCTCGTGGTGACGATCTACATGCCATCAAATATCTCCCCCTCAAGCTTAAGGGGCTAGCTCGACACTAGTTAAACAGCCTTCCGGAAAATTCTATCGGATGCTGGGAAGACCTGTAGAATGCCTTTAGAGACAACTTCCAAGGCACCTACGTTCGGCCTCTGGATGCCGGTGACCTTAGTCATATAATACAACAACCTGGGGAATCGGCCCGATAGCTATGGACAAGGTTCTTAATAAAAAAGAACCAGATTGTGGATTGTCCTTATGCCGAAGCCCTGGCGACTTTCAAGCACAACATCCGAGACGAGTGGCTCGCCCGGCACCTCGGCCAAGAGAAGCCAAAGTCCATGGCAGCCCTCACCACACTTATAACCCGTTTTTGCGCGGGAGAGGATAGCTGGCTCGCTCGTAGAAGCGATAGCACCAGCGACCCTGGCACCTCCGAAACTAGGGACGACAATGACAAGCCACGACACGACAAGCACAAGCGTCGGAACAACAACGATGGAACCCAAGATACGGCGGTCAACGCCGGATTCAGTGGCTCCAAACCCGGCCAATGGAAGAAGCCATTCAAGGCAAACAAAGATGGCCAGTCCAGTCTAGATAGAATCCTTGATCGGCCCTGCCAGATTCACGTCACCCCCGACAAGCCCGCCAATCATACTAACATGAATTGTTGGGTTTTTAAGCAGGTCGGCAAACTCAATGCCAAACACAAGGGGAAAGGGTCAGCCAGCAACGACGATGACCAAGAGCCTCGTCAACTGAACACAGGGGGACAGAAGCACTCCCCCCCGAAGTAAAAAACAATGAATATGACATATGTCACACATATTCCTAAAAGGGAACGCCAACGCATACTACGGGACGCCTACGCCATAGAGTCGGTCGCCCCAAAATTCAACCCATGGACGGATTGTCCGATTACCTTCGGTCGAAAGGACCACCCAACCAGTATCCATTACGGAGGTTTGGCAGCACTGGTTCTCGATCCAATCATTAACGGATTCCACCTCACGCAAGTCCTTATGGACGGTGGCAGCAGTCTCCATATACTTTATCAAGACACTGCCCGCAAAATGGGCATTGACTCGTTAGTAGTCAGACCCACTAAAACTACCTTCAAGGGAATAATACCTAGCATGGAGACCCGCTCCACGGGCTCAATCACACTAGAAGTCGTCTTCGGTTCGCTGAACAACTTCCGAAGCGAGGACTTGGTTTTTGACATCGTCCCTTTCCACATCGGCTATCGCGCACTGCTCGGACCCGCCGCTTTTGCCCGCTTTAACGCGGTTCCGCACTACGCCTACCTAAAGCTCAAGATGCACGGTCCACGTAGCACCATCACAATCAACGGAAGCATAGAGTGCCCCCTCCGTACTAAGGAAAATACCGCGGCCATCACGGCCAACGTACAAAGCGGCTCCATCAAACCGCACACCAACAGCCAGACAAACCCAGGGCTAGATTAGCAGTTCGGCCTCCGTCGACCGCCATGTACAGCTGTGAAATTCATGCCGCGCATACATAACTATGCACTCAAAATACCTTGGGCATCGGAGGAGGCAATACACGGGGCAGACCTATAGCACGGTTCGACCCTATATGGCCCTCCCCTCCTATCTAATCATTTTTTTGCTTTCTACCACAGGTAAAATTAAAATCTACCTATCTTACGGACTCACAAAGGCCACTCTCCGAGCCCGGTTCCGTACAGATATCCGAAGATCACCCCCTTCAAGGAATCTTTCTTACTGAGGCAAAAGTGGCGCAGACGTGCGGCAGGAAGGTGCAAGGGATTTCGTAAACCGCAAACTCCCCTCTAGGAACCTGTATAGAGCTTTTTTCCTCAGCCCTAGACCCCTGGCATGTAAAATGACCTTGGTGATTGTGGTACCCTCTGTAAGGCTATGCTTTAACGTGTCAATCAGATTACAGTGAGCCAAATTTTATTCGGCATCATCTTTACTCAAATGTCGTCTCTTTAGTTGTCTCATGAACACACCTCGGCATAAATTGCCAGGGGCTCCATAAGGTAACATATGTGTTCCCAAATAAAAAGCCCGAACAGCCTCAAAGCACAATACGGCGTCCCGAGCTCGGCAGTATATGCATCGGCTCCGAATCATGTCTTTGGTTAATAGTTGGGTTGCGCGGATCCTGTGTTTGCTACCTTACGTTCCGTCTGATTGGCTAAGGTAGTAAAGGGAGAACTACTGCGATTGTGTTTCTGGTTCGCCCAGTCAAGCATCTCAGCAGAGAAAGCTGAAAACTGACTGTCATGATGAGGCGAGAGCCGGTCGGCCGCTCGACGACTTATTATAATCTTTAGTGATTCTTTCCCGTGTTACACGAAGGACCGTTTCCCGGTCACATACGTAACGCACCCACATTGGGAGCCGCGTACATACTAGGGGCTATTCCATAGACCCATCGATAAAACTCCTATGGCTAAGTGAGAGCAATAAAACCGAATAGTCTGATTGCCTGGTTCGCCGCACTGATACCTCCTTCATGGACCAAGACGTTGGGTTAAGTGTATTCATGTGCAACTCCGAACACCCCGGTAGTGTCTACATGGGGATTGAAGCCGACGACTGGGAACTCTCAGGTATAAAAATGGCCGCACATGAGGATACAATTCTTCATAAGTAAAATAATATGTTACGAAATAAGATTTTGTTCATGATACAAACTCCTGAAACATTTTGGACTGACTCATTCAAACACTACATTCTTGGAGCATTGGCCTTCTATAAGGCAGGCACCCGCTTGTACGTCCTCAAAATAGCGCTCTGGTGTGTCCTTACTTTCGGGCGGACCCTCAACTGCCACCTTTTCAGCCTTCATCTTAGCCCAGTGCATCTTGACACGGGCAAAGGCCATTTGCGCCCCTTCTATGCAAGACCACCACTTCACTTTGTCGATTCGGGGCAGCGCATCAACGAGGCATCACATGAGGCCAAAATAGCTGGCTGGAATATCCTCGGCCGGCCACAACCGGACTATGACATTCTTCATGGCTGCACTAGACATTTTATACAGCTCCGCCCATTGTGCCATCTGGTCATTCAGCAGTTCGGGACGCTTCGGCCCCGCAAACTACAACGAGAAGAGCTTATCCATTGCGTACCCCTCCTAGGCCTGGAAGAATTGGGCAGCATCCGCAGCACTCTTCGGCAGATCCGCATATATGTCTGGAGAACTCGATAGTCGATTAAGTAACACATACTTCGGGTCCCCAAATTCAGCCTATAAAAGAAAGGGCTTACCAGCCACTATTTGTCCAGCTTGACGGATTTCTTCATGCGCTGCATGGGACTCGGACCGCGCCTCCGAAGCATCTTTAAGGGCCTTGGAGAGTTCAGTCCCCTTTTCCTTTTTTTCTTTCTCCAAGGACCCGTATTTAGCGGTGATGTCCTTGAGACTTTGCTCCAGCTCGGTCACCCGTTCCTCAAAATGGTGCCGAGCGGCCTATTCGTCCGTCAAATCTGCAACCACTTTATCAGCGGCTACCTGGCTTACCCTTGCCTGCTCCTTGGCTTGGTCAAGCTCACCCCTGAGGGTCTCCACCGCGGCGGCACCATCTGTACATACATGCACATAGCAGCTCTTGAAAATCCACAAGACACAGACATAAAACAGGCACACAACAAGATATATTTTATACCTTGCGCCTGGTCGAGCCGCATGTTAACAAGGACTAGGTCCTAATTGGCTTGCTTCAGTTTCCGTTGGAGTTCGGAAACCTCCGCCGATTGAGTAGTCGCCGCTAACAACGAAGCCTGTTTTAATGTAAACAGAAAGCATGGTACCACCTGACAACTGATTATCGATCCTCTGTTTGCTTTTCTTTCAAAAACTGAACAGAGTCTCAGGGGCTACTATCTATATATAGGCATGTTTCTCGACCAAAAAACATTACAATGTGTACCTCGAAGCCCGCTAGTAGGCTGGAGAAAGCTTCGTCAAGCCCGCTCTTGGTGGACTGAATCTTATCAGACACCGTACCCATCAGGATACGGTGCTCATCTAAGACGAAGGCACTTTGGAGTGCGTCCACCGTGGTATGTCGCGCCTCCGGATTGACATAGGTCACAACTCCCTGTTCTCCGGCAGGGGGTCGTTCATTAGACTCCGGAGCCTTACGGACCTCCGAAGTAGAATACGGCTGGGGGCCGGATTGACTAATGCCCCCGTCGCTGGTCTCCATGGGGGCTGCACCCCATAGCCCTCCGACAGCCGAGGCATCACCCTCTGGCACTGTTAAGACGCTCCCCTGTGCCTCGTCAAGGTTTGGGGAGGGCCGGTGAGATACTACCTCAGCATCATCCGCCCTAGTGGGTGGGGAAGCTAATGGAGGCGACCCGCTCTCCATCATCTCTGGCGCCAGATCCCCCGAGGATGAGGATATCTGGGGAAGATCGCGGGCCAGACTAAAAGACAGAACTTAGAGTTATCATCATGGGTCATAGGGATCGGGCAAAGTGAAGGAGTGCGGGCTACTTACAAATCGGCTTGGGGCTTGGTCCGGCGGCGAGGCTTTGGGATGACCTTGGCATCTGATTCCAAGTCATCAGGGATGATGATCTTGTCTCTCTTGGAGGCCTCGGCCTCCAACTCTTCGGAGGCCGCCCTCTTCTTACCTTTGGGGGGAGGATCTTCTTCTTCCTCCTCCTCCTTGTCACCCTCGTCGCCCTCATGGGAGGATGGGGCATCAGCCTCTTAGGACATTGCGTCTGAAGTACCCTCCCCTTTCTTCTTCTGCTCGTCCTTCTTAACCGGCACCTGGTATGGCGCCGGGACCAGCATCGTCATTAATTGAGGATTGTTCGGGTCTTTGGGGAGCAGAGCCGGACACCACATCTGCTGCGCCTTCTTGACCCAAACCTATTTTGGGAATGGACTACTCATTATTTCTACTTTGGAGCGATGAACCTATTGATGTTCAGAGTTTTAAGAATTTACCTCGGTGGCCGGATGGTTGCAATCGAGGCTAGTGTCGCCTGATGACTTGTCCACTTTTTCTGCTTCTTGAAAAGCAGCTTCCAGATCCCCTTATGCGTCGTGCCGTAGAACCGCTGCAGGGTCCGCGGTCCTTCCGGATTGAACTCCCACATCTTGAGGGGCCGCCTTTGGCAGGGAAGTGCACAGCGGATCAGCATCACTTGGATTACATCTGCAAGGGTAATGTCCTTCGCTACCATGTTCCTGATGCGTTTTTGCAACAACAACACCTCGGAGACCGACCCCCAGTCCAGACCCTTTTCGGTCCAGGATGTGAGCCTCAGCGGGGGTCCGGATCTGAAGGCGGGAGCGACTGCCCATTTGGAGCCGCGGGGTTCTGTGATATAGAACCATTCTTGCTGCCACACATTGACGGTATCCACAAAAAACCTTTGGCCAATTAACTTTGGGGAGCTTGCTCACCATGCACCACCACAGTCCGCATGTTGCTTGTCCACCACCTTCGGCTTCACATTGAAAATCTTGAGCCATAAGCCGAAGTGTGGAGGGACGTGGAGAAAGGCCTCGCACACGACAATGAACGCTGAGATGTGGAGGAACAAATTTGGGGCCAGATCGTGAAAATCCAACCCATAGTAGAACAGGAGACCCCTTACAAAGGGGTGAAGGGCGAATCCGAGTCCGCGGAGGAAGTGGGGGATGAACACCACCCTCTCGCCGGGCTCCGGGGTAGGGATGACCTGCCCCGGATTGGGATGCCTGTGTTTGATCTCCGCGGTGAGGTACCGTGCTTCTCGCAGCTCCTTGATGTTCTCCTCTGTAACGGAGGAGGCCATTCATTTGCCTTGAGAGCTGGCCATGGTCGGGAGAGTTGCAGAGGGAAGCAGAGCTTGGAGCTTGGGCGCTGGAGCTCGAGCATGGAGAGGTAGAGAAAGAATGAGGCATGGGGCGGAGGAGTTAGATTCCATCCGCTTATATGGACTGCGAATATCAAGCGTCCCCCTCCCTCAAGCCTTAAAACTCGCCTATTCCCAAGGGGTCGTGCGGGCGACATGGTTAATTTACCAAATCCGTATTGATGGGAATCCTGCAATAAGGGGACACGATCTCTGTTTCGACAAGATGTGTCAATGGAAGTTGCGAGGCCGGAGGCCTGAAAAATGGTTCGAGATGACGACAGAGCTAAAACGTGACGTTTCACCGAATAAAGCTGTCGCTGGATATATTTTTTGTGTTTTTATGGTTGGGAGGTTAACCTATTATATACAGAGCCGGATACAGATCTCTTACCTGAAGGACTACTTTGGAGTATTCGGAGGAGGAACCCGCTTTGCAATGCCGAAGACAATCTGCGCGCCGGACACATCATCATTGAAGCCTAGTTTAGGGGCTACCGAGGGAGTCCTGGATTATGGGGTCCTCCGGCGTCCGATCTACGTCACATGGGCCGGACTGATGGGCCATGAAGGTACAAGGTGGAGGAATCTCCCCCGTGTCTGGATGGGACTCTCCTTTGCGTGGAATGCAAGCTTAGCATGCGGATATGAAGATTCCTTTGTCTGTAAACCACTTTGTACAACCCTAGCCCCCTCCGGTGTCTATATAAACCCGAGGGTTTAGTCCGTAGAGGCATTCACAATCATACATGCTAGACATCTAGGGTTTAGCCATCTCGATCTCGAGGTAGATCAACTCTTGTAACCCCTATACTCATCAAAGTCAATCTAACATGAAGTAGGGTATTACCTCCATCAAGAGGGCCCGAACCTGGGTAAACAAAGTGTCCCCTGCCTCCTGTTACCTTCGATCCTTAGACGCACAGTTCGGGACCCCCTACCTGAGATCTGCCGGTTTTGACACCGACACCCCAGTGTCAGCGACATCTTCAGATATGCTGAGACTGGAATGGAACTCTTGAAAGACTGCAGTGGTAGTTCCTTCATGAAAACGTCAGCAAACTGAGAGCTTTTAGGCACATGTAGAACACGTACTTCACCGATATGAACTCATTCTTTGACAAAGGGGTGGATCAATCTTGATGTGTTTCATACGTCCGTGTTGCATAGGGTTAGCAGAGAGATACATAGCAGAAACATTATCACAATAGACAATTGTTGCAGTCTTGACAGGGCGATGAAGTTCGTGTAACAACTGCTTCAGCCAAACTGTTTCAGCAACGGCATGAGCAACGACACGGTACTTTGCTTCTGGGATGAGCAGGATATGGTGTGTTGTCTCTTCAAAGACCAGGACACGAGGTTATCACCTAAATACACACAAAAGCCAGAGGTTGAACGCGGGTTTCAGGGCAACCATCCAAGTCAGCGTCTGAATATGCTGTCAAGGAGGTGCGAGAGGATTTGTTGAGGGTGAGGCCGAGGTTGAGAGTGCCTTTAAGATAACTCAAAATGCGCTTCACAAGATTGAGGTGAGCTTCTCGTGGGTCATGCATAAAAAGGCATGCCTACTGGACAGGGTAAGCAATGTCCGGTCGTGTGAGGGTGGCTTGGGACCAGTGAGGTTGCGATACATGGAGGGATCAGAAATAGGAGGTCCACTAGAGTCCAGCTTGGGACCAGTGTCCAGAGGAGTATGGATTGTCTCACAATTTGTCATACCTGCCCAATTGAGGAGTGCGATGAGATATTGGCGCTGAGACAAAAAAAGACCAGAGGGTGAGCGACTACCAAAGATGCCTAAAAATGATGAAGTGTACCAAGGTCGGTCATGGCAAACTCAGAACTGAGAGAGAAGATGATGGAGGTAAGAAAGGAGCTAGAGGATGCAGTAAGAATGATGTCATCGACATATAGGAGAAGATAAGCGGTGGCATTAGCAGAATGGTAGACGAATAAGGAGTTGTCTGATTTGGAGGAGGTGAAACCGATGGAAGTGATGGAAGTTGCAAAGTAATGAAACCAGGCTCTTGGGCATGCTTGAGGACATACAGTGACTTCTTGAGGAGACAAACGTGATTAGGAAGCGAGGGATTTTCGAAACCTTGATGTTGTTGACAGTACACGGTTTCTGTCAATGAGCCATGAAGAAAGGCATTTTGACGTCTAGTTCATGGATTGGCCATGAGGAAGAAACAACAATTGAGAGGACAGCTCAGATGGTGCTAGGCTTGACTACCGGTGATAATGTTTTGTCATAGTCGATGCGAGGTTGATGAGAACAATTGCGACAAACCCATCGAGCCTTGTAACGGGCGAGGGAACCATTTGCATGAAATTTGTGTCTAAAGACCCACTTGCCTGAAACGATATTGGCAACTCGTGGTCTAGGGACAAGATCCCATGTGTCATTTTTTATGAAGGCGTCATATTGAGAGCTCATGGCATCATGCCAATGTTGGTCTTGGAGGGCTGGGCGATAGGTTTTAGGGATGGGTGAGATAAAGCCAGTGGTAGACATAAGATTGAGGTGACGAACAGGGATGTCGAAGCCAAGATTGGCACGTGTGGTAATTTTTTGTGGGTTTTCAGGCACAGGAACAGGGACTGCACGAGAGGGCAGAGTGGGTGTTTTAGGGGGAGAGGGAGAAACAATAGGTGATGGTGAGGCGGTGGAGGCTGGTATGGGTACATTAGGTGATGGTAAGGGTGCTGGGGAGGTTGGGCTATATGGAGGAGTAGGCGCCACAAGCTGTATAATGTGTTGTGATGGGATAGTGGTATCGTTGGCTATAGTATGTGACACAGAGGATGTAGAAGGCACAAAAGTTGGGCGAGGAAGGGTAGTGGGAGCGGGTGATTGCGGAAGCGTTGAAGGGGTAGGTTGATTGGCGAAAGGAAACGTCTTCTCATCGAAAACTACATGGAAGGATACGTAAACACGGCCAGAGGCAAGACGTAGACACCGGTAGCCACGATGCTCATCGGGATAGCCTAAGAAGACACACGGAAGCGATTGAGGAGCAAGTTTGTGTTTGGCAGTAGCAGTGATATTGGGATAGAAGAGGCAGCCAGAAACTCTGAGCATGTCAAAGGGTGGTGGTGAATTATGGATGAGAGAGTATGGGGTGGTGGATGCGACCGACTTGTGAGGACGAATGTTGAGAAGAAGCATCGCAGTGCCAAGAGCCTCCACCCAATAGTCACCTCACATAGACTTCTAAATAAGCAGAGTTCGAGCGATGTCGTTCAGATTATGAAGGGCCCTTTTAGCTTTACCATTTCGAGGCAAGCTGTAGGGGCAGGAGAAGCGGGGGGCGATGTGATACGTCCATTTTGCATCATCTGTTTATGTCGATATTTAGTGTATTATGGGCTGTTATTTCACATTATGGCACAATACTTAAGCCTTTTCTCTCTTATTTCACGAGATTTACATGAAGAGGGAGAATGCCGATAGCTGGAATTCTGGATCGAAAAGGAGCAAATATGAGATACCTATTCTGCACAACTCCAAATGTCCTCAAATTTTATGGAAAATTGTTTTGGAATATATATATATATATATATATATATATATATATATATATATATATAATTGGGCGAAGAAACAACAGAAGGGGACCCACCAGGTGGCCACAAGCCTGGGGGGCGCGCCCTACCCCCCAGGGCTTGTGGGCCCCTTGGCCATCGTCTAGTGCCCATATTCTACTATATGAGGGATTTTGACCTAGAAAAAATAATAAGGAAGCTTTTGGGACGAAACGTCACCGTCTCGAGGCGGAACCTGGGCAGAAGCAATCTAGGGCTCCAAGAGAGGTGTTCTGCCAGGGAAACTTCCCTCCGGGAGGGGGAAATCAAAGCCATCGTCATCACCAATGATCCTCTCATCGAGGGAGGGTCAATCTTTATCAACATCTTCACTAGCGCCATCTCCTCTCAAACCCTAGTTCATCTCTTGTATTCAATCTTTGTCTCATAACCTCAGATTGGTACATGTGGGTTGCTAGTAGTGTTGATTAGTCCTTGTAGTTGATGCCAGTTGGTTTACTTGGTGGAAGATCGTATGTTCAGATGCTTGATGCTACTCAATACCTCTCTGATTATGAGCATGAATATGCTTTGTGAGTAGTTACGGTTTTTCCTGAGGACATGGGAGAAGTCTTGTTATTAGGTAATCATGTGAATTTGGTATTCATTTGAAATTTTGATGAGATGTATGTTGTCTTTCCTCTAGTGGTGTTATGTGAACTTCGACTACATAACACTTCACCATTATTAGGGCCTAGGGGAAGGCATTGGGAATTAATAAGTAGATGATGGGTTGCTAGACTGACAGAGGCTTAAACCCTAGTTTATGCTTTGCTTCGTAAGGGACTGATTTGGATCCACATGTTTTATGCTATGGTTATATTTGTCTTAATTTTTCTTTCATAGTTGCAGATGCTTGCGAGAGGGGTTAATCATAAGTGGAAGGCTTGTCCAAGTAAGGACAACACCCAAGCACCAATCGACCCACATATCAAATTATCAAAGTAGCGAATGTGAATCATATGAGCATGATGAAAACTGAATGGACAATAATTCCCATGAGTCATCAGGAGCACTTTGCTTTATATAAGAGTTCGTCGACTTATCCTTTTCTACAAAAAGGATTGGGCCACCTTGCTGCACCTTTTTTACACTTGTTAATTGTGACCCGTTATGAATTATCTTATCACAAAACTATCTATTACTGATAACTTCGGTGCCTGCAGAAAATACCTCGCTGGAAATCGCTCGTCATTTCCTTCTGCTCCTCGTTGGTTTAGACACTCTTACTTATCAAAAGGACTATGATAGATCCCCTATGCTTGTGGGTCATCACGATGCCATGTGTGAGATGTTGTCAAATTCACCTCCATTTGTAGGATCGAAAGTATGTCGAGAGGGGGGAGGGGTGATTAGACTACTTGACCAAATAAAAATCTAGCCTTTTCCCAATTTTAAGTCTTGGCAGATTTTATCAACTTTGCACAAGTCAAGCAATCAACCTACACATGCAATTCTAAGAGTATAGCAGCGGAATGTAAATAATTGCATCTGAAGGTAAAGGGAGGAGTTTGGAGAGTGCAAACGCAAGTGTAGACACAGATGTTTTTCGCGTGGTTCCGATAGGTGGTGCTATTGTACATCCATGTTGATGGATACTTCAACCCACTAAGGGTAACGGCTGCGCGAGTCCACGAAGGGCTCCACCCACGAAGGGTCGACGAAGAAGCAACCTTGTCTATCCCACCATGGCCATTGCCCACGAAAGACTTGCCTCAGTAGGGTAGATCTTCACGAAGTAGGCGATCTCCTTGCCCTTACAAACTCCTTGGTTCAACTCCACAATCTTGTCGGAGGCTCCCAAGTGACACCTAACCAATCTAGGAGACACCACTCTCCAAAAGGTAATATATGGTGTGTTGATGATGAACTCCTTGCTCTTGTGCTTCAAATGATAGTCTCCCCAACACTCAACTCTCTCTCACAGATTTGGATATGGTGGAAAGAAGATTTGAGTGGAAAGCAACTTGGGGTAGGCTAGAGATCAAGAATCATATGGTAGGAATGGAATATCTTGGTCTCAACACATGAGTAGGTGGTTCTCTCTCCAGACATGAGTAATGGAAGTGTAGGCTTGTTCTGATGGCTCTCTCCATGAATGAAGAGTGGGTGGAGGGGTATATATAGTCTCCACACAAAATCTAAAAGTTACACACAATTTACCAAACTCGGTGGGACCGAATCATCAAACTCGGTCGGACCGATTTAGTTCAAAATGTGAACGTTAGGCTTTTCGGTGGGAGCGATATGATCAACTCGGTGGGAACGATTTCATTAGGGTTAGGGCATAACGTAATCTCGGTGAGACCGACCACATCAACTCGGTGAGATTGTTTTTTATAATAGGCAAACAAAGAGTTGGTCAGGCAAACTCAGTGGAAGCGATTCGCTTATTTCGGTGAGACCAAAATGTTACGAAAGGGAAACAGAGAGTTCGCATTGCGAACTCGGTGGGACTGATCGCTCACTTTGGTTAGATCGAAACGTTACGAAGGGAAACAGAGAGTTTGCAATCCCATCTTGGTGAGACCGAGATCCCTATCGGTGAGACCGAACTGATTAGGGTTTCTGGCTATGGCTATGTCAAATGAACTCGGTGACGCCGGATAGATCAAATCAGTGGGGGCAGAGTTTGACTTTTGGTTTGGGACATATGTGGATATGAGAAAGTGGTTGAGGGATTTTGGAGCATATCACTAAGCATTTTGAGCAAGCAAGCCATTAAGCAACACCTCATCCCCTTTTGATAGTATTGGCTTTTCCTATGGACTCAATGTGATCTTGGATCACTAAAATGAAAATATAGAGTCTTGAGCTTGAGCCAATATGTGTCCTTAGCATTTTGAGGGGTCCACATTCCTAGTCCATGCCATGCCAATCATTGAACTTTCTGAAATGATCATCTTGAAAGAGCATTAGTTCAATGAGCTATATGTTGTTATGAATTACCAAAACCACCCAGGGATACACTACAAAAAAAAGACACATCCGTGACATTTTGGGCCGAACGAATTTTTTTCCTGTCATACTTCTGACACTTCTATGACAATAATTGTGACAAAACACGGTATCATCATAGATGTGGTGGGGTCCTACTTCTATGACAAAGAATCATGACAGAAAATGGGCTTTTAGTCCTGGGCGGGCCGGAGACGCAGCTGCATGACATTCTTTGGGCCACCCATGACGGAAAAAACTGTGGTAGAAGCGAGGGCGAGGAAAACATCGGGGTGTTCCCGGTTATGGTGGGTGGTCGGGGCCGAGCGATGCGTGTTTCTCTTGTACACGCACACGCGTGGGTGCGAGGCGTTGGGCTCTAATTGAACCTGAGCGAGGCGTTGGGCTCTAACTGAACCCGAGCGATTGCACTGCAGGCTACGCATTACTGAACACGAGCGATCGATCGATGGCTGTTAACTGAACCCGATCGAGCGATTCCTTTGCTACTGCTGCTAACTGAAGCTGATTGATGCTGCCTCTGGATGAACAGTGAACCTTGCTGGGGGTTTGGATGAACAGTTCCCGGTGGGGGTGGACGAACAGGACCCCGTGGTGTTGCCTCTGGATGAACAGCACCCCGATCGATCGAGCCGGTTGGGGCTGGATGAACAGGACCCCGTGGAGGGCTGGATGAACAGGACCACCCCATGGAGGGCTGGATGAACAGTAGATGGTGGAGGGCTGGATGAACAATAGCCCATGGAGGGGTGGTTGAACAGGAGCCCATGGAGAGGGCTGGTTGAACAGTCGCCGGTGGAGTAGCAGGCGGTGGAGGCTGGATGAACAGGAGCCCATGGATGAACAGTCGCAGGTGGAGGCTGGAGGAGGTCGACGGTGGATGAACAATAGCCCGTGGAGGCTGGAGGGGTCGACGGTGGAGATGAACAGTATCCCGTGGAGTCCCGTTTTGCGGTACACCACACCCCCCCCGATGAACAGGACCCCCGTTTCGACCGTAGCACTCCAACACAAGTCCGTTTCCTTCGTTTTGTGGTACGCCACACCCCTCCCGATCAACAGGACCCCTGTTTCGATCGTAGGAGGCCCGTTTCCTCCGTTTTGTGGTACGCCAGACACCTCCCGATGAACAGGATCATGTTTCGAACGTGGCCGGTCGAACACAAGGCCGTTTCCTCCGTTCTACGGTACGCCAGGCCTCGTTTCCATCGGCTGTTCCGTCCAAGCCCTCCTGATGAACACGACAACGCATTCCATTCCGACCCAGGCAGTTGGCTCCCCATGAACGCGACGACGATGCTGTTTCTCCGTTTCGACCCATCCATGTACACGAGCCATGGCCGTACGTACACGCGAGTAGGCTTTCGAGACCCCGCCGGTATGTACGTACGTGGCCGTATTTACTTTCTTGCACCCTGGCCGCTATATGTACGTGTACATGCTACGTGCGTGCCTCTACATCGACCAGTATGTACGTACACGTTCGCGACCAGAATGACAACGCTACGTACGCTTCGACCAGGTGGGTCCCGACTGTCACGCACTTCCTTGCCTGCGGAGATGTAGCTGGTGGGTCCGAGCAGTCAGGGGGGCGAATAGTCTTTTTTTGCCCGGACGCACTTCCTTGCGTGCGAAGATGTAGCTGGTGGGTCCCAGCAGTTAAGGGGGAATGTTTTTTTCGCGAAATACGGTGGCCCGTCCGGTGGGTCCCCGCTGTCAGGTGGAGGAATAATTATTTTGCGCGTAATAATGAGGCACTTCCTTGCTGCGACCGTGGACCCAGCTGTCAGCCTCTCCACGTACAGTACTCTTCCGATGGAAGTCGTTCCTTGACCACGTTAACCACGCCGCGCCGAGAGCACCGGGGCGGTGGACGACGGCGAGGCCTAGGAAGGGGACGATGCGGAGCCGGGGAAGAAGCAGCAGTGGAAGCCCGCTCGAAGAGGAGTACGAGGGTTCACTGGTTCGGCTGCGGTGTGAGGCTGCCGTCGCTGCAGGGCCTGGCCAGCGGTGGGAATAGTAGGGGGCGGTGAGGCCTCCACGGCAGCACAGCCGGCCACGGGAGGCAGGAGCATGCGGCACGACCGGCGCTGCTTTGGGCAGCTGGATCAAGAAGACCAGAGGTTGAAGAAGCACTACGGCCGTTGGATGGACATCGTACGGTCACTGGAGCTAGAATCGTTCATATTGACTAAGTTGACAAAGCACTCCGTCCCCGTGAACATAGTAGGCCCACAAGTCAGTCACCCACCAAGGTGGGTCCCAACTAGCAGGGGGAGTATTCATTTTTTTGTGCGCAATAAGGAGGCACTTCCGGTGGGTCCGAGCTGACAGCGGGGGGAACGTTTTTTTCGCGAAATACGGTGGCCCGTCCGGTGGGTCCCAACAGTCAGGGGGGGACGTTTTTTTCGCCAAATACAGTGGCCCATCCGATGGGTCCCTGCTGTCAGGTGGAGGAATAATTGTTTTCCGCGTAATAAGGAGGCACTTCCTTGCGGCTGCCATGGACCCAGCTGTCAGCCTCTCAACGTATAGTACTCTTTTGATGGAAGTCGTTCCTTGACCACGTTGACGACGCCGCGACAAGAGCACCAGGGCGGTGGACGACGGCGAGGCCTAGGAAGGGAACGACACGAAGGCAGGGAAGACTCGGCAGTTGTTTCCCACGCGGAGGGGAGTACGAGTGTATGAGGGTTTACTGGTTCGTCTGCCGTCGTCGGAGAATAACAACATGTGTGGGTGAGTAGAGGGATGACTAGGCCAGCGATGGGAGTATGGTGGGGCGGTGAGGCCTGCGCGGCAGCACAGCCAACCGCGGGGAGGAGGGACCAGGCAGTCCCGCCGGCGCTTGTTTGAGCGGCTGTAGGAGGAAGAGCAGAGATTGAAGAAGCACGACGGCCATTGGATGGACATCCAACAGTCACTGCTTGTGCGTCAACCTTTTTTTAGGAAAGCCTCAAATCTGTGGAAAACATCATACAACCCATCTGCCATTATTTCTAATAATTTATAGCCCATTTGCTAATTCTTATGGTTTTTTTGGAGCCCATATTCTTTTTGTTAGCATTACAGCCCATATTGTGGCCACGGTTAAAAATTATACGAAATTTCGCATATTTCGGTGCGGTCCGAACTGTTTTTAATCCCGAAATTTCGAGTCACATTCAAGATGATTTTAAAAATAAATGTATATCAATATAAAATCCAACAAATTGTCCACGCATAAAAATCAATGCAATTTCAAATCTCGAAATAAAAAATAAGAAATTTGAAACTATTTGCCGGTTTGATGTGTTTAAAAAATGTACAACCCATTTCTCATTACTGATAGGCCATTTTCTCGGCCAGCCGAATGAAGCTCTCCTCGTCTTGAAAGATTTGCAGCCCAACATGCCTGACAAAGCGACTTACTTGGCAAATCACAAAAAAACTGGGCTGCGGCCGTGGACCCAGCTGCGGCCGTGGACCCAGCTGTCAGCCTCTCCACGTAAAGTACTCTTCCGATGGAAGTCGGTCGTTAACCACATTGACCACGCCGCGCCGAGAGCACCAAGGTAGTGGACGATGACGAGGCCTAGGAAGGGGACGACGCGGAGCCGGGGAAGACACGGCAGCGGATGCCCACGCGGAGAGGAGTATGAGGGTTCACTGGTTCGGCTGCGTGTGAGGCTCCGTCGCCACAGAATAACAGGGGGTGTGGGTGAGTATAGGGATGGCCTTGCCAGCGGTGGGAGTAGTAGGGGGCGGTGAGGCCTCCGCGGCATCAAAGCCGGCCACGGGAGGCAGGAGCACGCGACACGACCGATGCTTGTTTGGGCGGCTGGAGCAAGAAGACGAGAGGTTGAAGAAGCACTACGACCGTTGGATGGACATCGTACGATCACTGGAGCTAGAATCGTTCATATTGACTAAGTTGACAAAGCCCTCCGTCCCAGTCAACTTAGTAGGCCCACAAGCCAGCCTCCCACCAAAGTGGGTCCCAGCTAGCAGGGGGAGTATTCATTTTTCTCTGCGTAATAAGGAGGCACTTTCGGTGGGTCCGAGCTGGCAGGGGAACGTTTTTTTTCGCAAAATACGGTAGCCCGTCCGGTGGGTCCCTGTTGTAAGGTGGATGAATCATTATTTTATGCGTAATAAGGAGGCACTTCCTTGCTGCGGCTGTGGACCCAGCTATCAGCCTCTCCACGTATAGTACACTTTCGATGGAAGTCGTTCCTTGACCACGTTGACCATGCCGCGTTCCGTTGCATGCATGCGTCCATGCGCATGGTGCGTCCCCACTGTCAGCCTCTCACATACAGTCATCTTCCGATGACTCTTGGTTGTTGACCACGTTGATCACACCGTGCCGGGCGCACCAAAGGCCGGTGGACTACGGCGAGGCCCCACACTGGAACGACCCGGAGATGGGGAAGACGGGGCAGTGGAGTCGCACATGGAGAGGAGTGGGAAACTTGACTGGTTCGTGTGCACGGCAGCATAGCCGCGGTGCCGCCCACCGGAGATAGGAGCAAGAACAGAGGTTGAAGAAGGAGCACGGCTGTTGGATTAACATCCAACGGTCCAGCTGCTAGAATCATTTGTTGATTAAGTTGACAAAGCCCTGCGTACACGTTCGCTTAGTAGGCCCACAAGTCAGCCACCAAATCTGACGGGTCCCAACTGTCAAAGGGAGGAATAATTTTTTTCGCATAACAAGGAGGCACTTCCTTCCGTGCGAAGATACAGCCGGTGGGTCCCCGCTGTCAGGTGGAGGAAAGATATTTTTTCCAGCTTAATAAGGAGGAACTTTCCTTGTGTGCGACCATGGACCTCGTGGGTCCCAGCCGTCAGGCTCTCCATGTACAGTCCTCTTTCAATGACTCTCGTTTGTTGACCATGCCGCACCGAGCGCAGCGAGGTGGTGGACGACGGCGAGGACCCGGACGAGAACGACTCGGAGATGGGAAGACGCAGCAGTGGAGTCACAGATTGAGTGGAGGAGAAGGGTTATAACTAGTTCTGGTGCGGCGTGGGGCTGCAGTCGGTGGAGAATAACAGGAGGTGTGGAGGGGTGGAGGGATAGCCTGGCCAGCGGTGGGGTAGTGATGGCTTCTCGCCCCTCGTTGGTTACCCCAAGTGGAAGGTTTGAGATGCAGTGTAGCGGAAGTTTTCCCTTGGCAAAGATACCAAGGATCGATTTCCCCTGAGACTCCCAGTTTCAACAAGAAGGTGTCAACTGCTAACGGCGCCAGATATTAGCAATCAACGTGGACCTGCACACAGATACAAATAACTTTGCTCCCAACGAGTACAGAGAGGTTGTCAATCCCTCCGGCCTTGTCGTTTACAAAGGATCAAACGCAAGTGATAATAGTGATAGGTATTGCTGCAAATAGTAAGTAAAAACAGAAAGTAAATAGCGGATGTGATCAGTGATGGTAATATGGACCGGGGTCCCATGATGTTCACTAGTGATGTCTCTCTCCCAAAAGACGATAAAACAGCTATGTGAGGTACACGAATTACAGCTGGGCAATTGACAGAATTATGTGCGCAAACCAATGCTAACTATGTTGCAAGAAAGGTAGAGGTTCAAAGCATGGGCGGTACGCCAAGGCAAGTAGACCGAAATCCATCTGCATCTACTACTAATCATCCACCTTGAGATATCTATCCAGAACATCTCGCTGGTATTAAGTTGCGAGTCCCACCCATAGTGTAAACTCAAAGCAACAGACAACTACATTAAAAGAACTTTGCGTAAAGTAAACAATCCTTGCACCCGCGGGCACAAGCACCGTTGTTTTCCCCCTTGTGGCAACAACACATCCCCTAGACTCATGTTTCTGTCACTCAAGCTAGTCATCGAGGGGCATGAACCCACAATCAAGCATAACGTTCCCTCTTTGGAGTCACTACCTACTACTTGGCCAAAGCAATAAATAGCAACGAAGAACATGCAAGAATTACTTACGAACATAAATATAAAGGAGGTAAATCTAATATATTACTCAAACACAATCTGAACATAATCTCACAATCCATCGGATCCCAGCAAACTCAACATAGCAACAGCATAAGGATTACATATGTGCCTCGATCATGTAGGGCAGCTCACGAGGTCTAATTAGTGAAGGACAAGAAGGGGAGGAGAACATCACATAGCTACTGGTCATGGACCCATGGTCCAAGGGAGACTACTCACAACTCATCCGGGAGGCGTCCATGGTGGTGGAGAGGCTCCCGGTGGTGATCCTCCCCTCCGGCAGGGTGCCGGGAAGAGTTCTTCTGGTGCTCCCGATCTTGGAAGCACGGCGGCAGCGGAACAGAGATGAGATCGCGAAAAAGGGTTCCCGTCTCGAGGGTTTCGGGACGCGTGTTAAATATATGCCAAAGGGGGGCATCAGCGGAGGCCTGGGGGGCCCAGGCGCCCCCCCGGCGCGGCCAGGAGGGGGGCCGCGCCACCAGGGCGCCTGGAGCCCTGGTGGCCCCCCTCCGGCCTACTTCGGCTGCCGGGAAGCTTCTGGAACGCTGATTTTTTATATAATTTTTTCGGGATTTTTCTGGCAGTTTTCGTAATGGGAAAACCTGAAATACAAAAACAGCAGAAAACAGAAACTGGCATTGGGGTGCACTGAGTTAATAGGTTAGTCCAAATATGATCAAAAGTGTATGGAAGTGTATAAATATCATAGCAATATCACCCAAAAGAGGCATGGAGCAAGCAGAAATTATAGATACGTTTTGGACGTATCAACATCCCCAAGCTTAATTCCTGCTCGTCCTCGAGTAGGTAAATGATAACAAGAATAATTTCTGTGGTGACATGCTATTAACCATATAAGACTTTTTCATAGTCACATGACAAAAGCTTACTGAGACAATGAATCTGTAGTAATTAAGTTGCCTCATGAGAAAATCACAAAGAACTGAAAGTTTTACAATATGATACTGAAACATCAAATAGATTTGTAATGAGCATGGTGTGCAAATATGATAAAGTGATATCTCGCTTGCCCCCTTTAGTGAAGCAAAACATAAATGCAGGGGCACCTCCAAGGTTTAAGTGATGACTAGATACAATGATTTCAGAATAAACGATATCATAATCATGCAAAAGACAATGCTACTTTGGGACAATGCACATTACACTCAGAATGACAATCATGCTCTCAGTAGTTGGTGCTTTAAAAGAAGGTGGAGACTCTCGAACCGTGGCTTTTGTTGGCAAGGTTGAAAACCCGTAGTCGGAAACAAAGACAAAACATGTACCAGAGCTCTTGGTTTTAAAAACAGAGGTAATAATATTTTTTTAGATTATGCATGTTCCGTCAACGAATGCTAGCAGATAACTCAATTACTTCTTGAGATGGACAAGTTTCGAGGAACGGCTCCCGAATGAGGACGATCACATCCTCTTAATCTCCTTTGTTTATCACTGCCAAAGTTTTCTGATTTCTCATGAACAAAGCGTGAAGGAGGGTTTGTTTGTTATATTAATTTTGAGCCGGGCGCACTCTTTGCCAGTTCCTTCTCGTATTATGGGTTTTCACATTAGACATGCAATCCCAGGGTGAAGCTTGTCCAACTTAAAAAGATCATGAATTAACTACTACTTCCTCATGAGCTAAAACAGAGGCACAAAATAGAAATGCATTTTTGAATAATTTCGAGATGGTACATGAAAGTCTCCGTTAGGAATGGCAGGTAAATACCATGTATAGGAAGGTATGGTGGACTCATATGGCATAACTGGTTTAAAAGATTTTGGATGCACAAGCAGTCAGTCCGCTTAGTACATGCGAAGGTTAGCAAAAGACTGGGAGCGACCAACTAAAAGAGCAATGACGGTCATAATCATGCAGAGCGACAAAGCAACATTGAATCAGGCATGAAAGTTATATCGCTACTCAGAAATAAAAGATCATCAAGGCTTGACAGACTTTCTTTACAGTCTTAAATATGTGTGAGCATACGCTAAGTCAATCAAAATAAATTCTTGAAGGAAGATATTACTAAACCATACCACATCATAGGCAAACAAATCATGTTGGTATTCCAATAACACATTGGGAACCCCCCAGCTATTTGAGACTAACCATAAGAAAACATGAATTACTAAGCGCCATTATGCACGTAGCATTTTTATCATACACATATCAACCAATGCAACAGAAGAAAACTCTCTTAATAAGATAAGCATGATAACTAAAGAGAGTTCAAGCAACCAACTAAACAAAAGCTCTTTAAAAAGATAAGCATGAAAACTAAGAGCTAAGCATGATAGTAGCTATTGAAGGACAAAGAACACACACAGCAAAGATAGACATGAAAATTCTATGTTATGTTCTAGGTAGAAGTCGAGCGTGTTTCTCTCCCACACAAAGAAAGCTGAGTTCCGACTCGTTATGAAAAGCTAAGGAAAACTAAAAAGGAAACTAAAAGCAAGACGCTCCAAGTATAGCACATAACACATGAAGTGATAAAAATATAGTGGAACGAAAGACGAACTGATAATGTTGATGGAGAAGGGGATGCACGGGGGCATCCCCAAGCTTAGACGCTTGAGTCTCCTTGAATATTTCTTGGGGGTGCATGGGGGCATCCCCAAGCTTGAGCGTTTGACACTCCTGAATCTTTTTATCATCTTCCCTCGCACACTTGAAAACTCCCTTCATACATAACTCATCATAATCTGATTAGCGATGTTAGTACCCATAATAAAATAATTGTTCCTTGCTGGAAATAAGGATATTCTTGAAGGTCTACTGTTTCTCAAGATTGCCAAAAGGTTTTTGCAAAGAAAAAGCAAGCTCAAGGTTTGCAAAATAAAGGAAAGGCAAAACAGGACAGAATCTGTGAAAAACAGAACAGCAGGTAGTAAATGATTTTTTTGAGGCACTTCTGCAACTCTAATCAAAAAACTCAGAACAAACGCTCGAAAGACAATTGTATAGAGCACGCTGTCGAAAAAATTCAGACCAAAAAGATGATCTGGTGATTTTATACGAATTTTTCTATCCAAGGACAGAATCTGTTTCCTGGACAGCACGTCACAACTTTTGAACTTTCTTGCAATCAGAGGCTACACTTGGCACAAAGTTGAAAAGTAAAGGTACAATGATGGTGCTACTGTAGTAACAACATCAAGACACAACAAAAGCAAAATAAAATTTTATTCATGTGGGCTGCCTCCCAAAAGCGCTTTCTTTTATGCCTTTAAGCTAGGCATAATGCAAAGAGATCAAGTTTTATCAAGAGTAAAAGAATAGCTAGCCCGTATAACGGACTCAAAAGGTAAATTAATCTTCTTTCTAGGGAAATGTTCCATCCCTTTCTTGAGAGGAAATTGGAATTTTATATTCCCCTCTTTCATGTCAATGATGGCACCAACGGTGCGTAGAAAAGGACGTCCCAAAATAATTGGACAAGAAGGTTCACATTCAATGTCCATAATAGTAAAATCAACGGGAACATAATTGTCATTGACAATGATAAGAACATCGTCGATCCTCCCCAAAGGTTTCTTTATGGAAGAGTCAACAAGATGAACACCAAAAGAACAAGAATCAAAAGGTTTCAATTTAAGCATATCATATATTCTTTTGGGCATAACGGAGGTACTAGCTCCAACATCACATAAAGCAGAGCAAGAGAAGTTATTCAACTTAATTTTAATAATAGGATCCCAACCATCTTCTAGCTTTCTAGGTATGGAGGCTTCTACTCTATGTTTCTCCTCCCTAGCTTTGATGAGAGCATTAGTGATATGCTTTGTGAAGGCAAGGTTAAGCGTGCTAGTGTGGGGATCTCTAGACATCTTGTGATGGAAATTAATAACTTCGGTAAGAGTGCAATTATCAAAATCAAGGTCACTACTATCAAGTAAGGTGGTAGTGGTGTCCTTTAGGTTCACTTGTTTGGTAGTTTCTATAGTCATAGCATCACCATTAATAGGTCCATTGGGACCAGGAGTGCATTGGGTGCTAAGAGTTTGAATATCCTCAACAACTTGGATAGTAGCAACAGTGTGGTGGGTAGGAAGGTTCTTAATTCTATCTTCTTCCTCCTTTAGGGGTGCAACCACTTCGGGTTTAGCTGCCATTTGGTTTATCAAAGTGGCTTGTGTGTGGGGACATATTGGAAACTTGGGTCTCAGTGATAGTGAGCCTAGTCTGGAGGTTAGAAATCTCAATATTTAGGCTCTCTAATTGTCTACTAATGTCTTGCAAGATAGCAGTATGCTCATTTAATTGCCTCGAGAAGGTTTTGTTTTGTTCATATTGGGTGTGCATGTAATTATTAGTGGCCTTCTCTATTTCTAGAAGTTTCTCATAACCAGGCAAGTCTCTATCTTTTTGGGTGGAGTTCTTGGTGCTAGGATAAGCATTGTTGTTCCCATAGGGATTAGAGGGGAACGGTCTAGGATTGCTACCAAAATTACTCCTATAAGCATTGTTATTGAAATTGTTTCTAGAGATAAAGTTCACATCTACTTGTTCTTGAGAAATCAAAGAATTTAAAGGAACATCACGAGGATCAACAGAAGATTGCTTCGAAAGTAGAGACATGATCAAGTCAACTTTTTCATTTAGGGAGGAAATCTCCTCGACAGAGTTTACCTTCCTACCTGTTGGAGCGCGTTCGGTGTGCCATTGGGAATAGTTGGTCATCATCTCATCGAGAAGCTTCGTGGCAGCACCAAGTGTAGTTGACATAAAGGTTCCTCCCGCGGCCGAATCTAACAAGTTCCGCGAGGTAAAGTTCAAGCCTGCATAAAAACTTTGGATAACCATCCAAGTAGTCAAACCATGAGTAGGGCAGTTCTTGATAAGAGATTTCATACGTTCCCAAGCTTGGGCAACGTGTTCATTATCCAATTGTTTAAAATTCATTATGTTACTTCTTAGTTGGATAATTTTAGCAGGTGGATAGTACTTTCCAATAAAAGCATCTTTGCACTTGTCCCATGAATCTATGCTATTTCTAGGCAAAGATTGAAACCAAATTTTAGCTCCTCCTCTCAAGGAGAAAGGAAAAAGCTTAATCTTAACAATATTACCATCTATTTCTTGGTACTTTTGCATATCACAGAGTTCAACAAAATTGTTTAAGTGTAAAGCATCATCATCTCCAGCACCGGAGAATTGATCTTTCATAACTAAGTTCAGTAAAGCAGGTTTAATTTCATACGAAGGTGCTGAAGTGGCAGGTGTAGTGATAGGCGTGCAGATAAAGTCATCGTTGTTATGACTAGTGAAGTCACAGAACTTGGTGTTCTCGGTGGAACCCATAGCAGCAAGCAAGCAAGATAACTATTTTTGTGATTTTCGATAAAAGATACTAAAGCAAAACTGAAAGGTAAACTAACAAGACTAAAAAGCAAAGGTAAAAGATAGCGTGCAACTCCCCTATCTTGAAGAGTGGAGTCCCCGGCAACGGCGCCAGAAAACTTTGCTTGATGGCTTCTCGCCCCTCGTTGGTTACCCCAAGTGGAAGGTTTGAGATGCAGTGTAGCGGAAGTTTTCCCTTGGCAAAGATACCAAGGATCGATTTCCCCTGAGACTCCCAGTTTCAACAAGAAGGTGTCAACTGCTAACGGCGCCAGATATTAGCAATCAACGTGGACCTGCACACAGATACAAATAACTTTGCTCCCAACGAGTACAGAGAGGTTGTCAATCCCTCCGGCCTTGTCGTTTACAAAGGATCAAACGCAAGTGATAATAGTGATAGGTATTGCTGCAAATAGTAAGTAAAAACAGAAAGTAAATAGCGGATGTGATCAGTGATGGTAATATGGACCGGGGTCCCATGATGTTCACTAGTGATGTCTCTCTCCCAAAAGACGATAAAACAGCTATGTGAGGTAAACGAATTACAGCTGGGCAATTGACAGAATTATGTGCGTAAACCAATGCTAACTATGTTGCAAGAAAGGTAGAGGTTCAAAGCATGGGCGGTACGCCAAGGCAAGTAGACCGAAATCCATCTGCATCTACTACTAATCATCCACCTTGAGATATCTATCCAGAACATCTCGCTGGTATTAAGTTGCGAGTCCCACCCATAGTGTAAGCTCAAAGCAACAGACAACTGCATTAAAAGAACTTTGCATAAAGTAAACAATCCTTGCACCCGCGGGCACAAGCACCGTTGTTTTCCCCCTTGTGGCAACAGCACATCCCCTAGACTCATGTTTCTGTCACTCAAGCTAGTCATCGAGGGGTATGAACCCACAATCAAGCATAACGTTCCCTCTTGGAGTCACTACCTACTACTTGGCCAAAGCAATAAATAGCAACGGAGAACATGCAAGAATTACTTACGAACATAAATATAAAGGAGGTAAATCAAATATATTACTCAAACACAATCTGAACATAATCTCACAATCCATCGGATCCCAGCAAACTCAACATAGCAACAACATAAGGATTACATATGTGCCTCGATCATGTAGGGCAGCTCACGAGGTCTAATTAGTGAAGGACAAGAAGGGGAGGAGAACATCACATAGCTACTGGTCATGGACCCATGGTCCAAGGGAGACTACTCACAACTCATCCGGGAGGCGTCCATGGTGGTGGAGAGGCTCCCGGTGGTGATCCTCCCCTCCGGCAGGGTGCCGGAAAGAGTTCTCCTGGTGCTCCCGATCTTGGAAGCGCGGCGGCGGCGGAACAGAGATGAGATCGTGAAAAAGGGTTCCCGTCTCGAGGGTTTCGGGACGCGTGTTAAATATATGCCAAAGGGGGGCATCAGCGGAGGTCTGGGGGGCCCAGGCGCCCCCCCGGCGCGGCCAGGAGGGGTGCCGCGCCACCAGGGCGCCTGGAGCCCTGGTGGCCCCCCTCCGGCCCTACTTCGGCTGCCGGGAAGCTTCTGGAACGCTGATTTTTTATATAATTTTTTCGGGATTTTTCTGGCAGTTTTCGTAATGGGAAAACCTGAAATACAAAAACAACAGAAAACAGAAACTGGCACTGGGGTGCACTGAGTTAATAGGTTAGTCCAAATATGATCAAAAGTGTATGGAAGTGTATAAATATCATAGCAATATCACCCAAAAGAGGCATGGAGCAAGCAGAAATTATAGATACGTTTTGGACGTATCAGGTAGCGCTTCGCAGCGATGAGTGCTAAGTAGAGCCGCTAGCCGCCAGAGGCCAGACCAGGCGGTCCTGGCGATGCTGGAGGAAGAAGATGAGAGATTGAAGGTGCATGCCGACCAAGTTGACAAAGCCCTGCATAGGCTTCGACCTATTGGCCCACATGTCAACCTGCAAAAATGTGGCATATATTTAACCCATGTTTTATAGAATGTACAGTCCATTTGCTGGGCTGGGTGAACAAATAATTTTGCGTCAATGCGGCCCATTTATATTATCTAAGAAATCCCAGCCCATTTGCACTTCCTTCAAATACGCGAATTAGATGGGCTCGTTATATATATAATGTTATGTTAGAAGGAGCAATTAATATCAAAATTAAACCGGAGAGGCACATTTTTATACATAATTAACAAATTAGCGAGTTATTGCTCAAAATAAAAATGAGCGCGTTATTCTTTAAAATCTTCAGGAGTGATGTTTTTCTTTAGTGGATGGCTCTCGATGGCATTTTTTTACTTGCCTCTACACCATACAACTTGTATTTTTAGCCTCCCAATCCGTGGTGGACCAGCAGCCCATTTGCTGGGCGGGCCAACCTACAAAAACCAGCACTCGATTTTTCATCAAGCCCCAAAAAGAACGCCTTACTATGTTTGTTTTGAGGCCGAAAACATTACAGCAGGGGTTGAGCGGGGGAGGGGGCAAGACAGAGCAAAAAGATTAAAAAGAGGTGATGCGCCGTTGCTACCCTAACAAAGCAGGTGCAATTCTTCTTGGGAAGAAGGTGTGCCGTTTACACCCACACGTCACATACCCCACAGTAGGCATATTAACAAGTTCACACACAAGGACAACAGAAAAGGTAAACATTCGTATCAAACTTAGGTTCACAGGACACGTTCATATTCATAGCCAACATTCACTATCAACAACTCAAAAGGTTCATATATACACAAGTTCAGCATGTCTATGGATCCAAATGATTGATAGATCACACAAAAATATTCATAGATAATTCACAAAAAGATTCAGATATACACATGTTCAGTATGTTTATGCATTCAAATGAGTGAGATCACAGCCAATATGATCCATGGACGAACTTTAATTAGCTAGGGTATAGACTGATAAATGGTGTTCAGTCGGAGGTACTTCTTGCTAAAATTAATGCTTGTACGAGTAACCTTTCGAGTACATAAGAGGCAACACAGACAATCTGAACTTTGCTTGTAGGTTTATCCTCCAATAGTGGCCTCATGCCGAGGGAGGTTTGAGAAACTTGGCCACTACTTTCATCCAACTAGTTTACTGACTCATCTTGGTCCTGTAGCTCGCCAAAATTCTACATTGCAGACTGGTAAATGGTGTTCAGTCAGAGGTACTTCTTGCTAAAGTTAATGCTTGTACGAGTAAACTTTCGAGTACATAAGAGGCAGCTCAGACAATCTGAACTTTGCTTGTAGGTTTATCCTCAAATAGTGGCCTCGTGCCAAGGGAGGTTTGAGCAACTTGGCCACTACTTTCATCCAACTAGTTTACTAGCTCATCTTGGTCCTATAGCTCGCCAAAATTCTACATTGCAGACGAGAAATGAGGCTGTTGAGAAAATGAACCACCCAAATTTTTTGTGCAGTTTAACTGAAATGGAGCATCCCTGGCGTGCAGACCGATTAAGTGCCAGATGAATATACACGTCAACCAACTTGTCTGGAATCTTTAGACTCCATGCCATATAGTTCGCTACCATATCTGCCGATAACCAAAAGGCACAAGTTGGGACCAAATATTGGACTGTGTTTATCTGGGGTATGCGCCAAGCAATATTTTTAGCGTTCACTCTCCTAATACTTGGAGTTTGACAACTAGTTGACACCGGTTGATACTTGAATGAATATAGACACTTCTTGTCAACATCGGTGCTTGTTTGAGTGAACTTTGGAGTACATAGCAGCAACATAAGTATCTGTCCATCTGATCTTTTTGTGCAGTTCTACGGTAATCACCCAATGCAATGATTTGCGTGCGAGTTCAGGCTCCAAGTCACTCCTTTATAAAATCGGCAAACAGTAGCACAATACCAAATTACCAATACATGGCAAGCACAATAATCAGGATAAAGACCAGTACCAACCTGTGTGAGGTAGCATATCAATTACTTTTTCCTTTGACTGGAAGCTGGGATAAGTGAAGCGACTGATAGCAAAGGAAGAAAGCAGGCCTAGATTAGTGACTCACAGGAAAGGACGGAAGTTGCCGAGGCAATGAAGCACCCAAAGTTTTTGTGCGGTTCCACCAAAATCGAGCAGCCCTGTTGGCACATATATTGAAAGAGTGAGATTACTATAATAGTGGGACTCGTTGATGAAACATACACTAACAAATAGAAGCACCCTCATTATGTTAATGGGTAAAGTTAGCAACATAGTAGTCTTGCTTAAAGAGAGGTATTAGTTTATTTAATCAGTGCCAATTAGCTCAACACTCAAAGCATTGCCATGTATGATAGGTTGCAAAACTTTAACACACAAAGATAAAGGAGTTTCTCATGACAGTAGCATGATACAAATAGAGATGACAGCAAACTAATATGGATGAAGGCCTTAGGCCCGTACCAACCTGAGGAAAAAAGCTTATTCATGTAGTCCCATAAGAGATGATAAAGCACTCACTGGAATCACTCAATAGTATATATTTTTACAGTTTTGCTAGAACTCATCTAGCTGAGTTTTAGTTATGTCTCATTCACTTTTATAGCCATTGGATGTGACTATAAGATGCGTGTGTGCTGACGTGGCATGTTGTACTACTTTGTATCTGTTTTGTTTTTCAAGTGAATGAGACCAAATTATATCTCATCTAAATGAGTCCTAGGCACTCCCATATTTTTATGCACTTCAAATGTATGGTTGAAATCACTCTTGTTTACCAGTGGTGAGATTATATCGAAAGATTATCAAGAACTTCCAGCAGAATTAAAGCACAGGCTGGGATATAGTTCATTGTATTGTCTTCTGTAGTTCCACTAAAATGTATGATTGGCACAATATGATCCCTGTTTGCACAAGTAGGAACAAGGTGAAACCTTCATTAGCTTAGTGAGAAAGGATAGAAAGACATTAGCATATTACTCTAACAGTAGCATCAAATTCGTGATGGACAATATGCAAAACATTGCCTCATTGAACCAATGTCAATAAATTGACATGCAAAACAATAGCACTATTATGTCATGACACTAATAATATTCCCTCCCTGCTCCACCACATGATTCACCTCCATAGACAGACATACACACGTACATGATTCATCATAGGGTGCTACTAAAGATTTGTTTAACTCCGACAGGAAAATTAGGCAGCAATAAATTAGTGGTACTTAAGTACTCCTAATTAATTAAGTGAGATAGCAGAAGTGGAAGGGCTCCCTAGAGGATCGTCTCACATGTAAGGCAGTCATTGCCGGAGCCCTTGAATGGCCTCGACCGAGGCCTCTGGCTTCAGCAAGATCGCCTTGGCACTGTTTATTCTTCTTCTTGTTTCTCTTCATGCTCTGTTTCTCATTCTCCTCACCAGTTGGTGAAACCAAGTACATGATTGGCCTTCTATTTCAGAATTGGTTTTGTCAGTGAGGGAGTACAAGTCTACTAGTACAAAATAGCTTTATTTTCTCATGGCAGTTGCAAAATAGAGATGAACACATGAATTAAATATCATTCTTTCCTAAAGGAAGGTTATGGTGCCAATATGGATGATGAGGATTGGAACACAGATCTCCATTTGTGCAGTTCCACCAAAATGAACCAACTATTCCATTCTGACATTCCAGTTAAACAGCACAAAAGTCACTTCTTTTAAGAAGAGTTTTGTGCAGTGCACCAAAAGGTCACAACAGCAACCCGGTGAAATGGATATCCCTGTTTACACAAAAAGCTACAGAGGAAACAGTCAGAGTCTCAAACAATTACAGGTCATGGCTTATAACAGTGGCATGGCTTCATTTTTACCAGGAGCATTAGATTAAGAACAACTAAATATTTGGTATAAGGGCATGAGACAGTGGGTGCACCAGCAGTCCAACACCATGTACCTAAACAAGGGCATAAAGTGGTGATTCATAGTTTGTTGCCCCGGGAAACAAACATCCAAGAAACATATGTGGGTTCGTCCCATTTTTGTTCACTCTAGCCACCTACTCCTATGTGTGGATAGCAAATCTAGTCCTGGTCATACCACTGTGTTCAGCGTTACCCCTATATTTCCCTTTTCGACCAAGAGACTGGTTGGATGACCAGTCTGTACTACTTTCACCCCCTTTCCTTCCTGTTTGTACCAAGTCCGATGTACTACATACTAAATTCCCCCACCCCCACTTTATTTCTTGTTTGAACCAAGTACAAGATTCGACTCCATGAAGTAGCTTTACCTCTAACAGTAGAAAAAAGGTGATGTTGGACCATCCGATTGAGAGGGGCCGAGAGGTAGAAAAATGATGCACATGCAGCGACGTAGCAAGCTAGGGAAGTAGAGCTAAGGCGGTTTTGGAGGAAGATATACCTGAAGGTCATCGGGATGTGGATAGGTGGGCGACGGGAGGCCGGATCCACCCACACTAGGGCAACGACGAAGGGATCGAATGACCACCCGCGCCGGCGCTCGGCCAGAGATAACGGTGCAGCCGGTAGTGGGTCTCCTCCCTCACTGTCGACGACGGCCTAAATGCTGCCCCTCCTCCCCTTCACCGACGGAGGGGGATACGTCCGGATCTGTAACCAGCGGTGAGGATAGAAATACAGTGTTTTTTGAAGGGAGAAAGACAATGTTACCACCCCTATCTTGTTTAGATCTGGAGAGGATGAGAGTGTGTGAATAGAGCAACCCTAGCAAGCAAGCGTAGAGGCTCCGACCTATATATACGTAGTGGGGTAGTTTTACTTTTTCACTCCATCAAAACAATCGTTTAAAATTGTGTGCTACGTGCCAGGTCGCCTTTTTTTAGTTGTTGATTGTTTTTTGAGATAGCTACCCGTTTGTTCCAAGTGGTGTTACGGTGTGCCAGGTCACACTTTGTATCATTCAAGTCTAGTACAAGTCCCTCCATTAAATGAACAACCACCCCCTCGTAAAAATTGTGAACAAGCCCACGGCTAAAATTATCGAAAACGTGGGTTGCCCCAACATGCATTATTATTTATATTTTCTACTCCCTCCGTTCCTAAATATAAGTCTGTTTTATTAGCCACACCTAAGAGAATATATTTTTATTAGCAGTGAACCCCACATGTCATAGACACAAAAAGTGTGGTAAGATTCCCTTAGGCAAGCCAAAGTGTGTCTAACAATTTGAGCAACTCAAGTTAGGCAAGTGTGGCAAGTGTGGGAAAAATAATGTGGCAACATAAGACAAACATAGTCACAATCCGAACAGCCCCGTAATTTTTTGTGACATGCATGAAAATTTTGTTAGTTAAATTTATAGTCAAAATTTGGCAAGGTGCATCAAATCAACACATCCAAGTATCAAAAGGGAAGTCACGACATGCATTCATGCGTTGTACTCCCTCCGTTTCCAAATATAAGTCTTTTTAGAGATTGCAACAAGTGACTACATGCGAAGCAAAATATGTCTACATACATCCATATGTAGTAGTCCATTTGAAATGTGTAAAAAGACTTATATCGAGTGCAGTGCTTTGATGTGTCGCGTCAACTCGTACAAGACCGAGAAGTTTGATTACTACACTACCCTCTCCCTCACGGACTAAGCTCCGGTGCCTTAACTGCACCTGCCTTTGGCTGCATGATAGGTGGGCCAACCACCTGTTGGGCCCACCTGTCATAGACACAAAGGCAGGAGCATTAAGTCAATCAATCTGCGTCCCTCCCTCGCGCATGAGCGTGGTGGCTGGTAGGACTAGTAGGATCTTTCGCTACACGCTTATTGACGTCGGCGAACTTGCGGATGGAGTTGACCATCATGTCGACCATGCGAGAGGCGAAGCCGGCGTCGGCGAGGGCTACGACGCCGATGGTCGCCAGCACCGTCTGGAAACGCTACACAGTGCGGGACCGCAGGCCGGCGCCTTGGATGATTTGGCAGAGCCGACTGCCGCTCGCGACCATCGCCTCCATAGGTGCTTCTGGCTTTGATACATCTCCAACGTATCTACTTTTCTAAACCCTTTTGCCCTTGTTTTGGACTCTAACTTGCATGATTTGAGTGGAACTAACCTGGACTGACGCTGTTTTCAGCAGAACTGCCATAGTGTTGTTTTTATGCAGAAATAAAAAGTTCTCGAAATCGCCTGAAAATCAACGGAGAATTATTTCGGAAAATATAAGAAATATCTGCAAGAAGATCCACACCAGGGGGACCAGGGCCTGTCCACGAGGGTGGGGGCGCACCCCTGCCCAAGGCGCACCCCCTGCCTCGTGGGCCCCCTGGTGCCTTATCGACGTACCCCCAGATCCTATATCTTCACTTTCGGGGAGAAAAAAATCGAGGAGTAGGAATTATCGCGTTTCATGAGACGGAGCCGCCGCCAAGCCCTAATCTCTCTCGGGAGGGCTGATCTGGAGTCCGTTCGGGGCTCCGGAGAGTGGAGATCATCGCCATCATCATCATAAACCTTCCTCCATCACCAATTCCATGATGCTCACCGCCGTGCGTGAGTAATTCCATCGTAGGCTTGCTGGACGGTGATGGGTTGGATGGGATTGCTAGGTGGCTTCTCACCCCTCGTTGGTTACCCCAAGTGTAAGGTTTGAGATGTAGTGTAGCAGAAGTTTTCCCTTGGTAATACCAAGGATCGATTTCCCAGAGACTCCCAGTTTCAACAAGAAGGTGTCAACTGCTAACGGCGCCAGATATTAGCAATCAACGTGGACCTGCACACAGATACAAATAACTTTGCTCCCAACGAGTACAGAGAGGTTGTCAATCCCTCCGGCCTTGTAGTTTACAAAGGATCAAACGCAAGTGATAATAGTGATAGGTATAATTGCAATAGTATGTAAAATGCGGAAAAGTAAATAGCGGATGTGATCAATGATGGTAATATGGACCGGAGTCTCATGATGTTCACTAGTGATGTCTCTCTCCAAAAAGACGATAAAACTGCTATGTGAGGTAAACGAATTACAGCTGGGCAATTGACAGGACCATGTGTGCAAACCAATGCTGACTACATTGCAAGAAAGGTCGAGGTTCAAAGCATGGGCGGTACGCCAAAGTAAGTAGACCGAAATCCATCAATATCTACTACTAATCATCCACCTTGAGATATCTATCCAGAACATCTCGCTGGTATTAAGTTGCGAGCCCCACCCATAGTGTAAACTCAAAGCAACAGACAACTGCATTAAAAGAACTTTGCGTAAAGTAAACAATCCTTGCACCCGCGGGCACAAGCACCGTTGTTTTCCCCCTTGTGGCAACAACACATCCCCTAGACTCATGTTTCTGTCACTCAAACTAGTCATCGAGGGGCATGAACCCACAATCAAGCATAACGTTCCCTCTTGGAGTCACTACCTACTACTTGGCCAAAGCAATAAATAACAACGGAGAACATGCAAGAATTACTTACGAACATAAATATAAAAGGGGTGAATCAAATATATTACTCAAACACAATCTGAACATAATCTCATAATCCATCGGATCCCAGCAAACTCATCATAGCAACAGCATAAGGATTACATATGTGCCTCGATCATGTAGGGCAGCTCACAAGGACTAATTAGTGAAGCACAAGAACGGGAGGAGAACATCACATAGCTACTGGTCATGGACCCATGGTCCAAGGGAGACTACTCACAACTCATCCGGGAGGCGTCCATGGTGGTGGAGAAGCTCCCGGTGGTGATCCTCCCCTCCGGCAGGGTGCCGGGAAGAGTTCTCCTGGTGCTCCCGATCTTGGAAGCGGCGGCGGCGGCGGAACAGAGATGAGATCGCGAAAAAGAGTTCTTGTTTCGAGGGTTTCGGGAGACGCTTTAAATATATGCCAAAGGGGGGCATCGGAGGAGCCTCGGGGGGCCCAGGCGCCCCCCCGACGCGGCCTAGGGGGGGCGCCGCCAGGGCGCCTGGAGCCCTGGTGGCCCCCCGGCTGTCCTTCGGGCGCACGGTAGTTTCTGGAACGCTGATTTTTTATATAATTTTTCTGGATTTTTCCTGGCAGTTCTCGTAATGTGAAAACCTGAAATACAAAAACAGCCGAAAACAGAAACTGGCACTGGGGTGCACTGAGTTAATAGGTTAGTCCAAATATGATCAAAAGTGTATGGAAGTGTATAAATATCATAGCAATATCACCCAAAAGAGGCATGGAGCAAGCAGAAATTATAGATACGTTTTGGACGTATCAACATCCCCAAGCTTAATTCCTGCTCGTCCTCGAGTAGGTAAATGATAACAAGAATAATTTCTGTGGTGACATGCTATTAACCATATAGGACTTTTTCATAGTCATATGACAAAAGCTTACTGAGACAATGAATCTGTAGTAATTAAGTTGCCTCATGAGAAAATCACGAAGAACTGAAAGTTTTACAATATGATACGGAAACATCAAATAGATTTGTAATGAACATGGTGTGCAAATATGATAAAGTGATATCTAGCTTGCCCCCTTTAGTGAAGCAAAACATAAATGTAGGGGCACCTTCAAGGTTTAAGTGATGACTAGATACAATGATTTCAGAATAAACGATATCACAATCATGCAAAAGACAATGCTACTTTGGGACAATGCACATTACACTCAGAATGACAATCATGCTCTCAGTAGTTGGTGCTTTTAAAAGAAGGTGGAGACTCTCGAACCGTGGCTTTTGTTGGCAAGGTTGAAAACCCGTAGTCGGAAACAAAGACAAAACATGTACCAGAGCTCTTGGTTTTAAAACAGAGGTAATAATAAAAAAAATTAGATCATGCATGTTTCGTCAACGAATGCTAGTAGACAACTCAATCACTTCTTGAGATGGACAAGTTTCGAGGAACGGCTCCCGAATGAGGACGATCACATCCTCTTAATCTCCTTTGTTTATCACTGCCAAAGTTTTCTGATTTCTCATGAACAAAGCGTGAAGGAGGGTTTGTTTGTTATATTAATTTTGAGCCGGGCGCACTCAATGCCAGTTCCTTCTCGTATTATGGGTTTGCACATTATACATGCAATCCCGGGGTGAAGCTTGTCCAACTTAAAAAGATTATGAATTAGCTACTACTTCCTCATGGACTTACAACAAAGGCACAAAATAGGAATGCTTTTTTTCTTTGAATAATTTCGAGATGGTACATGCAAGCCTCCGTTAGGAATGGCAGGTAAATACCATGTAGGAAGGTATGGTGGACTCATATGGCATAACTGGCATAAAAGAATGTGGATGCACAAGCAGTCAGTCCGCTTAGTACAGGTGGAGGTTAGCAAAAGACTGGGAGCGACCAACTAAGAGAGCAATGACGGTCATAATCATGCAGAGCGACAAAGCAACATTGAATCAGGCATGGAAGTTATATCGCTACTCAGAAACAAAAGATCATCAAGGCTTGACAGACTTTCTTTACAGTCTTAAATATGCGTGAGCATACGCCAAGTCAATCAAAATAAATTCTCGAAGGAAGATATTACTAAACCATACCACATCATAGGCAAACAAATCATGTTGGTACTCCAATAACATATTGGGAATCCCCCGGCTATTTGAGACTAACCACAAGAAAACCCGAACTACTAAGCGCCATTATGCATGTAGCATCTTTATCATAGACATATTAACCAATGCAACGGAAGCAAACTCTCTTAATAAGATAATCATGATAAATAAAGAGAGTTCAAGCAACCAACTAAACACAAGCTCTTTAAAAAGATAAGCATTTAGAAACATTAAAACTGTGCACCTTAGGAGGCCTCTCACGCCCCTAGCAATGTCAATCGTCCGATCTCGTGGTTCACTCATTTCTGGCCGTCCGATCTAATTAAGTTCCAAACTGGGCTACTTGTCCTTGAGGGCCGCTGCTCCGGTAGAAAAATCGGAGTTCTGGGGTTAACTGGGCTGTCGACCGCAACAAGCCCATGTAACGACCTTCCTCGAGCCCCTTCGGCCCTTCCACGGCACGGTCTCCCTCGCAGCGCCCCCTCCAGCTCCGCTCCCCTCCCCTCCCCGACTTCTTCTTGGGCTACGACTCCTGACACCGCCGCCAGCGAAAGCAACTTGGAGCGAAGGTGCCCCTACCCCGTCGAGTGGAGGTGCCCCTCCCAGAGGAATGCACGTAGTGGTGGGCGACAACGGCGGCAGCGGCAGCGGCAACTGCTCTCTCTCCGTGGTGTTGTGCACCATGGTGATGATGACTACGATGTTCCAGATCAACCAGGTAAGGGCTACCCATCTACCCTTTATTCGTTTTAGAAATCTGAATCCTATTTCAAATTCATCCTTTCCCTGTTCGCTTCAGGATCTAAGCCTCCTCTCCTTCCTGCTCGGCGATTGGTTCCGGAGTCCGAGCTCACCAGCCGCAAACGCTTAACACCAGCGACCAGGAGGGCGAGCGGTTGTTCATCTATGGCGTGCAGGACGTGGCGGCATGCTTGGGCAGATGACGCGGCAGGTAGATTGGAAGCGGGAAGCTGATCCATCAACGAAATTAGGATCCTAGTGCTTCTTTCCTCAGATTTATACATTACTGTCTTTGTAACCTACAACTACTTCGCCTCACACTCTCCCGCTCCCCTTCTGAACTAGGCAGCAGAACGACAACTATAGTTGTTGGCTAGGTAACCCCTTTATCTTCGTTTTTCCTGCACAATTTCCTTTCAATCCCCTCTTTTCATCCAATGACTCCATTGTAATAATCTGTTTCCAGTCTGAATTTTGTGCAGACAGTGTCCATCCTGATTCTGGTCAATCCCTGAGGTGCAGTCTCATAAATTAGCTTGTATTCTCTTACTAATGATGCTTGGGTGGTTTTATTTTTTAATGATGTGTGATCAAGTGCCATCACTAATGTTGACTAGACATAGAAATTCTCTACTACTCATGTACATTGTCCGATGTTGTTTTTTGACCGATACTTTAAGAAAAAATAATGCATGAATAACTCCAGAAATCAAGGTGCTAAATAATCTGTTCGCCGGTCCGAGATGCTAGAGATTAGGGTAATAAATTAGGATTTTCCATACCCGTCGTGTTCAATGATTAGGGTTGATGCTATTAAGTTCATAGTGTACAATGGTCTGTCATTTAACTGAATTCTGAATGCTCCAATTTCCACGGATGTTCACTTGATTTTTATGGATGTTATGTTGATCTGTTATACAAGTCATGCATACACTCTCTGTATTTTTCATTTTACCAACTTCAGAAATTATTCAGATCACCTTGATGTTTGAATTATTATTTGAGCAAAAGAAAGTATATATAGGTAATAGATTGTATGTAGTGTGCAGCGATAAAAAAATACTCTCCCTATAGGGTGTTGGAACATTTTTTACTGAACATAGCATCTTTATCTTTAGCAGTACGGAAACTCCCCTCAACGAAGATGCTTTCAAGGGCCTTCTGTAATTGTCTCACTAAAGGACAGCCAGTGTTGGATGATGAGAGGACAACCAAGGTGAAGATACAACGCCTACAATGCATCCTCCAAGTGAGCTACAATCAGAAATGGTACCGCAGCTCCTCTTCTCCTTAACCATCCTGATATAATTATTGCGTATTAATTTGATCCATGGGATGAGTCTTTTTGGTTGCATAAAAAAAAGCTGACTCTGTAGGACTACACATGCATGGTGGCTGTAGAAAGAGGGAAGATGTGATATTTCATATCTTAAATAGCCTCAATGAGTAGCTAGAGGAGGTGGGTCGTCCAGTACAACTAGAAATTATTTTACAATGTTATATCCGCAAATTTCCCTGGACTTGGAATTATATTATAATTATATACATACAATGTTCCATTTTTCAGAAAGCAAGTAACACTACAAAAGAAGGAGAATTATACTAAAAAGCTATATAGAACAGATAGAATGAGCATCTTAGCGGATACATGATAAAATTAGAGGTCTTATAATCATCATCCTATGAATGCTTAGCAGATTTAATGGTACATATAAATCAACAACTACACCCGAAATTCAATATGTGTGGGTAATTTCAATACAAAAGAAGCTACCGAGAAAATGATAAAAATCTGTGATTCAATTTATGTGCAGATGCACTGAGAGAAATATAGAATTATGGTATGTATCTAAACTGCATATCTATTGTTTGTGCTATGAACTTTGGTATTGTTCTAAGATGTCGAGACATCTATGTGGAACTGTTTTCACTTTTCATTTGCTGAAATAGTTTTTCCTGTTACCAACTAATAATGCAAGATGTCTGTATCCTTCTCAAATTTCTGATATCACACCTCTGTTCACCAATACATGACTTTTTAGAATGACCATACAAGTCTCTAAAACGTCTTTTATTAATGAACAGAGGGAGTATTTTGTAGATTCTAGGCTTGCCTCCAAAGTTTTTGGAAGAAGAGCTAAACATTCATTTATATGTTTGAGAGAATAATGGCAATATACCCAGTTTGGTAAGCACATAGTTATAGTAATGCACAGTGCTTCAAGTCACTTGATTTACAAATGAAATAACAATGCTCAGTGAATGTTGCCTCACAAACCATATTGGCCCTGATCACTTGAACAATTTCAAATTGCCGTGGTGCTTCCAACCACTTGGACGAGTGAAGTTTGTCTGGTGATAATAATGGTATTATTGTTTTATTTGATTTGTTGGTTCAATATGGAGGGGAGCTGCATGGGTTCCAAAAAGTTGAATACTGCTGCCTTTCTGTGCATTTGATTTTGACCCTGTTAACTTCCAAGGTTCGCATGGATTTAATAGTATTCTCTCTTTGAACAGACATTTTTTGCTCGAGAATTTTTAGGTGGCAGAGCCGCCTAATCGCAGTAGTTCCCTGATGTTGTTCTTTTATGTAGCCCTTAATAGGCTTATCCTATGGTTTAGTAAATTAGTAGAATTAGCATGAATTCATGTTGGTTGTACATGCTTATCGAGTACCCCATATGCATGTTTGATGACTACCAGTTTTTTGTTTTCAACCCTCTCCAACTAAATATATTCTATACCCATTTTTTTAATAGCATGGTGATAGCCCTGGCAGATAATGAAACTCAAAAACTACACAAAAGGTATTTGTTAATCCAGAAAGACCATTTTCTAGATGTTTGACGTTGTTCTTAAAGTGTTTCATGCCTCTAATTTTCTTGGTGTTAGCCGCATCTCCTATCGCGTTGTATTTAACCTATAGGTTTCATTCGTCCAATTTTCTTGATGTTAGCTGCGTCAGATGATATTATTTTTCTTTTACATTATGTACCCTTTATCATTTTACTTAGTCTTTCTTCTGTTTTATAGTTGCTTTTACATGAAAATGCAAAGCTTGCAGTCCTTCCTTTTAAGAATTCATTCTGTTTCTATTTCTGCAGCGGCAGTCAATGGAATTCGGGTGGACCGATGGTTATAACAAATTAGCAGTACCTTGATCGTATCCGTGGAGATGAGCTTTCTGTAGGATGTGCTCCTTGGGAAGGTAACACTTGTTTAATTGAACATAAAATTAATGACAGACTGTTGGAAGGAGGCACAACCTTTAGTCTACTGCGAAGAAATTCAGTAACTGGAGCAGAAGTCATCCAAAGTTATACCTGGACTGCAGCTGGTGATATGAACTTCATATGGCTGCCTTGCTGCTACACGAGTTGCCAATTAGGATAGTCAATAGCGGTGTGTTTACAGTGTTGTGGGCAAAAATAATTTCCAGCCATTTTACTATAGCTGATATAGTTGTCCCTACAATAATGAGTACCCACACTTTATTTACCTGGCTTGCCTCCTCCCCCTTGTGTGTTCGAGAACCCTTGCTGTTCTTATAAAAAATCAAACTGTTACCAGCCTTCTTACCATCTAACATATCCCTAATAATAATACTAATCAACTTAGATGTTTTTTCCATCAATTGCTAACATTCTCATGTCAACATAAATAGGAACAAAACCACTATAAATTTCAGGTTTTAAAATTCAGGCAAAACATATATTACTATGATTTAAATGCTCCCCTTGCGTAGAGTGTGATAATTGTACCATATGATTAAAATACTACCCTTACATATAATTGAATCAATCACTAACATTCTAGCACCAAAATGAACGGGCGCAGCAACGCGCGCCTTCGATGATCTAGTGAATACTAAGAGCAGAGCATGATAGTAGCTATTAAAAGACAAAGAACACACACAGCAAAGATAGTCATGAAAATTCTATGTTATGTTCTAGGTAGAAGTGGAGTGTGTTTCTCTCCCACATAAAGAACGCTGAGTTCCGACTCGTTATGAAAAACTAAAAAGGAAATTAAAAGCAAGACGCTCCAAGCATAGCACATAACACATGAAGTGATTAAAATATAGTGGAACGAAAGACGAACTGATAATGTTGATGGAGAAGGGGATGCACGGGGGCATCCCCAAGCTTATACACTTGAGTCTCCTTGAATATTTCTTGGGGGTGCACGGGGGCATCCCCAAGCTTGAGCGTTTGACACTCCTGGATCTTTTTATCATCTTCCCTCGCACACTTGAAAACTCCCTTCATACATAACTCATCATAATCTGATTAGCGAGGTTAGTACCCATAATAAAATAATTATACCTTGCTGGATATAAAGATATTCTTGAAGGTATACTGTTTCTCAAGATTGCCAAAAGGTTTTTGCAAAGAAAAAGCAAGCTCTTGGTTTGCAAAATGAAGGAAAGGCAAAACAGGACAGAATCTGTGAAAAACAGAACAACAGGTAGTAATTGATTTGTTCGGGGCACTTCTGCAACTCTAATCAAAAAACTCAGAACAGACGCACGAAAGAAAATTATATAGAGAACGCTTTCGAAAAAATTCAGACCAAAAAGATGATCTGGTGATTTTATACGAATTTTTCTATCCAAGGACAGAATCTGTTTCCTGGACAGCACCTCACAACTTTTGAACTTTCTAGCAATCAGAGGCTATACTTGGCACAAAATTGAAAAGCAAAGATACAATGATGATGCTACAGTAGTAAACAACATCAAGACACAACAAGAGCAAAATAAAATTTTTATTCATGTGGGCTGCCTCCCAAAAGCGTTTTCTTTTATGCCTTTAAGCTAGGCATAATGCATAGAGGAATCAATAACCATCATAATAATCGGAGCTATAGATTGCTTCGAATGGTTCCTCAACAAGTTCACTCTTGTTCCTTATAGGAAAGGGGTACACACCTTTTGCCTTTCCGTGCAAGCGGATTTGTCCCTTACCTATATCAATGAAGCCTTTAACTGCTCGGAGGAAGTCCCTTCCAAGCACTATATTTCCTTGGTTTGGCTCCATGATGAAGAAATCAATCATTGCAATCCCTTTAAGGAATTTAACTGGTACATCTTTTATTCTTCCCTGGATTTCAGAAATATCTCCATTAGTGTGTTCATGATGAGATGATAATCTATCCATGTTAAATTTTAAAGAATCATGAACAATTTTTGGCATAGTAGAAACCATAGATCCAATATCGCAATAAGCAAGGAAGTCTTGATTAGAGATACCAATCCTAACAAGAGGCTCCCAATCATTATCTATTTCCAAAATATCTCTCTTATTGGGTTTGGGTTTCTCTACTTTCATTAAGTCTAGAGCATCCATTCTCTTTTCAATAGTCACAAGTCTATCTATGATAGTATCAAAATTATGATCATAAACAAAGTAACTAGATAGACCATGTATAATTTCAAGAGCTCTAGCTTCATCACATTCTAGGAAGTCTCCCTCAGCTATAATGTCAAGAGAGTGTTTACACCATTTAAAAAGACCATGGTAAAAATTCCTAAGCACAATTTTTACAGGTATCCAAGGCATAATTCTCCTATGTGCATCAGAAATTCTGTCCCATGCCTTCTTCATATTTTCTCCATCCCTTTGATGGAAATCTAGAACTTCTGATTCCCTCAAAGCACCAAATCCTAACATGTTTGGCTAAACAGAAAGGACTACTAACAGAAAGGTAAATACTTTTTTTGTGATTTTTGATAAAAGATACTAAAGCAAAAACTGAAAGGTAAACTAACAAGACTAAAAGCAAAGGTAAAAGATAGCGTGCAACTCCCCTATCCTGAAGAGTGGAGTCCCCGGCAACGGCGCCAGAAATTGCTTTGCTAGGTGGCTTCTCACCCCTCGTTGGTTACCCCAAGTGTAAGGTTTGAGATGCAGTGTAGCATAAGTTTTCCCTTGGTAATACCAAGGATCGATTTCCCAGAGACTCCCAGTTTCAACAAGAAGGTGTCAACTGCTAACGGCGCCAGATATTAGCAATCAACATGGACCTGCACACAGATACAAATAACTTTGCTCCCAACGAGTACATAGAGGTTGTCAATCCCTCCGGCCTTGTAGTTTACAAAGGATCAAACGCAAGTGATAATAGTGATAGGTATAATTGCAATAGTATGTAAAATGCGGAAAAGTAAATAGCGGATGTGATCAATGATGGTAATATGGACCGGAGTCTCATGATGTTCACTAGTGATGTCTCTCTCCCAAAAGGCGATAAAACTACTATGTGAGGTAAACGAATTACAGCTGGGCAATTGACAGGACCATGTGCGCAAACCAATGCTGACTACATTGCAAGTAAGGTAGAGGTTCAAAGCATGGGCGGTACGCCAAAGTAAGTAGACCGAAATCCATCAATATCTACTACTAATCATCCACCTTGAGATATCTATCCAGAACATCTCGCTGGTATTAAGTTGCGAGCCCCACCCATAGTGTAAACTCAAAGCAACAGACAACTGCATTAAAAGAACTTTGCGTAAAGTAAACAATCCTTGCACCCGCGGGCACAAGCACCGTTGTTTTCCCCCTTGTGGCAACAGCACATCCCCTAGACTCATGTTTATGTCACTCAAACTAGTCATCGAGGGGCATGAACCCACAATCAAGCATAACGTTCCCTCTTGGAGTCACTACCTACTACTTGGCCAAAGCAATAAATAACAACGGAGAACATGCAAGAATTACTTACGAACATAAATATAAAAGAGGTGAATCAAATATATTACTCAAACACAATCTGAACATAATCTCATAATCCATCGGATCCCAGCAAACTCATCATAGCAACAGCATAAGGATTACATATGTGCCTCGATCATGTAGGGCAGCTCATAAGGACTAATTAGTGAAGCACAAGAACGGGAGGAGAACATCACATAGCTACTGGTCATGGACCCATGGTCCAAGGGAGACTACTCACAACTCATCCGGGAGGCGTCCATGGTGGTGGAGAAGCTCCCGGTGGTGATCCTCCCCTCCGGCAGGGTGCCGGGAAGAGTTCTCCTGGTGCTCCCGATCTTGGAAGCGGCGGCGGCAGCGGAACAGAGATGAGATCGCGAAAAAGAGTTCTTGTTTCGAGGGTTTCGGGAGACGCTTTAAATATATGCCAAAGGGGGGCATCGGAGGAGCCTCGGGGGGCCCAGGCGCCCCCCGGCGTGGCCCGGGG
>LR738714.1:38386524-38405063 GCA_902687465.1 Secale cereale | reverse complement strand
GGGGGGGGAGGGCGCCGCCAGGGCGCCTGGAGCCCTGGTGCCCCCCCCCCCCGGCTGTCCTTCGGGCGCACGGTAGTTTCTGGAACGCTGTTTTTTATATAATTTTTCTGGATTTTTCCTGACAGTTCTCGTAATGTGAAAACCTGAAATACAAAAACAGCCGAAAACAGAAACTGGCACTGGGGTGCACTGAGTTAATAGGTTAGTCCAAATATGATCAAAAGTGTATGGAAGTGTATAAATATCATAGCAATATCACCCAAAATAGGCATGGAGCAAGCAGAAATTATAGATACGTTTTGGACGTATCAGGGATCTATCATGTAATCGAGTTAGTTTTGTTAGGGTTTGATCCCTAGTATCCACTATGTTCTGAGATTGATGTTGCTATGACTTTGCTATGCTTAATGCTTGTCACTAGGGCCCGAGTGCCATGATTTCAGATATGAACTTATTATGTTTTCATGAATATATGTGTGTTCTTGATCCTATCTTGCAAGTCTATAGTCACCTACTATGTGTTATGATCCGGCAACCCCGAAGTGACAATAATCGGGATCACTCCCAATGATGACCATAGTTTGAGGAGTTCATGTATTCACTATGTGTTAATGCTTTGGTCCGGTAATCTATTTAAAGGAGGGCTTAATATCCCTTAGTTTCCAATAGGACCCCGCTGCCACGGGAGGGTAGGACAAAAGATGTCATGCAAGTTCTTTTCCATAAGCACGTATGACTATATTCGGAATACATGCCTACATTGCATTGATGAACTGGAGCTAGTTCTATGTCACCCTAGGTTATAACTTGTACATGATGAATTGCATCCAACATAATTTCCCATCACCGATCCAATGCCTACGAGCTTTACCTATATTGCTTGTTGCTTATTTACTTTTCCGCTGCTACTATCACAAAAACTACAAAAACACTATCCTTACTTTTATTGCCGCTACCGCCACTATCAAATTACTTTGCTACTAAACTATTTTGCTGCAGATACTAAGTTTTCAGGTGTGGTTGAATTGACAACTCAGCTGCTAATACTTAAGAGTATTCTTTGGCTCCTCGTGTGTCAAATCAACAAATTTGGGTTGAATACTTTACCCTCGAAAACTGTTGCGATCCCCTACACTTGTGGGTTATCAAGACTATCTTCTGGCGTCGTTGCCGGGGAGCATAGCTCTATTCTTTAAGTCACTTGGGATTTATATCTGTTGATCACTATGAACAATTTGAAGGACTCAAAAACCAAGATCTTACCCTCAACTACGAGGGGAGGTAAGGAACTGCCATCTAGCTCCGCACTTGATTCTCCTTCTGTTATGAGTAAACTTGCGACACCTACTCCTACTATTGAATCTGATATGTCGTATGTTCTTGATGATGCCACTTCTGCTATGTATGATGAAACTACTTCTATGCCTGATACTGTGCCATTAGGTGAATTTCTAGATGAACAAATTGCTAAGGTTAGGGAGAGTGCAAATGTTGAAACTGATGATATTTATGAAAGTGATGATGAAACTACCCCCAATAGATATGAATTGCTTGTTGTGCCTGAGGGTTATGTTATGGATGAAGAAACTGCTAGAGACTTTCTTGCTTGCAATGATAGATATGATCTTAAGAAGTTATTAGCTAAGCTGAAAGAAAAGTCCTTGAATGCTAGAATGAAACATGACCCTGCTTTTGCTACTTCACCTATCTGTGTTACTGATAAGGATTATGAATTCTCTGTTGATCCTGAGTTAATTACTTTGGTTGAATCCGATCCTTTCCATGGCTATGAGTCTGAAACTGTTGTGGCATATCTTACTAAGTTGAATGATATAGCCACCCTGTTTACCAACGATGAAAAGATTTGTTACTACTATATCCTTAAGCTATTTCCTTTCTCGTTAAATGGTGATGCTAAGACTTGGTTTAATTCTCTTGACCCTGCTTGTGTGCGTAGTCCCCAGGATATGATGTATTACTTCTCTGCTAAATATTTTCCCGCTCATAAGAAACAAGCTGCCTTACGGGAAATATATAACTTTGTGCAAACTGAAAAAGAGTCTCCCACAAGCTTGGGGGAGGCTTCTCCAGTTACTTAATGCTTTGCCTGATCATCCTCTTGAAATGCATGATATACTTGATGTCTTTTATAATGGACTAACCGATGCTTCCAGAGACCACCTGGATAGTTGTGCTAGTTGTGTTTTCAGGGAAAGAATAGTTGAACAAGCTGAACTACTATTGAATAATATGCTGACCAATGAAAATAATTGGACACTTCCTGAACCAGCCCCTAAGCCAACTCCAAAGAAAAGAGGTGTTCTATTTCTCAGTCCTGAAGATATGCAAGAGGCAAAGAAATCTATGAAAGAAAAAGGTATTAAAGCTGAAGATGTTAAGAATTTACCACCTATTGAAGAAATACATGGTCTTGATAACCCGACACAGGTAGTAAAGGTAAATTCTCTTTATAGATTTGATGAATGTGATATTCCTCGTTATAAGTCTGCTAGCCAATGCTTAGATGAGTTTGACAATTTTATTGTGAAACAACAAAACTTCAATGCTTATGTTGGTAGACAATTGCAACACAATGCTTATATGATTGAACGCTTGAGTGATTATCTGTCTAGAGCTAAAGGTGAACTGGAACTTATTAGTATACATGCTTCTATGGTCACCACTCAAGTAGAACAAGTACTTAAGGCTCAGAACGATTCGCTCAATGAATTAAATAATAAGAATAATGACAATGCCATTAGAGTTGTACCTAGAGGTGGTAAAATGACCCAGGAACCTATGTATCATGAAGGCCACCCTAAGAGAATTGAGCAAGATTCTCAGAGAGCTAATTTAGATGCACCTAGTTCTTTTAAGAAGAAGAAAAAGAAAAATGATAGAACTTTGCATGCTTCTAGTGAACCTGTAGCTGACACACCTGAGAATCCCAATGATATATCTGTTTCTGATGCTGAGACACAATCTGGTAATGAACATGAACCTAGTGATAATATTAATGATGATGTTCATGATGATGCTCAACCTAGCAATGATAATGATGTAGAGATTGAACATGCTGTTGATCTTGATAACCCACAATCAAAGAATCAATGTTATGATAAGAGAAACTTTGTTGCTAGGAAGCACGGTAGGGAAAGAGAACCATGGGTTCAGAAACCCATGCCCTTTCCTCCGAAACCATCCAAGAAAAAGGATGATGAGGATTTTGAGCGCTTTGCTGAAATGATTAGACCTATCTTTTTGCGTATGCGTTTGACTGATGTGCTCAAAACAAATCCTTATGCTAAGTATATGAAAGATATTATTACCAATAAAAGAAAGATACCTGAAGTAGAAATTTCCACCATGCTTGCTAATTACAGTTTTAAAGGTGGAATGCCTAAGAAATTAGGAGATCTAGGAGTACCTACTATACCTTGCTCCATTAAGAAAAACTATGTTAAAACTGCTTTGTGTGATCTTGGAGCCGGTGTTAGCGTTATGCCTCTCTCTTTATATCGTAGACTTAACTTGAGTAAGTTGACACCTACTGAAATATCTTTGCAAATGGCTGATAAATCAACTACTATACCTGTCAGTATTTGTGAGGATGTGCCTGTTGTAGTTGCAAATGTTACTATTCTAACGAACTTCGTTATACTTGATATTCCCGAGGACGATAGTATGTCTATTATTCTTGGAAGACCCTTTTTGAATACTGCAGGGGCTGTTATTGATTGCAACAAAGGCAATGTCACTTTTCATGTCAATGGTAATGAGCATACGGTACACTTTCCGATGAAACAACCTCAGGTCCACAGTATCAATTATATTGGAAAAATTTCAACTATTACTATTGGAGGTTTTGAATTTCCTCTTCCTACTATCAAGAAGACATATGACATCCTTATTGTTGGGGACATACATATCCCCATTGAGGTAACCTAGTGTTATTCAAAAATTCTCCGGTTTCATGTTACTCAGAAAGAGTTTATTAACAACACCTGATCAACCTTGTTAATGGATTCCTTTTGATGAGCATGGGATAGGTGAATCTAGATAGCACAACCTTCTGTACCCTCTTTTTACTTTCTGTTAATTAGGATAAATAAAAGCAAAAATAGTATTTTCGTCTGTTTCCAGACTTATCCGTGCAATAAAAAAATATCCCGAAAATAAAAGTTCTCCAAATGCCATGAAAATGAAATATGCTTTTTTCTAGAATATTTGAGAAATTATGGCACTGAACACACAACGAGGGGAGCCAACACGTGGCCACGAGGGTCCAGGGCGCGCCCCTGCCTCATGGGCCCCACGTATCCCCCTCCACTTATTCATGCACCCATGCTCTTCTTCTTCCTCCCAGAAAAATCACCAACCAGCTCAAACCCGAGTTCTAGCTCATCTTGCTGCCATTTTCGATCTCCTTGCTCAAAGCACCATTCACCAAATTGTTTGGGGAGATTGTTCCTTGGTATGTGACTCCTACATTGGTCCAATTAGTTTTTGTTCTAGTGCTTTATTTGTTGCAAATTTATGCTGTTGTGGTGACCTTGTTCTTGAGCTTGCATGTCAAATTTTCTTGGTCCCAAGTAGTTCTAATGCATGATATAGTCTCTAGGCACTTATAGGAGTTGTTGCTATCAATCTTGTTGAGTTAGGTTAACTTTTATTGTGAGTTACTAAAAATTTCATAAAATTTCAGAAAAGGAAAATGTTAAAAAGATTGTTGAGGGGCTCCTCCAGCAAGAGTTCAGAGGAGAAGAAGAAAGAAGAAAATAAGAAGCCCAAGTATAATCTTCCTCGTATGGCGGAAGTTCGACCGTGTGAATGGCCTTGTAATGATTTCATGATGTCTGCCGGGATTTATGAAGACTTTTATTGGTTGGCAGATAATGCAGGCCTCACCGACTTCCTCCACGACCAGAAAGAACAGTATTTCTTACTCACCAATATTTTCACGCAAAGCTTTCATTTTCATTCTAGGAAAACACCACCTACGGTGGAGTTCTGTTTATATTATGTGATTAAGGTGATATCACTCTTAGACTTTTGTGAAATATGCAAAGTACCCTTTGGAGGTAGACTTGATGAACCATGTCGTGAAGACGTAGAAGGGTTCATTGACATGATAGCCGTAGGGAAAATGAGACAAGTTTCAGGGACAAGAATCACTAGTATACACTTCCCTATTCTGCGCTATTTTGCCTTATTTGCTAGTAGATGTTTAATTGGTCACGGGAACAGTGGGAATCTCAGTGCCCCTGATATTATCATTTTACGCCATGCTTTGTTTCAAGACACAACTTTTAGCTTGGGTGCCGTCGTTGCTAAACGACTGAGTCTGAACCGCTCAAAGGGGCCTGTCATTGGAGGCATCTTTGCTTCTCGCCTTGCTGAACATTTTAGAATACCTATTAGGCATCATGAGTAGGAAGAAAAATTGCTTGCCCCTGTTTATCTAGACTACAAGAGCATGGTAGCTCATGACTTTATTGTTAAAGACAAGAATAGGCAGCTTAATTATAAATTAAGATTTGATGAAATATACTGTGAAATTGTTACCTTGCCTGCACCATCTTTGTTTGATTTGTCTACAGGCGTATTCCTCATCACATCAGATGCCTTCTACAAGTACCAAGGCTGGGCACAAGCTTCAGAGCCTGAGCCAGAACCACCACTTGATCCTTCCCGTCAATCTGTTTATGGGTGGGAGCTGGATGAGCTCGCCAACTAGTGGCATCCAGAGGACACATCTCAGTACACTGGAGGGAGTGGCTTCGATCCGTGGCCATAGACCAACTTAGGCAAAAAGCCTAAGCTTGGGGGAGTACGTGTTTCTCACCGACTTTACATTCATGTTCACACACTTGTTCTAGTTATCAGTGCTCACACTCTTTCACTGTACCATCCATGCTTAGTTTCAATTTTTTTTCTTAGTCTTTTTCTTGTGTGCTAGAAAAACCCAGAAAAATATATATTAGTTGTAGCTTCTAAGCTAGTTTACTTTCTTTGCTTGTATTAGTAGTTAAAAGAAAACCCAAAAAGATTTCCCGTTCTTCCTTTGCTTGTTGGGAGCTTCCCCGTGTAAATAGTTTCTTTTCTTTTCTTTGGGGGTTAAGAGTAGAAGACCATGATTAAAATGCTTAGTGGCTCTCATATGCTTTGTTGTTGATTTAACCTTGAGCCATATTACCTTGTCTTCTCTCTTGTATTAAATGTAGATTCCAGCTTAGTCCAATGCACGTGCACTATTATTATTATCCACACCGTTCGGTCGTGCGAATGAAAGGCAATAAGGATGATATATGATGAACTAATTGAGATGAGAAAAGCTGGTATGAACTCGACCTCTCTTGTTTTCGTAAATATGATGGCTCATCGTTCCTGATTCAGCTTGTTATGAATGAAACATGTTTGCAATGACAATTAGAGATCATAGCTGCTTATGCCATGCTTAATTAGCTGAGAGTTTATAATGGTCTCTCTTGCGTGCCAACATGATATTAAAATGGTTGTGGTGTGGTATGATGGGTGGTATCCTCCTTTGAACGATTTAAGTGACCTGACTTGGCACATGTTCACGCATGTAGCTGAAAAAAATCAACATAGCCTCCACGATATTTATGTTCATGGTGATTTATATCCTACTCATGCTTGCATTCATTGTTGATTAATTTTAATGCATGTTCATGACCGTTGTTGCTCTCTAGCTGGTCGCTTCTCAGTCTCTTTCTAGCCTTCACCTGTACTAAGCGGGAATACTGCTTGTGCATCCACTTCCATAAACCCCAAAGTTATTCCATATGAGTCCAACATACCTTCCTATATGCGGTATTTACCTGCCGTTCCAAGTAAATTTGTATGTGCCAAACTCTAAACCTTGAAATGAAATTCTGTTTTGTATGCTCGAACAGCTCATGTATCAACTAGGGCTGTGTATATATTCCATGCTAGGTGGGTTATTCTCACGATGAGTGGACTCCGCTCATCATTCATGAGAAAATGGTTGGTAACCGGGATGCCCAGTCCCATGCTCAAAATCATAATAATTAAACAAGACTCCCCCAGGGCTGTTGCTGGTTTGGACGATACCCATTGTTTCAGGCTAGGCGTGGAGTGTGCTTGTTGGTGGTTGGGGGAGTATAAACTTTACCATTCTGTTTGGGAACCGCCTATAATGTGCGTAGCATGGGAGATATCGAGATTCTTGGTTGTTATGTTGACAATGAAAGTATACCGCTCAAAATGTTATTCATCTCTATTTAAAAATCAAGCTCTGGCACCTCTACAAATCCATGCTTCCCTCTGCAAATGGCCTATCTATTTACTTTTATGCAGAGTCATCATCCTCTTATCAAAGAGCACCAGTAGGAGAGCACCTCTGTCGTTGCATGTATTACTATTAATTTGCATTGAGTATGATCATGACTAGATCTCTTTTACCATGAATTACAATGTCTAGTCAGTCCTTGATCTTTAAAGGTGCTCTGCATTTATGTTTTGCGGTCTCAGAAAGGGCTAGCGAGATACCATCTTGTTATATCATATCATGATTGTTTTGAGAAAGTGTTGTCATCCGAGGTTTATTATTATTGCTCGCTAGTTGATTATGCCATTGATGTGAGTAGTCTTGAGACCTGAAAGTTATTGTGAATGTGGTTAGTTCATGATCTTGTTGAAAACCTAAATGCTAGCTTACATATTTACAACAACAAGAGCAAACAAAGTTTGTCAAAGTTTTTCTTTATCACTTTCAGTTTATCAACTAAATTGCTTGAGGACAAGCAAAGGTTTAAGCTTGGGGGAGTTGATACGTCTCCAACGTATCTACTTTTCCAAGCCCTTTTGCCCTTGTTTTGGACTCTAACTTGCATGATTTGAATGGAACTAACCCGAACTGACGTTGTTTTCAGCAGAACTGCCATAGTGTTGTTTTTGTGCAGAAATAAAAAGTTCTCGGAATCGCCTGAAAATCAACGGAGAATTATTTTGGAAAATATAAAAAATATCTGCAAGATCCACACCAGGGGGCCTAGGGCCTGTCCACGAGGGTGGGGGGTGCGCCCCCTGCCCAGGGCGCGCCCTCTGCCTCGTGGGCCCCCTGGTGCCTTACTGACGTACCACCAGATCCTATATCTTCACTTTCAGGGAAAAAATCAGGGAGAAGGAATTATCGCGTTTCACGAGATGGAGCCACCGCCAAGCCCTAATATCTCTCGGGAGGGCTGATCTGGAGTCCATTCGGGGCTCCGAAGATTGGAGATCGTTGCCATCGTCATCATCAACCTTCCTCCATCACCAATTCCATGATGCTCACCGCCGCGCGTGAGTAATTCCATCGTAGGCTTGCTGGACGGTGATGGGTTGGATGGGATCTATCATGTAATCGAGTTAGTTTTGTTAGGGTTTGATCCCTAGTATCCACTATGTTCTGAGATTGATGCTGCTATGACTTTGCTATGCTTAATGCTTGTCACTAGGGCCCGAGTGCCATGATTTCAGATATGAACCTATTATGTTTTCATGAATATATGTGTGTTCTAGATCCTATCTTGCAAGTCTATAGTCACCTACTATGTGTTATGATCCGGCAACCCCGAAGTGACAATAATCGGGACCACTCCCGGTGATGACCATAGTTTGAGGAGTTCATGTATTCACTATGTGTTAATGCTTTGGTACGGTACTCTATTAGAAGGAGGCCTTAATATCCCTTAGTTTCCAATAGGACCCCGCTGCCACGGGAGGGTAGGACAAAAGATGTCATGCAAGTTCTTTTCCATAAGCACGTATGACTATATTCGGAATACATGCCTACATTGCATTGATGAACTGGAGCTAGTTCTGTGTCACCCTAGGTTATAACTTCCACATGATGAATTGCATCCGACATAATTTCCCATCACCGATCTAATGCCTACGTGCTTTACCTATATTGCTTGTTGCTTATTTACTTTTCCGTTGCTACTATCATAAAAACTACACAAACACTATCGTTACTTTTATTGCCGCTACCGCCACTATCATATTACTTTGCTACTAAACTATCTTGCTGCAGATATTAAGTTTCCAGGTGTGGTTGAATTGACAACTCAGCTGCTAATACTTAAGAGTATTCTTTGGCTCCCCTTGTGTCGAATCAACAAATTTGGGTTGAATACTTTACCCTCGAAAACGGTTGCGATCCCCAACACTTGTGGGTTATCAGGCTTCTGGTCACTTGGTCTTGGATTGGAGTGAACAGTGTTGCGCAGTGATTGAGAAAGACCATTTATTGTCAATCTAACCCTGCCATCCATACACCTCTTTGGTTTAGAGTTAGTTCAGGGTTAGAATCTAAGTCTAACCTCTAACTGAGTTAGTAGAGTTCTCCTCGTCTCGGTTCATCGCCATCATACTTTCCCCATTTCTGTGTTTTCAGTATCCTGCGAATCAAAGAGGCCCTTTGACTAGTTTAGGTCCGGTAGTTTTTTATAAACGTGTTATGTCCAAAATTTAGTGAACGTGCTCCGGTTTCTACGAAATTAATCCGGTTTCATGTAGTAATTCATTCATTTATTTATTCTTCTGTGGGGGGTTTGCATGTAATTCGTGAGGTCTGAAATGTAAAGTACCCTGGCATATGATCCGAGTCGTGCATGCACTACGACCCAGATGCTCTATGTCCCACATGTTGGCGAAAGGGAGCACGTGGAAATAGCCTAGGAGTACATATAGGAGGATAAATGCGTGAAAAAATATGTATGGTGAAGCGTAGTTGCGGTTCGAAAAGGAGACCTAAAGTGATGATAGGTATAGGTCGCACGCACCCAACTAGTGGTAGTACTAGACATACGACAGCTTTTTCCCTAAAAAAAGAGGTATGAGTGCTCATTACTCCTATTCTATCAACGCGAGTCCCATCTGACAAAAGCGTCTGTGCTACAACTAGCTCTTCTCCCTCGTTTCTCTCTTCTAATTCTAAACTCAGCCGATGCCCGGTGGGCGGGGTGGGGATTTGCCGATGGTCGGTCTGCTCAACTGCGGCCCCACCTCACAGTGAAAACGTTACTACTAGAATAAAAATGCCATATACTCCTATACGAATAAAACATTAAGGCCACGAGGCGATGCAATGCTGGTTATAGGAGGAAAGAAGAAGAGATGCATCCATCGACGACGTCCACCTCCTCGACTCAGGGCGTCGGCCCACCGAACGGCAGCTAAGTAGCAGCGGCTTTCGTGGCCAGGTAGACGTGCTTCTGATCAATGACGTCCAAAGATTCCAGCCGCTGGAAGAAGGCCAACGTCTTTCTATCCTCGCTGGCCTTGTAGTGGCCTATGTAGACGATTTCCTTGTAGACGTGGATGTGCAGGTCGACGGTTTCTTGCATGGCGAGGGCTGCGCGACGAGCGCGGCCTCGAGGTGCGCATTCTTCATCGCGACCTCCGGCAACTGCAGGTCCACCAGGGCTTGAAAGAGTTCGTCACCATGGAGGCCGATGAGGGTGGCAGGCAATGAGGAGCATGGGCGCGCGGGCTGGAGCAGTACGGCAAGGTCGTCCGCGCGCTTCTTGACAGCGGCGAACTTGCGGATGGAGTTGACCATCATGTCATCCATGCAAGAGGCGAAGCCGGCATAGGCGAGGGCTACGACGCCGGCGGTCGCCAGCACCGCCTGGAAACGCTGCGTGGTGCAGGGCCGCAGGCCGGTGCCTTGGATGATTTGGCACAGCCGACTACCGCTCATGTCCATCGCCTCCATAGGTGCTTCTGGCTTCTGGTCACTTAGTTTTGGATTGGAGTGAGAAGTGTTGCGCAGAGACTAAGGAATAGATGGATTGGAGTGGTGGGGCGCCTTTATATGAGAATCCAAACTCTATTGCATTCACATCGTCCTGGCTCTATTCTGCTTCTCCAATTAATTCCCTCTACATGTAGAGTAATTTGAGGATGCATCATTGACCGTTCAACATCTCGGGAACCGTTACCCTCTCCCTCATTGGTATTCATGCACCTATGGAGGCGACTGCCGCTCACGTCTATCGCGTGTCAGGAGACGTTCCCGTCGACGACGAGGTGCCTATGGTGACTTCATAAATTTCAAGATGATACTAGTATACTCAATATTGTGCACCGCGACCAAGGACGAGAGGAAAACGAGAGAACTACGTATTTATTTACGGTGTAGATTCACTCATTTTGCTCCATATGTACTCTGTCTCGATGTAATCTAGTCACTTGTTGAAATCTCTAGAAAGGCAAATACTCCTTTCTGGTTTACAAGGCTATACTAGCAAGTACTCCCTCCGTCCGAAAATACTTGTCATCAAAATGGATAAAAAAGATGTATCTAGAACTAATATACATCTAGATACATACCCTTTTATTCATTTTGATGACAAGTATTTCCGAACGGAGGGAATACTACAATAGTGGGCTCACATAGCAATTTTGTCTCATGCAAGAGCCTGGCTATATGCGTGCTCCAAGGTTCGCAACTGCCACGTTCGGGTTGCACTTCGCTCTTCGCCTCTTCGAGAGGACGAACAATGATGTTACTACTATTGCTTCTACAGTATCGAATCTACTGCTGCATGTCCGTCCACCGCGAGCGGGAGGGATAGCTTGTTGTAGTACTATAAGCAAAAGCCTGTCCTCTTCTGCGAGCCACCGCGCGCATGGGCGAGGGAGAAGGCGTTTAGTAGTAAAATCAAGCTTCTCCGCATTGTACAAGTTGACGCGACACATCATAGCACTGGCCCCACATGGTTTCCTCTAAACTTGGCTGAAAGACCCGCATTGTACAATACTCAATTTGCTGCAACCTCTAACATTTAACCCACCACAAATTAAAATATATATTCCTATCTTGATGAGATGAGCGTGCAAACTAGAATCACCAAGATGACACGTAGGGCCAGAAGATTATTTTAATAAAAAAATATAGCATGGAGGCGAGTAGCCGACCCCAACAATTTTAAAGCTTACAGGCACGGTACACGCTATCCTAGACTACTCTACACATGAAACTGCCACACGAGCATCCGGGCTGTGCATGGCTCTTCGCCTCTTCGGGAGTACTACTGCAATGGAGGAGTACTACAGTATGCTTCTGGCCATCTGACACCGATTGAACCGCTGCATGTCCACCGCGTACGGGAGGGAGAGCGTGTAGCGAACGAAAGCTTCTCCTAGTCCTGCCAGCCACCACGCTGATGGGTGAGGGAGGGACGCATCTTCATTGACTTACTGCTCCTGCCTTTGCATCCATGACAGGTGGGACCAACAGGTCGGTGGCCCACCTGTCATGCAGCCAAAGACAGGTGTGATTAAATTGATGGTCGTGCGGCAGTCGGCTGTGCCAAATCATCCAAGGCACCGGCCTGCGGCCCCGCACCACACAGCATTCCCAGAAGGTGCTGGCGAGTGCCGGCGTCATAGCCCTCGCCGATGCCGGCTTCGCCTCTCGCAAGGAAGACATGATGGTCAACTCCATCCGCAAGTTTGCCACCATCAAGAAGTGTGTAGCGAAAGCTCCTACTAGTCCTGCCAGCCACCACGCTCATGCGCGAGGGAGGGACGCAGCTTCATTGACTTACTGCTCCTGCCTTTGCCTCTATGACAGGTGGGCCCAACAGGTGGTTGGCCCACCTATCATGCAGCCAAAGGCAGGTGCAGTTAAGGCACCGGAGCTCAGTCCGCGAGGGAGAGGGCGTTGTAGTAATCAAACTTCTTGGTCTTGTACGAGTTGACGCGACACATCAAAGCACTGCACTCGATATATTTCAATAATTTGCGTTTACCGATGCATTAATTACAACACATGCATGCATGTCGTGACTCTCCTTTTGATACTTGCATGTGTTGATTTAATGCACCTTGAAGTAGTATGAATATGTGACGGTAAAGCTTTGTAATGCCCCGACCCTAATAAAGCGAGATATGGTTGTGCACGAGGAGGGCGAGATCATGCAGACGGAACAGGACCCGACGATGGAGCTCTCTATGGTCTCGATGGACCTCACCTTGCTCCACTGCTCCTTGTGCCTCCGCCCCTTGAAGCCTCCAGTGTATGAGGTTCGAATACATCTCGTCCGTTCGGCTGATCGAGCAAGGTGCAGGTTTCTTGATTGATGTGTTGTTCAATTGATTTGTGCAGTGCAAGGGAGGGCACCTGGCTTGCGCGGACTGCCGCGTCGAGCGCCCCGGGAACCAGTGGCAGTGCCAGAAGTGTGAGCGCGGTGGTGGCTTCGACGTGCGGAACACGGCGGTGGACGCCGTCCTCTCCTCGGTGAGGGTGGAGTGCCCGCATGAAGGTTGTGGGATCTACGTCACTTACCAGAAGCTCACCGATCACCAGAGCGTGTGTCCACTCGCACCCTGCAAATGCCCCGTGCTCGTCTGTGGCTATGAAGGCCACCGCCGGTGCTCTCCCACCACATCGACACCGTGCATCCCATGCCTATGCAGAGGATCCAGTACGGCAAGGCGCTCCAACTGCAAGTGCCACTGTCGGAGCCACGGCTCTTGCTGTTCGTGGAGGAGGACGGCCGCACATTTTTCTTGGTCGGCGGCATGCTCGACATCAGCGCGCCTATCGCCGCGTCGGTCGTCTGCATCAGAGCGGGGGTGTCCCCACTGCCGCACTACGTGGCCAAGGTGTGGGCGAACGGCCCGCCGGGGGAGCCCAAAGGCAGGACCGACGCCGTCAAGGTGGAAATGGAGGTGACAAGCAGCAGGGATCCCGGCAACGTCGCCTTGCAGGAGCTGACCTTCTTCATAGTTCCGCCCAAGCTGCTGGCCGGGGCTAAGCTGGTGTCCCTCCACATTCAGATTGACAAGCTCACGTCCTAAATGATTCTACAGTGCCTTCTGTTTATCTTTGTAATATGCTAATATAGGGTTAGCTCGGTCTACTTTAGCTTAAGAGATGGTGGGTTTTGGTGGCGATGCAGCAATTACCTCGACATCATATCAGCAGTGAAAGTAATTTCGAACAGTCGAATGGATATTTTGTGTCGGTTGGATATAAAGATCCTTTGGGTAAGAAGTAACAGCTTATATGCTTTTTTTTGAAACGGACGTCGAGCTGTAGCTAGAAGGGCGGTTGGGACGTGACATCGGCCCATACCGCGGTAACCCCTGATTGGGACGCACCGACTGTGGATTTTCTCCCTCGCCGATGTTGACTGCGTCTACGAAGAACATTGTTCCCTTCCCCCAGCTGCGGGATCAGGCCAAATATGTGACCAGCGGTGTGGCCACCGTCGTTCTATGCTTGTGAAGATAGCAACCCAAGCAAGCAGGCTTGTAGCTTAGGCTCCTGCTAGTGTATATATAGTGGTTTTCTTTTTCTCTCCATATCAACCATTTTATATTGCGTACGTGTCATTGATGAGTGAAATGATGATTGCTTCTTCTGACTAACTTACTGTGTGATTTGACTGCTCCTTTAGTGGCCCCTACACGTACTCCCGCTACGTGTATGCAACAGTCACACGTACACATGGATGCAAAAACATGCGCGGCGCCCTAATGCATGCATGTCCGAGCACACGACGGAACACACATGGTCACACTCAAGTGCTCAACCTACACGTGCATGCACACACATACTCAGCCAGGGTGAGCTAGTGACCGTATAAACACCGGAAAATGTATATATTGAGCGCAGTGAGCGTATTATGAAGTCCACTGACAATATTTTTACAAATATACAGTGACAGGCAGTGTATTTATCTCGTTTGAAATTAAGCCATATTAACCGGAGAGAAGGCAGTATGGACTAGCATTACTTTGATGTGTCCCGTCAACTTGCCGAGCGAGGAGTAGCTTGCAGGACGGGAGAAGCTTGCGCGTGGTGGCTCGCAGTACAAGGAGAAACTTTTGACTAATGCAAGTTGTCCTTCGCTCACGCGGTGGACGTGCAACAGTTAATTCGGTGTCAGATTGCCAGAAGCATACACTATACTAGTACTACTATTATTGTTGCACTCCCCGAAGAGGCGAACAACCAAGCACAAAGTTTACTAGCACTAGTACTACTACTATAGTCCATAGAGGTATGTACTACTATACTAGTACTAGGAACCGGATGGAGGAGCGTCTGCACTCTTATTATATTTTTAAAATGTGATAAAGCAATGTTCAACACATTTGGTTCTCTTCGAGGGTTCTCGCATGTGATAATGGAAGTTAATTGCATGGAACACTCGCCATAATTCTCGCTTAATTCTGGCTCATATCATGTTACAAATAGGAAGCTCGGTAACATTTACTTGTTTTTGTTATTCAGCACGTAAATAGGTCAGCAAACCTTGCGGCACATCTTTGTGCGAACCGTGTTTGCTGCACTTTGAATGTGGCCGAGAGCTCGCTTGATGAAACACCTCGCTTGCTACTTCTTTTTTGCGGGGTACATCGCTTCCTAGTGACCAATGTCTTGGCTGATCGTCCTAAGAATGCTTATATATGAATAAAGCTCTCTCATTTACCCGCAAAAAAGAATAAGCCATATTAACCGGAAAGGAGGGAGTATGGACTAGCACTACTTGTTGGTGAGTCCCATCAACTCGCAGAACGAGGAGAAGCTTGCAGGACAAGGTGAAGCTCGCTTACGCCTTTTGACAAATGCAACGTACCCTCGCCCAGGCGGTGGACATGCATCAGTTCATTCGGTGTCAGATTGCCAGAGGCATACACTGTAGTACCGAACATGCAGAGTACCATCATTGTTCGACTTCACGAAGAGGCGATGAGCCAAGTGCAAGGTTTAGTAGTACGAGTAGTAATACTACTAGAACCGCATGGTGGAGCCTCTGTACTCTTATTTTTCTTAATCTATGATAAAGTACACATTTATTCCGGAGAAGGGCGGAAAACGACAGCCCAACATGTAATGATGATATCGATCAACCATGCTCGAATATATCTTGGCCTCCATGCGAGCCCGTCTATGTGTTCTCGCTCCTCGTCTCTCTCAAGGAACGATGGGCTGGCCATTTTGCCGTCAATTGAGATCGGTTTGCTCACACTCCGGTCCCACATGTCAATGATATGCCAAGAGGAGGTGCGTTGATCGACCGGCCATACACGTACTTGGTTTTGCACCTTCATACTACTCCTCCCTCCGTCACAGTTTACAAGGCGCGCTTCATTATGATGCATTTATCTCAATGCATTTCCACCACTAGAGAGACTTTAGACATGTCTGGTTTAATGCTAAATTAATTAGGGCGTGGTAACCGCAATTTTCTCTCGATGTAGTACTACAGAGTGGAGTAAGTGCATGCATGTGTGTACCCAGGATGGAAGCACTGCATGCATGTGTGTACGCATTATTTCCTCTAGTAATAGACGCCGTGCTATAACTACCGATGCTATTTTCAGGCCGATCGCTAGTCGCCTTGGTCCCAGAGATTTTCTCTTTTTCTGAAGCGTGCTCTATAAATAGTGACAGATGGAGTAGTATGAGCGGATTCAAAGAAGAGCGTATTGATGGTTGCTTCTTCCGAGCAATTTACAGTGGGAAAGGTGGGGCTTATGATTTTACTACTCGTTACTCACTATTAATGCGGCGCAACGACCGGTCTGAGTCTCCCATGCGGCTGTGCACTACCCCCTCGATTTTTAAATATACTTCGAAGTATTTGTCTTTATAGAGATTTCAACGAGTGACTACTCAAATATTTGTCTTTTTAGAGATTCAAATGGACTACTACATACGGATGTATATAGACATATTTTAGAGTATAGATTCACTCATTTTGCTCAGTATGTAGTCACTTGTTGAAATCTCTAGAAAGACAAATATTTAGCAACGGAGGGGGTACACATACGAAGCAAAATGAGTGAATCTACACTCTAAAATATGCCCATTTGAAATTTGTAAAAAGACAAATATTTAGGAACGAAGGAGTATAATTTTGTGCATGGCACATGGACCCGAATGCCGAAGAGGCTTCTGGCAATGCTGTCAAGCTTCCAGCATTTGTTTACATAATTGACGTACTATACAAATAATTTTCTAGCGACATGAAATTGTACAATGATGTGAGCTTTCAGCTTTTGTTTGGTGTGTCTTGCCATCGATGCTCTTTCAGAAACAACGAAAAACTAACTTCCTTGCTAATCAGAGCTAATATTTACATCACAACTGAAGACAAAGTTGTGAGAAGGTGTTAAATTAAAACTGATCCATGCTTTCATTGGAAGCAACGTCCCCCAGCTCTGTCTAAATCAACAAGGCATGTTGGGAAAAAAGTAGCTGTCTGGAGCATGCAACATTCCGATCATTTTGTGCAGTTCCACTAAAATAGAGCTAAGCGTCCCTGTTCCAAAGATATTAAGTGTGATTACGATAATAGAGGACTGCTGATGAAACAATAAACAAACAAATAGAAGCCGGTCACCTTTGCAGTCTCTCTTAAGACTAACTAGTTGGAGAAGATTAGGCTCGGAGTTGGATGAGGAGGATAGAGCCAAACCAATCTCCCTTTATGCAGTCGCACGGAAATGTAGAGATGTTGCCCGTGTGACATTTTGGTAGAACTACACAAAATACTCTTGAGAAAAAATTGATTTGTGCAGTTCACCAAAAGGTCGCAATAGCAACGAGGTGAAATGGATAGCCCTATTTGAAAAAAAGAGGTAGAAAGGAAACAATTACTGGCCAATAACAGGTGATGACACATGCGACGACAACAAAGAAGCATATTGCTTGTCCTAAGGGAAGATAACAACACTGTTGTGTTTGTCTAAAACGGCGTGAGGACGAGATTACAATATGGAAAGTACGCCGGACGAGCTACGTTTTGGGCAAAGAACTATGGAAGATCCACATGCAGCGACATGGGAAGACGGGCAGTGGAGCAATGCCGGAGGGGATACCTGGAGGTCATCGGGATGTAACTATGTGAGCGGCGGTGGGTGGAATCTGCCCATACTGCGGAAGCGAGCAGGTGGCGTAAGCCCTACCACGCCGGAGCTTAGTTAGAGAGAACAACGTGTACCGTAGATCGGGACGTGCTGCCTCGGCGCGGTCGAACGGAGAAACAATGCACGTCCTCCCTTTCCGCTGGCGGACGGGATGCGGCTGGATTAGTGACCAATGGTGAGAGAAAGAGAGAGAGAGGCCACCGCAGCCTTGTGTGAGATACTCTGAAGAGACAAACCAGGCAGGCAGGCTCCATTGTATATAGTGGAGCGGACTACCTTTTTCTCCATAAAAATCATTTTATATTCTGTGTACGTGCCATTGAGCGATATAACTTTATTTAAAAATAACGCGCCAACGCATCAAGTCGACTTTGTTTCGTGCACGCGTGGTACACGACCTCCGTAGGTAAACAACCACTACACGCGTTCAAATTAGCACGTGGGCTGCCATTTCGTACAGAAATGAGCTCCACCGTGTACCCGCATGGGTGCGGCTGGGCATGAAGCGTGAGTACGTGCACGGTGCACCTATTCTCTTCTTGTATACATACACCACCTACGTGGGGTTGTGTGAGAGAGATACAAACATAGAGAGATATGGTGTGTGGGTTCGTGAG
>LR738714.1:38309066-38386477 GCA_902687465.1 Secale cereale | reverse complement strand
AATAAAAAAATGTAACATATGCAATGTGTGTGAAATAGAGTCCTGGATATATCATATATATAGAGGGGGTGATCCACGAGAAGAGAGTGGAGGTATCATCGGCTTAAGGTGTCCATAAAATCGAAGAGAGGGATGATGTGTGTGTGTGTGCGCGTGCGATCGATAAAGAGTGCCATCGAATTTGTGTGTGCCCATGTCAAAGATATAGAGTGGCTGTCCTACTGGAACGTGAGAGGGGACATGTGCAGTTTGTCTCTGTGGCATGGATACCTACCTACAATGCTCGACTATCGGTGTGTGGTGGGGGGAGGGAGGGAGGCCTAATTAACTATAGAGGTACAATGGCTGGTATATGTGTGGAGGAGGAGAGAGGCCTACCTCAGGTATTAAGGGAGATCGATCTACCTCATGTATTAAGGGAGATCGATCGGCATCCATGCATATGTGTAGGAGAGGAATAATGTTGGGAGAGAGACAGAGCTAGAGTGTTGGAGGGGGTGGTAGTGGAGTTGCTTCTAACAAATGGTGGGATAGGCTTGCTAGACAACCGGAGGGCACGCCTGCAATATCAATAAGAGAGGGGATGGCTGCCTCTCTATGCACGTGCGTGTGAGAGACGTGTCAGGAGGCATGCACGAATGATGGGGGGACGATATGTCTGTGGTAAGCAGACATAACTACATAGGAAGATCAATCATCCTTTGTCAGAGAAAGGAGAGACATAACTTGTGAGGTACGTCGATCGATGGGGGGGATAGTTAAAGTTGACCTAGGTATATATTGGGAGATCGATCGGTATACATGAATGTGTGTGTTAGAAGCAAATGAGGCACGTGCAGAAGGGTAGAGAGAGAGGGATGCATCTAGGAGGTGGTGCGAGAGTCATACTATATCGAGGGGGGAGGAGTGTGCGAGTACGAGATCGATGAAAAGAGTGGTGGGAGTGAGGCATGGACGGTGATAAGAGAAGAGGGGAAGCTTGTGTTTTGTGCTAGGCACACCTGGCTAGAGAGGCATATCAATCGATGTGTGCCGTAAAGAAGGAGCTGGGGGGGCTACACACACCGTGGGTGAATGACCTAAAGTGAAAAGACGAATTTGCGCGATGGAGCTAGAGAATGCTGAGGGAGGGTGAGAGGGATGCGGGCGTCTGCATGCACGAGAGAAAGTTAGCGCTAGCTAGCTACAAAGATAAGAGGATTGTGTGGGTGTAAAAGATGAATAGAGATCATACTTCATTATTAAAAGCGAATTTGGATATTTGAAGAATTTATCATAGTGTTTTAAACCGACACATGTGTGAATATATATAACGGTGATACACATGGTGTGGTTATGAACATGTTATACTACAAATAATATATTTTGTCTCTACTCTTATAAAAAACGGAGTTGTTAATGATGGTGCCATCCTGCAATATAGGCCGTCCGATTTATATCTGACGGATAGGAAGGAAACTATGGCAATTTTGAAAAAAGATACCCACACCCCTCTCCATATTTGCAAATTAGGCCTCTCCTTGATCATGTTGATGTTCTGTGGAACGCATGGGCATCTTGCTAGTACTACGTATAACATATAGAACATATAGAACATTGATCATAATTTGGGCTAATGTGTGGCTTTTGCAGCTCAGGTCTAAATACTTGTCATAATGTAGGGGGCGGGGCACTATACTATGTGTGATAAACACGGTGTACACGTATGGAACATGGTTTAGATTATGAATATAAAGTTAGTACATCAAATGTACTATTATTTGGAATCAACATCATGTGTATTCAAAAAACAAAATTCGAGTTCATGTAGTACACATAGTTCATATCTATCTCTATAGTAATCATGTGGTGTGTTATTAAGGTAGTAATACACAAATGATGGTTGAAGTTGGCAACAATCATGATTGTAGATTGTTATTGAAATAGAGAAACGAATTCAAATTCAGTTCGAATTGCAGTGGTAGTATAGACATTTGGAATGCACTAAAATGTTGGTATGAGTAGGTTACATGCATTATACAGCAAGCGAAAAAATTTAATTGGACATAACATGGATTCATACTACCGAATAGCATTTAATTGCACTAAATTGTTGGTATGAGTAGCTTTAAATAGCATTTTTATAGTAAAACGGGGCAAGACTCTCTCTTTGTGTGGTGTGAATAGTTTTATTTTTTTCGTTTTCTTTTTGGTTGAGGGAAGTGCGAATTGATTTGGTATGTACAAGTATAATATTACACGTTAGGCTTGTCCCTAAAATTCAACCAGCGCCTTGTTATATCCCGAAAATTCAGATATTGTGCTCCCAAAACTGGCGCCTTCACAACCCGCGCCTTGCTATCCCGAAATTACAATGCGCGCGAAAACTCCCTCCAGCTGCCAAATCCCGACACGCGAAATCCCCCTTCTAACCCTGAGTCGAAAGGGCTGGTAGTTCAAATCAGTGGGGGGTACTTTTGTAACACACCCTATATTTTGGACAAGCGCGTCTCCATCGCCTCCTTTTTGCCATTTGAAATCCCAGGCCGCCATAACCTCTCCGCGACAGCCGCGAAACCCCACCCTCCTCCGTCCGCCACATCACCGCTGCCCAGCCAGAGCCTCTTCCTTGACGACGTCGTCCACCGCAACAGCTCAACGTCCCTCGTCCACCTCCTCGGATGAGGATCCGTCGTCCATCTCGTCGTCCTGCCGGTTCAGCCGCCCCGTCCTCCGCCTCCAAGGAGCTTCTCCGACAATCGCCTTGTATATCGCGGCTGCTCCATCCCCACAGCGCCGCCTTAACCTGCTCCACCAGAACCGCATCATCCTCACCGACTCCTCGGACGAAGCCGAGGCCTACTCGGCGCCACCAAAGAGGTTGTACACTCATCGCATCGCACCTTCTCCTTAGATCGACCTCCTGGCGCTGACGGTGCTCCATCCCGCACCCCCATGGAGCGGCTACCTTGAAGCCGACACCGCGGGCGATATCTGCACGGCGGCTCTCCCCTAGTGCAGAGGCCCCTTCGGCGGCGGCGTCCATACCAGCCGGATCTGTTGCTGCTGCTCCGGCTCTCGCTCGCTCGTTCGCGCTGCTGCTGCTGCTGCTCCGGCTCTCGCTCGCCCAGCTGCCACTGCTCCGGCTCTCGCTCGCCCAGCTGCCACTGCTCCGGCTCTTGCTCGCTCGCTCGTGCTGCTGCTCTGCTCCGATTTAGCTACACTTCAGTCGACTGAATTGACTTTTGGGTCAGTCGATTTTCAGGTGGTGGTGGTGGTGGGGGGGGGCTCGCCGGAGTTAAGGAAGAACCACCCGCAATGGGGATGGGGGCTCGCCGGAGAGGTACCCCACTATCTATCTTAGGGTTCAAGGTGGGGGACGGGGGGCCTATAGGGCTAGCCGGGGCGGCAGCGGACCGGTGGTGGGGAGTTGTTTCGGGGCGGCGAGGCGGCGCTGGGGCCGGCGGTTCGGCCGGTGGTGGTTGGCGGCTCAGGGGGTGCAGGTTGAAGATGAACTGCAGGCCCTCCCTAAACTACATGTCAAGTGCCTCTTTGCTACCATTGCGTTCAGTTTTAACAGTAACATTCAGATTCCACAGTAAATTTCAGTTTCAACAGTTAAGTTCAGAGTCAACAGTTTTTACGTCATCTGTTGTAGTCAGGTGGTTTTTGGTGATGTAAATTTTACATCTATTTTACATCATCTATTGGAGATGCTATTAGAATCCCACTTGAGATTGACGATGTATGTCTTGTGCTACTTCAGCCTTGACGTCTTACGGCTCACCGGGGCTGCTCCAACGACAGAACGATCCATCACAACAGAGCAGTGCCCTGGACACCGTCTACAGATTCCTCAGATCTTCCTCCACACCTCCGACAGCCACCTCTGCCTCAACTTCTTCAGCGACCAACCCAATGATGCTGAGGTCGACACGGCTACGGCAAAGAGGTTGTACACTTGTTGCATCACTTATTACTATACATTCATGTCGATCCATTAGGGCTATTTTGGTTCGACGGAAAAACATAGCAATAGGGAATTTTCCAATGGCACTCTACTATTCAATTATGCATGCATTTTGTTGAAAGGAATGAAGCAAAACATCCACCTGGACCTACTTTTCAAAATCCTATGCATGAAAACAAGACCAAGTGCATTAGTGGCAGAATAACATTCTAATTGTACACGCTTTCATATGGTTTCACTTTATTTTGGCCATGTTTCTTTGCATTTCTCTGCTCTTCCAATTCCTATAAGCCAAACATCCAAGTTGGCAGAAATCCTGTGTTTACTAATGCTCTGTTTACCATGTGCATTCCTATCCTATTCCGGTGTTTTTCCTATCCCTGCATTTTTAGAATCATGCAAGCCAAATGAGCCCTTACAGAATTACTTCAGTTGCAGGTAGGTGTCGAAGGGAACTTTGTGTGGTTTGTCCTGCTCCTGCCGCGACGTTGTCCACCTCACCTGAGGTGCTCCATCGACAGAAACATCCACCAAACCATACATCACGACTCCTGACCGTCTTTCGCCACCTCAGATCTCCTTCCCTGCCACCGGCACCCACCACAGCGGCATCACCATCATCGACTCAGCAGATGAACCTAAGGAGTACACGGGTCAACAAGAAAGGTCACACTCTTTTGATTCTGCTTATGTTATGCATTGCTTATAATTACCTGCTACTTTATTGTCCTCTTCACCTCTTGGACTCCAAGTCAGGTCCAAATTAATGTTCAAACTTGAGTTCTAAATTAGTTTTGGGGCACATATCGAGGAAGCAATAAATAGTATCTCTGTCTAATATCTGGTTCACCTAGGGTATGCCTATGTTGTTCATCTTGGGGGGGAAACAAATAGTAAAGCAATCATCATCTGTCTTTTTTATTAAATTAAAGCAATCATCAGCCCGCTATCATTATTTTTGGATCCATCCACTAGTTGTTACCATCACTCTAAATTTCTGCATGCTCTCCTTACATAATCTCACCATATTTTTTTCGTATGCATGTCAGATATTGTACACAGTCATGCTGAACATGTAGAGAAAAAGAGAAGAGTTTTGCACGGCAATACAACGTCATGCAGACATTACTCCATGGTGGGTTCAATGGCAAACCCTCCCCACTCCTCTCCAGATTGTAATCCAGAGGAAGATATCTGTTCTGAAGCGGATTCAGACGCCGATGACCACTCCTCTTTACACCCCAAGGTGTTTGCTCTACCTTTGCATGATGATGTTAGTCATATCATGCATATGCTGCCTTGCAGTGCCTACTTTTGACATCATATATGTCATCCACTTAGTTTAGACATGTTCTGTCGCCACCTGTTTAGTTTCTATATCATATATGGGAATTATGTAGTCTTATGTCTTTTAGCCAGCCATAATATATGTGAGATGTGCAATGCCGTCAAGTTTAACAAAGCATCATATATTTGAATGCTATCTTGCCCATCCTTTTCTTCATTACATTTACATTTGTCGACAATGTTTGTACATTAAACTATTCTTCCTGTGAATCAGCCATTTGGGTGGGAGATTGACAAATCTGGAGTGGAAACAAGGCCTTCACAGCATACAGTGCTACCTGTCGAAGCAGATCTCTTGTTGGGCCCCGATAGCTCCTTAGAGATGGATTCAGAGACAGATGACGAGTCCTATTCCCCCACCAAGGTGTATTCTCTAACTTGGCATGTCGTTTTAGTTATTCATCATATCTTTGAATTATGTTATGCTATGCTATCCAGTTTAGATAGACATCATATATGTGAAATTATGTCATGCTATCCGTTTTAGTAAAACAATATACATGTCAACTATTTCATGTCCTCTTTTTTCCACACTATCTATTGCATCTGTCTCTCATACAATGTCTGTACATTCAACTATGTTTCCTGTTTATCAGCTATTTGTATTGGAGCGGGTGATGCTAGTATCTAGTGAACTAAAAACACAGTCTTCAAATAAAACAGTGCTACCTCTTGGTGGAGATAGCACCCCGGTTGTACATGCACGAGAACCAGCCCTACCACACATAACCCAATCTGTCGCAGATTGTACCCCTACTGCGATGGACAGAGAACCGGCTTCACCCAATCTAACCCCAACCCCAACAGATAGCAACCCAGTTCCTGTTGACACAACACCATCTCCACCACAGAGCTCCCAAACAAGAGCAGTTAGTAAGGCATCTCTAGTGCCCAAAGGGCCAGTACTACCACGGCGAACCCCAACTCCACCAGTTAGTACGCCTATTCCCGTGGAGGAAGCACAACCAGCTAGTCGTACTTTAGCATCTATCGCATTTGATGTTGTTAAATTGTATGTGCATATCTTCCCATCTTGGAAATATTATACTAAAGATGAAGGAAAATGCCAGTTGCAGGTGTTTGTCCAGGAGTTATGTGTAAGTAATGTTATTCATGGCAATTACTTTGCTTTGTCACATACATCCTACCTCCATGATGGATATAATACAACAAATTTTCCCATTTTTCTCTATAGAGAAGGACCGATTTGGAAACTCAGGATGAGGTAACCTGTGCTAATACCTCTGCTATCTTCAAGAATGCTTGGTGGCAGTATTGGAATTACTTGAAGAAAACGTACTTTACCGGCAAAGAAATTCATCAAATTACCTTACGTTCTCCTGAGACACATTTACTGGACGATGACTCGGAACGCCTTGTTCTGTACTGGTCCCGAACCAAGAATGTGGTAAGGTCTATGAGCTCATTTTCTATTTTTAAGTACTATATTCTTGCATCTTACTGTACTCTGTTCATGTAGAACAAGTGCCTAAACCTGAAGAACAAATGTTCTAATTTAAGATTCCATTGCTATCATAGTTCCAAAAAGTGTTAGGCGTTAATTGTGCGTTTTGCCACCGCCTTGCGCTTTACTGACCAAAGCGCATGCTTATGTGCAGTTATGCACAGATTAAGCGTAGTTATGCGCAATGCGTTTCGCCAACGCCTAGAGCCTAGGCGCGCTTAAGCGCTCGCTTAGGCGTGCCTTTTTTAACTATGATTGCTATCGTGCATACTGCTTTGCTCTTGTATCACTGTATTTACTCATACAAACTTATTTTTAAATTGAAGGATCAAATCGAAACTCCAATGGCACAATAGGTATGCTCACGCATGTTTCTTTAACATGCTTGCTCTTATCAATAGCTCTGTTGATTTCAATTTCAATTATGTATACAGTTGACTTCTCATATCATGCACATTACTAGCATCACAACAAAGCAAATAGTGTTGGTGTACATGTAGACCCATGGTACCCATCTGAAATCTTCTTGTGCCGTGTAGTTTCCCACGCTTTGTATTCTTTCACTGCTGCTTTGTCTTGAACTGAAATGATTTGAACCATGTCTCTATTTTGATTTGGCAAGACAATGCAGTGACCATAGGACATAGATATATGTTTGTTTGATGCTTTTATTATGTACTAGTACTTGGCAATAGAAGACTTGGTAGTTTAATCATGTCCACCTTACTAATGAACTGGTTCACCCAAATGAGTTTCATATACTAGTACATGCTAAACTGTTATGTGTCTGCTTGTTTCTTCTTTTAGAATGCTGACAGAATATTGGGGAAGAGTGCCTTATTAAGCAATGGTAAAGGAAGTAACACAAATAAGGTTCAGGATAGTGACACATCCTTGTTGGTCTCCAACAAAGCTGATAAAACAACTAAGGAAGACTATCTCGAAGATAGTGAGACAACCCCAAAGTCTTGTCTTGGTTTAGTGTTGGAGTTACTAGCCACTACCGCTTGCACAAGCTAGTCAAACTCACTGTCTGAATCAGTTCGGTTTCTTGAGTCTAAACTACAAGCTGAAAGACATCGATCAGATGTGCTGCGACAAGAAGTGGAAGGACTGCAGAAGTCCCTGGAGCATTCAGATGCATACTTTCTGGTGCAACAACAAGCGTCGGAGGATTTTGGCGCCAAACAGGACAAAGCTAATAAGCTTGCTAAGCTTATTGCCAGCATGGTGGATACCACGTTTCTTGAGCTCTTCTGAAGTTATTTCAGTTATGCTCTTGCTTTGCTGCCGCATTTATTTGCACTGGTGGCCAATTTTGATGGCTAGTGTATGTAATATGCTGCTTTGTTCCCTATATTTGCACTGGTGGCGAACTTTGATGCCCAGTGGATGTAATATGTGTAATAGCGGTAATAGGCTAGCATTAATTGCTTGCTTATTTATTTCCTTATTGTCTTGTTTAGTTGTTTGCTTGTAGTCACTGCAGTTCTTTTTCTCTGTTTTTCTAGTGGCCACAATAACCTATCTTTGGAAACTAGGCCAAAATAATCATGGCAACACACGGACTGATGTAACCATGGGCCTCCTGCGGGCCGTATGATCCATGGGCCTTCTACGGGCCGTAGGATCCATTGGCCTTCTATACGGGCCGTAGGATCCATGGGCCTTCTATAAGCCGTACGATTCATGGGCCTTTTACGAGCCGTAGGATCCATGGGCCTTCTACGGGGCGTATCATCATTTCGCCAATCATGGGCCATACTATTTATGGACAATAACGGGCCGTTAATAGGCCAACTCTATGAAAACAGCCCAATGGGTTTTTTTGACATGAAAATGGCCCAACGTATTATCGGGCCACAAATGGGCCGACTGTAACCACGGCCTGAATTTGGCCCACAAGCAGAAAATGACAGTAACGACCCGTAAGTAAATGAATGTGGAAATGAGCCCAAGAATAAATGGGCCCTGAGAAGGCCGAAAGATAACATGGGCTGGAAACGGCCCAACGGAATAATGGGCCGTTATTGGGTATAAATTGATACACTGTTCATTACGACCCAGTTTCACCACGTGCCGTTAATGGGTATAAAGTGATAAACTGTTCATTATGGGCCAGTTTTACCATGGGCCGTTAATGGGCCGAGAGTAATAAGGGCCTCATATGGGCCAAAAGACATCATGGGCCATACATGGGCCGAAAGTTAAAACGGGCTGGAATTATATTGGACGGCCCAGATGACGCTACTAGGCCTAATTCGGATAGGCCGTAAACGGGCCCTGGGTTAGCGGGCTGTAAATGGGCTATATGCAAACATGCTGTTCATAGGCTTTCCGTGGGCCGGCCCGCCACCTTTTGATGAAGTCAAACGGGCCGGCCTTTTCATAGGAATGGGCCTCTATTGGGCCGTGCCATGTGCCGACGTATCATAGGCGCTTTGGGTCCAATGAGTGGATGACATCTGTCCCAACGGTGAGCCGACACGTGTTTCCTCCATCCAATGATGATTTTACACGTGGAAAATCCCCATTGGTTGGGGCTGTTAACGGGTTATCGGATCCAAAACCGGACCCGATAGCTTAACGACGTTCCGTTAGGGTGGATGCCACGTGTCGGTCACCCTTATCGAAAGCACTTCTATGACACGCGATTTATCGTCATGGAAGTGGACACTTCCGTGATGATAATTTTGGTAATGTCGTGGAACACTTCTACGACAGCACAGGTATGACTATCTTGATTCTGTCATAAATTTGTCATGGATGTACATGCATGACAGAAAATGTGACCTATTGTGACAAACACGTATCATCACGGAAGTGTATTTTTTTGTAGTGATAGTTGCACTTTCAATCTCCCCCTTTTTGGTAATTGATGACAACATATAGATCAAAGCTTCGAAAAATGATAATAAGATTGAAATACATCGTCACTTTGAGAAGTATGTGATAAGCAAGAGCTCCCCCTAAATTTGTGCATTATTTAAAATTTGCTTTTGAATGCAAATACACAATCGATTAGGATCATGGGTTACTCTTCCATGTCACATACATCTTGGTGGAGCGCTCAAAATGATAGAAAGTAAAAATATGCACTCATCACCAAGGCAAAGTGAATGATCATATACGAGAGATAGATAACAACATCATTTAAGCAAGCATTAAGGTATGGTATGATCAAACACATGATCATACAAGTATCTCACACACAGACATAAAGAGTATTAAACAAGCACACACAAAAGTATCAAGTAGATAGCAAGAGTGACGAAGAATCAAAACACTCTCTCTCGAAGCCTATTCTATGCATTTCTCCCCCTTTGGCAACAAGTTACCAAAAAGTTTGAAAATGCATAGTGCTATGCGTCTCTCTAGGCTTGATATTCGGGAGGTGGCGCTCAGAGAACTCCAAGGACGAAGTCATCTGTAGATGTTGATGGAGCTGGTGGAGTGGCAACTGGAGGTGGCACTGAAGCTGTTGCTGCTGGTGCTGAAGTAGTTGCTCGAGTGTCAAGTATGGGCACTATAGCTGATCTCAGACCTCTGGGCACTCTCTGAAAAACATCTATGGTAGGATGTCCTCTCCTCTCCTCTGCTTCCCCCTGGAGCTGCTCAACAGTTGTCTGCATTTCTGTCACCTCCACATCTAGATCATAAAACTTTGTCTCAATGATCCTCTCAAGACTAGCTTGATTTTGAGTCAAGTTTGCCAAACTCTTCTCAATCCTCAAGGTGGCCTCAAGCAGATGACTGAGTTGATCTTGTTTGGTCTTGGGAGCTCTAGATGCACTTGCTAGCTTAGCTGCCTTCTCTTGAGCAATTTTCTCTTGGCCTTCAACTGAAGTAGGATATGATGCATCCATGACAACTTCATTATCCTCGAAATTTGGCCTAAGAGGTAAATGCCTCTGGTCAAGAAGATATGTCCCTTTCTCCACTCTGGAGTTGATAAGCATCTGAATATGAGGGGCATATCCACAAGACCTTTTCTGGTCTGCTGCAGTCCTCTTGATTGTCTCTACAATCAGGCTCATGACCTTGAACTTCTCTGGAACATCAAACATGTGCAGCAAGTTGATGGAGTGACCTCTGATCATTCTATGATCTCCTGACTTGGGCAAAAAAGTGTGCCTAAGTATAGTGTTGATTGTGGTCAGTCCAGACATCAGATGATATATGGAGCCAAACTTGTGAGTTTTCACTTCTTTGTCCGGAATTGGCTTGTACATATTTGCCATAGAGTTTGGATCCATTCTGGACTTGGAATATACATCAGTTTCATTCTCATTCTCCTTGGGGGCATTGATCAAACTTGCCCATTCAGCCACAATTGATTGGTACCTCGTACCCTCAGTCATCCATACAATCCTTCCATCCGGATAGAAATGAGCATTTGAGTAGAATTGCATGATCATCTCATCATTTCATTGAGTCAGTTTCTTTCCCATAAACTTGTCAACTTCATTTTGTCTAAAGCTCTCATGAACACCTGGAAAGAAATCAGCATGTTTATCGATGTACTTCCAGTTAACCCATTTCATGTCACAGACAATGGGCTTCTTGTCCAATAACACTATCTCATAGAAGTCCTGCTGTTCCTTGGTGTGAAACATGTAATCCACAACAATCCTCGTCCTTGTGGCATACAGATCAGTCTGTCTCCATCTTCTCAGACCTGCATCCTTTCTCACTTTCATGTTCTCAACAACAAGATGGGCATCATTGTGATCTGGAATCTTTGGCTTGAGTCCTCTGAGCATCATAGACTCATCATCATCTGAGGATTCTTGATCTGAATCTCCCTCTCCCTCAGGTACTTCTGGCACTGGGGCCTTGTCCTTCTCAGCTGTTGAAATGTCTCTAGTGGACCTCTTGGCTACAGAAGCTTTGGGGCAGCTTTGGGCTTAGATGGAGCAACCCTGGCTTTGATGGCATCCCCCATCAACTTCTGAGTCTTTGCAGCAGGTGCAACCGGCTCTTCAGTATCTTCTTCAGCTTCATCATCATCATCATCTCTCATAGATGGCTTGCCAACCACTCTGGTTGTGGTCTTCCTAGCACTCTTCTTTGTTCCTGCAGGCTCATCATCTCTAATTTCAAGAGTGAACACCATTGTTTCTTGAGTTGATGCTCTGGCCTTTGACATTTGAGCTCTCTTGGCGGGGGCCTTCTTGTTTAGTCCATGCTTTGTTGAAGCAAATGTGCCATACTCCTTGTTGGTCACTTTCTTCTTTGAAGTGGCCTCATCAACCACAAAATCTTCATCCTCTGAATCTGAAGTTTTCTTCTTTCTCTGCCTAGTTGATGCCTTAGGCAGGTTGCTTGGTGTGTTCCTTCTACCCTCATCAGAACTGCTAGAGGGACTAGTGCCCTCACTCATGTTAACTTGCTCCTCAGACCTGTTCTGGCTGTCACTTTGATCAGACATGGCTGACACTGAAAGCTGAAAGCTGACCCTGTGAATAGATGTAGATGAGATAGAGTAGATGAGCATCGCAAAGTGCAGAGGTTTTGCAAAATAGATGAATCAAAAACTTAGTTTTGTTTCTCCACAGAAATCATTTTGGAGCTACCGATTTGTTAAACTCGGTGATACCGAAGCAACTTTTGGAGTCTAAACTATTGAACTCGGTCAGACCGAGTCACAGTTCGGTGGCTCCGAGATTGCCAGGGTTCCACTCAGAGTTGAACTCGTTCGCACCGATTTGCAATTTTTGGTCAGACCGAAAAGCGCAAGTGCAATGGCCTAAGCCAAATCGGTGAAACCGATTTCTACAACTCGGTCGGTCCGAGATGAGTTCGGCGGAGACCTAACCCTAAATTTTCGAATAAAACCTAATATAAGGGATGATTTCTCTGGATGGATTGATTTCATACGTGGTAATGAACATGGCAAAGCAATCTGCTAAGAATCGGAGTAAGGAATTAGCACAAAAGATCGAACTCATACCCTAGTTAGGCGGTGAGTTCGCTATGGTGGCAACGGCGGGGCAGCATCCCATTGACGGCTACGGAAACCAGCAGCGGGAGGTCGCTGGCAACGAGAAGACGATCCGGAGACCTGATACGGAAGGGCTAGTTAGGCGCGGGCGAAGGATTTCGGAAAACTTTCCAAGTTTCGGCCTGTGGGTATATATAACTAGACCTGTCGGTGTGACCGAGAGAAACGACTCGGTGGCATCGAGATGCAAAAATGCTGGCAATTACTGCAACTCGGTGAGACCGAATTGTTCTAATCGGTCGCACCGAGATTGAAAACCTAGATCAACTCAGCAAACTCGGTATGACCGAAAGGATGAATCGGTCAGACCGAAATGCACAGAGAGGTTTTGGAAGTTTAGGTCTATGAAGAATCGAGGACTTCGAGTGCTCCTCATACAGAGCGGTTCGAATCTGACTTGATCAAACTTTGTGATGTAGCATGAATAGAGTTTGAGACGAGAAAATCATAGATAGCTAGAGGAGGTTCTTAGGCATTCTTGTCCATCAATTTGGCAAAAGATAAAGATCAAAACAATCAAAGCAACAAATGGATGTCCTCGAATGAGAAAAGTATGCATTCAACATGCTCACACAATAAGATAGCAAATGAAACATGTGGCAAAGCATGCACAACCATTCTAGCATCTATCAAGCAATTGGTGATGACTAGGTCATCTATATATGAGTATATTGACTTAGGAGTCAAATGAGAACATTTGATCATAGGTCATACTCATCGTTTAAGCACAAGTGGGGTTACCACTTTTACATAAAGCATTGTTGTGTTCACACAATTAGAGTTGCTTTAGCTCAATTCTTAGAGTAAAGCTCTACCTAGATGCAATACCCCCTTAAGAGGGATGAACTAACCTTGGGTTTTGTCGATGATAACTTCATGTAGATGTTGAAGATGTGGATGCTCAATGTTGATGTAGATCATTTGGAGCAATCCATTGGAGTGAGTTACACTTTCAATACCTACACGGGTTAGTCCCGCAAGGAACAAACAAAGATATCCATGGACATAGAGTGAAGTTCACACAAAATAATGTCCATGAAAGCATTAGGTTACCTTGTCCCTTATCTTACCAACAAGAGGGTTTTTGACTCCTTGAACTGGTGCAAGATGTGGAAGTTGTTTGCACTTGTCCTCGCCAAAATGATATGAGTGAAGTATGTTGGCGGAGTCACCCTCAAGAACTCTCTAGTTCTTCTTATTCTTCGGGATCCACATCAACTTGATGGGAATCCTTGGAGTTGTAGTCGTACTTGATGAAGTAGAGCTTGATGTAGTCTTGGGAACCCACTTGACCAAGGCCTTAGGAGCTTCTTCAAATGCATCAATCTCTTCTTGAAGCTTGTCTTTGCCCTTTAGATCTAGGTCTTGTGGTGGAAGATCATGTTGGGCTTGTGTTCCCTTGAAAGAAGTAGGATCATACTTCTCTTGTTGAGGAACAAACTTCGTCTTGGGGTATTGATCTTCTTCCCACTCAACTCCATTGGCATTGAACTTTCGTTCAAAACCAACACCTTGATTCTTCCAGTGCCTTCCTTGCTTGCATACAATTTCCTCAAATTGCTTACTTCCGGCAAGACTCTTGTAAACACATTTCTCTATAATTCCCTTCAATAAGCTATTTTCTTGCTCAAGTGTAACTTGGCTAATAGAATCATTAGTGGAATCAAGAGAACAACTAGAAGCAACAATATTGGATTTAGCATGATTGTTTTTACTACTAGAAGAAGAATCTTTCTTGTTCTTGTTGCTAGATTTTACTTGTGGCATGTAAGTAGACAAGAGTAAATGCTTGGCAATGTAAGAAGAACTTTTCTTGCGAAGATCATCATTGATTGCTTTTAAGAACTCATGCTCTTGCTCTAGATTGAGCTTTTCAAAGCGTAGCTTCTTATGAGTCCTCAAAAGTTCTCAATGATCCTCTAAGGTAGTTTCATGAGATAACTTGAGAGTGTTTAATTCTTTAGTTAGACGCTCAATCTTCTCCTTATCATTGTCATTTGTTTTATCTTGATTAGCATGATTAGTTGCAATTTCATCATAGTTTTCATCATTGGTTTCATCACTATTGCTACCAACAAGTAAATCATCATCTCCTAGCAAGTCATCTTCATCACTTTTAAAATCAAGATACTCAGGGTGTGATACCTTAGGGCCTTTAGCCATGAAGCATCTTCCAATTCCTTCATTTGGTGAGTCAAATATGTCGTAGGAGTTGGTTGACACAAGAACAATTCCGGCAACACCTTCATCTTGAGTATATTCGGAGTTGGAGTAATAACTTCTCTCGGAGTGATGGTCAGATTCGGAGCCGGATACCCATTCACCAACATGAGCTTGATGTCTTTGCTTTATGTAGCTCCTTGATGACTTGTCCTTCCTTTCCGAATCCTTACTCCTTCGAGATGTTCTTCGTTCATAACGATCATCTCTACTCCTTCTCTCTCTTGGAGGTGATTCTTCTCTTCTACTTCTCCTTTTAGGTGAGTCTTCTCTTCTTTTGTAGGGAGCCGTACACTCATTGGAGTAGTGTCCGGGTCTTCCACAATTGTAGCAATTACACTCACGACTAGAAGATCTTTTGTCATTGTAGGACCTTGACTTGGAACTTCTTTCCTTGCTTCTACTCTTGTAGAACTTATTGAAGTTCTTCACCATTAAGCTCAATTATTCATTGAAGACTTGTTTCTCACTTGATGATGTAGGAGCATCACATGAGGCTTTTTAAGCACCACTACACTTGTTGTGAAGCTCTTCTTTATCCTTGAGTGACATCTCATGAGCAACAATTCTTCCAATGACTTCCGTTGGCTTGAGATCTTTGTAATTGGGCATAATTTGGATCAATGTGAACACGGTGTCATATTTTCCATCCAAGGCTCTTAGGATTTTCTTGATGATGAATCTGTCGGTCATCTCTTCACTTCCTAAGCCGACAATCTCATTTGTGATGAGAGCAAGCCTAGAGTACATTTCAGCGACACCTTCACCATCCTTCATCGTGAACTTGTCAAGTTGACTTTGGAGCACATCGAACTTGGATTCCTTGACGGAGTCGGTTCCTTCATGCATAATCAAAGTATCCCAAATTTCCTTTGCATTCTCGAGACGGCTGATTTTGTTGAATTCTTCGGTGCACAATCCATTGAAGAGGATATCGCAAGCTTGAGCATTGTATTGCAACATCTTCAATTATTCCGCGGTAGCTTCACGATTGGGTTCCTTCCCATCAAAGAATTCACCTTGCAAACCAATACACACAATAGCCCAAACGGCGGGGTTATGTCCAAGAATATGCATCTTCATCTTATGCTTCCAACTAGAAAAATTAGTACCATCAAAATAAGGACCTCTACGGTGGTAACTTCCCTCGCTAGACACCATACTCTCCTAGGTTGTGAAACCAAGGCCATGATCACCAAAGCTATGGAAATCAAGGCAAATGGAGACCAAAGCTCAGATACCACTTGTAGGATCGAAAGTATGTCTAGAGGGGGGGGGGTGATTAGACTACTTGACCAAATGAAAATCTAGCCCTTTCCCAATTTTAAGTCTTGGCAGATTTTAGCAACTTAGAACAAGTCAAGCAACCGACCTACGCATGCAATTCTAGGAGTATAGAAGCGGAATGTAAATCATTGCATATAAAGGTAAAGGGATGAGTTTGGAGAGTGCAAACGCAAGTGTAGACACGGATATTTTTGGCGTGGTTCTGATAGGTGGGGCTATCATACATCCACGTTGATGGAGACTTCAACCCACAAAGGGTAATGACTGCGCGAGTCCATGGAGGGCTCCACCCACGAAGGGTCCATGAAGAAGCAACCTTGTCTATCCCACCATGGCCATCGCCCACGAAGGACTTGCCTCACTAGGGTAGATATTCACGAAGTAGGCGATCTCATTGCCCTTACAAACTCCTTGGTTCAACTCCACAATCTTGTCGAGGCTCCCAAGTGACATCTAACCAATCTAGGAGACACCACTCTCCAAAAGGTAATAGATGGTGTGTTGATGATGAACTCCTTGCTCTTGTCCTTCAAATGATAGTCTCCCCAACACTCAACTCTCTCTCACAGATTTGGATATGGTGGAAAGAAGATTTGAGTGGAAAGCAACTTAGGGTAGGCTAGAGATCAAGATTCATATGGTAGGAATGGAATATCTTGGTCTCAACACATGAGTAGGTGGTTCGCTCTCAGAACACGAGTAATGGAAGTGTAGGCTTGTTCTGATGGCTCTCTCCACGAATGAAGAGTGGGTGGAGGGGTATATATAGTCTCCACACAAAATCTAACCGTTACACACAATTTACCAAACTCGGTGGGACCGAATCATGAAACTCGGTCGGACCGATTTAGTTCAAAATGTGAACGTTAGGCTTTTCGGTGGAAGCATGTTGATCAACTCGGTGGGACTGATTTCGTTCGGGTTAGGGAATAACGTAATCTCGATGAGACTGATCACATCAACTCGGTGAGACCAATTTCTGTAGTAGGCAAACAGAGAGTTGGTCAGGCAAACTCGATGGGACCGATTCGCTCATTTCAGTGAGACCGAAATGTTACGAAAGGGAAACAGAGAGTTTGCATTGCAAACTCGATGGGACCGATCGCTCACTTCGGTTAGACCGAAACGTTATGAAGGGAAACAGAGAGTTTGCAATCCCATCTTGGTGAGACCAAGATCCCTATTGGTGAGACCGAATTGATTAGGGTTTCTGGCTATGGCTATGTCAAATGAACTCGGTGGCACCGGATATATCAAATCGGTGGGCCGAGTTTGAATTTTTGTTTGGGACATATGTGGATATGAGAAAGTGGTTGTGGGCTTTTGGAGCATATCACTAAGCATTTTGAGCAAGCAAGCCATTAAGCAACACCTCATACCCTTTTAATAGTATTGGCTTTTCCTATGGATTCAATGTGATCTTGGATCACTAAAATGAAAATGTAGAGTCTTGAGCTTGAGCCAATATGTGTCCTTAGCATTTTGAGGGGTCCACATTCCTAGTCCATGCCATGCCAATCATTGAACTTTCTGAAATGATCATCTTGAAAGAGCATTAGTTCAATGAGCTATATGTTGTTATGAATTACTAAAACCACCCAGGGATAGTTGCACTTTCACCATTATCGCACTCAATGATTTTAATGGGTGTGGAGTGTTGGGTAGACACATAACGTTGAAAATTCACGAAGAGGGTGTGCCAGACTTGGCGCGCAGGGGAAAGGTCCACATAAAGTGTGAAATCATCCAAGGTAGTACTTGAAACCAGATATGCTTAACATGGGCGAGGTCCCTATATCACAATGCAAGAGCTCGAAAGGAGCAGAACTACATGTGGAGGAAGGGAAATTAGGAAGTCTAACATGCTTCCCTCTCTCACAAGCTTTGTAGAGCACTGGCTCATGAGGGGTTGTGCGACCAGGAATGCTAAACAACTTAAGTAAATGAGATACAAGTTGATTATTTGGGTGTCCCAATCGCCAGTGCCAGAGGTTGATGGAGGCGACGAAGGCACGCATTGTAGATGGCTAGTCCTCGGGTGCGCATGTGAATGGGTACAGGTCACCGGTGTTGCAATGCCGCACGATCAGTTCCCGTGTGGCCAGGTCCGTAACAAAGAGACCAAAGGAATCAAATTCAATGGATACATAATTATTAGTAGTGAAATGTCTAACATATATGAGATTCTTGATTAGAGAGGATGCAACAAGAATATGGCGAAGATACAAAGGTTTATTAGTATTAGGAAAAACAGAATTGCCAAGATGTGAAACTGAAAGAATGGCTAACAATGATGGGAGGAAGAGACGATGTTGGTTGAATGTTTTACAGCATACCAGACGATCCAGACATGTGTGCAGTTGCCCCGGAATCCATGATCCATCCACTGTCAATGGTGTTGGTGTAGTTGTTCATTGCCTGAACAAATGTCGCTTGATCCCAACTGGGTGTAGAGGTGGCTGGTGCAGGAGCACGGGCAGTCTCCCTGCACGCCAATGATGGTTGTTGTTGGTGTGCATACGTCACCGGTGATGGAGTCAGTTGGTGCAGAGGGGCGTACATCATGTATACCTGTGACGGCGGGCGGCCGAGCAGGTCGGGCCACCAATTGGGCGCAGAGCAGGTGCCACAGGCGACCACGTGTACGCCTGTAGCTTAATTACCAGGGTGTTACAAAAGTGGCCTATGTAGTGGTGCTATACTAAGTCATACAATGTAACTGAACATGACACACTTAGACTAAACCGAACAATGTAACGTTACACTTAACAGAAATAACATTGTGTAGAGTGGAAATGGAGAACTATATGTTCCTATTTCACCAACTGGTATTAAATATGTGGTCAGCCTTCTTAGGAAAAACTACAAAGTCTAAACATTAGTGTGTGATACATATGGAAATTTGTGATGTCTATTCTTTGAAATACTTTTACTTTAGAAAAACTTTTAAACATGACATTACATTATGTTTCATATTTTTTGCCAAGATGATCTATGGGGCGATGGCACATGGCCAACAAGGCGGCGTTCTACAACGCACCAGCTCGCAGCGGAGGCGGCACCAACGATGCAGCTGTGGCCTTCGGTGCGCACCACGGGGGCGGTGCTACCGGCCACTGGCGTGGCCCTGACGCTGCTCCTCTCGGATGGTGGTGCCCATGGCCATGTGAAAGCACAAGTGCTCCCTAGGTGATTTTGGTAATTAATGACAACATATCTCTTGTTGGACTAACATTTTCATCAAGTACATTTGAGATGAGTTCAAAAGTGGAGTGGCAGGACAAGAGGATGTGGAACCCATTTCAAGAAGCTAAGGTCAAAGATTGGCAAAAGGTCAAGACTCTACATTTTCATTTTAGTGATGCAAGATCACATTGAGTCCATAGGAAAAGCCAGTACTATTAAAAGGGGATGAGGTGTTGCTTAATGGTCTACTTGCTCAAGTGCTTAGTAATATGCTCCAAATCCCTCAACCACTTTCTCATTTCCACATATGTCCCAAACCTAAAAGTCAAACTCGGCCCCACCAATTTGATCTATTCGGCACCACCGAGTTCACATGACATAGCCACTGCCATAAACCCTAATCACCGATAGGGATCTCGGTCTCACCGAGATAGGTATGCAATCTCTCTGTTTCCTCTTCGTAACATTTCGGTCCCACCAAAATGAGCGAATCGGTCCCACCGAGTTTGCTTGACCAACACTCTGTTAGCCTATTACCAGAATCGGTCTCACCGAGTTTGTGTAATCGGTCAAACCGAGTTGAGGTTTTGCCCTAACCCTAACGCATCAGTCTCACCGAGTTGATACTGTCGGTCCCACCAAAATGTCTAACGTTCACATTTTGAACTGCTTCGGTCTGACCGAGTTGGGTCAAATGTGTGTAATGGCTAGATTTTATCTGGAGGCTATATATACCTCTCCACCCCTTCTCCATCAGTGAGAGAGCCATCAGAACGTGCCTACACTTCCACTATTCATTTTCTAAGAGAGAACGGTCTGCTCATGTGTTTAGACCAAGATATTCCAATCCAACCACAAGAATCTTGATCTCTAACCTTCCCCAAGTTGCTTTCCACTCAAATCTTCTTTCCACCATATCCAAATCCGTGAGAGAGAGTTGAGTGTTGGGGAAACTATCACTTGAAGCACAAGGGCAAGGAGTTCATCATCAACACACCCTTTATTACCTTTTGGAGAGTGGTGTCTCCTAGATTGGTTAGGCGTCACCTGGGAGCCTCCGACAAGATTGTGGAGTTGAACCAAGGATTTTGTAAGGGCAAGGATATCGCCTACTTCATGAAGATCTACCCTAGTGAGGCAAGTCCTTCGTGGGCGATGACCATGGTGGGACAGACAAGGTTGCTTCTTCGTGGACCCTTCGTGGGTGGAGCCCTCCGTGGACTCGTGCAGCCGTTACCCTTCGTCGGTTCAAGTCTCCATCAATGTGGATGTACGATAGCACCACCTATCGGAACCACGCCAAAAACATATGTTTCTCCAATTGCGTTTGCACACTCCAATCCCTTCCCTTTACTTTCTTGCAACTTGCATGCTTTACTTTCGCTGCTCATGTACTCTTGCCATGCTTGCTTTAAATGTATTGTGAATGTTTGAAATTGTGCTAAAAACTCCACCTCAACTTAAAGAACTTAAAAATGCTACTTTTCTTGTTGAGTGTCTAATCACCCCCCTCTAGACACCTCTTCTTCGATCCTCTCAATTGGTATCAGAGCTTTGGCCTCCATTGCTTTGGTTTAATCACCATTGGAGGAAGATGGATGAGTCGTCTACGATTGGGAGTATTAGATGTAGAGTGCCTATGCTTGATGGAGAGTTTTATAAGGAACTGGAAAAATGACATGCTTGAGATCTTCAATGAATATCATTTGAAGCCCTTATATATGTGCCCCCCATTGATCCTTTGAATCTAACTTCGGATGAACATCTTGACATGGTTAGCAATCTTAGAACTATTGATCTGATCACTAGATGATTGTCTAGAAATTTGCTTGTTTGCTTGCCAACTTTGAATTGTGCTTACACTATATGGACATTCCTCGAGGAACGATTTTCGGACTACTCTTTGAAAATCTAGATGTGATCCTTCAAAAGTCCTTTGCTTTAAATAAGATGAACAATAGTGATCCCAAATTTGATGAATGTTTATTTGAGCTTCGTGACCTTATGCGTGCCAAGGAGATGTAGGAATCATTAGTAATATCATCTCGGAAGTCATTTGAATTAGTAAAGATGAACAATGTCATGATACATAACTAATGAATCACTCTCTCTAGGTGTTGATCAATCACAAGACGATATTGAACATGGATATTATGATGAGGATGATGATAGTGACTTTGACCTTGATGAACAAATGAGACATTTTGGTCTTATGGCTAATCTTCGTGGTTACACATCCGGAGGAAAGGAATGGGTACTTGATAGTGGATGCACGGATCATATGACCGGAGATAAGGACATGTTTGATGAGCTTGCTAGAAACGATGGTCCACGAAAGTATGTTACCTTTGGTGACAACTCTATGGGTAAAGTTGTTGGCCTTGTTAAGGTGGCCATATCCAACAATAACTCCATCAAGAATGTCATGCTTGTTGAATCTCTCGGCTATAATCTTCTTTCTATGTCTAGATTAGCTGATTTTGGTTTAAATGTGCTATCATGTTGATTGCCAAGTATTTCGTAGAGATAATCATAATATGTTTTTACCAACATTCTTAGAGGTGACCTATACATTGTTGACTTCACTAAGAAAGCCCAACCTCGCACTTGTTTTATTGCTAAATCTTTGAAAGGTTGGTTGTGGCATAGAAGGTTAGGTCATGTCGACATGAGAAATCTTGATAAGCTTATTAAAGGTGATCATATACTTGGTGTTAAAGATGTTATATTTTACAAGGATATACTTTGTAGTGCTTGTCCAGCAGGAAAACAAGTTGGAGGAAGTCATCCTGTGAAGAACATCATGACCACTAGAAGACCACTTGAGCTACTTCATATGGATCTTTTTGGCCCCAATGCTTACAAGGGTCTCGGTGGTAACTCTTTTGGATTGGTCATTGTTGATGATTTTTCAAGATTTACGTGGGCGTTGACAAATAGTAGGTCCAAAAGATCTTCAAGAACTTTGCTAGGAAGGCCCAAAACCAATTTCAAGTGAAGATCAAGAAGGTTCGGAGCGACAATGGAACGGAGTTCAAGAACGTAAATGTGGATACCTTTCTTGACGAAGAAGGTATTTCACATGAGTTCTCGGCTACGTACACACCTCAACAAAATGGAGTTGTTGAGAGGAAGAACTGGACACTCACCAAAATGGCGAGAACGATGCTTGATGAGTACAAGACGCCAAAACACTTTTGGGTGGAAGCGGTCGAGACAGCTTGTCATGCTACAAATCGACTATATTTTCACAAACTCCTCGGCAAGACAGCATACGAGCTTATCACCGGTAACAAACCCCAAGTTAGATACATTCCAGTATTTGGCTCAAAGTGTTACATTCTTGACAAGCATCGTCGTTCGAAATTTGCTCCTAAATCACATGAAGGTTTTCTACTCGGTTACGGCTCAAACTCTCACACTTACCGTGTCTACAACAACTTCACGAGAAAGGTTGAAGATATAGTAGATGTGAAGTTTGATGAATCTAACGGCTCGCCAGTAGAGCAATTGCCAATTGATGTAGGAGACAAAGACCCTTCAGAAGCAATACAAGACTTGTCTATTGGCAAGATTCGCCCAACGAAGGTGAAGGAGAATACTTCATCCATTCCAGTGTAAGCCTCAAATTCATGTCAAGGTGAATCACAAGTTGACTTGGAGGCATCCACAAGTGGGACACGCCAAGATGAAGGAAACGAGGAATTGCATCAAAATGAACCTCATTGACCTCCTTCTCCACCTCCACAAGAGGACAACAACGCCAACAACAATGAAGAAGGACAAGAAGAAGAAGAAAATGAAGAGGATGTTCCACTCCGACCCAAGCAAAAGCTCTCACAAGTTAGAGCAAGAATTGCTAGAGATCATCCCGTAGAGCAAATCTACGATGATATCCAAACCGGGTGAATCACTCGCTCTAAATCTCGTTTAGCTAACTTTTGTAAACATTACTCTTTCATATCTAACCTTGAACCAATGAAGGTTGAAGATGCTCTTGATGAACCGGATTGGGTGAACGCTATGCACGAAGAACTACATAACTTTGAGAGAAACCAAGTTTTGACATTGGTTGAGAAGACCGACAACAAACAAAACATCATTGGTACCAAATGGGTGTTTCTCAATAAGCAAGATGAACATGGACAAGTTGTACGCAACAAGGCCCATCTCGTCGCCCAAGGCTATGCTACTTCTCGAGCTTGCGTTGTATTCCCTCAAGGAGGAAAGGGAGATGCAGCACAGTAGCGTAAGTATTTCCCTCAGTTTTTGAGAACCAAGGTATCAATCCAGTAGGAGACCACGCGTGAGTCCCTCGCACCTGCACAAACAAATAAGAAATTCGCAGCCAATGCGATAAGGGGTTGTCAATCCCTTTACGGTCAATTGCGAAAGTGAGATCTGATAGAGATGATAGTTTATATTTTTGGTATTTTTGTTTATAAGAACAGAAAGTAAAAGCGGAAAAAGTAAAGTGGATGTAGATTGATATGTTGAGAATAGACCCGGGGGCCATAGTGTTCTCTCGTGGCTTCTCTCATGATAGCGATATTCTATGGCGGGTAAACAAATTACTGTCGAGCAATTGATAGAAAAGCGAATAATTATGAGACTATCTAGGCATGATCATTGTATATATGCATCACGTCCGAGACAAGTAGACCGACTCCTGCCTGCATCTACTACTATTACTCCACACATCGACCGCTATCTAGAATGCATCTAGTGTATTGAGTTCATAAGAACAGAGTAACGCCTTAAGCAAGATTTCATGATGCAGAGGGATAAACTCAAGCAATATGATATAAACCCCATATTTGTATCCTCGACGGCAACAATACAATACGTGCATTGCTGCCCCTACTGTCACTGGGAAAGGACACCGCAAGATTGAACCCAAAGCCAAGCACTTCTCCCATTGCAAGAACTATAGATCTAGTAGGCCAAACCAAACCAATAATTCGAAGAGAATTGCAAGGATATTATGAGCACACATAAAGAGTTCAGAAAAGAACCAAATATTTCTCATAGATAATCTTGATAAGTTCACCAGGTAGCATCGTAGAAAAGAACCAACTATATCCGTCTTGCAGCAGTAGAATAGAATAGATGGTAAGTTCACCAGGTAGCATCATAGCATAAACCTACCCGACGATCCTCCCCTCGTCGCCCTGTGGGAAAGCGATCACCGGGTTGTATCTAGAACTTGTAAGGGTGTGTTTTATTAAGTATCGAGTGCTAGTTGTCATGAGGTCAGAGTACAACTCTGGGTCGTCCTTTTACCGAGGGACACGGCTATTCGAATAGATTAACTTCCCTGCAGGGGTGCACCACATAACCCAGCATGCTCGATCCCATTTGGCCGGACACACTTTCCTCGGTCATGCCCGGCCTCGGATGATCAACACGTCGCAGCCCTACCTAAGCACATCAGAGAGGTCAGCACGTCGGTCTAAGTCCTAAGGGCACAGGGGTCTAGGCCAATCGCCCAATGCACACCTGCGCATTGCGAGGGTGGCCGGTAAGTAGACCTAGCCGCTCCTAATACCAAAGCGGCGTTCCAGTCCAATCCGGTGTGCGCCGCTAAGTCGCTGACATCAAGAAGGCTTCGGCTGATACCACGACGTCGAGTGCCCATAACTATTCCCACGTAGCTGCTTAGTGCGTATAGGCCAATGGCCAGACTCAGATCAAATACCAAGATCTCGATAAGCATGTTATTATGAAATAACCGTGGACAATGACCAGGCCAGGCCCACCTGTCTCCTAGGCGGTCGCAACCCGCCCTGTCGCTCCGCCACAAAGTAACCATCAGGGGGCTGTCGGGAACCCAGACCCACTACTACCTGTGTGGAACCACCTGCCCCTTCAGCCCCCTCTCTGAATCATCAACATGAGTATGTAATAGTATAATATATACCTGTGATCACCTCACGATGTGATCACGGCCCGATAGCATAGCATGGCGAACGGACAAGAATGCAGGGCCACTGATGGAAATCTAGCATCCTACACTAAGCATTAGGATAGCAGGTAAGGTATCAATGGTGGTAGCAACAATGACATGATATGCAACAGAATAGGAGCTATCGAATCATCAACAGTAGCAAATCTAATGCGAGAATAAGAGAGAAGAGAATGGGCAATATCTGGTGATCAAGGGGGGGCTTGCCTGGTTGCTCTGGCAAGAAGGAGGGGTCGTCGTCGAGGCAGTCGATCACGGGGGCATCGACATCGTCTTAGGTTCTACCAGAAAGGAAGTAATGGAGGAGGAATACAATAAATAATAGAACAATCAAAGCAACACAAAGCATAACATGGCAATACGCGGTGCTAGAGGTAACCTAACGCCGTAATAGGTGATACCGGCGAAGTGGGGAAACATCTGGGAAAGTATTCCCGGTGTTTCGCGTTTTCGGACAGATGGGCCGGAGGGGAAAAGTTGCAGGTTCGCTATGCTATGGACGTGTGGTGAACGAACAGACTACGTATTCGGATTCGTCTCGTCGTTCTGAGCAACTTTCATGTACAAAGTATTTTCATCCGAGTTACGGATTATTTTATATTAATTTTTAAAGTTTTAAATCATTTTCTAGAATTTACAGAATTACTTTAATTCTAAAATACAATTATGATGTCAGCATGACGTCAGCACGACGTCAGCAGTCAACCAATCAGTTGACTTAGTCAAACTGACGCGTGGGGCCTACTATGATACACTAAGACTAATTAAACAGATTAACGGTAATTAGGTTAATCTAATTAAGATTAATTATATTAACTAATACTTTAATTAACTAATTAATTAATATTTTAATTATTATGTATTTATCTATTTTATTCTTTTTTTTATTAAAACGTTCTGGGTTGTGGGGCCCCCTGTCATCGGCACATGGGTCCTTAACGGGTCGGGCGCGGGGGCGTGCTGCCGCCCGACCCGGGCAAGGCCGAGGGAGCGCGGCTGGGCGCCGGTGCCGGGGCGTGCGTGCGTAGGTGCCGGCCCCGAGCGCAGCCAGCAGGGGCCCCGACGAGGCCGCCACGGGCGGCGTGATGAGCGTAGGCGGGGTGCGGGAGTAGAGAAGGGGGAGTGGATCAGGGCCGTGCTTACCCCGTTGCAGGGGTTCAGGGTTCGGCGAGGCTTGGTGATGCGGCCTGGGGGAGAGACGGCGATGCAAGGCAGCGAGCAATCCGGCGACCGGGGCGGCGAGGTGCGCCGGGGGCGATGGGGACGAGGCGAGGTCGCCTCGATCCCGATCCAGACGGGTGAGAGAAGGGGATCATGGGGGGAGTGGGGGAGACCGGTTAGGGTTCGGTCATGCAAGGAGGATAAGGGAGGCGCTGGTTGGGCCGGCCTGGTTGGTGCAGAGGCCAGCTGGGCCATGGCCAAGTGGGGGGGGGGGAGTTTCCTTCTTTTTGTTTATGTTTATTTACTGTTTTCAATTTCCTCTTTTCTTTTATTTCTTCTTTTCTGTTTTATTAAATTTTCTATTTTTAAGAAATGCCCAATTTGTACCCAAAACATTATTACTAATTATGCCACTATCTCAATTAACTTGGTACCTATAGTTTGTAATTGTCTATTATTTTATAAACATTTAACTAATTGTGTTTGCTACGGTTTTGTACATTTTTTAATATTTACACATTTTATACAAGTGTGGTCTCTCCACCATTATTATTTATAATTTGTTTGTGTACTTTAGAACATTTTAGTTTTGACATTTAATTTTTTTTATATTTTGACTTTATTTTGAATTTGAAATTTGAATTGGTTTTGAACCAACACGAGTTTATCAACAATAACCGAGGTGATGTAGCATCATTAGTAGAGGGTTACTGTAGTTTAATTACCCGGGCGTCACAATTCTCCTCCGCTACAAGAAATCTCGTCCCGAGATTTAAGCGGTGGAGTAAGGGGGGAAGGTGCTGGTAGCGAAAACCTAACGAGTCTTCTCGGTCTTGGCTGCCCTTTCGAAGAGGTTGACCCCTTTCGTTGATGTCTTCATTTCCCTGTTTCAAGTCACCGTGATCAAGTTGTCATCCTTTCTTCAGGATCTCCATCGTCCTACAAACGCGACAAGGGGGAAAACTTTGGAGGAACGTATCTCCATGAAGTTTGTGCATCCGACAGCGAATTCAGAAAGTGATACACGAAGTACCCTACGAGTAGTATTTGAGTAAATGCATTGAGAACAATAAGCGATGGTACCAAAGTTTCAATCGGGTAGGCAGTCACTCGATGCCTAACCAGAAGCTGGAATGGGGTCTTGATCAGTGAGAATAATATGGTGTTCGATACCAGGATGAAACATGGTAGAATTTAGCTCGTGAATTACACACGAAGCCAAGTGCAAAGAATACATTAGATTCAGGGTTGTATAGGAGAGTTAGGTTTCAATCCCGTGGACCTGTGGGTTATGGGCCCACCATGTGGGTAAAAAGTAGGAAGGGCAATGACATCTTGCACAGAAAGCAAGGCATGTCAGAGGATAGTCTGTCAGCTATGTTGGCAACAATGTCGGTACCAAGGACGGGGGACGAAGAGAACCATTTTCTTGCTCATTATAACGAGGCGGACCAATAGGCAAGGTTCTCATTCACCGGCAGTTAATGGAATGTTACAATAATAGTAACGAGGTCTTACTGACAGGGGTGTACACCGAGGTGTTTTCATAAGCAGGGAATCGTTACTACTTAGATCATATAGATCAAGAAGGTTAAACAGAACAATGGAAAGGAAAATGTGATTAAGAGATTAATCAAGATAATGGGAAGGAAAATTGTGAGTACTCACAAGTATTAGGAGAATATCCTTCCCAGGAACAAGCAGAACCTGGTATACATGGTAGGAGAGCAAGTACCTAACCATTTAGATAAAGAGGCAAGGAATAATCATGATGTTACCCATACAACGGTGTTTGGATAATTGACCAAGAAACATTTAGCATCACACATGCAATGTTTTTTGTTGATGATCGAAGTATCATTGCCATGCTTGAGGTAGCAATGATATGGTGTTTCAATCAAGGGCCAGACTTTGGATACACAAATGATCCATCAGGAGCAACTTATAAAATAAGTCTTACAATTTCCTCCTGGAAGAATGGTTATCCTTGCAAAAGAGATTATAATGATAGGTCCTCCAGCCAGGGGTGCTAGGCATGACATCATATTACCGAGTCATCAAAGGACCAATATTATAACTCCTGGAAAGTTGTCCCAGCTATCATATCTGACCGAGATTCAGATCCGATTGGTGTCATGATACCTCAGACTCGGGATATTCGAGAAGAAAAGGTGCAACACAAGTTGACGAAATGACATTGCAAGATTCTCGGGAAATGAACTATGGGAGTGGGTTCCCAAGACAATAGTTCATCATTAAACCAAGGAGAGGATGAGGAGGTGGCTAATGGGCTCAACGACAATTCATCGAGAATTTCCAAATGGATGGATTTCCACAATAATGTGAACAAGAAGAAGACACTTGCCGATTCAAATAATATAGTGTTGTATGCTTGAGGAAAACATACACCATTAATCATTAGTTGAATGGTGTGCCCAAAATATGACCTTAGACAGCAAGATCAATGTTAGAGTGACGATTCAATAACCAACAGTCTAAGAACGAAATGTCGATAGTTAACTTCATAGCAATAGGGTTGCTAGAAGTATAGAACTCGAGTAGCATCGTTAGCATATTGGTATCCCGGTCAAAAACAACACGGGGACCAAGGAAGAATGGTGATGATGAGAAGTATCTTCATACCAAGAATTTCTAAGAGGTGGAGCAATCCCCACAACATTCTCGACATAGAAGACAGTAATACTTCAATGCAGAACACAACACTAGCTGGAGAGCAAGTTGTATTCATAATGTGGACAAGTTCGCGATGAATGGAAGTCAAGGGTGTTGATGATGATAATAAAAATCATCGTGGGCAAGGAGAGTATTTCTCATCATGAACACATTTGACATCTCGAAATAAGTCAAAGTGCTGAAGGTGATCCGACACATTTGCCGGGATGTTTCAAGAGGATGCAATCAAACAACAATGGCAACAAGCAAGGGAATGACGGAGTGGCAAGTTATAGTATCAATATATAAGATGCAAGCTCGGAACCAACATTGCCTTTCAAGACAGGCAACATGATGTTGAAAGCTCGACGTAAGTCGTGCTCACACACTGAAGAATTCGTGCACCATAGAAGGACAAGGTAGCACAGTCAAAGATAGCAAGACCAGGATGCAGCAGATAGTCTGGGAATGACCAGATTGAGTTCAGAATTTCCCAGTAAAAATACTAGGGGTATTTGATTGGTAGTGCGGAATAATTTCACTAGTCGGTGTCCTCGGTTGACAACAACCCAGAAACCATAGAGTGATTACGACGAGGAAAGACATTACTTCAACAAAGTTAGTAAGATGTGGAGCAATGGCAAGACATCTTAGAGATACCAGGGGGTGATACTCGAAGGTAGAACATGATAGAAGTAGAACCGGGTCATTTACCTATGACAGTAGATATTCCAACCTTGCCGAAAATAGACGAGGCACTGGAATGAATTCCCATCAGATATATTAGATCAGGACAACATGGTCGGAACCATAACTGTAAGGAATCAATTCAAGAATACCGAAAGAATCTTACAGCTGGATAATCATTTTGCAAGAAGCTTCTGACATGGTCTACATCATTTTCATGGGCATGAACACAAAGTTCAAGGTCGACTCCGACTTCTTTAATGCATATTATTTCATTCACATCTCGCCTTGATAAAACTGTAGTGTTGGAATTTTATCTGGTAGAACACCGGAAGAGTATGACTAGTGAAAACTTTCGTGTTCTCATGGATTAGGGGAAGGCAAAGGTTCAACTCATCGGGCATCTTAGTAACATATACCACAAGTTTCAAAAGTAAAAACACAAGCTTGAAAGCAGAGCATGGTTGGCCAAGCAGAGGATACAATTTACCAAAGGCATTATGTATCAGGGGAAGAACTCACAAGGTGATTGAATATGAAGGACACTGTCGGATAACAATCCAACAATGAATCGGGTGATACACAATGGAGCTGATGTGAGTATCGGTACTCACTCAGAGGAAGAAAGAATGCAGAGGCATCAGATTCAAGAATCACCTGATTAGTCTGATGCTTAAAAATAAAGACATTATGGTTTCCAAAATGAAGGATCAGAAGGAGATGCTCTGATCAAGGATGGATAAGTTGAAAACACTTAGTTGGACAATCAATAAAGGTGTGAATTGCCGAGAACCAACTCATGTCCGGAATAACATCTAAGTCGGAAAGATAATTTTATAAAGGATAACCTGATTACTGCGTGCATACCCACACATTGAATCAATAGGCTCAAAATGGCTAAGACAAGGGATGTTAACAAAGACTACTAGTCATATGGAATTAACCATAATGCAAGCACGCAAGAATTTCAAGAGTAACAGGCTACAGAGGATTTTCGAAAGATCGAAAAGTATTCCGAAGAATTTTGTGAGACACATGAACAATTGAGAAGACGGATCCTTGATAAATGTGATTTAATAACCGTAAGGGTTTTCATGCGAAATAAAACTGGCAGACAGTAAACTCAAAGGATTCTCGGGACAATGGAGCATATTTCGAGGCATCTTGTAACAACAAGAGCGACGAGGAATGATTAAGAGAATGACAAGTGCATGTAGATATACATAGGGATATATCAGTGGCAGTGAATTGCAAAGGCGATGAGCACAAGAGTCTCGAGAAAATATCGAGGGATATTCTCAGAATCTTCTGACGAAGCAGGTGATCTTCTGGAATGAGGACTCTCCGAGAGAAATAGTTACGAGAACCTAGAGTCAGAGTTAGTGAAATCTTTTAACCCGAATAGAAGAGAGATTAGAGTCCCAGAGCATAGAAGAGGAATAAAAGATCCTAACACCACCCATTGCAGTTGTGGGCCCGTAAGCCACACAACAAGTTAGTAAATTTGTTTTTCAAAGACTAGACTCAACTTCGGCCAAGGAGTTAGAAAGGGGCCTACCTACAGGCAGTCGGCTCTGATACCAACTTATGACGCCCCCGATTTGACCGTACACTAATCATGCACGCAAATGTGTACGGCCAAGATCAGGGACTCACTAGAAGATATCACAACACTGTTGGGGAACGTAGTATTTTAAAATTTCCCTACAATCACGCAAGATCTATCTACCAGATGCATAGCAACGAGACGGGAGAGTGTGTCTACGTACCCTCATAGACCGAAAGCGGAAGCGTCAAGTGACGCGGTTGATGTAGTCGAACTTCTTCGCGATTCAACCGATCAAGCACCGAACGTACGGCACCTCCGCGTTCAGCACACGTTCAGCTTGATGACATCCCACATGCTCTTGATCCAGTTGAGCTTCACAGGAGAGTTTCATCAGCACGATGGCGTGGTGACGGATATGATGAAGTTACCGGCGCAGGGCTTCGCCTAAGCACTGCAACAATATGACCGAGGTGTGTTTCTGTGGAGGGGGGGCACCGCACACGGCTGGAGAGATCAACTTGTGTGTCTAGAGGTGCCCCCTGCCCCCGTATATAAAGGAGCAAGGGGGAGGCCGGCCGGCCCCTATTTGTGCGCCTAGGAGGAGCAATCCTACTAGGAATAGGACTGCAATCCTATTCCTAGTAGGAATCACCAAGAGGGAGAAGGGGGGAAGGAAGGAGAAGGAAAGGGGCGCCGGCCCACCCTCCTTCCTTGTCCAATTTGGACGAAGGGGTGGGGGCGCGTGACCCAGCCCTGGCCCTCCCTCTCTCTTACTCCTATGGCCCATTAAGGCCCATAGCTTCCTCGGGGGGTTCCGGTAACCCCCTGGCACTCCGGATAATTCCGAAACTTTACGGAACGCTTCCGGTGTCCGAATATAATCGTCCAATATATCAATCTTTACGTATCGGACATTCCGAGACTCCTCGTCATGTCCATGATCTTAACCGGGACTCCGAACTATCTTCGGTACATCAAAACTCATAAACTCATAATACCGATCGTCATCAAACGTTAAGCGTGCGGACCCTACGGGTTCAAGAACTATGTAAACATGACTGAGACTCATCTCCGGTCAATAACCAATAGCGGAACCTGTATGCTCATATTGGCTCCTACATATTCTATGAAGATCTTTATCGGTCAAACCACATAACAACATACGTTGTTCCCTTTCTCATCGATATGTTACTTGCCCGAGATTCGATCGTCGGTATCTCAATACCTAGTTCAATCTCGTTACCGGCAAGTCTCTTTACTCGTTCCGTAATACATCATCTCGTGACTAACTCATTAGTCATTTGCTTTCAAGGCTTGTTATGATGTGCATTACCGATATGATGTGCATTACCGAGAGGGCCCAGAGATACCTCTCCGACACTCGGACTGACAAATCCTATTCTTGATCTATGCCAACACCACGAACACTTTCGGAGATACCTGTAGAGCATCTTTATGATCACCCAGTTACGTTGTGACGTTTGATAGCACACAAGGTGTTCCTCCGGTATACGGGAGTTGCACAATCTCATAGTCATACGAACATGTATAAGTCATGAAGAAAGCAATAGCAGTAAAACTAAACGATCATAGTGCTAAGCTAACAGATGGGTCTTTGTCCATCACATCAATCTCCTAATGATGTGATCCCATTGGTCAAATGACAACTCATGTCTATGGCTAGGAAACATAACCATCTTTGATCAATGAGCTAGTCTAGTAGAGGCATACTAGGGACATACTGTTTTGTCTATGTATTCACACATGTACTAAGTTTCCGGTTAATACAATTCTAGCATGAATAAAAGACATTTATCATGATATAAGGAAATACAAATAACATCTTTATTATTGCCTCTAGGGCATATTTCCTTCAGTCTCCCACTTGAACTAGTGTCAATAATCTAGATTACAAAGTAATGATCCTAACACCCATGGAGTCTTGGTGCTGATCATGTTTTGCCCGTGGAAGAGGCTTAGTCAACGGGTCTGCAACATTCAGATCCGTATGTATCTTGCACATCTCTATGTCTCCCACCTTGACTAGATCGCGGATGGAATTGAAGCGTCTTTTGATGTGCTTTGTTCTCTTGTGAAACCTAGATTCCTTCGCCAAGGCTATTGCCCCAGTGTTGTCACAAAAGATTTTCATTGGACCCGATGCACTAGGTATTACAGCTAGATCAGATATGAACTCCTTCATCCAAACTCCATCACGTGCTGCTTCCAAAGCAGCTATGTATTCCGCTTCACACGTAGATCCCGCCACGACGCTCTGCTTGGAACTGCACCAACTGACAGCTCCACTATTTAATAAAAATACATATCCGGTTTGTGACTTAGAGTCATCCGGATCAGTGTCAAAGCTAGAATCGACGTAACCGTCACCTCCATAAACGAGAAACATATCCTTTGTCCTTTTCAGGTATTTCAGGATGTTCTTGACCGCTGTCCAGTGATCCACTCCTGGATTACTTTGGTACCTCCCTGCTAGACTTATAGCAAGGCACACATCAGGTCTGGTACACATCATTGCATACATGATAGATCCTATGGTTGAGGCATAGGGAATGACTTTCATTTTCTCTCTATCTCTTGCAGTGGTCGGGCATTGAGTCTTACTCAACTTCACACCTTGTAACACAGGCAAGAACCTTTTCTTTGACTGATCCATTTTGAACTTCTTCAAAACTTTATCAAGGTATGTGCTTTGTGAAAGTCCAATTAAGCGTCTTGATCTATCTCTATAGATCTTGATGCCTAATATGTAAGCATCTTCACCGAGGTCTTTCATTGAAAAATTCTTATTCAAGTATCCTTTTATGCTATCCAAAAATTCTATATCATTTCCAATCAGCAATATGTCATCCACATATAATATCAGAAATGCTACAGAGCTCCCACTCACTTTCTTGTAAATACAGGCTTCTCCAAAAGTCTGTATAAAACCGTATGCTTTGATCACCTCATCAAAGCATATATTCCAACTCCGAGATGCTTGAACCAGTCCATAGATGGATCGCTGGAGCTTGTACACTTTGTTAGCATCTTTAGGATCGACAAAACCTTCTGGTTGCATCATATACAACTCTTCTTTGAGATATCCATTCAGGAATGCAGTTTTGACATTCATTTGTCAGATTTCATTATCATAAAATGTGACAATTGCAAACATGATTCGGACAGACTTAAGCATCACTACGGGTGAGAAAGTCTCATCATAGTCAACTCCTTGAACTTGTCGAAAACCTTTCGCAACAAGTCGAGCTTTGTAAACAGTAATATTACTGTATGCGTCGGTCTTCCTCTTGAAGATCCATTTATTTTCGATGGCTTGCCAATCATCGGGCAAGTCAACCAAATCCACACTTTGTTCTCATACATGGATCCCATCTCAGATTTCATGGCCTCAAGCCATTTTGCGGAATCTGGGCTCATCATCGCTTCCTCATAGTTCGTAGGTTCATCATGGTCTAGTAACATGACTTCCAGAACTGGGTTGCCGTACCACTCTGGTGCGGAACGAACTCTGGTTGATCTACGAAGTTCAGAAGAAACTTGATCTGAAGTTTCATGATCATCACCATTAGCTTCCTCACTAATTGGTGTAGGAATCACTGGAACTAGTTTCTGTGATGTACTACTTTCCAATTCGGGAGAAGGTACAATTACCTCATCAAGTTCCACTTTCCTCCCACTCACTTCTTTCGAGAGAAACTCCTTCTCTAGAAAGGATCCATTCTTAGCAACGAATATCTTGCCTTTGGATCTGTGATAGACGGTGTATCCAACAGTCTCCTTTGGGTATCCTATGAAGACACATTTCTCCGACTTGGGTTCGAGCTTATCAGGTTGAAGCTTTTTCACATAAGCATCGCAGCCCCAAACTTTTAGAAACAACAACTTTGGTTTCTTGTCAAACCACAGTTCATAAGGCGTCGTCTCAACGGATTTAGATGGTGCCCTATTTAATGTGAATGCAGTTGTCTCTAAAGCATAAACCCAAAACGATAGTGGTAAATCGGTAAGAGACATCATAGATCGCACCATATCCAATAAAGTACGGTTACGACTTTCGGACACACCATTACGCTGTGGTGTTCCGGGTGGCGTGAGTTGTGAAACTATTCCACATTGTTTCAAATGAATACCAAACTCGTAACTCAAATATTCACCTCCACGATCAGATCGTAGAAACTTTATTTTCTTGTTACGATGATTCTCTACTTCACTCTGAAATTCTTTGAACATTTCAAATGTTTCAGACTTGTGCTTCATCAAGTAGATATACCCATATCTGCTCAAATCATCAGTCAAGGTCAGAAAATAACGATACCCGCCGCGAGCTTCAACACTCATTGGTCCACATACATCAGAATGTATGATTTCAAATAAATCTGTTGCTCGCTCCATTGTTCCGGAGAACAGAGTTTTAGTCATCTTGCCCATGAGGCTGTTGGGGAAAGTAGTATTTTAAAATTTTCCTACGATCACGCAAGATCTATCTACCAGATGCATAGCAACGAGAGGGAAGAGTGTGTCTACATACCCTCGTAGACCAGAAGCGGAAGCGTCAAGTGACGCGGTTGATGTAGTCGAACTTCTTCGCGATTCAACCGATCATCCACCGAACTTACGACACCTCCGCGTTCAGCACACGTTCAGCTTGATGACGTCCCACGAGCTCTTGATCCAGTTGAGCTTCACGGGAGAGTTTCGTCAGCACGACCGCGTGGTGACGGATATGATGTATTCACCGGCGCAGGGCTTTGCCTAAGCACTGCAACGGTATGACCGAGGTGTGTTTCTATGGAGGGGGGCACCGCACACGGCTAGAACAATTCAACTTGTGTGTCTTTGGGTGCCCCCCTGCCCCCGTATATAAAGGAGCAAGAGGGGAGGGCCGGCCGGCCTCCTATGGTGCGGCTAGGGCAATCCTACTAGGAATAGGATTGCAATCCTATTCCTAGTAGGAGTCCATCAAGAAGGAAGAGAGGGAAAAGAAAAGAGGGAGAGGTGGCGCCCCCCAATCCTAGTCCAACTAGGATCCCTAGGTGGGGCGCCGGCCAGCCTCTATGGGCTGCCTCTCTCCTTTCCTCAAGGCCCACTATGGACCATCCCCCCTCGTAGGGGGTTCCGGTAACCCTCTCCGGCAATCCAGTTAAATCCGAAACTTTTCCGGAACACTTCCGGTGTCCGAATATAGTCGTCCAATATATCATTCTTTATGTCTCGGACATTCCGAGACTCCTCGTCATGTCCGTGATCTCATCCAGGACTCCGAACTACCTTCGGTACATCAAAACTCATAAACTCATAATATCGATCGTCATCAAACGTTAAGCGTGCGGACCCTACGGGTTCGAGAACTATGTAGACATGAGCGAGACTCATCTCCGGTCAATAACCAATAGCGGAACCTGGATGTTCATATTGGCTCCTACATATTCTACAAAGATCTTTTATCGGTCAAAACCGCATAACAACATACGTTGTTCCTTTTGTCATCGGTATGTTACTTGCCCGAGATTCGATCGTTGGTATCTCTATACCTAGTTCAATCTCGTTACCGGCAAGTCTCTTTACTCGTTCCGTAACACATCATCTCGTGACTAACTCATTAGTCTTTTTGCTTGCAAGGCTTATTGTGATGGGTGTTACCGAGAGGGCCCAGAGATACCTCTCCGACACTCGGAGTGACAAATCCTAATCTTGATCTGTGCCAGCACCACGAATACTTTCGGAGACACCTGTAGAGCATCTTTATGATCACCCAGTTACGTTGTGACGTTTGATAGCACACAAGGTGTTCCTACGGTATTCGGGAGTTGCATAATCTCATAGTCATAGGAACATGTATAAGTCATGAAGAAAGCAATAGCAGTAAAACTAAACGATCATAGTGCTATGCTAACGGATGGGTCTTTTCCATCACATCATTCTCCTAATGATGTGATCCCGTTGATCAAATGACAACTCATGTCTATGGCTAGGAAACATAACCATCTTTGATCAATGAGCTAGTCTAGTAGAGGCATACTAGGGACATACTGTTTTGTCTATGTATCCACACATGTACAAAGTTTCCGGTTAATACAATTCTAGCATGAATAAAAGACATTTATCATGATATAAGGAAATACAAATAACATCTTTATTATTGCCTCTAGGGCATATTTCCTTCAGTCTCCCACTTGAACTAGCGTCAATAATCTAGATTACAAAGTGATGATCCTCACACCCATGGAGTCCTGGTGCTGATCATGTTTTGCCCGTGGAAGAGGTTTAGTCAACGGGTCTGCAACATTCAGATCCGTATGTATTTTGCAAATCTCTATGTCTCCCTCCTTGACTAGATCGCGGATGGAATTGAAGCGTCTTTTGATGTGTTTTGTTCTCTTGTGAAGATTGGATTCCTTCGCCAAGGCTATTGCTCCAGTGTTGTCACAAAAGATTTTCATTGGACCCGATGCACTAGGTATAACACCTAGATCGGATATGAACTCCTTCATCCAGACTCCTTCATTTGCTGCTTCCGAAGCAGCTATGTATTCCGCTTCACACGTAGATCCCGCCACGACGCTCTGCTTGGAACTGCACCAACTGACAGCTCCACCGTTCAATAAAAATACATATCCGGTTTGTGACTTAGAGTCATCCGGATCAGTGTCAAAGCTAGAATCGACGTAACCGTTTACGACGAGCTCGTTGTCACCTCCATACACGAGAAACATATCCTTAGTCCTTTTCAGGTATTTCAGGATGTTCTTGACCGCTGTCCAGTGATCCACTCCTGGATTACTTTGGTACCTCCCCGCTAAACTTATAGCAAGGCACACATCAGGTCTGGTACACAGCATTGCATACATGATAGATCCTATGGCTGAGGCATAAGGAATGACTTTCATTTTCTCTCTATCTTCTGTAGTGGTCGGGCATTGAGTCTTACTCAACTTCATACCTTGTAATACAGGTAAGAACCCTTTCTTTGACGGATCCATTTTGAACTTCTTCAAAATCTTATCAAGGTATGTGCTTTGTGAAAGTCCAATTAAGCGTCTTGATCTATCTCTATAGATCTTGATGCCTAATATATAAGCAGCTTCACCGAGGTCTGTCATTGACAAACTCTTATTCAACTATCCTTTTATGCTATCCAGAAATTCTATATCATTTCCAATCAGCAATATGTCATCCACATATAATATTAGAAATGCTACAGAGCTCCCACTCACTTTCTTGTAAATACAGGCTTCTCCAAAAGTCTGTATAAAACCATAAGCTTTGATCACCTCATCAAAGCGTATATTCCAACTCCGACATGCTTGCACCAGTCCATACATGGATCGCTAGAGCTTGCATACTTTGTTAGCTCCTTTTGGATCAACAAAACCTTCTGGTTGCATCATATACAACTCTTCTTTGAGATATCCATTCAGGAATGCAGTTTTGACATCCATTTGCCAGATTTCATAATCATAAAATGCGGCAATTGCTAACATGATTCGGACAGACTTAAGCATCGCTACAGGTGAGAAAGTCTCATCGTAGTCAACTCCTTGAACTTGTAGAAACCCTTTCGCAACAAGTCGAGCTTTGTAAACAGTAACATTACCGTCTGCGTCGGTCTTCCTCTTGAAGATCCATTTATTTTCGATGGCCTGCCGATCATCGGGCAAGTCAACCAAAGTCCACACTTTGTTCTCATACATGGATCCCATCTCAGATTTCATGGCCTCAAGCCATTTTGCGGAATCTGGGCTCATCATCGCTTCCTCATAGTTCGTAGGTTCATCATGGTCTAGTAACATGATTTCCAGAACTGGGTTGTCGTACCACTCTGGTGCGGAACGTACTCTGGTTGATCTACGACGTTCAGCAGAAACTTGATCTGAAGTTTCATGATCATCATCATTAACTTCCTCACTGATTGGTGTAGGAATCACTGGAACAATTTTCTGTGATGCACTACTTTCCAATTCAGGAGAAGGTACAATTACCTCATCAAGTTCTACTTTCCTCTTACTCACTTCTTTCGAGAGAAACTCCTTCTCTAGAAAGGATCCATTCTTAGCAACGAATATCTTGCCTTCGGATCTGTGATAGAAGGTGTGCCCAACAGTCTCTTTTGGGTATACTATGAAGACACATTTCTCCGACTTGGGTTCGAGCTTATCAGGTTGAAGCTTTTTCACATAAGCATCGCAGCCCCAAACTTTAAGAAACGACAACTTTGGTTTCTTGCCAAACCACAGTTCATAAGGTGTCGTATCAACGGATTTAGATGGTGCCCTATTTAACGTGAATGCAGCTGTCTCTAAAGCATAACCCCAAAACGGTAGTGGTAAATCGGTAAGAGACATCATAGATCGCACCATATCCAATAAAGTACGGTTACGACGTTCGGACACACCATTACGCTGTGGTGTTCCGGGTGGCGTGAGTTGTGAAACTATTCCACATTGTTTCAAATGAAGACCAAACTCGTAACTCAAATATTCTCCTCCACGATCAGATCGTAGAAACTTTATTTTCTTGTTACGATGATTCTCTACTTCTCTCTGAAATTCTTTGAACTTTTCAAATGTCTCAGACTTGTGCTTCATTAAGTAGATATACCCATATCTGCTCAAATCATCAGTGAAGGTCAGAAAATAACGATACCCGCCGCGAGCTCCAACACTCATTGGCCCACATACATCAGTATGTATGATTTCCAACAAATCTGTTGCTCGCTCCATAGTTCCGGAGAACGGAGTTTTAGTCATCTTGCCCATCACTATGAAGTTTCTTCATGCGTTTTACACCAATATGACCTAAACGGCAGTGCCACAAATAAGTTGCACTATCATTATTAACCTTGCATCTTTTGGTTTCAATATTATGAATATGTGTATCACTACAATCGAGATCCAATAAGAATAGACCACTCTTCAAGGGTCCATGACCATAAAAGATATTATTCATAAAAATAGAACAACCATTATTCTCTGATTTGAATGAATAACCGTCTTGCAACAAACAAGATCCAGATATAATGTTCATGCTCAACGCTGGCACCAAATAACAATTATTTAGGTCTAAAACTAATCCCGAAGGTAGATGTAGAGGTAGAGTGCCGACGGCGATCACATCGACTTTGGAACCATTTCCCACACGCATCGTCACCTCGTCCTTAGCCAATCTTCGTTTAATCCGTAGTCCCTGTTTTGAGTTACAAATATTAGCAACCAAACCGGTATCAAATACCCAGGTACTACTACGAGCATTAGTAAGGTACACATCAATAACATGTATATCACATATACCTTTGTTCACCTTGCCATCCTTCTTATCCGCCAAATACTTGGGGCAGTTCCGCTTCCAGTGTCCAGTCCCCTTGCAGTAGAAGCACTCAGTTTCAGGCTTGGCTCCAGATTTGGGTTTCTTCGTGGGAGTAGCAACTGTCTTGCTATTCTTCTTGAAGTTCCCCTTCTTTCCCTTGCCCTTTTTCTTGAAACTAGTGGTCTTGTTAACCATCAACACTTGATGCTCCTTTTTGATTTCTACCTCCGCAGCCTTAAGCATAGCGAAGAGCTTGAGAATTGTCTTTTGCATCCCTTGCATATTATAGTTCATCACGAAGCCTTTATAGCTTGGTGGCAGTGATTGAAGAACTCTATCAATAACACTATCCTCATCAACTTTGCAACCAAGTTGAGTCATATGATTGTAGTACCCAGACATTCTGAGAAAGTGTTCACTGATAGAACTATTCTCCTCCATCTTGCAGCTATAGAACTTATTGGAAATCTCATATTTCTCAATCTGGGCATTTACTTGAAATATTAACTTCAACTCCTGCAACATCTCATATGGTCCATGACGTTCAAAACGTCGTTGAAGTCCCGGTTCCAAGCCGTAAAGCATGGCACACAGAACTATCGTGTAGTCATCAGACCGCTACTGCCAGACGTTCAAAGCGTCTACATTAGCGGGAGGGGGCTTGTCACCTAGCGGTGCTTCAAGGACATAATTCTTCTGTGCAGCAATGAGGATAATCCTCAAGTTACGGACCCAGTCCGTGTAATTGCTACCATCATCTTCCAACTTAGCTTTCTCTAGGAATGCATTAAAATTCAAAGGAACGGTAGCACGGGCCATTGATCTACAACAACATAGATATGCAAAAATTATAAGGACTAAGTTCATGATAAATTAAAGTTCAATTTAATCATATTAATTAAAGAACTCCCACTTAGATAGACATCCCTCCGGTCATCTAAATGATCACGTGATCCAAATCAACTAAACCATGTCCGATCATCACGTGAGATGGAGTAGTTTCAATGGTGAACATCTTATGTTGATCATATCTACTATATGATTCACGCTCGACCTTTCGGTCCCCAGTGTTCCGAGGCCATATCTGCATATGCTAGGCTCGTCAAGTTTAACCCGAGTATTCTGCGTGTGCAAAACTGGCTTACACCCGTTGTATTTGAACGTAGAGCTTATCACACCCGATCATCACATGGTGTCTCGGCACGACGAACATTCGCAACGGTGCATACTCAGGGAGAACACTTACACCTTGAAATTTAGTAAGGGATCATCTTATAATGCTTCCGTCGTTCTAAGCAAAATAAGAAGCATAATAAGATAAACATCACATGCAATCAAAATATGTGACATGATATGGCCATCATCATCTTGTGCTTTTGATCTCCATCTCCAAAGCACCGTCATGATCACCTTCGTCACCGGCGCGACACCTTGATCTCCATCGTAGCATCATTGTCGTCTCGCCAACTATTGCTTCTACGACTATCGCTACCGCTTAGTGATAAAGTAAAGCAATTACATGGCGATTGCATTTCATACAATAAAGCGACAACCATATGGCGCCTGCCAGTTGCCGATAACATTACAAAACATGATCATCTCATACAAAACCGTATAACTCATCATGTCTTGACCATATCACATCACAACATGCCCTGCAAAAACAAGTTAGACGTCCTCTACTTTGTTGTTGCAAGTTTTACGTGGCTGCTACGGGCTTAGCAAGAACCGTTCTTACCTACGCATACAAAACCACAACGATGTTTCGTCAAGTATGTGTTGTTTTAACCTTCATAAGGACCGGGCGTAGCCACACTTGATTCAGCTAAAGTGAGAGAGACAGACACCCGCCAGTCACCTTTAAGCAACGAGTGCTCGTAACGGTGAAACCAGTCTCGCGTAAGCGTACGCGTAATGTCGGTCCGGGCCGCTTCATCTCACAATACCGCCGAAGCAAAATATGACATGCTGGTAAGCAGTATGACTAGTATCGCCCACAACTCATTGTGTTCTACTCGTGCATATCATCTACGCATAGACCTGGCTCTGATACCACTGTTGGGGAACGTAGTATTTTAAAATTTTCCTACGATCACGCAAGATCTATCTACCAGATGCATAGCAACGAGAGGGAAGAGTGTGTCTACATACCCTCGTAGACCAGAAGCGGAAGCGTCAAGTGACGGGTTGATGTAGTCGAACTTCTTCGCGATTCAACCGATCAAGCACCGAACGTACGGCACCTCCGCGTTCAGCACACGTTCAGCTTGATGACGTCCCACGAGCTCTTGATCCAGTTGAGCTTCACGGGAGAGTTTCGTCAGCACGACCGCGTGGTGACGGATATGATGTATTCACCGGCGCAGGGCTTCGCCTAAGCACTGCAACGGTATGACCGAGGTGTGTTTCTGTGGAGGGGGGCACCGCACACGGCTAGAACAATTCAACTTGTGTGTCTTTGGGTGCCCCCCTGCCCCCGTATATAAAGGAGCAAGAGGGGAGGGCCGGCCGGCCTCCTATGGTGCGGCTAGGGAAATCCTACTAGGAATAGGATTGCAATCCTATTCCTAGTAGGAGTCCATCAAGAAGGAAGAGAGGGAAAAGAAAAGAGGGAGAGGTGGCGCCCCCCCAATCCTAGTCCAACTAGGATCCCTAGGTGGGGCGCCGGCCAGCCTCTATGGGCTGCCTCTCTCCTTTCCTCAAGGCCCACTATGGACCATCCCCCCTCGTAGGGGGTTCCGGTAAACCTCTCCGGCAATCCAGTTAAATCCGAAACTTTTCCGGAACACTTCCGGTGTCCGAATATAGTCGTCCAATATATCATTCTTTATGTCTCGGACATTCCGAGACTCCTCGTCATGTCCGTGATCTCATCCGGGACTCCGAACTACCTTCGGTACATCAAAACTCATAAACTCATAATACCGATCGCCATCAAACGTTAAGCGTGCGGACCCTACGGGTTCGAGAACTATGTAGACATGAGCGAGACTCATCTCCGGTCAATAACCAATAGCGGAACCTGGATGTTCATATTGGCTCCTACATATTCTACGAAGATCTTTTATCGGTCAAAACCGCATAACAACATACGTTGTTCCTTTTGTCATCGGTATGTTACTTGCCCGAGATTCGATCATCGGTATCTCTATACCTAGTTCAATCTCGTTACCGGCAAGTCTCTTTACTCGTTCCGTAACACATCATCTCGTGACTAACTCATTAGTCTTTTTGCTTGCAAGGCTTATTGTGATGGGTGTTACCGAGAGGGCCCAGAGATACCTCTCCGACACTCGGAGTGACAAATCCTAATCTTGATCTATGCCAGCACCACGAATACTTTCGGAGAAAGCTGTAGAGCATCTTTATGATCACCCAGTTACGTTGTGATGTCTGATAGCACACAAGGTGTTCCTACGGTATTCGGGAGTTGCATAATCTCATAGTCATAGGAACATGTATAAGTCATGAAGAAAGCAATAGCAGTAAAACTAAACGATCATAGTGCTATGCTACCGGATGGGTCTTGTCCATCACATCATTCTCCTAATGATGTGATCCCGTAGATCAAATGACAACTCATGTCTATGGCTAGGAAACATAACCATCTTTGATCAATGAGCTAGTCTAGTAGAGGCATACTAGGGACATACTGTTTTGTCTATGTATCCACACATGTACTAAGTTTCCGGTTAATACAATTCTAGCATGAATAAAAGACATTTATCATGATATAAGGAAATACAAATAACATCTTTATTATTGCCTCTAGGGCATATTTCCTTCAGAGGCATGGTTCACAAGCACCAAGTGATTCCAAAAGTCCATCATTATGGAGTTTCTTCATGCATTTTACACCAATATGACCTAAACGGCAGTGCCACAAATAAGTTGCACTATCATTATTAACCTTGCATCTTTTGGTGTCAATATTATGAATATGTGTATCACTGTAATAGAGATCCAACAAGAATAGACCACTCTTCATGGGTGCATGACCATAAAAGATATTATTCATAAAAATAGAACAACCATTATTCTCTGATTTAAATGAATAACCGTCTCGCAACAAACAAGATCCAGATATAATGTTCATGCTTAACGCTGGCACCAAATAACAATTATTCAGGTCTAAAACTAATCCCGAAGGTAGATGTAGAGGTAGTGTGCCGACGGCGATCACATCGACTTTGGAACCATTTCCCACGCGCATCGTCACCTCGTCCTTAGCCAATCTTCGTTTAATCTGTAGTCCCTGTTTCGAGTTACAAATATTAGCAACCGAACCGGTATCAAATACCCAGGTACTACTACGAGCATTAGTAAGGTACACATCAATAACATGTATATCACATATACCTTTGTTCACCTTGCCATCCTTCTTATCCACCAAATACTTGGGGCAGTTCCGCTTCCAGTGTCCAATCCCTTTGAAGTAGAAGCACTCAGTTTCAGGTTTGGCTCCAGACTTGGGTTTCTTCGCGGGAGTAGCAATTGTCTTGCTATTCTTCTTGAAGTTCCCCTTCTTTCCCTTGCCTTTTTTCTTGAAACTAGTGGTCTTGTTAACCATCAACACTTGATGCTCCTTTTTTGTTTGTACCTCCGCAGCCTTGAGCATAGCGAAGAGCTCGGGAATTGTCTTCTGCATCCCTTGCATATAATAGTTCATCACGAAGCCTTTATAGCTTGGTGGCAGTGATTGAAGAACTCTATCAATAACACTATCCTCGTCAACTTTGCAACCAAGTTGAGTCATATGATTGTAGTACCCAGACATTCTGAGCAAGTGTTCACTGATAGAACAATTCTCCTCCATCTTGCAGCTGTAGAACTTATTGGAAATCTCATATTTCTCAGTCCGGGCATTTGCTTGAAATATTAACTTCAACTCCTGGAATATCTCATATGGTCCATGACGTTCGAAACATCGTTAAAGTCCCGATTCTAAGCCGTAAAGCATGGCACATTGAACTATCGTGTAGTCATCACACCGCGTCTGCCAGCCGTTTAAAGTGTCCACATTAGCGGGAGGGGGCTTGTCACCTAGCGGTGCTTCAAGGACATAATTCTTCTGTGCAGCAATGAGGATAATCCTCAAGTTATGGACCCAGCCCGTGTAATTGCTACCATCATCTTTCAACTTAGCTTTCTCTAGGAATGCATTAAAATTCAAAGGAACGGTAGCATGGGCCATTGATCTACAACAACATAGATATGCCAAAACTATCAGGACTAAGTTCATGATAAATTAAAGTTCAATTTAATCATATTACTTAAAGAACTCCCACTTAGATAGATATCCCTCCGGTCATTTAAATGATCACATGATCCAAATCAACTAAACCATGTCCGATCATCACGTGAGATGGAGTAGTTTCAATGGTGAACATCTTATGTTGATCATATCTACTATATGATTCACGCTCGACCTTTCGGTCTCCAGTGTTCCGAGGCCATATCTGCATATGCTAGGCTCGTCAAGTTTAACCCGAGTATTCTGCGTGTGCAAAACTGGCTTACACCCGTTGTATTTGAACGTAGAGCTTATCACACCCGATCATCATGTGGTGTCTCGGCACGACGAACTTTCGCAACGGTGCATACTCAGGGAGAACACTTATACCTTGAAATTTTGTAAGGGATCATCTTATAATGCTACCGTCGTTCTAAGCAAAATAAAAAGCATAATAATATAAACATCACATGCAATCAAAAATATGTGACATGATATGGCCATCATCATCTTGTGCTTTTGATCTCCATCTCCAAAGCACTGTCATGACCACCTTCGTCACCGACGCGACACCTTGATCTCCATCGTAGCATCCTTGTCATCTCGCCAACTATTGCTTCTACGACTACCGCTACCGCTTAGTGATAAAGTAAAGCAATTACATGGCGACTGTATTTCATACAATAAAGCGACAACCATATGCCTCCTGCCAGTTGCCGATAACTTTACAAAACATGATCATCTCATACAAAACCGTATAACTCATCATGCCTTGAACATATCACATCACAACATGCCCTGCAAAAACAAGTTAGACGTCCTCTACTTTGTTGTTGCAAGTTTTACGTGGCTACTACGGGCTTAGCAAGAACCGTTCTTACCTACGCATACAAAACCACAACGATATTTCGTCAAGTATGTGCTGTTTTAACCTTCACAAGGACCGGGCGTAGTCACACTCGATTCAGCTAAAGTGAGAGAGACAGACACCCGCCAGTCACCTTTAAGCAACGAGTGCTCATAACGGTGAAACCAGTCTCGCATAAGCGTACGCGTAATGTCGGTCCGGACCGCTTCATCTCACAATACCGCCGAAGCAAAGTATGACATGCTGGTAAGCAGTATGACTAGTATCGTCCACAACTCACTTGTGTTCTACTCGTGCATATCATCTACGCATAGACCTGGCTCAGGATGCCACTGTTGGGGAACATAGTATTTTAAAATTTTCCTACGATCACGCAAGATCTATCTACCAGATGCATAGCAATGAGAGGGGAGAGTGTGTCTATGTACCCTCTTAGACTGAAAGTGGAAGCGTCAAGTGACGCAGTTGATGTAGTCGAACTTCTTCGCGATTCAACCGATCAAGCACCGAACGTACGACACCTCCGCGTTCAGCACACGTTCAGCTTGATGACGTCCCACGAGCTCTTGATCCAGTTGAGCTTCACAGGAGAGTTTCGTCAGCACAATGGCGTGGTGACGGATATGATGAAGTTACCGGCGCAGGGCTTCGCCTAAGCATTGCAACGGTATGACCGAGGTGTGTTTCTATGGAGGGCAGCACCGCACACGGCAGGAGAGATCAACTTGTGTGTCTAGAGGTACCCCCTGTCCCCGTATATAAAGGAGCAAGGGGGGAGGCCGGTCGGCCCCTATTGGTGCACCTAGGAGGAGCAATTCTACTAGGAATAGGATTGCAATCCTATTCCTAGTAGGAATCACCAAGAGGGAGAAGAGGGAAGGAAGGAGAGGGAGAGGGAGAAGGAAAGGGGCGCCGGCCCCCCTCCTTCCTTGTCCAATTCGGACCAAGGGGTGGGGGCGCGCGGCCCAACCCTGGCCCTCCCTCTCTCTTACTCCTATGGCCCATTAAGACCCATAGCTTCCCCGGGGGGTTCCGGTAACCCCCCGGCACTTCGGTTAATTCTGAAACTTTACGAAACGCTTCCGGCGTCCGAACATAGTCGTCCAATATATCAATCTTTATGTCTCGGACATTCCGAGACTCCTCGTATGTCTGTGATCAAGGGACTCCGAACTAACTTCGGTACATCAAAACTCATAAACTCATAATACCGATCGTCATCAAATGTTAAGCGTGCGGAACCTACGGGTTCGAGAACTATGTAGACATGACCGAGACACATCTCCGAGCAATAACCAATAGCTGAACCTGGATGCTCATATTGGCTCCTACATATTCTACGAAGATCTTTATCGGTCAAACCGCATAACAACATATGTTGTTCCCTTTGTCATCGCTATGTTACTTGCCCGAGATTCGATCGTCGGTATCTCAATACCTAGTTCAATCTCGTTACCGACAAGTACCTTTACTCGTTACGTAATACATCATCGCGTGACTAACTCATTAGTCATTTTCTTGCAAGGCTTGTTATGATGTGTATTACCGAGAGGGCCCAGAGATACCTCTCCGACACTCGGACTGACAAATCCTATTCTTGATCTATGCCAACACCATGAACACTTTCGGAGACACCTGTAGAGCATCTTTATGATCACCCAGTTACGTTATGACGTTTGATAGCACACAACGTGTTCCTCCGGTATACGGGAGTTGCACAATCTCATAGTCATAGGAACATGTATAAGTCATGAAGAAAGCAATAGCAGTAAAACTAAACGATCATAGTGCTAAGATAACGGATGGGTCTTTCTCCATCACATCATTCTCCTGATGATGTGATCACGTTGATCAAATGACAACTCATGTCTATGGCTAGGAAACTTAACCATCTTTGATCAATGAGCTAGTCTAGTAGAGGCATACTAGGGACATACTGTTTTGTCTTTGTATTCACACATGTACTAAGTTTCCGGTTAATACAATTCTAGCATGAATAAAAGACATTTATCATGATATAAGGAAATGCAGATAATATCTTTAGTATTGCCTCTAGGGCATATTTCCTTCAAACACAACTCTAGACACAAATTAAAATAATACAAGCTTTATATTACAAGCCAGGGGCCTCGAGGGCTCGAATACATAAGCTCGAATACACAAGAGTCAGCGGAAGCAATAATATCTGAGTACAGACATAAGTTAAACAAGTTTGCCTTAAGAAGGCTAGCACAAATATATCAATGATCGAAAAGGCTAGGCCTCCTGCCTAGGACCTCCTAACTACTCCTCGAAGCCGAACTCCACGTAGAAACATCCTCGGGATCATCTGGCTCCTGGACTCCACCATCTGGTTGCGTCATCCGAGAAAAGACGAAAAAGGGGGGAAAGGGGGAGCAAGGCAACCGTGAGTACTCATCCAAAGTACTCGCAAGCAATGATCTACACTACATATGCAAAGATATATGTGTAAAGGGGTAATATCTATGGACTGAACTGCAGAATGCTAGAATAAGAGGGGGATAGCTAATCCAATCGAAGACTACGCTTCTGGCAGCCTCCATCTTGCAGCAGTAGAGGAGAGTAGATGGAATAGTAACAAGTATCAAAGCTTCTGGCAGCCTCCGTCTTGCAGCAGTAGAATAGAATAGATGGTAAGTTCACCATGTAACATCATAGCATAAACCAACCCGGCGATCCTCCCCTCGTCGCCCTATGGGAAAGCGATCACCGGGTTGTATCTAGAACTTGTAAGGGTGTGTTTTATTAAGTATCCAGTGCTAGTTGTCATGAGATCAGAGTATAACTCTGGGTCGTCCTTTTACCGAGGGACACGACTATTCGAATAGATTAACTTCCCTACAGGGGTGCACCACATCACCCAACACGCTCGATCCCATTTGGCCGGACACACTTTCCTAGGTCATGCCCGGCCTCGGAAGATCAACACGTCGCAGCCCTACCTAAGCACATGAGAGAGGTCAGCACGCCGGTCTAAGTCCTAAGCGCACAGGGGTATGGGCCCATCGCCCAATGCACACCTGCGCGTTGAGAGGGCGGCCGGTAAGCAGACCTAGCCGCTCCTAATACCAGAGCGGCGTTCCAGTCCATTCCGGCGCATGCCGCTAAGTCGCTGACGTCAAGAAGGCTTTGGCTGATACCACGACGTCGAGTGCCCATAACTATTCCCACGTAGCTGGTTAGTGCGTACAGGCCAATGGCCAGACTCAGATCAAATACCAAGATCTCGATAAGCGTGTTATTATGAAATAACTGCGGACAACGACCAGGGCCAGGCCCACCTGTCTCCTAGGCGGTCGCAACCCGCCCTGTCGCTCCGCCACAAAGTAACCATCAGGGGGCTGCCGGGAACCCAGGCCCACCACTATCAGTGTGGAACCACCTGCCCCTTCAGCCCCCATCTCTGAATCATCAACATGAGTATGTAATAGTATAGTATATACCCGTGATCACCTCCCGAAGTGATCACGACCCGATAGTACAGCATGGCGAACGGACAAGAATGCAGGGCCACTGATGGAAATCTAGCATCCTATACTAAGCATTAGGATAGATGGTAAGGTATCAACAGTGGTAGTAACAATGACAGGCTATGCAACAGAATAGGAGCTATCGAATCATCAACAGTAGCAAATCTAATGCAAGAATAAGAGAGAAGAGAATGGGCGATATTTGGTGATCAAGGGGGGGCTTGCCTGGTTGCTCTGGCAAGAATGAGGGGTCGTCGTCGACGCAGTCGATCACGGGGGCATCGGCATCGTCTCAGGTTCTACAAGAAAGGAAGTAATGGAGGAGGAATACAATAAATAATAGAGCAATCAAAGCAACACAAAGCATAACATGGCAATACGCGGTGCTAGAGGTAACCTAACACCGTAATAGGTGATACCGGCGAAGTGGGGAAACATCCGGGAAAGTATTCCCGGTGTTTCGCGTTTTCGGACAGATGGGCCGGAGGGGAAAAGTTGCAGGTTCGCTATGCTATGGACGTTTGGTGAACGAACAGACTATGTATTCGGATTCGTCTCGTCGTTCTGAGCAACTTTCATGTACAAAGTATTTTCATCCGAGTTACGGATTATTTTATATTAATTTTTAAAATTTTAAATTTTTTTCTAGAATTTACAGAATTACTTTCATTCTAAAATACAATTATGACGTCAGCACGACGTCAGCAGTCAACCAGTCAGTTGACTTAGTCAAACTGACGCGTGGGGCCTACTGTCATACACTAAGACTAATTAAACAGACTAGGAAAATTGCCCGTGCGTTGCAACGGGAATACACTCTGAACATGTTGTCATGACACTAAAATAAAACATTCAAATAAAAGATGATTTTCCTCACACAACAATAGAGCTAAAATTATTTGGAGGGTGATGGATGATGGAATAGAGGGAAAATATTATTCCTTTTATTATTAGAAAAATAGTCAACAAACCTGTGGATTTGCATGTGATAGTTATTTAGATTCTATATTTTATTTCACATGCTTGTTAATCAGGGAAACATAAAATATTTAAAAAGATCTGTAGGTTAAAATATTAGAAAATTAAAATTCACCTATCAAATATATTAGTTTAAAAGCTTACAATTTTTTCTATTATCTTCGATCGAGTGCGTAGTGATTAGAGCGGAGATATGACAAAAAGAAATCTTGTAAAGAGAAGTACCAATTTCATCAATCTATAACAGGGATGCGATCTGATATGCTCACCCGATTAGTTGAATATACATATAACCTTCAGATTGTGACATCTTACGATATGGTCCTTGCAACTAAACCTCTAGTACATGAATAGAACCAGATGAATTCATGATTACCAAGCTAATAATGTGAATGTGCCAAAACGAATTTACAGACTGAGCCACTCCACTATGTCAGATTGCACTGCCATCTAGCTCAAACAAAAAAATAATTGCAGTGCCGTCCATGTGTAAAACCAATCGAGGAAGAATTATTCACCTCGGGGACAGCACATAAGTAGTGCACGTCGCCGCCGATGATGTGGAGCGGCGTCATGTCCTTCCAGAAGGGGTCATCCAACAATGTGTCACTCATCCAACACCCTCCCACGTCCCTTCTCTCTTTCCCACATAGAAAAACACCCCAGTTAAAACAGAAAAAACCAACCGCTCCGCTCAGCCAACCAGAGAAGCCACGGGGCGGACGCGGTTGAACATGGTCTGCCGGCTTGTCCGAGCAGGAGGAGCATGGCGAGGCGTGTCTGGGGGAGTGAACGTCCGGGGAGGCTGGCTCGTGGTCTTCCCGGTGTGGCGCTCGTCAGAGAACAACGCACCGTCCCTACGGCTGCGTACTCCCTTGGATGGCATGTCGTCGTCGTCATTCTGCACACCGCCCCGGAGGCCGCGTTCATCACGTCCATGCTGCTCGCTTCGTTCTTACATAGTTGCATTTCTTCTAATTACTCTAGCTAATACTATTTCTGTTGTGTGTGTGTGTTGGGCATGAGATGTAAATCTGTGCTTGTGGAGAAAAACTTTGCATTTTTCCCACTGAATTAAGTGGCGTGTTTGATCGATATGCATAGTCCCTCTATCAATTGGTAAAATTGCAATGAAAATACATGATTAAACCCTATGTACACATGCAGGGGATGAGGACGACATGCATGCCGTGTTCCCTGCCGCCGCGGCGCCTGGTAGAGCACAACAAACACCTCCCAGTCCAGTCGCAGTGCGGCCTTCGTGTTCTCCGTGACCGCGTCATCAAGTGGTCGATGGCGGCTAGTGTGGTGTGGTGATGTCAAAGATCATGTGGATGGGGTAGCAGCATGCACGGTAGTACGAACCGGAGCGGCATGCTAGCCGGGCGGGACAACACGGTTGCAGAGAAGCAGGGTTGCCGGGGCCAGGCACGATTTTTGGGCATGAGTAGCAGGTAGGTTGTTTGCTTTGTGGTGGTTTTCCATTGGAAAAACGGATGACAGGGTGGGGCAACGGGGCTAGTTGTTTTCTTTCATGAGGAACATACGTCGTGGACTTTGAGAGTTGGATATGTTGAGAGGACGGATTGGAGCACCGGCTCAGGAGCAGGCAAGCCGCGTCCGGACTTGGTCTCATATCGTTTGGTTTTTCATTATCCGTGCATAGATCTACTTTTAAATCTCAGCCGTCAGTCTTGAAGCTTAACATAAAATTGACGGATATAAGCAGATGACGGATGGAGAACTATGAAAGCTTCCGTCCTTTATTATTAGGTAAAGATTAATTACTCTAACATCAATTAGGTTAATATGATTAAGATTAATTAAATTAACTAATTAATTACTATTTTAATTATTATTATTTATTTATTTATTCATTTTATTCTTTTTTATTAGTGATGAGCGATCCGGCGACCGGGGCGGCGAGGTGCGCCGGGGGCGATGGGGACGAGGCGAGGTCGCCTCGATCCCGATCCAGACGGGTGAGAGAAGGGGATCGTGGGGGGAGTGGGGGAGACCGGTTAGGGTTCGATCGTGCAAGGGGGATAAGGGAGGCGCTCGCTGGGCCGGCCTGGTTGGCACAGAGGCCAGTTGGGCCATGGCCAAGAGTTTCCTTCTTTTTGTTTTTGTTTATTTATTGTTTTCTATTTCCTCTTTTCTTTTATTTCATCTTTTCTGTTTTATTAACTTTTCTGTTTTTAAGAAATGCCCAATTTGTACCCAAAACATTATTAGTAATTATGCCACTATCTCAATTAACTTGGTACCTAATATAAATTAGTTTGTAATTGTTTATTATTTTATAAACATTTAACTAATTGTTTTTGCTATGGTTTTGTTCATTTTTGAATATTTACACATTTTATACAAGTGTGGTCTCTCCACCATTATTACTTATAATTTGGTTGTGTACTTTAGAAAATTTTAGTTTTGACGATTAAAAACTTTTATATTTTGACTTTATTTTGAATTTGAAATTTGAATTGGTTTTGAACCAACACGAGTTTATCAACAGTAACCGAGGTGACGCGGCATCATTAGTAGAGGGTTACTGTAGCTTAATTACCCGGGCGTCACATATTTTATATGATTTTTGGGACTAACCTATTAACCCAGAGCCCAGTGCCAGTTTCTATTTGTTCCTTGGTTTTGAGTTTTGCAGAAAAGGAATATCAAATGGAGTCCAAACGAAACAAAACTTCACGAGGATTTTTCTTGGACCAGAAGACATCATATGGACTTGGAGTGCACGTCAGGGGAGCTATGAGCCATCCACAAGGACGGAGGGCGCGGCCTGGGGGTAGTGCGCGCCCCCACGCTGGTGGGCCCCTCGAGCGTCTCCTGACCTAATTCTTCAGCCTATATATACCCATATATTCCAAAAACATCAGAACATCCATCGAAACCACTTTTTCGCCACCGTAACCTTCTGTTCCTGCAAGATCCCATCTAGTGGCCTTTTCGGGTACTCTGACGGAGGGGGAATCAACCACGGAGGGCATCTACATAAACCCTATTGCCCTTCTGATGAAGCGTGAGTAGTTCACCACAGACCTACGGGTCCATAGCTAGTAGCTATATGGCTTCTTCTCTCTCTTTGATCTTCAATACCATGTTCTCCTCATTGTTCTTGGAGATCTATCTGATGTAATATTCTTTTGCGGTGTGTTTGCCAAGATCCGATGAATTGTGGGTTTATGATCAGATTATCTATGAATATTATTCGAGTCTTTTCTGAATTCTTATGTGCATGATCTAATATCTTAGTAATTCTCTTCGAACTATCGGTTTTGTTTGGCCAACTAGAATGATATTTCTTGCAATGGGAGAAGTGCTTTGCTTTGGGTTCAATCTTGCGGTGCTCAATACCAGTGACAAAAAGGGACATGACACATATTGTATTGTTGCCATCGAGGATAAAAATATGGGGTTTTCATCATATTGCTTGAGTTAATTCCGCTACATCATGTCATCTTGCTTAAGGCGTTACTCTGTTGTTAAGAACTTAATTCTCTAGATGCAGAATTGTTTCGGTCGATGTGTGGAGTAATAGTAGTAGATGCAGGCAGGAGTCGGTCTACTTGCCTCGTACGTGATGCCTATATTCATGATCATTGCCTTAGATGTCTTCATAATTATTCACTTTTCTATCAATTCCTTGGCAGTAATTTGTTCATGCATCGTAATATTTGCTATCATGAGAGAAGCCCCTAGTGAAACCTATGGCCCGAGTCTATTTTACATCTTATAAGTTTCAGATCTACTATTTTGCAATCTTTTACTTTTCAATCTATAAACCAAAACCCCAAAAATATTTACTTTACTTGTTCATCTATCTCTATCGGATCTCACTTTTGCAAATAACCTAGAAGGGATTGACAGCCCATTTATAGTGTTGGGCGCAAGTTGTTTGATTGTTTGTGCACGTATTTGGCGAGTTGTGTGTAATCTCCTATTGGATTGATACCTTGGTTCTCAAAACTGAGGGAAATACTTACTTCATTTGCTTAATCTCCCTTTCCTCTTCAAGGGAAATAAACACATAAACTCGGGAAAGTAGCAAGGATGCAAATGCCGGCAACTGGAATGGACCAGAAAGGAGCAAATCTGAGATACCTATTTTGCACAACTCCAAATGTCCTGAGATTTTATAGATAATTATTTTGGAATATATAAAAATATTGGGCAAATAAACTCTAGAGGGGGACCCACCAGGTGGCCATGAGCCTTGGCGGAGAACCCTACCCCCCAGGGCTTGTTGCCCCCTGGGCATCATCTGGCGCCCCTCTTCTGGTATATAAGGGGTTTTGACCTATAAAAAATCATATGAGAGCTTTCAGAATGAAGAGCCACTGTCTCGAGGCGGAACCTGGGCAGAAGCAATCTAGGGCTCCGGCGGAGCTGTTCTGCCGCGGAAACTTCCCTCCAGGAGGGGGGAATCGAAGCCATCGTCATCACCAACGACCCTCTCATCGAGGTGTTGGAAATATGCCGTAGAGGCAATAATAAAAGAGTTATTATTATATTTCCTTGTTCATGATAATCGTTTATTGTCCATGCTATAATTGTATTGATTGGAAACTCAAATACATGTGTGGATAAATAGACAAACTTTGTGTCCCTAGTAAGCCTCTTCAGGACTAGCTCGTTGATCAAAGATGACCGCGGTTTCCAGGTCATAGACATGAGTTGTCATTTGATAACGGGATCACATCATTAGGAGAATAATGTGATGGACGAGACCCAAACGTTAAACATAGCTTTTGATCGTATCAGTTATCGCTATAGTTTTCTGCATGTCAAGTATAAGTTCCTATGACCATGAGATCATGTAACTCACTGACACCGTAGGAGTGCTTTGTGTGTGCCAAACGTGGCAACGTAACTGGGTGACTATAAAGGTACTCTACAGGTATCTCCGAAGGTGTCTGTTGAGTTGACATGGATCGAGACTGGGATTTGTCACTCCGTGTGACGGAGAGGTATCTCCGGGCCCACTCGGTAATACATCATCTCAATGAGCTCAAAGTGATTAAGTAGTTAGTCACGGGATTATGTATTACGGTAACGAGTAAAGAGACTTGCCGGTAACGAGATTGAACTAGGTATAGAGATACCGACGATCGAATCTCGGGCAAGTAACATACCGACGAGACAAAGGGAACTGTATACGGGATTGCCTGAATCCTTGACATCGTGGTTCATCCGATGAGATCATCGAGGAACGTGTGGGAACCAATATGGGTATCCAGATCCCGCTATTGGTTATTGGCCTGGGAGTGTCTCGGTCATGTCTGCATAGTTTCCGAACCCGCAGGGTCTACACACTTAAGGTTCGGTGACGCTAGGGTCGTTAGTGAGAACAGTGCATGGTTACCGAAGGTTGTTCGGAGTCCCGGATGAGATCCCGGACGTGACGAGGGTCTCCGGAATGGTCCGGGGACGAAGATTGATATATAGGATGAGAGTGTTCGGAGTCCGGAAGTGTTCCGGGGAGTATCGGGAAGACGGCGGATGACCGAAAAGGGTTTTCGGGGTCCCGGAAAGAGTTTCGGGCCTAATGGGCCACAAAGGGGAGACGCAACAGCCCTCATAGGGCTGTGCGCTCCCCCTAGGGCCCTCTCCTCATGCGCAAGGGGGGCTGGCCCCTCCTAGGGCTGCCGCACCCCCTAGCTTGGGGGGCAAGGCACCTGGGGGGGGAGCCCTAACCCTGGCACAGCTCTGGCCGCCGCCCCCCCATCTCCACTTGGCCGCCGCCCCTAGGGGTGAACCCTAGGGCGCCCCCTCCCCTCTACTCCCCCTATATAAAGAGAGGCAGAGGGAGGGCAGCCACACACGTTCGTGCCTCGGCGCTGCCCTCCCTCTCCCACATCCATCTTCGCGAACTCCGTAGTGCTTGGCGAAGCCCTGCAGGAATCCTCCACCACCATCTCCACCACGCCGTCGTGCTGCCGGTGTCTCCATCAACCTCTCCTTCCCCCTTGCTGGATCAATAAGGAGGAGACGTCCCCGAGCTGTACGTGCGAAGAACGCGGAGGCACCGTTGCTTCGGTGCTAGGATCTTCGGCGATCTGAATCGCGGCGAGTACGACTCCATCAACCGCGTTCTTGAACGCTTCCGCTTAGCGATCTACAAGGGTATGTGGATCCAACTCTCCCCTCGTAGATGCATCTCCTAGATTGATCTTGGTGAACGTAGGAAAAAAATTTTGTTTCCCATGCAACGTTCCCCAACAGTGGCATCATGAGCTAGGATCTTGCGTAGATGCTTTCACGAGTAGAACACAAAAGGGTTTGTGGACGTTGATGTTTAGATTGCTTCCCTCCTTAGTCTTTCTTGATTCAGCGGTATTATGGGATGAAGCGGCCCGGACCAACTTTACATGTCCACGTACATGAGACCGGTTCCATCGACAGACATGTGACTTTTGTTGCATAAGATGGCTGGCGGGTGTCTGTCTCTCCTATCTTAGTTGAATCGGAATAGAACAAGGTGGTCCTTGTAGAAGGTTAAATAGCAACTTAAATATCACCGTTGTGGCTTTGCGTAGGTAAGAAGCGTTCTTGCTAGATACCCATAGCAGCCACGTAAAACATGCAACAACAAATTAGAGGACGTCTAACTTGTTTTTGCAGGGTATGTATGTGATATGATATGGCCAATGACATGATGAGATATATTTGATGTATGAGATGATCATGTTGTAATAGTTAATATCGACTTGCATGTCGATGTATACGGCAACCGGCAGGAGCCATAGGGTTGTCTTTAATTTTTGTATGACCTGCGTGTCAATCATTAAGCGCTTTGTAATGCTTTACTTTATCGCTAAACGGTAGCAATAGTAGTAAGAGCATGGTGGGCGCGCGGCAACCCCGATGGCGACACGATGATGGAGATCATGATGATGGGGATCATGGTGTGGCGCCGGTGACGATGGAAATCATGCCGGTGCTTTGGTGATGAAGATCAAAAGCACGAGTTGATGGCCATATCATGTCACTTATGATTTGCATGTGATGTTAATCCTTTTATGCATCTTATTTTGCTTAGGACGACGGTAGCATTATAAGATGATCCCTCACTAAAATTTCAAGATAAAATTGTGTTCCCCCCGAGTGTGCGCCGTTGCGAAGGTTCGTCGTTTCGAAGCACCACGTGATGATCGGGTGTGATAGACTCTACGTTCGCATACAACGGGTGCAAGCCAGTTTTGCACATGCAGAACACTCGGGTTAGACTTGACGAGCCTAGCATGTACAGACATGGCCTCGGAACACGGAAGATCGAAAGGTCGAGCATGAGTCATATAGTAGATATGATCAACATGTAGATGTTCACCATTGACACCACCTCATCTCACGTGATGATCGGACTTGGGTTGGTGGATCTGGATCATGTCACGCTCGAATGACCAGAGGGATGTCAATTTGAGTGGGAGTTATAAATAATTTGATTAGGTAATAACTCACTTATCATGAACAATAGTCTAAAATGTCTTTGCAAATCTTTTGTTGTAGATGGCTCGCGCAGTAGCTCCCCTGAATTTTAATGCATTCCTAGAGAAAGCTAAACTGAAAGATGATGGGAGCAACTTTGTGGACTGGCTCCGCAATCTGAGGATCATCCTCACAGCTGCCCAAAAGGTTTATGTCTTAAATGCACCGCTAGGTGAACCCCCCACTCCTCAGGCCTCTGCGGACGTTATGAACGCCTGGCAGTCGCGTTCGGATGACTACTCAATAGTGCAGTGTGCCATATTGTATAGCTTGGAAGGAGGACTTCAAAGGCGTTTTGAACGTCATGGAGCATATGAGATGTTCCAGGAGTTGAAGTTCATCTTTGAAAAGAATGCCAAGATCGAGAGGTATGAGACCACCGATAAATTCTTTGCTTGCAAGATGGAGGAGAATTCGTCTGTCAGTGAGCACTTACTGAAGATGTCTGGGTACTATACCCGCATAGCTGATCTGGGACTTGTGTTCCCGGACGAGGCTATCATTGACAGAATTCTCCAGTCACTCCCGCCTAGCTACAAGAGCTTCGTGCAGCAGTATAACATGCAAGGGATGAACAAAACCATCGCCGAGCTGTTTTCGATGCTGAAAGTCGCTGAGGCAGACATCCAGAAGGAGTATCAAGTGTTGATGGTCAATAAAACCGCCAGTTTCAAGAAGAATGGCAAGGGCAAGAAGGGTAACTCTAAGAAGGGTGGCAAGGCAGTTGCTCATCCAGTGAAGAAACCCAAGGCTGGGCCCAAGCCAGAGACTGAGTGTTTCTATTGCAAGGGGAACGGCCACTGGAAGCGGAACTGCCCAAAGTATCTGGCAGACAAGAAGGGGGCGAACAACAACAACAAGCAAGGTATATGTGATATACATGTTATTGATGTGTACCTTACCAACTCTCGTTGTAGTGCCTGGGTATCTGATACCGGTTCGGTTGCTCACATTTGCAACTCTAAACAGGAACTGCGGAATAAACGGAGGCTGGCGAAGGACGAAGTGACGATGCGCGTGGGGAATGGTTCCAAGGTTGATGTGATCGCCGTCGGCACGCTCGCTCTTCGATTACCATCGGGATTAGTTATGAACCTGAATAATTGTTATTTAGTGCCTGCGTTGAGCATGAACATTATATCTGGATCTTGTTTATTGCGAGACGGTTACTCATTTAAATCAGAGAATAAAGGTTGTTCTATTTATATGGGTAATATCTTTTATGGTCATGCACCCGAAGTGAGGGGTTTATTCTTATTGAATCTCGATAGTGATGATACACATGTTCATAACATTGATGCCAAAAGATGTAGAGTTGATAATGATAATACCACTTTCTTGTGGCACTGCCGTCTGGGTCATATCGGCATGAAACGCATGAGGAAGCTCCATGCTGATGGACTTTTGGAGTCTCTTGATTTTGAATCACTTGACACATGCGAGCCGTGCCTCATGGGCAAGATGACAAGGACCCCGTTTTCAGGAACAATGGAACGGGCAAGTGACTTATTGGAAATCATACATACTGATGTGTGTGGCCCGATGAGTGTCACGGCGCGCGGTGGATATCGTTACTTTCTCACCTTCACTGACGACTTGAGTAGATACGGGTATATTTACTTGATGAAGCATAAGTCTGAAACGTTTGAAAAGTTCAAGCAATTTCAGAGTGAAGTTGAGAATCATCGTAACAAGAAGATCAAATTCCTACGATCTGATCGAGGGGGAGAGTATCTGAGTTATGAGTTTGGCAATCACTTAAGAAAATGTGGAATCGTTTCACAGTTGACGCCACCTGGAACACCACATCGTAATGGTGTGTCCGAACGTCGTAATCGAACCCTATTAGATATGGTGCGTTCTATGATGTCTCTTGCCGATTTGCCACTATCGTTTTGGGGATATGCGTTAGAGACAGCTGCATTCACTTTAAATAGGGCTCCATCCAAGTCCGTTGAGACAACACCGTATGAACTATGGTTTGGTAAGAAACCTAAGTTGTCTTTTCTCAAGGTTTGGGGTTGCGATGCTTATGTCAAAAGGCTTCAGCCAGAAAAGCTCGAACCCAAAGCGGACAAATGTGTCTTCATAGGATACCCAAAAGAAACTGTTGGGTACGCCTTCTATCTCAGATCCGAAGGCAAAGTGTTTGTCGCTAAGAACGGGTCCTTTCTCGAGAAAGAGTTTCTCTCGAAAGAATTGAGTGGGAGGAAGGTAGAACTTGATGAGGTTATTGAACCTCTGCTTCAACCAGAGAGTTGCGCAGCACAGAAAGATGTTTTTGTGGAGCCTGCAGCGGTTGAAGAGGAAGCCAATGATGATGATCAAGAAGCTTCTGATCAAGTTACTACCGAACCTCGTAGGTCGACAAGGGTACGCACTGCACCTGAGTGGTATGGTAACCCTGTCTTGGAGGTCATGTTGTTAGACAACGGTGAACCTACGAGCTATGGAGAAGGGATGGTGGGCCCGGATTCCGACAAATGGTTAGAGGCCATGAAATCCGAGATGGAATCCATGTATGAAAACAAAGTATGGACTTTGGAAGTATTACCTGAAGGGCGGAAGGCCATTCAGAATAAATGGATTTTTAAGAGGAAGACGGACGCTGACGGTAATGTCACCGTGTATAAAGCTCGACTTGTGGCAAAGGGTTTTTCACAAGTTCAAGGGATTGACTACGATGAGACTTTCTCACCCGTAGCGATGCTTAAATCCGTCCGAATCATGTTAGCAATAGCTGCATATTTCGATTATGAAATTTGGCAGATGGATGTCAAAACAGCGTTCCTTAACGGTTTTCTTAAGGAAGAGTTGTATATGATACAACCGGAAGGTTTTGTCAATCCAGAGAATGCTGACAAAGTATGCAAGCTCCAGCGTTCCATTTATGGGCTGGTGCAAGCATCTCGGAGTTGGAATCTTCGCTTTGATGAGGTGATCAAAGCGTTTGGGTTTGTACAAGTTTACAATGAAGCTTGTATTTACAAGAAAGTGAGTGGGAGCTCTATAGCGTTTCTAATATTATATGTGGATGACATATTGCTGATTGGAAACAATATAGAATTTTTGGATAGCGTGAAGGGGTATTTGAACAAGAGTTTTTCAATGAAGGATCTCGGTGAAGCTGCTTTCATATTGGGCATCAAGATCTATAGAGATAGATCAAGACGCTTGATAGGACTTTCACAAAGTACATACCTTGATAAAGTTTTGAAGAAGTTCAAAATGGATCAATCCAAGAAGGGGTTCTTGCCGGTATTGCAAGGTACAAAGTTGAGTAAGACTCAATGCCCAGTGACTGCGGAAGATAGAGAAAAGATGAGTGTCGTCCCTTATGCTTCAGCCATAGGCTCTATCATGTATGCAATGCTGTGCACAAGACCAGATGTCAGCCTTGCCATAAGTATGGCCGGAAGGTTTCAAAGTAATCCTGGTATGGATCACTGGACAGCGGTCAAGAATATCCTAAAGTACCTGAAAAGGACTAAGGAGATGTTTCTCGTTTATGGAGGTGATCAAGAGCTCGTCGTAAAGGGTTATGTCGATGCAAGCTTTGACACTGATCCGGATGACTCTAAGTCTCAAACCGGATACGTATATATTCTCAACGGGGGAGCGGTAAGCTGGTGCAGTTCCAAGCAGAGCGTGGTAGCCGATTCTACATGCGAAGCGGAGTACATAGCTGCCTCGGAGGCGGCAAAGGAAGGTGTCTGGATGAAGGAGTTCATGACAGATCTTGGAGTTGTGCCTAGTGCACTAAACCCAATGACTCTGTTCTGTGACAACACTGGTGCCATTGCTCTAGCCAAGGAACCAAGGTTTCACAAGAGGACCAGACACATAAAGCGACGCTTCAATTCCATCCGCGATTCAGTCAAGGAGGAGGACATAAGCATTTGCAAAGTACACACGGATTTGAATGTTGCAGATCCATTGACTAAGCCTCTTCCACGGGCTAAGCATGATCAACACCAAGACTCTATGGGTGTTAGGTTCATTACCTTGTAATGCTAGATTTTTGACTCTAGTGCAAGTGGGAGACTGTTGGAAATATGCCCTAGAGGCAATAATAAAAGAGTTATTATTATATTTCCTTGTTCATGATAATCGTTTATTGTCCATGCTATAATTGTATTGATTGGAAACTCAAATACATGTGTGGATAAATAGACAAACTTTGTGTCCCTAGTAAGCCTCTTCAGGACTAGCTCGTTGATCAAAGATGACCGCGGTTTCCAGGTCATAGACATGAGTTGTCATTTGATAACGGGATCACATCATTAGGAGAATGATGTGATGGACGAGACCCAAACGTTAAACATAGCTTTTGATCGTATCAGTTATCGCTATAGTTTTCTGCATGTCAAGTATAAGTTCCTATGACCATGAGATCATGTAACTCACTGACACCGTAGGAGTGCTTTGTGTGTGCCAAACGTCGCAACGTAACTGGGTGACTATAAAGGTACTCTACAGGTATCTCCGAAGGTGTCTGTTGAGTTGACATGGATCGAGACTGGGATTTGTCACTCCATGTGACGGAGAGGTATCTCCGGGCCCACTCGGTAATACGTCATCTCAATGAGCTCAAAGTGACTAAGTAGTTGGTCACGGGATTATGTATTACGGTAACGAGTAAAGAGACTTGCCGGTAACGAGATTGAACTAGGTATAGAGATACCGACGATCGAATCTCGGGCAAGTAACATACCGACGAGACAAAGGGAACTATATACGGGATTGCCTGAATCCTTGACATCGTGGTTCATCCGATGAGATCATCGAGAAACATGTAGGAGCCAATATGGGTATCCAGATCCCGCTATTGGTTATTGACCTGGGAGTGTCTCGGTCATGTCTACATGGTTTCCGAACCCGCAGGGTCTACACACTTAACGTTCGGTGACGCTAGGGTTGTTAGTGAGAAGAGTGCATGGTTACCGAAGGTTGTTCGGAGTCCCGGATGAGATCCCGGACATGACGAGGGTCTCCGGAATGGTCCGGAGACGAAGATTGATATATAGGATGAAAGGTTTCGGAGTACCGGAAGTGTTCCGGGGAGCATCGGGAAATCGGCGGAGTACCGGGAAGGTTTTCGGGGGGTCCGGAAGGTGTTCTGGGCCTATTGGGCCACAAGGGGGGACACCACATCCCTCAGGGGGCTGTGCGCCCCCCCTGGGCCCTCTCCCCATGCGGCTAAGGGGGTGGGACCCCCTAGGGCTGGCCGCACCCCTTGGGACTTGGGGGGCAAGGCACCTAGGGGGGAAACCCTAGGGCCTGGGCGCCTCCCCCTGCCCTGGCCGCCGCCCCCCTCCCCTTGCCCTGGCCGCCGGCCCCTAGGGGGAAACCCTAGGGCGCCCTAGCCTCTCCACCCCCCCTATATATAGTGGGGCAAAGGGAGGGCAGCCAACACAGTTCGTGCCTCGGTGCTGCCCTCCCTCTCCCGTCATATCTTCTTCTCCCGCGGTGCTTAGGCGAAGCCCTGCTGGAGTTCTTCTCCACCATCACCACCACGCCGTCGTGCTGCCGGTTCTCCATCAACCTCTCCTCCACCCCTTGCTGGATCAAGAAGGAGGAGACGTCCCCGAGCCGTACGTGTGAAGAACGCGGAGGCACCGTTGCTTCGGTGCTAGGTCTTCGGCGATCTGAATCGCGACGAGTACGACTCCATCATCCGCGTTCATAACGCTTCCGCTTAGCGATCTACAAGGGTACGTAGATCACACTCCTTCCTCGTAGTTGCATCTACTAGATTGATCTTGGTGAACGGTAGGAAAAATTTTTGTTTCCCATGCAACGTTCCCCAACAGTGGAAATATGCCCTAGAGGCAATAATAAAAGAGTTATTATTATATTTCCTTGTTCATGATAATCGTTTATTATCCATGCTATAACTGTATTGATTGGAAACTCAGATACACGTGTGGATGAATAGACAGACTTTGTGTCCCTAGTGTGCCTCTACAGGACTAGCTCGTTGATCAAAGATGACCGCGGTTTCCAGGTCATAGACATGAGTTGTCATTTGATAACGGGATCACATCATTAGGAGAATGATGTGATGGACGAGACCCAAACGTTAACATAGCTTTTGATCGTGTCAGTTATCGCTATAGTTTTCTGCATGTCAAGTATAAGTTCCTATGACCATGAGATCATGTAACTCACTGACACCGTAGGAGTGCTTTGTGTGTGCCAAACGTCGCAACGTAACTGGGTGACTATAAAGGTACTCTACAGGTATCTCCGAAGGTGTCTGTTGAGTTGACATGGATCGAGACTGGGATTTGTCACTCCGTGTGACGGAGAGGTATCTCCGGGCCCACTCGGTAATACATCATCTCAATGAGCTCAAAGTGATTAAGTAGTTAGTCACGGGATTATGTATTACAGTAACGAGTAAAGAGACTTGCCGGTAACGAGATTGAACTAGGTATAGAGATACCGACGATCGAATCTCGGGCAAGTAACATACCGACGAGACAAAGGGAACTGTATACGGGATTGCCTGAATCCTTGACATCGTGGTTCATCCGATGAGATCATCGAGGAACGTGTGGGAACCAATATGGGTATCCAGATCCCGCTATTGGTTATTGGCCTGGGAGTGTCTCGGTCATGTCTGCATAGTTTCCGAACCCGCAGGGTCTACACACTTAAGGTTCGGTGACGCTAGGGTTGTTAGTGAGAACAGTGCATGGTTACCGAAGGTTGTTCGGAGTCCCGGATGAGATCCCAGACGTGACGTGGGTCTCCGAAATGGTCCGGGGACGAAGATTGATATATAGGATGAGAGTGTTCGGAGTCCGGAAGTGTTCCGGGGAGTATCGGGAAGACGGCGGATGACCGAAAAGGGTTTTCGGGGTCCCGGAAAGAGTTTCGGGCCTAATGGGCCACAAAGGGGAGACGCAACAGCCCTCATAGGGCTGTGCGCCCCCCCTAGGGCCCTCTCCTCATGCGCAAGGGGGGCTGGCCCCTCCTAGGGCTGCCGCACCCCCTAGCTTGGGGGGCAAGGCACCTGGGGGGGGGGAGCCCTAACCCTGGCGCAGCCCTGGCCGCCGCCCCCCCCATCTCCACTTGGCCGCCGCCCCTAGGGGTGAACCCTAGGGCGCCCCCTCCCCTCTACTCCCCCTATATAAAGAGAGGCAGAGGGAGGGCAGCCACACACGTTCGTGCCTCGGCGCTGCCCTCCCTCTCCCACATCCATCTTCGCGAACTCCGCAGTGCTTGGCGAAGCCCTGCAGGAATCCTCCACCACCATCTCCACCACGCCGTCGTGCTGCCGGTGTCTCCATCAACCTCTCCTTCCCCCTTGCTGGATCAAGAAGGAGGAGACGTCCCCGAGCTGTACGTGTGAAGAACGCGGAGGCACCGTTGCTTCGGTGCTAGGATCTTCGGCGATCTGAATCGCGGCGAGTACGACTCCATCAACCGCGTTCTTGAACGCTTCCGCTTAGCGATCTACAAGGGTATGTGGATCCAACTCTCCCCTCGTAGATGCATCTCCTAGATTGATCTTGGTGAACGTAGGAAAAATTTTTTGTTTCCCATGCAACGTTCCCCAACACGAGGGAGGATCAATCTTCATCAACATCTTCGCCAGAACCATCTCCTCTCAAACCCCAATCCATCTCTTGTATTCTATCTTTGTCTCAAAACCTCAGATTGTGACCTATGGGTTGCTAGTAGTGTTGATTACTCCTTGTAGTTGATGCTAGTTGGTTTATTTGGTGGAAGATCATATTTTAGATCCTTGATGCTATTAAATACTCCTCTGATTATGAACATGAATATGCTTTGTGAGTAGTTACGTTTGTTCCCGAGGACATGGGAGAAGTCTTGTTATAAGTAATCATGTGAATTTGGTATTCATTCAATATGTTGATGAGATGTATGTTGTCTTTCCTCTAGTGGTGTTATGTGAACGTCGACTACATGACACTTCACCATTGTTTGGGCCTAGGGGAAGGCATTGGGAAGTAATAAGTAGATGATGGGTTGCTAGAGTGATAGAAGCTTAAACCCTAGTTTATGCATTGCTTCGTAAGGGGCTGATTTGGATCCACATGTTTCATGCTAATTCTTATTTCATAGTTGCGGATGCTTGCGAGAGGGGTTAATCATAGGTGCAAGGCTTGTCCAAGTAAGGACAGCACCCAATCACCGGTCCACCAACATGTCAAATTATCAAAGTAGCGGACGTGAATCATATGAGCATGATGAAAACTAACTTGACAGTAATTCCCATGTGTCCTCGGGAGCACTTTGCTTTATATAAGAATTCATCCAGGCTTATCATTTGCTACATAAAGGATTGGGCCACCTTGCCACACCTTTGTTACACTTGTTAGTTGTTACCCGTTACGAATTATCATATCGCAAAACTATCTGTTACCGATAATTTCAGTACTTGCAGAAAATACCTTGTTGAAAACCGCTTGTCATTTCCTTCCGCTCCTCGTTGGGTTTGACACTCTTACTTATCGAAATGACTATGATAGATCCCCTATACTTGTGGGTCATCAGTGGCGGCCTCTGACTTGAAGTATTCTTGAGATTTGTACGCCGGTTACTTGGCTGTTGCTTTGTGGTGCACTACATGTACTCAAGATTAGTTATTTCTCTTTGACTTGGAGTGTTCTGTAGTGGGTTCAGGTTGTTATTGTTGATTTTTTTATGTGATGTTCTAATATTTGTGTGTCTGACCAAGCAGAGTTGCACTTGTGTCAATGTATTGGCCTTCCTTTGTTGCATCGAAGTTAGTGAATTGTTCAACATGCTTGACTTTGTTCTTAGCTGGGAAATTTGTGGTGATTCGTAATCAAACTTGCAAAGAACATACTTACTTCTAATTATGTTTGAAGAGGTACGATGGGTGGTTGATCTGAGACCTACTGTTTGATATTTTTTTGCCTTTGCTTTGTAACCAGCGAGGGCTGAAGTGAATGAATCTGGAAGTGCTTTAGCGATTGATGCTTTGTCCCAAGTTAAGCATATTCTACTTCCGGTCACTGACCGCAACCCTTAACTTTCAGTTATAATTCCTTGAGGTACCTTTGTGATGCCTTCATTTGTCCATGTCATATTGCGACTGCCATACGGAATTTTGAGATTGAGTATTTATTTTATATTTGGTCAGCTTTCTTATTAAATGATGGTCGTCGATGTCAAAACTGGAGGATCTCGGTAGGGGGTCCCGAGCTGTGGATCTAGGATCGATGAGGAACAAGGGACGAAGGACACGGTGTTTACCCAGGTTCGGGCCCTCTCTTGGAGGTAAAACCCTACATCCTGCTTGATTGTATTCGATGTTTATGATATGGTTACAAAGTCGATCTACCTCGAGATCACGCGAGCTAAAACCTAGGTTGATGGTGTTGGATGTTCATATAGCCCTAAAGACTAAAACCCTTCGGTTTATATAGACGCCAATAGGATTAGGGTTACACAACGTCGGTTACAATGAAGAATATATCATGCACGATCTTGACTTGGACGACACTCCACGGCTCCGAAGATCTTCTACCTGGCCACGGGTCTGTGCTCTAACTTGGCTCCATAGCAGCCCATAAGTCTGGTCCATAAGCAATGGGTCGGCAGCCCGAGGACCCCTTAATCCAGGACTCATTCAATAGCCCCCGAACTAGCCTCCAACGCGAGGGCTTGTGTCTGGTACCCGCATATCCAACGGTCTTCGGCTTGCGAGGCAAGTTCTCCATCACGTACTTGTATCGTTCGGAGCAGTTTCCATAGGTCGGATAATATTCGGGACATGGATTAACCTCGAAGGCTCACTGCCCAGCCTCATCTATGTCAACACTGTATTCGGGATCCAAAGACCCCAATCGAACCATGTTGGGGGCAGGGGGTTGTAGTTTAATGTTTTCCTTGGGGCAGTGGCAAATCTCGACTGTCGTGCGCCTTTTTAGAAGGCGAACAGTCAAATCACCATTTTTGCGGACATGTCCTTTCAGTTTAGGACGGCGCACCTATTTATAGGTCCAAAGGTGCGGGCGACGACCAACCCATCTTTCCATAGAAACCAACACTGAAGAAACCTCAAATACCATGACCAACGCTCCAGTCTCTTCTGCATGACCTCACGGTCCCCTCCCAGGCGACTAGGCAAGCTACTCCATTTCACGCCTCCAGTTGAGCGATCTGTGGAGGCAAGGATATCTTCCCACAGCGGATCTTGTCTTCGTCCGCGCTGGACTGATCTCTGTTAATGCCCAAGCCTTCACCAAGAGCTCCCATGCTGCAAGCAAGGAAGAAAGGGTATGTTATGTGCCCTTCCGTCTAAGAGGACTTGACTTTCCTATCCACCCTTTCCCGCGGGGTTTCCTTGAGTTCTACGGGATCCAGCTCCACCACCTCACCCAGGATCCATATTGCATATTTGTGGATTTGTGGCCCTCTGTGAGATTTTCTTGAGTTGCGAGGCCCGTTTTGACATGTGAGGAAATACTTCTACCTTGTCCCTCATACTCGAGGAGGGACAATATTCAAAGTGGGCGGAACCGAGGTGTGGCGAATAGCCGGGACTGGATATCCCGTTGGGACACCGAAGAAGTATCCTGAAGAGTGGACTTCAGAGTGGTTTTACGTCGAGGACGTTCCTTGTCGGACCCAGTTCGGAGGGGATTACCCGAATACTCCAACGCTCTGCTGAAGAAGCGATTCAATTGGAGGCCCAAAAGTCCTCCCCAAAGGGATAGCAAGGAGGTGCGCACTCTGGCCGCCAAAATTCGGCTCCTAGGTCATAGCAAACTGACCATGATTAATGTGATGGCCGTCGCCATGGACCGATGTGTACATCCCCTCAAGCAGAGAATGCATCCCCTGTGGTGCTACAATGGGACTAATGGCGCGACTCGTCATAGGCGACAAGGGCCAAACAATCAGGCGCCCCTGGCCAGGATATTAGCTGACCTCTTCAAAGGGGAAGAGGAAGATTTTATTCAATTTGGAACACGCGAGGGCTATTCCAACTATAATCCGGCAGAATGGGTAAGCCTTGGCTCTTCGTTTTTTACTGCAAGGGTCATGCCCGGATATTGATCAGATGCATTTCTTTTTCAAACAGAGTTGGAGGCATCAGGTCGAGTCCATCAGCTCCCCTCTCCACAACCGGAGAATCATTCCCGTGACGATGATTCGAGGTACCACGGCGATCCAGAGACGTCAATTGATTTTGAAGACGGGACCTTTTACCAGGAAAGCCTTGACGCCACCAAGGTTGCCTTGACGGCCGACCACCCCAGGGCTCTTCCTTCATCCATAGTAAGTGAATGGAAGACCTCTTTTCGAGCAGGGCGCTCACCACGCGACATCCCAAGTGTGATGACTTCTTCTCCCAAGGGTCGCCGTACTGCACGCCGAACGACTGCAGGAAGGGATCGGGATGTGTCAACCTCGACCCCGTAGTGGGGCTTCCAAGAGGAAGGCAACCGCGGAAGCGGAAGCTACTACCCCCTTGGTTCAAAGGTGCAGTGCTCGAGATCATCAGAAAGGTCGATTTACTTTCTTTCCCTCGTGTTCGTTTGATTCTGCAGAAGGAGAACATCACCACACCCATCCGAAGATACACCATGCGTTTCAAGGCACAGTTCCAGTCCCAGGCCGGCACTAGCTAGGGGCCATGCCGAGCATGCAGCAGCATGCGCACCTTTGGAGGATCCAGACGACGTCTCAGTCACCAGTTTCGAAGTTGAGAGCATGATGAATCATCGCCACCAGAGGGAATCCTTGCGTCATGCTGCCTTCACCAACCAGGAATTCAATGCACTTAAATTGGTGGACACGTACCTTGGAGCGGCCTGAACAGGGCTTGAAGGGGTCGCCGGTCTTTTTCCACCAAGATGCAGGTGCGAGATTTAAAAGCTTAAGAGCAGATCATGATCCCTAACCTAGTAGCCCCCAAGCCTTAATTTGGGCGGGACGACCGAGTTAAGGATATGTATTACCTTGATTTTACAGGCCGTGAGGGAACAGAATAACAAGTTGTCCAAAGACCTCGAGCTGAGACGAACACAGTTGGCCGATACTAAAGCCAAACTGGGAATGGTGAAGAAAGCTGCTAGCGAAACTTTTGGTAGGTTAAAAAGCTTTGGGATGCTTTGAAACTGTATGGTGTTTCCTGCGTATTGATACTATGCTATCCCTGTAGCCCCTGAGTCCATGAGGCAATTGCAGAAGGATCTGGAGGCGGCCAAGGAGTCCCAGCGGCACGCGGAGTCACAACACGAGGCTGGTAAACGCATTTTGACACGAAGTCATGAGGAAAAAAACAAGCTCAAGGTGGAGGTTCAACAAAAGACTAAAGAATTCAAGAGTTTAAAATCTCGGTTGGCGCAAGCCCTTGAAGAGAATTAGAAACTCAAAGGCGGCATGTATGGTAAGTGGTGAATTTGACTTACCTTGGCATGTATAATCATAATGTGTTAACAAGAACATGCAAGGCCTGATGTTAGGTCTCCTGACGGGGTGACCCGAAGAGGAGGCCAGTTCCTTCGGAGGGAACCTTTTAAAAGAACTGACCAGAACGCACGAGAGAGCCCGGAAGGCCATGAAGAGCGTGGTTAAGGCATTATGGCTGTCAGAAGTGCCACATGAGAGTATGGCCGAATTGGATGATCGCTTCAAAGGGGCAAGGCACAATTTGAATTGTGGAAGATATCGGCCTGCCGAGAAGGAGCGCACGAGGCCTGGGCGATGGTAAAAACCTGTTTTACAGCTAGACCCTAAGTATATGGCGCGAGTTGGACCAGTGGGGAATGACGGTCAAGAGATACCCCTTAGCTTGGTGTATGATCAAGTGATGCCTGTCGCTCAGTACTCTCAACAGGATTGTGCTTTAGAAAACTTGATAGACAATGTCGATCAAGACTAGTGTGTTCAATTCTATGTATCTATGTACTTTACATTGAGCCATATCAATCCGCGTAAAAAATGTTGTCTTAACCGACCAACGGCTTCAACCTTCCAGACCAGTGATTGGGAAGTGTTCCATATTGTGTGCCTTGGGTAACAGGGGAACACTTCTGGTAACCAGGCAATCCGGCCATCTGCTGCGAATAGACGAATCATGTGTGGAGAGTCGTTATATTACTTTTTGACATAAGAAACATCTTCTAAAGAAAATAGTTCCTCCAAGGGTTCCTTTCTTTGAGTGTAATATGTTGACCATAAACTGCTAGTCCGGATGTGTATGATCAACGGAGACTAGTGGTTTTTATGAACAACGAGCGAGAAGGTGGCGGTAAGCGCATGACTATATTCACTTCCTTTGTGGCCGGCCTATTATATTCTATAAGAACGTCCGCTTTCGGCTTCATTCGTCTAAGGTATGGTCCCGGGTGACCCGGTCGTAACAATCGCAGAGGTGCTCCCTTTACTCCGTAGCCAAACAATCAGGAACGTAGGGGTAAACAGAGGAGCCAGGCAACCCAGCTTGGCAATGATCATAAGTCAAATAGGTGCATATAGTGGCTTGAGATATATGGGAAGGTTGCAAACAAACTGAATGTGATTTGGATTGATTGTATTATTTGGCCTTTTTTAAAGGAAACCCAGGTAAAGCTGGGTATTACATTCGAAGATGCATACAATATGGGACTGGCGTGGTTCGGTTTATCCGAACACTTGCAATAGGAGGTTACAACTCCGTGAAAAGAAAGGTAAAAGATGAAGGAAGGGAGAGAGTGGTGATGACGACGCCGGATTAGGCGTAGAAGTGCCGCAGCCGAGCCGTGTTCCATGGGTTTGGTTCGAGGCGGTCGTCGGATGGGCAGCGAAGGTGATATGCTCCCCCACGAGTACTTCCTCTATAATTAACAGGTCCTCCCATTTGGGCGAAAGCTTGTGCTTATCTTTCTCTGGGAGGCGGAGGATGAGGTCTCCCAGGTTGTATGTCTTTGCCCGCACTTCCCGATTTTGATAACGCCATGCTTGTTGCTGATAAACTGCAGAACGTGCCCGGGCTATGCCCCGTTCGCCTTCTAGGGCGTCCAGGTCGTCCCGTCCATCTAACTCAGCCTCCCTTTCTTCGTGCATGCGCACTCTAGGTGCATCATGGATGAGGTCACATGGGAGGATTGCCTCTGTGCCGTACACCATGAAAAACAGAGTGTATCATGTAGATCGATTTGGAGTGGTGCGCAACCCCCATAGCACGAAGTCAAGCTCCTCTACCCAGTGGCACTTTGATTCCTTTAGCAAGCGGACCAGGCAAAGCTTTATGCCACTCATGATGAGTCCGTTGGCCCGTTCTACCTGCCCATTGGTTTGTGGGTGATACACTGAGGCGTAGTCGAGCTTTATGCCCATTTTAGCGCACCAGTGTTTCACTTCATGGGCGGTAAAATTAGTTCCATTGTCTATAATTATACTGTGGGGGACACCATAACGGTGTACGACGTCGGATAGGAAGTCAACGTCTGAGCCGGACGCTGCAGAGGTAACGGGCTTTGCTTCGATCCACTTAGTGAATTTGTCAACCATGACCAGCAAATATTTTTTTTCTTGGTCCCTCCTTTAAGTGGTCCGGCCATGTCGAGCCCCCAGACCACGAACGACTAGGTTATCTGTATTGTCCGAAGAGCCATATTGCTTTGGTTTGCAAACAACTGGCACCCTATGTAATGTTAGACTAATGTGCGTGCGTTCGCGCGTGCTGTGGGCTAGAAAAACCTTCCCGGAAAGCCTTGCTGACCAAGGCCTAGGCTGCCGCATGGTGGCCTCCCATGTCGGCATGTATTTCGGCGAGGAGTTGTTGCCCCTCCTCTTTGGATATGCACTTTTGAAGAACCCATGTAGTGCTTCTTTTGTAAATATCTCCCTCATGGACCTTGTAGGCTTTAGACCGTCGGACTATGCGTCGAGCCTCTGTTTGGTCATTAGGAAGTTCTTGTCGCGGGAGGTAGGCGAGCAAGGGTTCGGTCCATGGGGCGATGATGGCCATAGTTTCATGGGCCGAGGGTGTTTCTTCGAGTGTGGATCCGCCAATGATGTGGTCGTCGGGATTAATTTCTGGGGGGGGGGTGATTTGGGTGGGCTCATTGACTGTTGTGCCACGGACCTCGTCGTGCCATGTCACGAATGGCTTGAAGAGCCTTTCCAGGAATGTGTTTTTGGGAACAGGGTCACGTTTGGCGCCCATGAGGGCAGGGACATACGCATCTTGATTATTGTCTCTAGCGAGACGATGGAATTCCAGTCCCTCGAATCAGGACGACATCCTTAGGACGACATTTTTGTATGCTGCCATTTTGGGGTCTTTGGCGTCGAATTCACCGTTGACTTGAGAGATCGCGAGGTTTGAGTCCCCCCTCACTTCGAGGCGTCATACACCCATTAATGTAGCCATCGGGAGACCATGTAGTAGAGCATCATATTCGGTTGCGTTGTTGGAGTCTGTGTACATGATATGTAGGACATATCGAATATTATCGCTGTGGGGGATGTAAGTATCACCTCAGCCCCCAGTCAGGCTAACATTTTTGAGCCGTCGAAGTACATTGTCCAATGCGAATATGTATTGTATTCCCGGGGGAGTTCGGCTTCGGTCCATTCAGCTAAGAAATTGGCCAACACCTGAGATTTAATAGCTCGGCGTGGTTTGTATGCGATCTCGAAGGGAAGGAGCACTATGGCCCATTTGGCAATGCGGCATGTGGCGTCCCTATTATTGATTATATCATAGAGGGGTACACTACAAAAAAATACACTTCCGTGATGATACGTGTTTGTCATAGTAGGTCACATTTTCTGTCATGCATGTACACCCATGACAAATTTATGACAGAATCAAGATAGACATACATGTGTTGTCATAGAAGTGTTCCATGACATTACCAAAATTATCATCACGGAAGTGTCCACTTCCATGACAATAAATCGCGCGTCACAGAAGTGCTTTCGTCAAGGGTGACTGACACGTGGCATCCACCGTAACGGAACGCCGTTAAGCTATGGGGTCCGGTTTTGGATTCAATAACCCGTTAACAGCCCCAACCAATGGGGATTTTCCACGTGTAAAATCATCATTGGCTGGAGGGAACACGTGTTGGCTCGCCGTTGGGACAGATGTCATCCACTCATTGGACCCAAAGCGCTTATGATACGTCGACACGTGACATGGCCCAACAGAGGCCCATTCCTGTGAAAAGTCCGACCCGTTTGACTTGGTCAAAAGGTGGCGGGCCAGCCCACGGCAAGCCTGTTAACGGCATGTTCGCATATAGCCCATTTACAGCCCGCTAACCCAGGGCCCGTTTACGGCCTATCCGAATTAGGCCCAGTAGCATCATCTGGGCCGTCCAATATAATTCCAGCCCATTTTAACTTCCGGCCCATGTATGGCCCATGTCGTCTTTCGGCCCATATGAGGCCCTTAGTAACCCTCGGCCCCTTAACGGCCCGTGGTAAAACTGGCCCGTAATGAACAGCGTATCACTTTATACCCATTAACGGGCCATTATTCCGTTGGGCCGTTTCCAGCCCATGTTATCTTTCGGCCTTCTCAGGGCCCATTTATTCTTGGGCTTATTTCCAGCATTCATTTACTTTCGGGCCGTTACTGTCATTTTCTGCTTGTGGGCCAAATTCAGCCCGTGGTTACAGTCGGCACGTTTGTGGCCCGTTAATACGTTGGATCGTTTTCATAGCGTCATCAAATACGGCCGATGAACGACGGTTCGTTATGGTTGGCTCGTTATGGTTGGCCCATGAACGGACGATTTCAACTCTAGCCCATTTACGGCCATACTGTGGTATGTTATTGGCCCATGTTTGGCCAACCGATCATACGGCTCGTAGAAGGCCCATTGATGATACGGCCCGTAGAAGTCCCATTGTGTCTATGGTCCGTATAAGGCCCATTGTTTCTACGCACCGTAGAAGTCCCATTGTTTCTACGGCCCTTAGAAGGCCTATTGTTTCTACGGCCCGTAAGAGCCCCATGTTAACTACAGTAAATATGTAGCCCATGGTTAATGTGGCCTAGTTTTAAAAAATAGGCTATTGCAACCATTAGCAAACCGTAGAAAAAGAACAGCACTGACTACAAGAAAACAAATAAACAAGACAATAAGGAAATAAATAGGCAAGCAACTTATCCTAGGCTATCACGGCTATTACACATATTACATCCACTGGGCATCAAAGTTTGCCACCAGTGCAAATATAGGGAACAAAGCAGCATATAAATGCTGCAGCAAAACAAGTCCAGAACTGAAACCACTTCAGAAGAGCTCAAGAAACAATATCCTGGGTACCCATAATGCTGGCAAGATGCTTAGCAAGCTTATTAACTTTCTCTTGTTTGGCGCTTAAATCCTCCAGCACTTGATGTTGCACCAGAAAGTATGCATCTGAATTCTGCAGGGACTTCCTCAGTCCTTCGGCTTCCTGTCGCATAACATCTGATCGATGTCTTTCAACTTGAAGTTGAGACTCAAGAAGCCGAACTGATTCAGGCAGCGAGTTCGAAGAGCTGGTGCTAGCAGTAGTAGCCAGTAACTCGAATACTACATCAAGACATGACTTTGGGGTTGTCTCAGTGTCTTCAATATAGTTTTTATCAGCTTTCTTGGGGACCAACAGGGATGTCTCACTATCCTGAACCTTATCTGCATTACTTCATGTACCATTGCATAACGGGGTACTCTTCTCCAATATTGTATCCACATTCTAAAATAGAAAAAAAAACACATCACATGTTTACAATGTAGTATATGAAACTCATTTTGGTAAACCAGTTCAGTAGTAAGGTGGACAGGATAACAGCATGAAACAAACATATATCTATGTAGTATGGTCACTGTATGGTCTATATCATTCTATTTTATGTTGCCAAATCAAGATAGATACAGTTCGAATCATATATATTTAAGACAAAGCAGCTTAGACATAATATAAGTGTGGGAAACTACACAGCAATAACAACACTTGTAAGGTGCATGGCATGAGAATATAACTATTTATTCAATTGAAACTGAAATCAACATAGAGCAAGTTACAACAACAAACATGTTAAAGAAACAGGTTTAAAACATACCTATTGCGCCATTGGAGTATCAATTGCATCCTTCAAATTTGAAATTAGTTGGTATGAGTAAATACAGTGATGCAAGAGCAAAGTAGTATGAACCATAGCTATGGAACCTGACCCGAGAACAATTCTTCTTCTACTTTAATCGTTGACTTGGGGTTTGGAGTGGTGGTCCTCGTGCTTTGGGCACTTCAGTTGCCTTACTAACTGCTTGTGTTTGGGTGCTCTGTGGTGGAGACGGTGTTGTGTCAACGGGAGCTGGGTTACTATCTGCTGTTGTTGGGGTTAGAAGGGGTGTAGCTGGTTCTCTGTCCAACTAGGTAGGGGTACAATCTGTGTGAGTCTGGGTTATGTGTGGTGGGGCTGGTTCTTGGGCAAGTACAACCGTGGTTCTATCTCCATTGACAGGTAGCACGATCTTTTCTGAAGACCGTGTTTTTACTCCCACAGATACTGCCATCACCCCCCC
>LR738714.1:38288989-38308966 GCA_902687465.1 Secale cereale | reverse complement strand
ATTGAAATGGCTGATAAACAAGAAAAGTAATTGAATGTACAGACATTGTAAGATAGACAGGTGCAATGGATAGTAGGGAAGAAAACAGGGCATGAAATAATTCACATTTATGTTGTCTAACCAAACATAATAGCATGACATAATTTCACATATATGATGGCTAATTAAATAGGATAGCATGACATAATTTCACATGTATGATGGCTAACTAAACAAGATAGAATGACATACTTCAAAATATGATGACTATGTAAACAAGATGACATGATATAACTATACGATGTGTCTATGAAAGTGGATGGCATGCCATAAATCACAAACATGTCGTCGATGGAAACATGATGGCATGATATAATTCACGGATAGAATGACATAATTCAAAATATGATGACTATGTGAACAGGATGAGATGATATAACTATATTATGTCTTTAGAAAATGGGTTGGCATGCCATAATTCAGATACATGCTGTCTATGTAAACATCATGGCACGATATAATTCAAATATATGATTTATATACTAAGGAAGTGAGCAGAGGGAAATCGCATATATGATGTGTCAACTATGGAGATGTCATTCAATATCGTGTATATGATGTAAAAACTAAGCATTGCAATACAACATATGCATGATATGAGTAATATAACCCTGTCAAGTTTGAGCATACACCTCACGGGGGATAATAGGACTGGTCATCTGCCTCTGAATCCTCCTCTGAAGAGCTATGTGTAACCAGCAAGATATCTGCTTCACTCCAGATTTCTCCATCACCAATTCAAATGGCTGATGCACAGGAAGAGCAGTTGAATATACAAACATTGTCGACAAAAGCAATGAGAAATACAAAAAAAAGGACGGCATGATATAATTCACATATATGACGCTTGGCTAAACAGCATGGCATTGCATAATTCACATATATAATGCCTTGCAACAATATAGCATTGCATAATTCGTATATATAATGTCTTGCAACAAGATGGCATTGCATAATTCACATATATGGTAATTAGACACTAAACAGGTGGCATTCACACAAAGCATGTCTAAACTAAGCAAATGACATAGCAATGCAAGATACCATACGCACGATATGAGCGTCATAACCCTGCCAAGTTAGAGCATGCACCTCGGGGGGGGGGGGATAGGACTGGTCATCTGTCTCTGAATCCTCCTCTAAGGAGCTATCTGTAACCAGCAAGACATGCTCTTCGTCAGATAACATTGTCTGCTCTGAAGACCTTGTTTCCACTCTGCCGAATGGCTGATGCACAGGAAGAGTAATTCAATGTACTAAATTTTTTGACAAATTTAACACGTAATAAAAAATGATGTCATGATATAATTCACATATAAGATGACTGGCTAACCAGGGTGGCATTGCAAAATTCACATATATGATGCCTGGCTAAACAAGATGGCATTGCATGATTCAAATACACGATAAAGAAACTAAACAGATGGCATTGACACAAAGCATGTCTAAACTAAGCAGATGACATCTTTAATATATACGGTAAGCAATGCAAGGCATCATATGCATGATATTACCAACATCAGCATGCCAAGTTAGAGCGAAGACCTCATGGGGTAAATAGGAGTGGTCTTCTACTTCTGAATCCCCCTCAGAACAGTTATCTTCCTCTTGATTATGATCTGAAATGCTCCGAAATGGGTGGAGGGGGGCTGCCTTTGCGCCCACCATGGAGCGATGTTTGCATGAAATTTTATTGTGACGCAAGGCTCGTCTCTTTTTCTCTACATGTTCAGTTCCATTGTGTACAATGACTGACATGCATAGGAATAAAACATAGTGAGATTATGTAAGGAGTGCATGCACAAATCCAGAGTGATGGTAGCAAACTGTGGATAGACCCAAAACAAATGATAGTAGGCAGATAATATCTTTAGTTAAAAAATACAGATAATGGATCCTTTAATGTTTGTTTGCACCCAACATGAAACTCATAGTAGACACCCGAGATTAACTAGATAGTAGACAAATAGTATTGATTGCTGCCCGAATATGTACCCCACAACCATTTAAAAACTCAAGTTTCAGCATAAGTTTGGACCTGAGTCGGAGTCTAATAGGTGAACACGACGATAAGGTAGCATGTCATCATATTAAGCGATGCATAACGTAAGCAATAACGGAAGTGGCTGAGATTTCGCGATTTATCAGGACAGCTGAAACGAAGACCCTCCTCCTAGGCGACTCCTAGGCGACTCCTAGGCGATTTGCGCCGGCGGCCACTCCGGCCCCGGCGGCCACCTCTCCTGCCGACGGTCACTCCGGCCGCGTCAGCCACGCACTTAGATGGCTCCTTTTACCCTCAACTTTGACCGTGGCAGAAAGTTTCAAGCAGATTTGAGAAAAAAGTTTGGACATCCCGTGGTGTTCTCCCCTGGCTTTCGTCAACAAGAATTCACCTTGGTGGTTTCCTTCTGCCGCGCATCCTTCAAGCTTGATGTGCACACGGTTAGTATCACTCTCCTGGCTATGTTTGGAGGTTATGCCCAAGTTTTTCGGGTACGTCTCTTGAGAGATAGAACTTTCAAGTTCTCGATGGCCTCTAACTCTTTTGGTTTTGAGATTTACAACAATGGTAGAATTGTTGAGCAAGACTTTGAGGTTGTTTTTAGTTTATGGAATTTTGGTGGACCTAACTGGTTTAGGGAAGAACAAGTTTACTACAAAGAGCTAGATGATGAATGGACCTTGGTGGGTAGAAAAGGAAAGGCTGTCGTCGACAACTCCGGCGATCGCCGGAGTTACAGCACGGTGGTCAGAAACGGCCGATCTGTTTTTGAGCGGTTATCGGGTCCAATTCACTCCTCTGACAATCAGCAGCAAGCTTTGAATTCCACCTCTCATAATTCGGAGGGTTATGAGTCATTTAAGCAGCCGCTAATGCTGCAACGTTCTTTTTCACGCGCGATAGTAGTGTGTTTTGCATGCGGAGAGCAAGGCCACTACGCACGTAACTGCATGGCTCAAAAGCTACCTGGGCTATGGCCTTTTATCAAACTTGATTCTTTCGAGAGCCCACCTGCAACGGCTTGGGAGGATGGTGAGGTGGAGGCCTGGTTCAATTGTGTCGGCCCAGCTCAACCGATCAGGCAAGTCTCGTCATTTGCGGAGTTGGTCAAGGGCCTATTTCCAAATTTTCATCCGAGAACACAGGCTGCCTCCTCGCATTCCTCTGTTCTTACCAACTCTGCCCATTCCACTCTTGCTGCCTCGGCTAGCTCGCCGTCTACCTCACCATTGCCGGAGTGGTCCCTGGTGACCGTTCCTTCGGAAGCTTCGTCATCGACCATGGCCAACATTCCCATTGACCCGGCTCCTTTCGTTCCTCATGGGTTCTAGATTTTCGAGGTGGAGGGTCGTACTGGCGTTTCGAGGGCTATTTTACCGCATCGTCCACGAAGGTACGAGGACTGGGCGATTGCAACCATTCAGCCGCATCCCAATGAGGTATTTTTTCCCAACGTTAGAGAAGTTCTTTCAAGGTGTCCAAGCAGTGGGGTTCAAAGAAATCCAACCGTGTCCGTTTGGAGAAGCCTATGTTCAGTTTCGGCATGTCAGAGACAGAGATCGTCTCATCAGGCAGAGCCCACATATTTTTGGAGATGTTTTTGTCTCTTTCTCTAAACACAACCAAGGTAGGAACTGGCGCAGACTGCACTTCAATAGGATCGTTTGGTTACTGTTTGTGGGTGTTCCGTTTGACCATTGCAATACTGAAGATATTGCAGCTGCTGTTGCTAAGTGGGGAAGAATTATCAGTTGGGAGCGAGAGGATGCCCTCAAGGGGAGGATTCTGGTGAAGGCAAGAGTTACTGATCTTATTGACATCCCCAAAAGTATAAGGTGGTCAGAAGGGGAGAGTTTTGAGGAGGAATCTTGGACTTGTTCGGTGGAGATTCTTCTTGAAGAAATGCTGGGAGGTGGTCCAGCTGATGAAGATCCTATTCCTCCTCCTGGAGTGGACCCTCATCCTATTCCACAACATGCAAATGATTTCCCTGGCTTCCATCCAGCCCCAATTCACAATGTACCTGCCCAACAGGAGAACTGGGATGATTGGGAAGAACAAGAAGAAGAAGGTCACTGGGCATTCCCCCTGGCAAATAACCCTCAGGACCAACTACCTCAACCACAAGTGGAGATTCCTATCTTGCAAGAGGATGGTGCTCCTAATAGCAGCATTACCACTACAGTTTCTCTTTCAGATGGGTTATGGTCCAACACTAACACTGCCAGTGAGGAGGTTAACCAAGGTGCTCAGATAAACCCTTTGGGATTGGGACTTCAAAATATTATTAATGCCTATCAGGCAGATGGGGAAGAGGAGAGCCTTGGGCAAAACAATGTGGCTGACATTGTGCCTACTGTTACTGAAGGCATTATTGGGACAGAGGAGCCTCTTGTTCAGACTGTGGGTGCTGTCAATGCCCATGTTGAGGGGAATGAAAAGAACCCTACATCTGACACCCAGCAAAATGTTGGCCCTATGGGCACAGGAAATGTGGATGCCAATGTTATGTCACAAGGAATTCAGGTTACACAAAGCACAGAGCACAGTTTGGAGTTAAAAGACAAAGTAGAATCCCCTATTGCTCAGATTGGCACCTCCACTGGTGAAACAAGTAAAGGTATGGACAGTTTACATTCAACAAATTCACCTTCTTTGGCGTTCTTTGAACTAGATCAAAATCATACCTTGGATATTATTGATGGTGCTCATTTGATTTCCGAGGAAGGCCTGGACTTGTGGATACAGCACTTTGCTCCAGCTACCCAGGGAGAAGCAAACACTTTCAAAATAGACATTCATGTAAGTTGGTTTAACTTCATAATTCACCTGCTTCTCACCCCTGGCAAATTTGGTTGGGTGATGCATCTGTTAAAATCTGAGCTGTGGAAAATGCTTACTGCAAATTGTGATACTGAACAGACTATTTTATTCCATATACATGACAAACCTGTTACCTCACAGGCTCCAAGTTGCAAAGAAATAATGCTGGGTCTAGGAAAGGAAAATGAGGGTATAAGCCCTGCTGCTCACTCCTCAAGTGGAGCTGGAAGTCCACTTAAACAAGTGTCCCCAAACAAAGACATACAGTTGCCACTAGGGGAAGCTGTCTCAAGGAAAAGAAGGGATAAAGAGCCACTTGTGGAGACCCAGGTTAGAAGAAGTGATAGAATTAAGAAAGATAACAATGGGTATAGGAGGAAATCATGTGATACTAGCTCTTGTTTACCTTGTAATGCTATTCCACCCATTGTGCATAATAAAGTGGTCAAAAATTTGACAAAAACTTTTTGCAAGGTGTCTGAGGATGAGGCACAGGACATGATCTCTAAGAGGCCCAAGAAGAAGGGCCAGGAGGATGTGGCCAAGGTCCCCAAGGTCACTGGAGATACAACGTCTTAGAAGTGCCATGATAAACTGCCCAGCAATTAATAGTATCAGGAATATTTTGAGAAAGGATAGCATGTTAGTGGAATGTATGATGTCTGGTTGGCCTGATGTAAGCAAAACATGTTCAACATCTGTAATGAATATTTGGTGTCCTCTTTTGTCAACTGCAATGATGATCTACTTGTCTTTGTTCTGGAGTTGTGGTTACCATGAAGTCTTTGATAATATTGTTCCTCCTAGCAGGTCTGTGGTGTTTCATATATTACTCATGATATCTGTCACCTCAATTGTGATGGATCTCATTCATACAAAGACTATGTATTGCATATGTATGGCAACATACCAGGAGATGGGGCCTGGTATCACAATTTTCCCAAAGCTAGTTTACCATGAGTAGAAACAGATCCTGGAACATCTTAAACTAGAACATTAGGGGTTTAAATTCTTCTGATAAATGGCTGGCCATTAGGCAAAAAGTAGAGGAAAGTGCTGCTGGTATTTTGTGCCTCCAAGAAACTAAGAGGCAAGTATTTGACCTGGCATATATCCATAATTTTTGTCCACAGAGATTCAATAAATTTGAATTCCTGCCTTCTATTGGGGCATCTGGAGGGATCTTAACTGCTTGGAATGAGGCTCTTTTTAATGGACATTTGCTCTTTCAGAATAAATTTTCACTCTCCATGCAGTTCACTTGTACTTCAACCAACAAACCTTGGATCCTCACAAACATTTATGGGCCTTGCAATCTTGAAGACAAACTGGAATTTATTGATTGGTTTACAAATATTCAAATGCCAGATGATGCTGATTGGATAGTTATGGGGGACTTCAACTTTATTAGGTCACCTGAGGACAGAAATAGGCCTGGTGGTGATATTAATCAGATGTTACTCTTCAATGAGGCCATTAGTAACTTGGGATTAATTGAGCTTCCTCTAAAAGAAAGACAGTTCAGCTGGAGCAATATGCAACAAAATCCTCTTCTTGAAAAACTGGATTGGTTTTTTACATCTGCTGCCTGGATGACCTCTTATCCTGACACAACTGCACTGCCTCTTGCAAAACCAATATCAGACCATTTGCCTTGTGTTATTAAAATTGGCACATCTATTCCTAAGTCAGGGGTTTTTAGATTTGAAAATTATTTGTTGAAGCACAACTCTTTCAAAGATATTGTTCAAACTGCATGGAACATACCTGTTGGCTTCTCTGATCCAGCTAAGAAAATCAATGCTAAATTCAAGAACTTGAGAAGAGCACTAAAACTATGGGCAAAAAACCTTTCTTGTCTTCAAAAGAAGATTGAAGAGTTGAATGAATGTATATTCCTATGGGACTTCTTGGAGGAATTCAGAGACCTCACTACATCTGAGCATAACTGCAGAGAGTTTTTGAAAGAAACACTACTAACTATCCTCAATAATCAGAAGATTTATTGGAAACAAAGAGGTAAAATCAAGGGGGTAAAATTTGGGGATGAAAATACCAAATTCTTCCATACAAAGGCTGTAGGATCGAAGAAGTATGTCTAGAGGGGGGGTGATTAGACTACTTGACAATATAAAAATCTGCCTTTTGATTGTGCAAAGTTTTTGGCAGATTCACAATTAAGATTATGTCAAGCAACACACTACACATGCAATTCTAGAGTATGGGCAGCGGAAAGTAAATTGCATATATAGTAAAGAGAGGTGGAGAAGATCAAACGCAGTTTGGTGACACGGAGATTTTTGTCGTGGTTCCGATAGGTGGTGCTATCGTACATCCACGTTGATGGAGACTTCAACCCACGGAGGGTAACGGCTGCGTGAGTCCACGGAGGGCTCCACCCACGAAGGGTCCACGAAGAAGCAACCTTGTCTATTCCATCATGGCCTACGCCCACGGAGGACTAGCCTTACTCGGGGTAGATCTTCACGAAGTAGGCGATCTCCTTGCCCTTACAAACTTCTTGGTTCAACTCCACATCTCAAAGACGGAGGCTCCCAAGCGACACCTAACCAATCTAGGAGGCACCACCCCCCAAAAGGTAATAGACGGTGTTGATGGTGATGAACTCCTTGCTCTTGTGCTTCAAATGATAATCTCCCCAACACTCAACTCTCCTCACTGATATGGCTGTGGTGGAAGAAAGATTTGAGTGGAAAGCAACTTGGGAAGGCTAGAAATCAAGTTTCATATGGTAGGAATGGAATGGCTTGATCTCAACACAAGGGTAGGTGGTTCACTTCTCAGAAAGTGTATGGTAGAAGTGGTGGTACTTTCTGATGGCTCTCCTCACGAATGAAGAGGGGGTGGAGGGGTATATATAGCCTCCACACAAAATCCAACCGTTACACACACATTTGACCAATCTCGGTGAGACCGAAGTTAAAACTCGGTCAGACCGAAAGTTCAAATATAGTGAACGTTGGGATTTTCGGTGGGACCAAAAATACCATCTCGGTGGGACCGAAAGTGTATCTGATATGAACGTCGGAGTTTTCGGTGAGACCGAGAAAGAAAACTCGGTTGGACCGATTTGAGAAAGAATAGGAACATGCCAGAATCGGTGAGACCGAAAATGGATTATCGGTGAGACCGATTTGAGCCAAGACAGAAGCTTGCCCATTTCGGTGAGACCGATAATACAAACTCGGTTTTTCCGAAATGATGTGAAGTGGTTACAGAAGGTTGGCAGTTCAGTTTCGGTGAGACCGATCTCAAACTCGGTAAGACCGATTTTTCTAGGGTTTGGAATATGGCAGAAGTGGTTCATCTCGGTGGGACTGAGTTGGAAGAATCGGTTTGTCCGAGATTACTTATGAGTGTGTTTGGTAGTGAAAGGTGCTGATAGTTGAAGGAGCTAAATCACTAAGCACTTGAGCAACCAGATCATTAACACAACCTCATCCCCTTTTAATAGTATTGGCTTTTCCTATGGACTCAATGTGATCTTTGATCACTAAACCAAAAATAGAGTCTTGAGCTTTTGCCAAAGCTTGCCTTAGCATTTGAGGGGTCCACTTCTTCAATCATCTTGCCATACCAATGTGATTGGGTTTCCTGAAACATACTTGATAAAAGCATTAGTCCAACCACAAAGTATGTTGTCATTAATTACCAAAACCACCCAGGGAGCAAATGTGCTTTCAATCTCCCCCTTTTTGGTAATTGATGGCAACACACTGAAATTATACTTAAACAAAACATCAAAGCTTATTGAAAGAAAGACAGAATTATCATGAAAGCTTTGACAAGCATGTAGTACACAGGCTCCCCCTACAAGTGTGCAAGATTTTCATAGATTATGGTTTTGGACTACCACAAGCACACAAGAGAGATAAGCAAGATGTGCTACATGCAGCTTGGCTATATGCATCAGAGCAGAAGAAAAGGAATTGAGTGATAATGCATATGTGCATGGTGATTTCTTGCAAACAAGTATTTACAAGCAAGTCACCATCATGCACATTCTGCAAGATGCATATACTTACCTTGAGGTTCCTTGTCATTTGTACCTGAAGGGATAAACTTGAGAAAACAAGGTTAGATAACACAAGAGTATTCCTTCAACCAACTGCAAGAACATCAAGAGTACCAAGCCAGGGAGAACATGTATAAAGAGTGTCTCATATTGAGCACAGGCTTGAATCAGCAAACATGTCTCCGAAGCTAAAAGATTTTCAATGAACTCTGAGAGATTTTGCTTTTCATAGGATATCAATTGTGAAGATTCCTCTAAGTCTTCTCCCCTTAAGCTAAAAGATTCCATGAGATACCAATTGTGATAACAAGGGGTGTGATGGAAAAAGCAAAATCAAAAGAATGATGCCAATTGTAATGTCCAATGTAAAACACGACAAAGCTTTGATGTGATTCTCTCCCCCTTAAGATAAGATTGCTTTTCTTCTTACCTTAAGTCTTCTCTTCTCCCCTACTCCCCCTATTCCCCCTAAGTTCTCTCCCCCTTTGACATCAAGTGCCGAAAAGGACAGCAAACTAGGTAGGACAGGAAAGATGGAAAGAAAGAAAGAAAGAAGTGGGATCCTTAAGAATCACAACAGAACAAATAAGAACATTCAGAGAAACAAATTGAGTTTAAATTTGAGTCCTCTTCTCCTTAAAATTTAAAATTTGAGTCTGAATTTGAGTCCTCTCCCTCTTTAAAAAAAATACAGAAAGAATTCAGCTCACTTTGCGAGGAGTATTTCAACAGATTTGCAATGAATTTGTAAAAGATTTTCAAGGAATTGATCAGAGCCATAAAAAGATTTCCAGAATGATATTCACAAAGAAATATAAGAAAAGAAATAAAAGGATTCCTAGATGAAGTTTTTTTTAAAGAAAACTCAATGAGAGAACATAAGAGAAAACAGAAAAACTCCAAAAGCATATGTACTTCATCTAGATAAAGGTCGGCGACAAAGTCACCTATGTTTGAGTATATTGACTTAGGAGTCAAATGAGGACATTTGATCATAGGTCATACTCATCATTTAAGCTCAAAATGGGGTTGCCATTTTTCGATTAAGCGTTTGATGTGATCACATCTTATGAAGCTGCTTGTACTCATGACTTTGAGCAAAGCTTCTTAAAGATGTGAAGAACATACCTTGGGTTTGTTGATGCTTTACTCATGTAGGTAAGCTTGATGTAGGTGCTCATTGAATGTGAAGTTGGAGCGCCGTTTCTACTTGTGTAGTTCATCTTCCTACATGGGTTAGGCAAGCAAGGAAATACTCGAGGATATCCAAGATGACAAGAGTGAAATACTAGATGTATAAGGTGTCAAAAAGGATATGTGGAATTTTGTTCCTTGAACTCAACATCCCAAAGGGCTAGATACTTGGTCAATGACAAGATTACTCATGATTTGAGTGCGTGGTAATCTTGTGGAATGTAGATCATCCAAGTACCTGCAAAGAGTTAGATGCAATACAAGGAGGCAAATGTGTCCAAGACATATGATCATCATCATAAGAGAAATATCAAGGATTAGTCAAGAGGCTCATGCCTTGCATGTATCAATGGAGTTATCACTCCAAGTTTGAAGCATCAATGATGTTCAACTCACTCCTTAAGCGACAAAACACCTTCTCATCAAGAGGTTTTGTAAAGATATCAGCAAGTTGTTTGTCAGTACGAACATGCTTAAGATTAATGTCACCCTTGGCAATATGATCACGAATAAAATGGTGACGAACTTCAATATGCTTTGTTCGAGAGTGTTGCACAGGATTGTGTCCAATCTTGATTGCACTCTCATTGTCACAAAGCAAGGGAACACGTCTCACATGTATCCCATAATCCTTAAGCGTTTGTGTCATCCATAGCAATTGAGCACAACACGAACCAGCAGCAATATATTCTGCTTCGGCAGTGGATAAAGATACCGAATTTTGTTTCTTGGAGGACCAAGATACAAGGGATCGACCAAGGAATTGACATGTACCCGAAGTTGACTTTCTATCAACCTTGTCACCGGCATAGTCCGAGTCGGAATAGCCAACAAGGTCGAAAGAGGCTCTCTTAGGATACCAAATGCCAAAGTTTGGTGTGTGTATCAAGTATCTCACTATCCTTTTAACAGCTTTAAGATGACATTCTTTAGGGGCTGCTTGATATCGCGCACACATGCATACACTCAACATTATGTCAGGACGAGAAGCACAAAGATATAGTAGAGAACCAATCATAGATCGGTAAACCCTTTGATCAACGGGTTCTCCATCTTTTGTCAAGTCATTATGTCCACTAGTAGGCATGGGGGTACTCATACCTTTGCTTTCTTGCATGTTGAACTTCTTGAAGAGATCCTTGGTGTACTTTGTTTGTGAGACAAAAGTACCCTCCTTAGATTGCTTGATTTGCAACCCAAGGAAGAATTTGAGTTCACACATCATGGACATTTCATACTTCTCCGACATGAGCTGTTCAAACTTCTTGCTAAAATGGGGGTTAGTTGAACCAAAGATAATATCATCAACATATATTTGGCACACAAATAGTTCACCATTAACCCTTTTTGTAAACAGCGTTGAGTCTATTTTTCCAATTTCAAAGCCTTTCTCAAGAAGAAAGCTAGTTAAGCATTTGTACCAAGCTCTAGGAGCTTGTTTAAGACCATAAAGAGCTTTATGCAACTTGTAAACATGATTAGGCTTTTTGGGATTCACAAATCCGGGAGGTTGTTTTACAAATACTTCCTCCTCAATTTCACCATTTAGGAAAGCACTTTTGATGTCCATTTGATAGAGAGTAATATCATGGTGATTGGCATAAGCAAGAAGAATGCGAATGGACTCAAGTCTAGCAACGGGGGCATAGGTCTCACCATAGTCCATACCTTCGACTTGTGTGTAACCTTGAGCTACGAGACGAGCCTTGTTGCGGATGACTTGTCCATCTTCATCTTGCTTGTTCCGAAACACCCATTTGGTTCCAATGATGTTTTGATCATCGTTGGGCTTCTCTACCAAAGTCCACACCTTGTTCCTCTCAAAGTTGTGTAGTTCTTCGTGCATAGCGTTCACCCAATCCGGGTCTTTAAGTGCTTCTTCTACCTTCATAGGTTCAATACTAGAGATAAATGAGTAATGCTCACAAAAGTTAGCTAAGCGAGTTTTAGAGCGAGTAATTCTCCCGGAGTTGATGTCATTCATCATTTGTTCCACGGGATGATTTTTCTTGACTCTTGCTCGAACTCGAGATAGCTTTTGTTGATGTTGTGGCTCAGCTTCCTCATCATCTTCATCTTCCTCTTCTTCTTCTTCATTGTTGTTGGTGTTGTCTTGAGGTGGTGGAGAAGGAGGTTGTGGTGGATCTTCTTGTTGCATTTCCTCATCTTGGTGAGTTCCACTAGTGGAGGCCTCCATGTTGCCTTGAGGTTCATCTCACCGTGAGGTAGGTGGCTCCACATATGTAGATGAGGTACTCTCCTTCACTTCCATGGGACGGATCTTTCCAATAGATAAATCTTGGATAGCTTCAGATGGGTCCTTGTCTCCTACATCAATAGGCATTTGCTCTACTTGCGAGCCATTAGATTCATCAAACTTCACATCTACCGTCTCTTCAACCTTTCGGGTGAAATTATTGTAGACACGGTAGGTGTGGGAGTTTGATCCATAACCAAGAAGAAAGCCTTCATGAGATTTAGGAGCAAATTTAGACCGACGATGCTTATCAAGGATATAGCATTTTGAACCAAAGACACGAAAGTATCCCACTTGGGGTTTGTTACCGGTGAGGAGCTCGTACGATGTCTTGCCGAGGAGCTTATGAAGATAAAGCCTGTTGATAGCATGACAAGCTGTCTCGACCGCTTCTCCCCAAAAATGCTTCGGTGTCTTGTATTCATCAAGCATCGTTCTTGCCATCTCAATGAGCGTTCGGTTCTTCCTCTCAACAACTCCATTTTGTTGAGGAGTGTACGTAGCCGACAACTCATGTAGAATCCCTTCCTCATCGAGAAAAGAGTCTACATTGGCGTTCTTGAACTCCGTTCCATTGTCACTCCGAACTTTCTTGATCTTCACCTCAAATTGATTTTGGGCCTTTTTGGCAAAGGTCTTGAAGATCCTCTGAACCTGCGATTTATCATCAAGGAAAAATACCCACGTAAATCTGGAATAATCATCAACTATAACTAGACCAAAGGAGTTACCACCAAGGCTTTTGTAAGCATTGGGACCGAAGAGATCCATATGAAGAAGCTCAAGCGGTCTCCTTGTGGTCATGATGTTTTTCACGGGATGACTTCCACCAACTTGTTTTCCTGCTTGACAAGCACTACAAAGTCTATCTTTGTCAAAGAAAACATCTTTAACACCAAGAATATGATCACCTTTGATTAGCTTGTCTAGGTTACGCATACCAACATGTCCTAGCCTTCTATGCCATAACCAACCTTTAGAGGATTTAGCAATGAAACAAGCTCTAGGTTGGGCTTTCTTAGTGAAATCAACAATATATAGATCACCTCTACGAATACCAGTAAAAGCCATGTTTTGATTATCACGACGAAAGACTTGGCAATCTATTTTGGTGAATAGCACATTGAATCCAAAGTCAGCTAATCTAGACACGGAAAGTAAATTGTATCCAAGAGATTCTACAAGCATGACATTTTGAATAGAGCTATCATGAGATATGGCCACCTTACCAAGGCCAAGTACCTTACCCTTGGAGTTGTCTCCAAAAGTCACATACTTGTGTGGACCATCGTTCTTTGCAAGCTCTCGAAACATGTCTTTATTTCCGGTCATGTGATCGGTGCATCCACTATCAAGAATCCACTCTTTTCCGCCGGACATGTAGTCTCTCAGATTTGCCATAAGATTGAGACTCTTCATGACCTTGTCTAGCTCGGTGTCCGAATCGGAGTAATCATCATCATGCTCATGCTCATCATCATATTGACCCATAGATTGTTCATCATCAACACCTAGGTCAATTTGATAAGTACTTGCATTAGTTTGGTCAATGGAACAATAATCTTCGGAATGCAATGCAAGAGCATTTCTAATGATAATATTGATAAGACCGGGATCACCCTTCTTTTTCATAAGATCACGAAGCTCAAAGAAGCATTTATCAAAGTTAGGATCATTGGGGTGCAACTTATCAAATTCAATAGTCTTGTGTAGAATTTCATCAAGACTTCTCAACGAGTAGTCCGGATAAAGTTCTTCCAAGAATTTCCACATAGCATAGGCACACTCAAAGTTTGTAACAAGATTAAGCAAGTCATCAGGTAACCCTCTAATGATAAGATTCACAGTTCTAAGGTTACGAAGCAAATCAAGCTCTTCATCCATGGTAGGGTGCAAGGGATCAAATGGAGGCACATATGGGGTCTCAATATATTTGCACAAATTGTACATTTTAAAGATACTAAGCATTTCAGACCTCCAAGAGTTATAAAACCTTCCATCAAGAACAGGCACTCTATGGCTAACACTCCCATCCGTAGACACGTCCATCTTCCTCCAATGGTGTGTAAACCAAAGCAATGGAGACCAAAGCTCTGATACCAATTGTAGGATCGAAGAAGTATGTCTAGAGGGGGGGTGATTAGACTACTTGACAATATAAAAATCTGCCTTTTGATTGTGCAAAGTTTTTGGCAGATTCACAATTAAGATTATGTCAAGCAACACACTACACATGCAATTCTAGAGTATGGGCAGCGGAAAGTAAATTGCATATATAGTAAAGAGAGGTGGAGAAGATCAAACGCAGTTTGGTGACACGGAGATTTTTGTCGTGGTTCCGATAGGTGGTGCTATCGTACATCCACGTTGATGGAGACTTCAACCCACGGAGGGTAACGGCTGCGTGAGTCCACGGAGGGCTCCACCCACGAAGGGTCCACGAAGAAGCAACCTTGTCTATTCCATCATGGCCTACGCCCACGGAGGACTAGCCTTACTCGGGGTAGATCTTCACGAAGTAGGCGATCTCCTTGCCCTTACAAACTTCTTGGTTCAACTCCACATCTCAAAGACGGAGGCTCCCAAGCGACACCTAACCAATCTAGGAGGCACCACCCCCCAAAAGGTAATATACGGTGTTGATGATGATGAACTCCTTGCTCTTGTGCTTCAAATGATAATCTCCCCAACACTCAACTCTCCTCACTGATATGGCTGTGGTGGAAGAAAGATTTGAGTGGAAAGCAACTTGGGAAGGCTAGAAATCAAGTTTCATATGGTAGGAATGGAATGGCTTGATCTCAACACAAGGGTAGGTGGTTCACTTCTCAGAAAGTGTATGGTAGAAGTGGTGGTACTTTCTGATGGCTCTCCTCACGAATGAAGAGGGGGTGGAGGGGTATATATAGCCTCCACACAAAATCCAACCGTTACACACACATTTGACCAATCTCGGTGAGACCGAAGTTAAAACTCGGTCAGACCGAAAGTTCAAATATAGTGAACGTTGGGATTTTCGGTGGGACCAAAAATACCATCTCGGTGGGACCGAAAGTGTATCTGATATGAACGTTGGATTTTTCGGTGAGACCGAGAAAGAAAACTCGGTTGGACCGATTTGAGAAAGAATAGGAACATGCCAGAATCGGTGAGACCGAAAATGGATTATCGATGAGACCGATTTGAGCCAAGACAGAAGCTTGCCCATTTCGGTGAGACCGATAATACAAACTCGGTTTTTCCGAAATGATGTGAAGTGGTTACAGAAGGTTGGCAGTTCAGTTTCGGTGAGACCGATCTCAAACTCGGTAAGACCGATTTTTCTAGGGTTTGGAATATGGCAGAAGTGGTTCATCTCGGTGGGACTGAGTTGGAAGAATCGGTTTGTCCGAGATTACTTATGAGTGTGTTTGGTAGTGAAAGGTGCTGATAGTTGAAGGAGCTAAATCACTAAGCACTTGAGCAACCAGATCATTAACACAACCTCATCCCCTTTTAATAGTATTGGCTTTTCCTATGGACTCAATGTGATCTTTGATCACTAAACCAAAAATAGAGTCTTGAGCTTTTGCCAAAGCTTGCCTTAGCATTTGAGGGGTCCACTTCTTCAATCATCTTGCCATACCAATGTGATTGGGTTTCCTGAAACATACTTGATAAAAGCATTAGTCCAACCACAAAGTATGTTGTCATTAATTACCAAAACCACCCAGGGAGCAAATGTGCTTTCAAAGGCTTCAATTAATCATAGGCACAATAAAATTGCAATGCTCATGAATGAGGACCAAGTGGAAATTTCAGATCATGAAGGGAAGGCTGCAATTCTTTGGGAAGCTTTCAAGAAGAGAATGGGGCAATCAAATGGCCATACAATGCACTTCAATTTACAGGACCTATATGATAACAGAGTGGACCCACAAATATCCCAAGACCTTGAGAGACCTTTCTCTCAGGAAGAAATTGAAGAGGTAGTTAAAAACCTACCCTCAGACAAATCTCCAGGCCCTGATGGTTTTAACAATGAGTTCATCAAAGCTTGCTGGGATATTATCAAACAGGATGTTACTGAACTTATCTTGGCCTTTCATGTTGGTAATGTGAATTTGGAAAGCATTAACACTTCATATATCACACTCATTCCAAAAAAGGAGGTTCCTATATCTCCTAATGACTTTAGACCAATCTCACTGCTGAATGGGATGCTCAAAATCATTACTAAACTGCTGGCCAATAGATTACAAAAAGTTATTCTCAAGCTTGTCCATATCAACCAGTATGGATTCTTAAAGAACAGAGTAATTCAAGACTGTCTGGGATGGGCATATGAATATATACATCAATGCCATAAGTCAAAAGAAGAACGGCTTGTTATCAAACTGGATTTTGAAAAGGCTTTTGACACTATTGAGCATCAGGCTATAATTGATATATTGAGGGCTAAGGGATTTGGTGAGAGATGGATAACCTGGATTCACATGTTACTACATTCTACATCCTCTGCTGTAATGTTAAATGGGGTGCCAGGGAAAAAGTTCTACTGTAAAAGAGGAGTAAGGCAAGGAGATCCCCTTTCACCTCTTTTATTCATATTGGCTACTGATCTACTTCAATCAATCTTAAATAAAGCCATGACTAGGGATCTACTAACACCTCCACTACAAGTGGCCTCATGTCCAGACTTCCCTATTATACAGTATGCAGATGATACCCTTGTCATTTTGCAAGCAAATGCTAAACAGCTTGTTTGCCTCAAAGCCCTTCTAAACACCTTTGCAGATGCCACAGGCCTTAGAGTTAACTATGGGAAATCAATCATGGTGCCACTAAACATTGCAGAAGACAGAGTAGAGATTTCACTAACACTTTAAACTATACCAGAGGACAATTTCCATTCACCTACCTAGGGGTACCTATGGGCATTTATAAGCCAACTGTAGAACAGTGTTTACCCATAGTGAATAGAATTGCTAAGATTACTGGCATCTCCACTTTCATGACTCAGGCAGGGAAGATTTTGTTGGTCAAATCTATGCTGGCTTCCTTAGCTGTTTACTTCATGTGTTGACTGGACATTCCCATTACTATTAAACACCAGATCATCAAGTACTTAAGGCACTGTCTATGGAGGAGCCCTGATTTGGAAGATAGGAGGCCAGCCCTAGTGGCTTGGCACACAGTATGCAGACCTAAAAATCAGGGTGGCTTGGGAGTTCTGGATATATTCACACATAATAAACTCTGCTTATGAAAAACCTTCACAAGTTTTACAATAGACATGACATCCCTTCGGTCAATTTAATTTGGGAAACATATTACAGCAATGGGAAACTTCTAGGAGATCAAAAAGTGGGCTCCTTTTGGTGGAAATCCAATCTTGCACTCATTGATCAGTTCAAAGCTATAGCAAGATGCAATGTGGGAGATGGTAAATCTGCTTTGTTCTGGGATGATATGTGGGACCAATTCATTCTCAAGCACAAGTTTGATCACCTATATTCTTTTGTTAGAAATCCACAGACAAGTGTCCAACAAGTAATCAACACTGAATATCTTCAAGACTTATTCCATCTGCCTCTAACTGCATAGGCATATGAGGAGTTCATTCAAATGGAGGACATGTGCATTTCCATGAGACAATCAGAATATTTGGATGCTCTGGATACTTGGAGTTACATATGGGGCAATGAAGTCTACTCTTCAATTAAAGCTTATAATGTGCTAATTGGGCACAAACAAACCCCACCACATTTTTCATGGATCTGGAAAAGCTCCTGTCAACCCAAGCATAAAGTTTTTTTCTGGATGCTCCTACATGACAGAGTAAACACAAGGAATCTACTAATGAGGAAAAACTTTGAATTGGAAGTTTACAATTGTGCTGTGAGGGACTGTCCTCAAGAGGAAACTCTTCATCATCTATTTTGGGGCTGTCCTTTTGCCACAAGATGTTGGAACTTTATCTGTCCTTCAAGAACTCCAAATTTGTCAGTTCTGGAAGCTTTTCAGGATCTCAAAGACAAACTTAGATATCATTTCTTTATGGAGAATATCATCTTGGGATCATGGGCCATCTGGATATCCAGAAACAACAAAATATTTGATGGTATAACTCCTTCCTTTCAAGGCTGGAAACACATTTTTACTGAGGAACTAAAGCTTCTGAAACTCAGGATCAAGAAGAAATATGAAGTGCAATTCTCTGCTTGGCTGGATTCTATGTTGTAATATGTCTAGTTCTCCTTGTTCCCCTGTTCTATTCTTTTTTAGGTTCTAGTTTTAGTTTTTCTAGCTTTTGCTTAGTTTTTTGGTAGTTTCTTTGTTATTTAGCTCTTTTAGTTGGGCTTAGCTCACGCCCAACAGACATCTGTTCTTCTATTTTCAATAAAATCTGCAGTGGGGTTTTTACCCTACTGTTTATAGTTCAAAAAAAAGCAGACACGGAAGAGTGCGACCACTCTTGCGGACCCGTGTAGTCCTCAAGGTCTTCTGCTCAGTTGATGATGGTAATGCAGTTGTTGTGGCTGCCTGCGGCGGGGAAGAAGATCTGAGGCGGCAAAAGATAGTCTAGAGAGCGGATCCCTGCTGTGGTGAACCCTTCTGTAATTGGAGCAGCTGAGCTGGGGTGGAACACAGCACCGCAGGAGGAGGACAAACCACACAAGGTTTTCTTTGACACATATCTGTAACAGAAGTAATTGTGTAAGGGCTTGTTTGAATTTGAGGACTCTAACAATGCAGGGATAGGAAATAGACAGGAATAGGATAGGAATGCACGTGCAAAATAGAGAATTTAAAAACACAGGATTTCTCCCAATCTGGGTGTTTGGTTCACAAGAATTGGAAGATCACAGGAAGAAGCATGGTGAGATTAAGTCAAACCACAAGAAGTGTACAACCTCTTTGGCGAAGCTATGTCGATCTCAGCGTGATTGGGTTGGCCGGTGAGGATGGTCCGGCTGACTTGGCTGTTGGAGGAGGGGAAGAAGATCTTAGGCGTTTCGAGATGGAGCCCGAGGTACTGCTCCGCTGTGATGGAGGGTTTCGTCGTTGGAGCAGCTCCGGTGAGTTGTACGACGCTGAGGCTGAAGCAGGACAAGAGAGACAACGTTAACCTAAGTGGAATTCTAATAGCATCTCCAATAGATAACGTAAAATACATAACCACAAAGTGCTAGATGTATACATCACCCGCTCATCTCTAAACTTAACTGTGAAACTGAATTTAACTGTCGAAACTGAACTGAACTATCGAAAGTGGATTTTGCTGTCGAAACTAAACGCACTAGAGGTGAGGCTACACGTTAGTCGACTGACTTTTTCATCTCTGGTCAGTCGATTTTTCAGCCGTTGGATACGAAATCAAGGGCCTACAGTTCATCTTCAACCTCCACCCCCCTGAGCCGCCAGCCACCACCGGCCAAACAGCCGCCCCCCGCCGCCCATGGTCGGTGGTGCGCCGCCCCGCCCGCCTCGAAAACACTCCCCACCGTCGGTCCGCCGCCGCCCAAACCATCCCTATAGGCCCCCGTGAAGCTTTTTCTCCGGCGATCACCACCGCCCCAACACCGCCGGTGACCACCGCCCCCACCTTGAACCCTAAGATAGATAGTGGGGTACCTCTCC
>LR738714.1:38243800-38288888 GCA_902687465.1 Secale cereale | reverse complement strand
CCACTGCGGTTGGTTCTTCCTTAACTCCGGCGAGCCCCCCACCCCCTGAAAATCGACTGACCCAAAGTCGATTCAGTCGACTGAAGTGTAGCTAAATCGGAGCAGCATCGCAAGCAAGAGCAAGAGCGAGAGCAGCAGCGCGAGCAAGGGCAAGAGCAAGAGCAGACCAGGCAGGGGACCGAGAGCAAGAACAGAGCAGCAGTGTGAGCGAGAGCTAAAGCAGCAATAGCTCCTACTGATGTGGATGTCACCGCCGAGGGAGCAACGCCATGGAGGAAGTGGCCGGCGATGCCGCCGTAGATGGAGCCGCGCCGTGTCGGCTCGGGACCGAGCGCCGGCAGCATCGTGTGATCGAATCAAGAAGAAGATGTGGCGATTAGTGTACAACCTCTTTGGTGGCGCCGATTAGGCTGCAGCTTCATCCGAGGAAACGGTGATGATGATGCTCTTCCGGTGGTGCAGGTGAAGACGGTGGTGTGTGAATGGAAGTGGCGCGAAAGACGAGGGGAACATCGGGGCAGCTCCTTGGAGGTGGAGCTGAACCGGCGGGACGACCAGATTGACGACGGATCCTCATCCGGTACGGTGGATGAGGGACGTCGAGGTGTTGCTATGGACGATGTCGTCGGGGAAGAGGCTCTGGCTGGGTGGTGGACGGAGGAGGGTGTGGGGCTTCGCGGGTTTTGCCGGCCTCGGTGTACGAATGGGCGGGCGGATGGGATTGGAGTGGGGAACCATGGCTTAGGGACGCGCTTGTCAGAAATGTGGGGTAAGTTATGAAAGTACCCCCACAGATTTGAGGTGGTTCTTTCAGTTCAGGGGTATCACGGGCATTTCGCGTGTCGGGATTTCACAGGAGGTGGGAGTTTTCGCGCGCGTTGTAATTTTGGAATAGCAAGGCGCGGGTTGAGATGGAGGGAGTTGTCGGAGCACAACAAGACAAAGATATATCTTAAATATTTCAGGCTAACAAGGCGCGGGTTGAAGAGGCGGGAGTTTCGCAGCACGATAGACAGAGACGCTAGCTTGAAATTTCGGCATAACAAGGCGCGGCTTGAAATTTCGGGAGAATAAGCTTAACGTGTACCCAAAAAAAGATAATTTAGACTAGTATGATATACTACGTACAATGTGTTTAACACACAACACACACACAGACACCATTTAGACTACTAAGGTACACGTGCATTGCACACATGAGATTTGGCAACCAAATTATGAATAAATACCACATTATAGCATGTAAGCTTTGAGTCATATATGCATGATGCAGATGTTCGTTTAATTCTTATAGTTCATTTCATTCAAAATCATCTAGTTATTATAAGAAAGCTAATCTATTTTAAGATTCATGGAATTGTGCATTGTAAGGCATAAAGTAAAAACAAATCATGTAGAAAAACATTTGGGCAATTCTGATACGGACGATTCTAGAACGAAGAAGAAGTGCTTGTGTTTTGAGGTTTGTGCATTATGCTTAAGTTCAACCATAGAGTCTTCTAGATTGTACATGTGGCAAAATCGGGGGGAATCTAGATGATATCCAACGGCCAGTAGTGCTCAAATTTGCCAGCTCTGCACCATTGGATTGGCCTCATCCAACGACCATCTTTCAAAGTTAAAGGTATCCGCACACTATATAAAAAATATAATATATAATATATATATAGGGGTATAGATATAGATATGTGAAGCGAAAGCCACCCATTATCTCCAATTAGAACAGTGTGTCCATGCACGGATGCAATGTGGCCAAACGATGTATGCCATCGGTATCTCAAATTCAAACCAATCTGGCCTTGTTCAATGTGTATACATTGCAACATGCTCGTTTCCAAACCACACCGCGCAGATCTCGGTTATATTCATGCATGCATGGGTTTCAAACAGCATGATCTCTTATTCAACTATTTGAATTCAACTTTACATTGATTATGACCTCACCTAGTGTTTTACACCCATACATTGGTCTTCTCTTTATAATTGTACCACTAACTTTCTCTTGTGCATGCATGCACACACACTACCAGTCGGCATTATCCATCGCACACATGCAATCTTTTTCTCCAGGTCGGTCTCCCATGAAGTCACACACACACATCCCCCTCTCCATCATATCGGGCATTCTTTATCTCTCACGTGCATATGCAACGATCGATATTCCTCTATGTGTGTGTGTGTGTATATATAGCTAGGTCTTTCATAGTTTTCCACATAAACCGATCAATCTATATATCTAGTGAGGTCTCACCCTCTTTCCCACGTCCACATCGATCAATCTATACCTTTCTATATAGGATTACATATATAGCTAATACACCCATATTAATTATATATCCAACGCCCCCCTCTCATCATACATGCCTTCCGCTTCATCTCTCAGACACGCGCACAATGGCGAAGATAGGGGGCGGCAAGGGCCTTGCCCCTCCCCCTAACATCACTATATATTGAGGCTAATATGAATGTAATCATTAGACAATTGCTGGTAAAAATGGTTTAAGTGGATGAATTGGCCCTCCTCGTAAAGGATTAGCAATGCTTGGCCCCCTAACTCATGGGACATTTTTCATGGCTCCGCCACTGCGCGCAACAGCGCACGTTCTCGCCCCCTCTCTCTAAATATCGATCTCGCAGTTATGCACTCCTTCATAGTCTCCGTCCACTCGGCCCCTCGACTATCTTTTAGCCCCCCACTGGATTTTGCCACATGTACAATCTAGCAGACTCCATGGTTGAACTTAAGCATAATGCACAAATCTCAAAACAACAGTGGTTCTCCTTTGTTCTAAAATCTTCCATATCATAACTGCCCAAACTTTTTTTCTAGTTGAATTCCCATTATTTGTTTTTACTTTATGCTTTACAACGCACAATTCCATGAATCATAAAATAGATTGAGGGCTTCTTTGATTCAAAGGATTCTCGAAGGAATTATGGAGGATTCTAATCCTTGGGAATTTTTCCTATCTTGGTTGTTTTATTCGTAGGATTGTAAACCATAGGAATTTTTCCATATGATTCATTTGCACTAGATTTCATAGGAAACATCCCATCCACTCAAACCTCTTTGAAAGAATTCTGCGTTTTTTCTATGCACAATCAAACACTCGTACCATCCTGTAGGATTCAAGACGACATTCCACTCTAATCCCATGTTCTTCCTATTCCCGCGTTTTGGAAATCCTACGAATCAAAGAGGCCCTGGTTTTTTATAAAAACTAATTGATTTTGAATGAGATGAACTATAAGAATTAAACGAAGGTCTACATCAGGCATATATGACTCATAGCTTACATGCTATAGTGTGGTATTTATTCATAATTTCGTTGCAAAATCTGACGCGTGCAATGCATGTGTACCTTACTAGTACTTCAAGTATGTGCAAAACACAATGGCATGCTACACAGTGTCTCTCTTATAGTTCATGAAGCCACGTGGCACATGTGGAGGCATTGTCGCGACATCCTTGTGTGGATTGATCACAGTGACGTGCTGCTGGTTCTAGGAGAATGTACTCGTCCTCCCTGAGCCGCGTTGGCGGTACATGCACGAAGCGATGATGTGCACGCACGCCACGCACGCACTCATTCCCTCGCACGCACACGCGGGTACGCGGGCGGACGCAATTTTGTACCAAGATCCACCCATGTGATAATTTGACGCGTGTAAAGTCCTTCGCTTCATTGATGGTCAATTAATACAGCGCATGCAAATTGAGTGGACATGAGGGCGGAAGAATGACATTACTACTCCACTGCGCGCATGCGAGTAGTTAAATCATGGGTTGCTAGTAGTACTTCCATTGGTCTCCTTCGTATTTTGTGTCAATTTTTGATAGTAACATAATATTTACGCATCTGAGCAGTGTAGTCTACTTGAAATTTATGTTCCACTAAACTAATCGGGTGCCGTTTCGGGCCTCGAAACCAAAAACCATCAATTAATATTTACCTTGTTCCCATCACATTCGAAAGTACTAGTGCTACAATTAAGTGCAAGCCTGCTCACACCTACCAGTACGTACCAAACCTGAACGTCTTCCCACTATGCAGGTTTTAGTACTAGTGCTAGTACTTAGGTTATAAAAAGGGCAACTACCTAACCGAAAATTACTCTACCTTCCTCCTCATAAGTCATCCTTCTTTGTCCGTCCTTGCCATGGCCGGTGTGCAGAGCTCTAGGTCGAGAACTACTCGTAACAAGGGAGCGGCAACCAAGGCTGCCGAAAAAAAAGAGGGCTCACCGCCACGCAGAGACCTCGAAAGATTTCTCACGGGCAGGCGATGGCTCCCAGGAGCGCCCTAGACGCGGAGGCGAACATGCCGAGCTGGCGGCGCTGGAGTCGTTATTCCTCGACAGCATGCCCGATCAGCTCAATAAGCACCTCAATAAGCCGAAGGAGTTCATCCACGGCTTGGTGGAGCTGCTGAAGGAGAGCCTCGACGACATGCCCGCTGAGCTCAGTGAGCAGTGGGAGTTGACCGCCGGCTTGGTGATGCTGCTGAAGAAGAGAGCTGCCTCGGAGAAGAAGGCGACCGGCGAAATCCTACAACTTCAGGTGGACAAGGCGAAGCTCTGCCACGAGCTCGACCTGCTGAAGGAGGAGAACGCCGGCTGGAAGAAGCTGCATGAGAATAGTAGTTCCTCGATGAAGATGTTGCAGGCCCTCGTCATGGAATAGAAGGAGGAGTTGGCGAAGCTCCGCATTGAGCACCCGGCTGCTGTCAAGGTACATAATGCGGCCGTGGAACAGATGATGAAGGCTTGCGTCGAGAAATCCCGCGTCATAGACACAATGATGAAGATGGCGGAGGAGACGCGCAAGGAGATGGAGGTCGTGGAGGCGATGAAGAAGCAGTTACGACTCCGCGGCCAGCAACCCTTCATGTAGTGAGAGCGGCGCCCCAGACTTGTGTGAGTGTCTTCCTTCTTTTTTGGGGGTGATAATCCTCCTTATTCTTTGGCTCCTGTGTTTCTTATTTTGCTTCAAGTGTTTCGCCACACGTGTCACCTTCTCTGTGAGGCATGAATAGAACAATGCTAAAAATGAGATGACTAGCAATTTAGATCATTCTTTATCCCCAATAGAACAATGCCTCTTGCTAGTAATATATAATAAGAGTAGAGAGTAGAGGATATGGCACTGGGCTGCCGTGTTTGGTGCTCCTCCGTCGCACTCCAGTGGAAAACTTGAGTATACCGCACGGTTCTTTGCTCCTCCTCAGGTCGTCGGCACATTTATACGAGCAGTCAAATCACAAGGCCCCGCCTTCCAGCAGTAATGAGCCGTCAAATCACAAAGGCCCTCGCCTCTCGTGAAAAGGACCAAGCTAGACTGCCCCGCCCTCTAGCCTTTTAAAAAATGTATACATTTGTACAGTAGTAGTATCGATGGATTGCGCCATGGAGCAAAACTAACAAGATGTAATCAAAGAAAAAAGATAGTACATATAGAGAGCGCTCATCGCCAAATTATGCATATACTATATGACACTACCCACTATCAAGGTACTAGTAACATAGACTAGTAACTGGTCTATGTTACTCTCCACTATGACCAGCCAGAGTCGAGGCATGGATACCAACAAGGGCATGGTTGTGTCTATACTTGGACAACTCACCCGACTGCATGCGCACCAGGCGGACGAAGCTTGTGTCGTGCTGGTGCCGTGTGCGGCTCGCACATTAACCAAAACCTCGCGCCTCCATCTTAGCCTTCGCGTTTAAAACATCTCAATCTCAAGGCCAAGGAGCAACATGAAACCTATGATAGAGCCAATCGGATGGTTGAGAACACTACAATTCGTAGCTATAGATGCATGTGTGAGAGAGGACGAGTGTGTGCGTGCACCTCTTCTCAGAGTACAATTGTATGTGGGTTGCATCGACCTAGGGAGCAGTGATGATGTGTGCGAGAAGTCCCGAGAGATAGGTGTAATGCGTCTGAAAAGAAGACTAGTCAATAGCTTGCCACGAGGCTATTCCTGTCGAACGCCAAGCGTAAGATATGTATCCGACGGTGCCAGTTTTTGCATGTACACAGCAGTAGAAAAAGAACTAGTACCATAGCATATGCTACACCACGACCGAGAAAATGTGCCAACGTTACGCCATCCGGGAATAGTGCCGCACTTCAAAACTGGAAACGTCAATAAATTTTGAGCGCGTCTCGTCACATTCCAAATTACTACTACTACCACACTATATTTAATTGCAAACCTGTTCACACCGTCACAACCTAAACGGTTTCCCACTTAGGAGTGTATTAGTAGTACTTGGTTATAAATACTACTATGCTAAGATGACTGCACATTCCTCCTCAACTCCTCATCCACAAAAAAATAATCAAGTCAATCAAGCCATAGCCAGCGTGAGTTCTGGGTCGAGAGATTTCCACGAGGGAGAGGTGAGCATGGAAGAGGAAGCATGAGAGATGTCTCGCCTCGCCGCGGAAGTAGCCGACATGTCCAGTCGCGCAGCAGTAGCAGCACAGAGGTCCCACCACGCCACCAAAGCAGCACGGAGGTCCTGCCGCACCGTTGATGTAGCAGACTGGTTCGGCCACGCCGCGGAAGCAGCAGAGCTGTCCCGCCGTGCCGCCAAAGCAGTAGGGAGGTCCCGCCGCGCCGCGGTGGCCTGGGAAAATTTCTTGCGGGCAGGCGAGGACTCTTACAAGCACATGCATGCGATAGTCCATAGCCAGATGGATCAGATCTCCGGCTGGGCGAGGATGTAGGACGAGGCTACCGGCGTCATCCGACAACTGGGGGAGGGCAATGTGAAGCTCCGGGGCGAGCGCGGCCTGCTGAGGGCGAAGATCGCCGGAAGGGCGAAGCAGGAGGAGGAGACCGCTGCCGTGTTGCAGAGGACGGGCGTCATCATCAAGAAACTTATGGACGAGAATGCCATGCTCTGCATCGAGCGCAACAGGCCGGTGGAGGAATCCATGGATGCTGCCAAGCAGCGTATTAAGGACATGAAACTGATGAAAGAGATCATCACCCGCCGCGAGAACTAGTCTCCGCGACCTACAGCGCATAAAGAAAGTAGAGATCAGCGAGCCAGATCGTTGTATGCATCTTCCTTCTTCTTTTGCCCTTATGTATTTCGGGCGTAGCCGCATGTGGATTTTTTTAATTATCTTCCTAATTATGTAAGACAATTATTATCCACTCTCGCCGTCCTTATATATATTCATCAGTCTTGCTATAAGTCAGAGTAGATGCTATATAGGTCCGTCGGATCTTACATCAAGATTCGTGCAAAAATTTCTTTTCAGATTTTCTTTTTCTCTCTTAAATCTCAGTCGAGTGAGACATTGCCACGCTATAAACATAGGCTCGAGCGCCATTAATGGAGACCTTGGGAGAGAGGTGGACATCATATGGAGGTCAAAGGGCTCTCCTCGCGATAAGCACGCGCAGGGGTCTGATCGCACGCCTCTCGTTCTCAAATAGCTACCCTGCACGGCGCCTCCTAGCTAATAAAAAAAGGGGACATGTGGCAGCATGTAAATGGTAAATAGAACGCCCACAGTTTCAATAATACTTGTGTTTCTGATTGTAACGTAACAGCACTTGTTCCAAAATGACTTTGTTGATTGTTAATGTGTGCGCTTTCGCAAATCGGACAGCAAAATTACCACAGCATGTTGGTGCCATGTCATGGCACCAAGCCAAGTTTCATGATTTTCATGCGTGTTTAGGATTTACAGGAATTAAAAAACCAAGCTTCTCAATGTTTCCAGCCGAACCATGACGCCCAGATGTTTGAATTTCATTCCCATTTCTGGCATGGGACCTAGAAATTTACCCAAGGACACACATGTGATTTTTCAACCAGCTTTGGTGCACTAGAGCATGTGCTTGTATTTAAAATTTGAATTATGCACACAAAGGTGACACGTTCCCTCTCAGAACCACGAGCCTTCTTGAGAGAAGCTCCGGTTTGCAAGAAATTTATACCAAAACTTGTTCCTATTCTGCAATTATTTTACCACGGCATGGTAGTACCATGACATGACACCATACCAAGTTTCATGATTTTCAGGCGTGTTTTGGATTTACAAGAATTTTAAAACCAAGCTTCTCAATGTTCTCGGCCGAAGCACGATGCCCAGATGTTTGAATTTCATTCCCATTTCTTGCATGGGACCTAGAAATTCACCCGAGGACGCACATGTGATTTTTCAGTCAACTTTGGTCCACGGGAGCATGTGCTTGTAGTTCAAATTTGAATTATGCACATTAAATTACCAGAAACTCACTTAATGTATAAAAAGGCCAAACGAACCCGGAATAATTCCAAAATTTAACAGGGCACTCATATAGTTCTATGTTGCCTCTGTAAAGGAAATCTGGCGGGAGGCAGCGTATATTGTTTCACACACAAAGGTATAAAGAAATAAACAAATAAAGAAATTAGCCCTACTTAATTCTTGGGTTCTTATTATTTATGCCACTAGTTGTGTATCACTACTCAGTTTTGCCATTAGAAGTTACAACTACTCAAAAATGCCATCGATCCGTGAAATGCGTGCTCAAAAATGCAATTAGATATCTAAAAAATGCCATCGTTAAGTTAGATTTTTGCTCAGAAATGCCATTGGACATTGTTATTTTCACGTCAAACCCGTTGACCATGTTACATGACAAAAATAAGACGATTCTCACAATGATAAGTTAATGGTGTCCAGCACAACACACCCCTCAAATAAAACTAAGCACCCTGTAATTCTTTGACAAAACTAAGCACCTGAAATTCTAACAACTAAACTGTTGGCTATACGATGTTGGCCATATATATTGTACGTATATAATGTCAAGAAACGAGTGGTAGTACTATACCAACTAAAAGATGAAATGTACGAAATATAACGAGAAGAAACATAGCATAGTTCTGCTGGGGGCTCAGCACAACACACCCCTCAAATAAAACTAAGCACACCAGAAATTAAACTAAGCAACTAATCAGGTAGACACTGCATTAGAACCACCATGAGCAACGGCACTGCCACCTTACTCGGAATCCTCGTCCACGTCCTCGACTTTGTCCTTGTCCCTCTTCCTCTTGGGCGATACTTCTTTGCTTGAACCACACACTTGGCTCTTGCTCTTCATCCAACCCTTGTGGATATTGAAACAAAGGTAGCCATCCATTGCAGCATAGTGGATGTGGTCTATATCTAGTACAGTCCACTGCCATGCACGATGAAACGTGTGCGGAGCTTTCTTCAGTTCACCTTACATAGGATGAACCATGGCTCCTGCCAGGGTCAGCATTGAAGGCTGGTCAAGGGAGGGCACCAGCCCTTCCTTCTGGAGGTCGAAGGGGTCTCCTTCAACGAGGCCTGTCCGGCCCAGGATTTCCTTGTCGTTCCTAAAGTCTACAATAACGAATTTGACTCCGCCGCCCTTGAGGAAGTTCTTAAATTTCTCGCACTCAACGTCGGCATGGCATATGTGGTAGACCAAGCATAAGTCATGCACGCAAACCTGGATCACGGCGGGCTTCTTCTTCTCTGCCTCCTTTAGTTTCTTCTCACTTCCCAGGACTGTGGTGTACTCAACATCTAGCCCAGCGACCCACTCATCATTTGAGTTTTCGAACATGCGTTTGAAGCGAGCAAGGCATTCTTTCACCGTTGCGGAATAACGGGCGTAGATGACGTCGAACTCATCGTCGGTGATGGTTCTAACCTTGTACTCACCGCCGATCATGGAGATTTGGGACGCCATGGATTTGGGAGGAGGGTTAGGATCAGTGGAAATGCCGTGATGTGAAAGGACGGGACGACTAGGAGCGGTTTATCGATTGTAAAAATGCCGAGTAGGGGGGGCGTGTGAATGGTAGGGTAGTGTCTTGCCTAGTGGATAAATGGATCCATGCACAGTACTATGGCGGCCCAATTAGATGTCATGTCTACTCGACGCCCAATTAAATTGCTTTCGATGTCATGTCAAGCGTCAGGAAAATTACAGGTCATACGAAGCTTTCCATTCTCCCATGATATGGGCTTCCGAGAGCCCTTGGATCTGAGATCGAACGGTTGCATGGCGTGATTCTAGACCTATGGGTGAATATCCTATCCTGGAGGGTTATTCTGCAAATTTTCAGCAACTTAGCATGCGACCGTTCGATCTCAGATCCAAGGGATGTCAGCAGCCCGTATCATGGTCGCGCCTACCACGACCGTCGGCTCGCTCGCGCAGTCGTGCCCTTGGAGATTTAACACGGTGCGTTAGGCTATCTGATGTTGGCATGTCATACATAGTCATCACTTAGTCACTCATACAACAAGGTTAGCTATAAGAGTATTTTTTTTGTTTACTTCCCTCTATCTCTTTCTTTGTAGTATTTATTGCATTTGCCAAGGAGTGACCTCTTCCAATGAAATGGTGCTTAGATGAGGTGCTATGGGCATTAAATGGCTTAGCAACTCAAGTCCCCAATGCATAGGTGCTTAGTTTTTTGTTTCTAAGTTTGCTTCATCTAGGTACATGCGCTTATCACTATTTCTTCCTGGGGTCCCCAAACTAGTCTCTTTCTTGTTAATTAACTTGGCACATCAGACTTTATGCCTATGTGGTAGGCTTAGCACATGTCGGATCAAGTACAATAGTGGGCTATAAGCCCGCTTTACATGGCATTTTTGCATATGTGGGGGAAAGAGGCAAGGAAAAAGTGGAGGAGTGGGCTCTCAAGCAAGAGCCAGCCTCTACATGGTGGAGCAACAGGAGAGGCAACTGTATGGAGGTGGTCAGGAATCCGGCTTGGCAGTTAAAATGATAATGGAAAGTCAAATCACTAGGGGCCACCTGTCCAGCGGTAACTCACTGTCAAATCACACAGCCTTACGTTTGCAGCAGCGTACTCCCTCATCTTCTCGCGTCTCTATCGAACCGACTAGGCGGAACTGCCCCGCCTACCGCGCGGGAAAAGCCTCACCCTCGACTTTTAAATAGTATAGTATACTAATTTTGTATCCATGGATTGCACCATGGAGCAAAGCCTCAAGAAAACGGCGGTACACATGTACGGAGTATACAGCACGCCCGTCGCGTTCACGTCGCACCCCAGACGGTCGGTCGGTCTGGCACGCCGCTCTCCGAATGGAATGCACGTCATATTGCGTTTGCACACACATGTGGGACCGCAATTGAGAACCGACCATAGGAACACTCCCCGGCCCCGCAAGTCGGGTGAGCTAATATAAGTACATACGTTGGTACCTGGACGATCCCTGTAAGACACGAAAGATCAGTTCATCCATGCATGTGACCAGACTCCAGCAGACACTCCTGGATTGGCTATTGTCTACATATCGTGCAGGCTGTGTTGTATAGGGCTGTAGTTCTGGTGAGAAATCTAAAAAAAGGTTTCTTGTCATCTCGCAAAATTAGGTGTCATGTGCTTCGGATCACTGCGAGGGTTAAACAGCGACAACTGAGTTGGGCTAATCATTGGGAGCACATGCACGAAGACTACTCGACTGCCATCTAGGTCAAGCCGGCTATGTTAATTAGGACATCTATCGATGGATCCCTTTTCTATGAGTTTATCTTTAATTTGAAATTTGATCCTTGTCTAGTTTATCCGTCGGGATTCATCTTGTCTCCTTTGGGCAGTGAGGTTATGATTTCTTGTCATGTGGCATTTTTTCGTGTTATATGTTATAATACGGTGCTTCAGATCAAAATGACGACAACTGCGCCTCCGAGGCACGTGCATGAAGACTTCTCGACGGTCATTGTCGAGGTCAAGCCGGCTCCGGCCGGTAGACAAAAGAAAACTAGTACTCCACTATATAGGCAGGAGCCTCCGCGCTTGCTTGCTAGTGTTGCTCTCTTCACACTATCTCGTCCTCTCCAGATCTAAACACGACAGCGGTGGCCACACTCACTCTCTCTACTCACCGCTGGTCACAGATCCAGCCGGATCCTCTCTGCCGGGGAAGGTGAGAAGGTGCAACGTTCACACGGTCGTCCTCGGCGACGGCTCTTACCCACTGTCGGTGCGTCCCGATCAGCGTGCCTTGCCGTTCTCTCCCAAGCATCGCTGGCGAGGGAGGGCCTCCCACCCCTTCTTCCTCGCTGCCGTAGTGTGGGCAGATCCAGCCTCCCGCCGCCCACCTAGCGACATCCCGGCGACCCTCAGGTATAACTTCCTTTGAAACTGTCCTTGCTCTACTTCCCGAGCTCCTGATGTCGCTGCATTTGTATCTTTTACTATTTCTCGGGCCCCCTCATGTAGATAGGATCGATCGGCTGTTCAAAAACCACCTATTTTTTACTGTTAAGAGGTAAAACTAGTTTATGCACTCGAATTTAGTAGTACTTGGTTCAAACAAGGAAGAAAGGGGGTGGGGGTGAGGGAAGATTTGTTACCTAAATCTAGGACTTGGTCGAAAGAGGAAATAATGGGGGCGAAAAGTAGTAGAGACTGGCTATCCAACTGGTCTCTAGGTCTAATATGGAAATAAAGGGAACGCGGTACAAACTCAATATAAACCCGATCTATTGGTTGAAAAAGGAAAGAAAGTGGGGACAAGTCAACAGAGTAAGTCCAGCACTAGATTTGCTAGCCTCACACAGTATAAGGTGGCTGTATGCCGAACAAAAATGGGACCAACCGAGATATCCTCTTCTGATGTTTGTTGCCCCGAGCCGCTCTTATGTAATGCCACTGGTAAAATGTAGCAGTCGCACTGTTAAAAGTAAGGACACGTTAAACCAATGTTGTTTTCAATGTAATGCCTCCAGTAATATGAATCAATGGCACTTTTTTTCATGTCTTGCTAAATTTCCCATTAAGATAAGTTGCTTCTTTTCGTTAGAGATGCAGCTGTCCTGGTCCGCCTACTCTCCAGGAGCTTCACGTCCAACCTTGATGTTTCTCAATTTTATTGCAACTAATGAAGAATAAACTCTGTGGGTTTCGTTTTCTGATGGAAATGGAACCGGGGCTGGAGCCCTTTTCTTGAAAGAAGAAGAAGAAGAAGAAGCTGCTAGCTCATGGGACATTGCTTCATTTTAGGTGAACTGCACCAAAAGGTCTCATGAATTGAATCATCCATGTTGGTGACTAGTGTCATCCCTTCTACGACGGTGTTGACTGGAGATATGGTTCCCATCACGAGGTATGTTCCCTTTTGGTCTGACCGTTTGCCAAAGATCCTACATGTTGATCCTGCTCTTGTGCTACTATTTTGGCACTGCCATGATAAAGGAGTAGTGTTATTATTTTGCACCTTAATCTAGTGGCACTATTAATTTGAGGCAATGTTTTGTCACCGCTAGTGCCACTGTTGTTTTTTATATATCGAAAGAGGAGGTTCCCTCCGATTTCATTAAAGAAACCCAACCATAGAGAACCATTATCGGACAACATCTCAGTGTAAACGGGCAGTTATGCAACTACTACTAGAACTGACTGAGTACTAGCAGGAGACAAGTTCGCCACATAAGCTAGGCAGGTAGGGGGACGTAGCACCAGCTCGACCAAGTTTGGATTACAACCCAAATGCTACCACAGAAACATCAGCGGGAAGATAGGGACTGAAAGAGCCAGCTTCAGCATCCCAGTCTAAGCACCCCCAGCCTTCATCCTTGTGACGCACGGTACACCTCGTTTGCCACCTGCTCGACCCTAGTGTCACTGATAAAATGAAGTAATAATACAGTTAAAACAGAGCGAGTGTCCTCTCTATCATTTCATTTCCAATGTAGATAAAGAAAGTGCTTCTCTTTGTTAATGTATGTTTCATCAACTAGTCCCATTGTTAATGTTTAAGCGTTTTTGCAAACTGGGGTGCTTAATTTTAGTTGAACTCCACAAAAATAGAGATTTGAATGTCTCAAGGCCCCTCCTTGTACTACCGCTGTACACTGGTGTTCATCACTGGCAGAAGGTGTACCGGGGAGACTTGGGTCGATTTCCAGTATGATGTAATATTTTCTTCTGTTTATTAGTGTATGTTTCATCAACTAGTGCCACTATAATCTAATCATGCCTTTTCATTATCTGTGCAAAACGGGTTATTCAGCTGCATTTTGGTGGAACTGCACAAATGTACGGATGGAACCGGCATATATGCAGAGTGCGAGGTGCCAATTAAAAATTACCGACACCAACCCTGCTCCATCTAAGCATTGGCATCCACCGCCATCAGTGGGATGTGTGGCGCTCACTGTGGAGTATCGATCCCAGATGGAGCATCCACCAGAGATTGAAGGATCGAGCATCTACAGGGTGCCGTTTGTGAGGGTGTCGTGCCAGAGCGAGCCGGTGGAGTCTTCGTCGACCGAACCTAACTGCAAGAGGAGAAAAACAGTTGGCCCGACAATGCTTCCCCGCCATCCTCTCCCTCACCGTTCACATCGTCTCACGGGGCGGCTGTCTGCCGCCGAGGAATAGGAGGGATTGCCCCCCCCCCCCCAGACCAATAGTCGGGCAGGTTGTGAATTGTCAGGATGAGACTAGGGTTGTTAGTATTTGCTGGTTGTCAATTGTGTTTTGTGTTGTGTATTTGGAGAGTACTTTCAGATATGAATGTCTTTTGAATTTCAGATTTGCAGTATTGAGCATATGAAGTATTTTATGAATTCTAGAGATCTATTTTGAGCACTTAAAAATGTAGTTTCATGGGAGTATAAAAGTGCAGACAATGCGATTCTCAGAGGAGAAACTGCAAGTTTCAGTTTCAGATAAGAAACTCCAAGTTCAGTTTCAGATAAGAAACAGCAATTTTCAGAGGCAGAGCATTTATATTAACACGGCCTTTTCAAATAGTGTTAACATCATGCTGGAAGTTTTATTCATGGTCGAAACTGGAACTACCAGCTAGTTAACATCATGCTGATCAACATTCATGCATAGCACATCTTCATATGATACACAGTCAAAAAGATATGCTATTTTCAAAATTCCCACACAATGTCGAGTGTGTGAAAAACAGAGAAAACGAGGGACGAAGTTTTGGTAAGTGTAGGACGTGGTGTCCGTAGATGACAATTGGGACCCACATGTCAATAAAGGCAGATGCAAAATTTTTGGAGATATTTTCTCTGCACTTAAAAAATGTAGTTTCATAGGAGTATAAAAGTGCAGACTATGTGATTCTCAGAGAAGAAACTGCAAGTTTCAGTTTCAGATAAGAAACTCCAAGTTTAGTTTCAGATAAGAAACTGAAACTTTCGGAGGCAGATCATTTATATTAACACGGCCTTTTCAAACAGTGTTAACATCATGCTGGAAGTTTTATTCATGGTCGAAACTGGAACTACCAGCCAGTTAACATCATACTGATCAACATTCATGCATAGCACATCTTCATATGATGCATAGTCAAAAGATATGCTATTTTCAAAATGCCCACACAATGTCGAGTGTGTGAAAAACTGAGAAAATGAGGGACGAAGTTTTGGCAAGTGTAGGACGTGGTATCGGTAGATGATAATTGGGACCCACATGTCAATAAAGATAGAGGAAAAAAATTTGGAGATATTTTCTCTACACTTAAAAAATGTAGTTTCATAGGAGTACAAAAGTGCAGACAATGTGATTCTCAGAGAAGAAACTACAAGTTTCAGTTTCAGATAAGAAACTCCAAGTTCAGTTTCAGATAAGAAACTGCAACTTTCATAGGCAGAGCATTGGTATTAACACGGCCTTTTCAAACAATGTTAACATCATGCTGGAAGTTTTATTCATGATCGAAACTAGAACTACCAGCGAGTTAACATCATGCTGATCAACATTCATGCATAGCACATCTTCATATGATGCACAGTCAAAAAGATATGTTATTTTCAAAATGCTCACACAATGTCGAGTGTGCGAAAAAACAGAGAAAACGAGGGACGAAGTTTTGGCAAGTGTAGGACGTGGTGTGCGTAGATGACAATTGGGACCCACATGTCAATAAAGGCAGATGCAAAAAAGTTGGAGATATTTTCTCTGCACAGGTGGAATCGAACCCGGGCGGAACAGCTGTCGGGTAGTGTCACTCGGCCACTGGGCTAGTTCAGTTGTTTCGTTACTAATAAGGCACTTCCTCAGGTGGTCGGATCTCTTCCTGTGCCTTTGTGCGCTCGCCGCGACACCGTTGTCTGCCGTTGTGAACATGCTGAACAAACGAGAGGAATCTGGAGAGGACTGTACGTGGAGAGGCGGACAGTCGGGACCCACCAGGTCTATGGCTTTCTTACATATGTAAGTATCAGCTGGGTTTTGGGCTGCCCCGTCTAGGCTTTCTTTTTTAACATGCGCAGCCCACGACCTCGGATGGGAGGTCCATAGGCATGTTTGTATTTTCTTGACGGCCGTCATGTATCGATCGGCCTATGGACCTCCCATCCGAGGTTTTATTTTTCCTGAAATATCGGCAGCCCAATTTATGTATTTTTTTGAAGAAAATGCAGAGGTCTGTTCTAGTTTTCTATATAAGAATAGGAACGCCTGGTCCAACTTATGTTTCCCTTCTAACTATATTATATATAATTAAATTATTGTATATGTTATTATATATTATTGTTATCGTCGTCATATATTTAACAGATACTTACATATGTAAGAAAATAATATCCCACATCTTGTTAACTTATAAAAATAATTTCTTAACAATAAAATACTGGATTTTTTTTGGCAACGAAAATCCTGGTGATTGTGTACAAAAGCTTGGTAAGATTTAAGGACCAATGTAATAATAAATCACTTATTATATATATAACAAAATGGTCAGCCCCTGTTTATTTTTTGATAACATTGCTGCGCCCACCCCAACATTATAATTAGAATCAGCCCAGCAAAATTGTGTATTTCGAGAAAGTGCAAATGACCCGTAATTTTTAGGAAAAACATAAATGGGTCGCATGGACACTACATTATTTGTTCATCCAGCCGAGCTAATGGACAGTAATTCAAAAAAAGATCAAATGGGCTGTAAATTCTACCCCGCAAAAAAAACTGTAAATTCTGAAAAAATGGGTTGAATAGGTGCCACATTTTTGGAGGCTGAAATGTGGGCCAATAGGCCGAAGCCAATGCAAGTCTTGTCAACTTAATCAACAAATGATTCAGACATTGTTAGCCATTGGATTTACATCCAACGACTGGCATCCATCTTCGATCTCTCGTCTTCTTCCTCCAGCGCCGCCGGGACCACCTGCTCCTGCCTCCTGCTGCTAGCAGCTCTGCTTAGCATGCTTCGTTGTCAAGCGCTACTCCACCGTTGGCCAGGCCATCCCTCCACCCCTCCATACCTCCTGTTCTTCTCCACCGACTGCCGAACCACATCGCACCAGAACCAGTTAACCCTCGTACACCTCTCTGTCTGCGACTCTACTCCCGCATCTTCCCATCTCCGGCTCGTTGCTGTCTGGGGCCTTGCCGTCGTCCACCACCTTGGATGCGCTCGGCGCGATGGTCAACGTGGTTAACGAACGACACCATCGGAAGTAGATTGTGTGTGGAGAGGTTGACAGCTGGGTCCACGGCCGCACGCAAGGAAATGCCTCCTTATTACGCGCAAAATGATGATTCCTCCACATGATAGCTGGGACCCACCGGAAGGTCCTTTGTATTTCGCGAAAAAAATGTTCCCACCGCTGACAAGTCAGACCCACCAGTTATATCTTCGCACGCAAGGAAGTGCCTCCTTATTACGCACAAAAAAATGAATATTCCCCCTGCTAGTTGGGACCCACCTTGGTGGGAGGCTGACTTGTGGGCCTACTAAGTTGACGGGGACGGAATGCTTTGTCAACTTAGTCAATATGAATGATTCTAGCTCTAGTGATCGTATGATCTCCATCCAACGGCCGTACTGCTTCTTCAACCTCTGGTCTTCTTGCTCCAGCAGCCCAAAGCAGCGCCGGTCGTGCCGCATGCTCCTGCCTCCCATGGCCGGCTGTGCTGCCGCGGAGGCCTCGTCGCCCCCTACTATTCCCACCGCTGGCCAGGCCCTGCGGCGACGGCAGCCTCACACCACAGCCGAACCAATGAACCCTCGTACTCCTCTCCGCGCGGGCTTCCACTGTCGCGTCTTCGCCGGCTCCGCGTCGTCCCCTTCCTAGGCCTCGCCGTCGTCCACACCCCTGGTGCTCTCGGCGCGGCGTGGTCAACGTGATCAAGGAACAGCTTCCATCGGACGTGGACTATACGTGGAGAGGCTGACAGCTGGGTCCACGGCCGCAGCAAGGAAGTGCCTCCTTATTATGCGCAAAATAATTATTCCTCCACCTGACAGCGGGGACCCACCGGACGGGCCACCGTATTTTGCAAAAAAAAAACGTTTCCCCCTGACTGCTGGGACCCACCAGCTACATCTTCGCACGCAAGGAAGTGCGCCCGGAAAAAAAAAACGATTCGCCCCCCTGACTGCTGGGACCCACCAGCTACATCTTCGCACGCAAGGAAGTGCCTGATAGTCGGGACCCACCTGGTCGAAGCGTACGTAGCGTTGTCATTCTGGTCGCTAATATGTACATACATACTGGTCGATGTAGAGGCGCGCACATGTCGTAGTAGAGGCGCACACGTAGCATGTACACGTATGTACAGCGGTCAGGGTGCAAGAAAGTAAATACGGCCACGTACGTACATACGGGTAGGGTCTCGAACGCCTACTCGCGCGTACATATGGCCAGGGCTCGTGTACATGGCTAGGTCAGAACAGAGAAACAACGTCATCGTCGTGTTCATGGGGAGCCAACCAACTGGGTCGGAACGGAATGCGTCGTTGTGTTCATCGGGAGGGCTTGGACGGAACAGCCGATGGAGACGAGTTCTGGCGTACCGCAGAACGGAGGATACGGCCTTGTGTTCGACCAGCCATGTTCGAAACGGGATCCTGTTCATCGGGAGGGGTCTGGCATACCGCAAAATGCTCATATGGTCGAAACGGGGGTCCTGTTGATCGGGAGGGGTGTGGCATACCGCAAAATGGAGGAAACTGACTTGTGTTGGAGCGCTACGGTCGAAACGGGGGTCCTGTTCATCAGGAGGGGTGTGGCGTACCGCAAAACGGGACTCCCTGGGATACTGTTCATCTCCACCGTCGACCCCCTCCAGCCTCCACAGGCTACTGTTCATCCACCATCGACCTCCTCGAGCCTCCACCTGCGACTGTTCATCCACGGGCTCCTGTTCATCCAGCCTCCACCGCGCGCTACTCCACCGGCTATTGTTCAACCAGCCCTCTCCACGGGCTCCTGTTCAACCACCCCTCCACAGGCTACTGTTCAACCACCCCTCCACCGTCTACTGTTCATCCAGCCCTCCACGGGGTGGTCCTGTTCATCCAGCCCTCCACGGGGTCCTGTTCATCCAGCCCCAATCGGCCCAATCGATCGAGGTCCTATTCATCCAGAGGCAACACCACGGGGTCCTGTTCATTCATCCCCACCAGGAACTGTTCATCCAAACCCCACCAGCAATGCTCACTGTTCATCCAGAGGCAGCATCGATCGGCTTCAGTTAGCAGCAGTAGCGAAGGAATCGCTCGATCGGGTTCAGTTAACAGCCATTGATCGATCGCTCGGGTTCAGTAACACGTAGCCTCCAGTGCAATCACTCGGGTTCAGTTAGAGCCCAACGCCTCGCACCCACGCGCATGCGTGTACAAGAGAAACGTGCATCGCTCGGCCCTGACCACCCACCGTAACCGGGAACACCCTGATATTTTCCTCACCCTCGCCCCTACCACGGTTTTTTCGGTCATGGACGGCCCAAAGAATGTCATGCAGCTGCGTCTCCGGCCCGCCCAAGATGAAAAGCCCATTTTCTATTATGATTTTTTGTCATAGAAGTAGGACCCCACCACATCTATGATGATACCGGGTTTTGTCACAATTATCATCATAGAAGTGTCATCAGTATGACAGAAAAAAAATCGTTCGGCCCAAAATGTCACAAATGTGTCTTTTTTTTGTAGTGGTACCTCGGATACTACTGTGAACGAACACTCTTGAAAGTAGTGCCATAGTTTTCGAGGCGCCATAAAGACCGTATATGCTATCTTTTCGGGCCGCTAGAGGACACATAATAGACTAGTTTTTGAACCTGGAACTTGTGGCCTTCTGATTCCTGTTCCACGACGAGCATCGCGCTCAACACTTGATCGGTGGCTGATATGTAAAGTAGCATCGGCTCGCCGACGTCTGGAGCGGCTAATATGGGATTGCCTGCCAGGAGTGTCTTGATTTCATCTAGCGCCGCAGTTGCCTCATCTGTCCACTTGAAGTTATTAGTCTTTTTGAGTAGTCCGTAGAGTGGTAGTGCCTTTTTGCTGAGACACGATATAAAACAGCTTAAAGCCACTATGCAACATGCCAGCTTCTGAACGTATTTCAGCTCCGTTGGTATTGCTAGCTAGGACAGGGCCCTGATTTTAGCCGGGTTGGCTTCAATTCCTCTATGGGAGATGATAAAGCTGAGCAGTTTGCCGGCGGGGACTTCGAAGACGCATTTGTCCGGGTTGAGTCGTATATCGTAAGCCCGTAAATTTTTGAAGGTCAAGCGAAGGTCATCAACGAGTTGTTCGCTTTTTTTGGTTTGAATGACCATGTCGTCTACATATGCCTCGACCGTCTTGCCAATTTGGTTTTGCAGGGATGTTTGAATCATGCGTTGGTATGTGGCTCCTGTGCTTTTTAACCTGAAAGGCATTGTGTTAAAGAAGAATGGCCCGTAGGGGGTGATAAACGCGGTTGCAACTTGGTTGGAATGCTTCATCTTTATTTGGTGATATCCGGAGTATGCATCGAGGAAGCATATCAAGTCATGTCTGGCAGTGGCGTCGATGATCTAATCTATGCGAGGTAAGGGGAAGGGATCATTGGGGAAAGCCTTGTTTAGGTCCTTAAAATCGATGCAGGGCCGCCAAGATTTGTCCTTCTTGGGTACCATGACCAGATTTGCTAGCCACTTAGGATGCTTGATTTCATGGATGAATCCGACTTCCAATAGCTTTGCCGATTCCTCGCCCATGGCCTGTCGTTTGGGTTTGGAGAATCGATGCAATGTCTGTTTGACTGGCTTGAAGCCTTTTATGATGTTCAAGCTGTGCTCCGCCAGCATTCGTGGGATGGCTGGCATGTCCGAAGGGTGCAACGCGAATATGTCCCAATTTTCACGCATGAACGCACGCAGTGCTTCATCAACTGCGGGGTCCAGCTGTGCTCCGATGGGCGCCATTTTGTTTGGGTCTGTCGGGTGTACCTGGAATTTTACTAGCTTGTGTGCTGGTTTAAATGACGTGGATTATGGCCTTTTACCGAGGGCCACGTCGTCCATGTTGACTGTAGTGCGGAGCGTTGTTAACTCTTTGGCTGTGAGGGCCTCACATAGTGCCTCGAGGGCGAGCAAAGCGGTCTTATTATCAGTTCGGAGGGCTGTGTTCGGATCGCTCATGAACGAGATCACACAGTTAGGCCCTGGCATTTTGAGTTTCATATATCCATAATGCGGTATGGCCGAGAATCTTGCAAATGCCTCGCGTCCCAAGAGGGTGTGGTATCCGCTGTGAAAGGACATGATGTGGAATAACAAGGGTTCGGATCTGTAGTTGTCGGGGGTACCGAACACTACGTCCAAGGTTATGCATCCCGAACTGCGTGCCTCCCTATCGGGTATAATTCCTCGGAACGTGGTATGCTGCGCCCGATGCGAGATCTATTGAGCTGCGTTTTGTCAAGAGTGTCCTCGTAAATGAGGTTTAGGCCACTGTCTTAGATTCATCAATATAGCTGCAATCTTTGAAAATTGTTTGTGCAACACTTAGCAAATTTTTAGCACTTCCATCTTTATAGACTGCTGACTCACCGTGTCGCCTATGGCGGCTTGCATAATGCTCCTTTGACCCGCCAACCTCTAGCCAGCTTAAAAACTTGCATACGGCTCATGTTCTTTAATGTTTAATTCGTCGTTTCTTATTCTTTTTCATAGAGCCCATCACCTCCGGCTCATCATGACAAAAGCACCCACGACTTGCGATTGGCTTCCTTGTCAAGTCACCGAAGAAATTCTCAATTGTTTCGTGGCCATGGGCATTTTAGCCGCCAAGGATGTCATCCATTGGCGTGTTCCAGGCTTCGAATGCCCTCCTGAACCTCAAGATGGCGAGATCATAGTCTTTACACACCATATGCTCCGTGGCTTTGCACCGCCCAACTCAAAATTCTTCCGAGACTTTCTGCACTTCTACAATCTTCACCCGCAAGATATTGGCCCAAATTCCGTCTCAAACATATGCAATTTTCAAGTATTCTGCGAAGTATACCTCGGTGAAGAGCCCTCCGTTAATCTGTTCAGAGATTATTATTACATCAACCGCCAAACAGAAATGACAGATGAGCCTAGTCTTGAGCTCGATGGTGTTTCTATTCAGAGGCGGAGGGATGTAACCTTTCCATCAGCCACTTTACTGAGTCACCCAAAAGATTGGAATTACACTTGGTTCTACTATAAAGATATTTCTCCAGAAGGGGAGAATCCTCTGCCGGGTTATCGCCCATACCGGCTTCTTACTAATAATCCACTCCCAAGCAAACTGACTACGACATAACGGCTTCCTTATGCTTCCACTCTATCAAAGATCCAGTCCTTGATTGCCAACGGCTTAACCGGAGTTGATCTGCTTCGATGTTGGGTTGCATGGAGGATCTTTCTTTTAAGCCGCCGCTCCAACTTAATGTTTTAATACACTAGGGACCCCAAGGATCCACTGTGCTATAATTTCACACAGCTGACTGAAGAGGAAATCAATGATACCGTCAAGTCGCTGCTCGGAAAGTCATTTGAAAATTGTTGCAAGACGGGTCTGAACCCTTTTTGCACTATTAACCCGACTCCGGTTGTAAGTATCTAAGATAAGCTTTGTTTGTTTATAAGCCTTCTGAATATCAAAAATTTCAACCTTATTGATCATGTATAACTAGGCCAACTCCACTTTTTTGGAAGAAGAAATTACCAAACATCACTGCTCCAACCAAGAGGGTCAAAACAGTTGGTCGTGGCCCGGGTCATCCCAAAAAATCCACAACACAAGAACAGCCTGAACTAGATGAGTCAAAGGTAGAACTCGACTCACTTGGTATTATTTTTATGCAACTTATTGACGCCGATTTACTTTAGGAGGATGCATAAACAAGTCATGCCGATGTTGTCGAGGTAATCCATGGCTCCTCCGACTCGGAACCTTTGCCAAGAGAGAAAGAATGGTGGGTCATCAGGAACATGAGATTTTCCCATCCTCTTGCTTATTTAGACCCAATTTTTCTTTTGAATAAACAACAACACGAGTCCAAGCGCAACACCCGGAGCAGTGGCCAATAAGAACTCGTGGCCGACTTACCAAACACGCCGGCGGCTCTCAAACATCGACAAGAGGTGCCTCAGCATCCCACTTTATCCTTTCCATGAGCCAGCCTCATACGTCAACCTCTTCATCCTTCTGACTCGACATACCAGGAAACATCTAACTCTTCCGGCGACTCTACTACTACGCAGCTTCCCACTTTTGTGGTCAACCCGACGTAAGTATCAATATTTGTCGAGTAAATCATTTTCCAATTCAAACTTATCAAGCTTGATTATTTTCCTCATAGGGCTAAAGCCAAGATGGGTAAGAAACAGAAGGTGGCCGGGTCGTCCAAGGCTCCTGAAACCGATGAGCATGAGAAACAGGTATCCAAGGCTGACGAAGCTCAAATTCCAAACTCTGAGCTCTGTGAGAAACAGCAAGATGAGCCGTCTTCACAAGCTTACCCGCCCTCAACTATCAATGATGCCCGGCGATCATTCGTGACCCGCCAAGTCCTACACCACATTCTCCCACCAAGAATCCTGTTGATGACCATACCGAGGATGTGCTTATCACAGGATCAATTTTTAAACTACCTGGAGCCCCCACAGTGCTTGCCAAGCATTCTGCCAAACATGAACTACTTGCATCTGAGAAGAGCAAAACCAAGTTTGACCTTGCAAGCTATTCACACTTGGATGTCAATGAACTCTACTCTGGCTATTTGAGTCGTCTTCATACCAGTCGTGACCTGGAGGAGGACTTGGTAAAAAAAGATGCAACAAAAGTATGAGGTATGAACATATTCTTCCTCTCTCTCTCTCTCTCTCTCTCTCTCTCTCTCTCTCTCTCTCTATATATATATATATATATATATATATATATATATATATATATATATATATATATATATATATCCAGCCCCCAAGTCTTATCCATAGGAAAAATCTATTGAGTATGGCTAAGACTTTTAGCAGTATATGAGTTAAAATTTCATGTCATAGCCCGCAAGGGCCGGCTTATCTTATAAAGATGAGCCGGGTCTTCAATAATATACCTTTGTCAAAGAAGAACCTTTCATATCCCTCAAGGGTCGGCTTATCTGATAAAGATGAGCCGTGTCTTCAGTAATATAACTTTGTCAAATAAGAACCTTTCATAACCCTCAAGGGCCGGCTTATCTGAGAAAGATGAGTCGGGTCTTCAGTAATAAAACTTTGTCAAAGAGGAACCTTGCATATCCCTCAAGGGTCGGCTTATCTAATAAAGATGATCCAGGTCTTCAGTAATATAACTTGAGAAGAACTTCCTTATACATTATCCCCCATGTGCCAGGTGTATTACTTGCAATGTGCTTGGGACTTACATATTGATTGTTACTTGACTGATATCCATGCTGAAATATATTTATAGCCTTCCATTTTTAGTTGCAGTATGCCTTAAGCTTGAATGACTCGCAATTGGTCGAGTTAAAAAACATGCTTAAACACCAAGAACTCGCAAAGTTGAGTCCAAGTTTAAGTTTATCTTGGATGAAAACAAAAAACTCAAAGCCAGCTTTTCAACAGAGAGAACCGCCTGGGAGAAGGAAAAGACCATCTTACTGCAAAGGGCAGAAGTTGTTGAATCTTCTTTGAAAGAGACCACTGCAGAGCTGTCCGGCTTAAAATCGCATATCTCACAAACGACAACTGCTATATTTGGTAAGCATCACTTTGACATGTAATTCTCCATACTTTATTTAACTCGCTTGGCAACTTATATGTACCCTTGCTAAACAGGCCGTAGAAGCTCCAACCTTGGCCAAGACATGCTCCTGAAGCTACAATCTATGTATTCCTTGGTGGAACAACTTTATACAGGGACTCAACAGGCTCTTGTGGCTATTTCCAATGGAAAGGCTCAGGACGGTGCTGGACCAGCTATCCATAGTGCCCAAGCAAATTGAAGAGGTAAAATTATCAGCCGCCCATGCTGGTGCTATTACAACACTTAGCCGAGCCAAAGCATGACAAGCAGAGTTAGAACCGTAGGAGACGGCCACCGGCTACCCCAGATTGAAATAAGATGGATCGCCATTTGACCAAGCTGACTTTGCCAAGTGTGTGAAGGAAATGCACCCCTTGGCATGTAAACTAGCTGAGGAGAGTGATTTGTCTAAGTATCAACCGGCTTATAATATGGAAAATGCCAGGATCCGAGCACCGGTTCATGAAGTTGTGGATCTTAATCCTCCCACGCGTAAGCACACTTTTGCCCTTGATATTGATCTGTCGCCAATTATCAATGACAAAGCCATTTTTGAGGCCTTAAATGGTATCGATTGGACCTCGGCTGACCTTCAGATCATCAATGAATAAGCGGCGCAGGACGATGGAGAACCTTCAAGGCATCAATAAAAAAATAACTTTGTCACCACCATGAGTCATGTGGCTTATAAGGGCCGGGTTATGGGAGTGAACTCCAAAAAACTTCTACGACTGCAAAAAATCGTCTCGGCTTCGCTTGAAAACCATGTAATAGGATAGTCTTTTGAAACAATGGTCCGTCTAACCATGCCATCGTGTATGTGCATTAAACCTGCTTTGCAAGAAATATTTTGATGTGTGCTTATCCGAGCCAAACAGATGATTCATCTCCCAACTCTTATTATCTTCTGAAAGCCTTACTCATCTGCAAAAGACCAATCAATATCTTTACTGGCGACTTAAAAGTCGAAAACCAGGGCGGGTGGCAACCCGAAACAGTCAATTATGACTATAATAAGCCGGAGCTTAGATGACTCGGCGGTTCATAATTTGGCTAAAAAACCAAAATTTGGGAACTCAAAAAACATAGAAAAAATCAAAATAAAAGATATGCAAATCTCAAATGTGTGCTACCTCTTGAGCTTGCGTTGGTTTTTTCCTTGAAGAGGAAAGGGTGATGCAGCAAAGTAGAGTAAGTATTTCCCTCAGTTTGAGAACCAATGTATCAATCCAGTAGCAGACAATGCACAAATCGCCAAATACCTGCACAAACAATCAAACAACTTGCACCCAACGCAATAAAGAGGTTGTCAATCCCTTCATGGTTATTTGCAAAAGTGAGATCTGATAGAGATGGATAAACTGTAAAGTTTTGGTATTTTTGGTTTATAGATTGGAAAGTAAAGGATTGCAAAATAGTAGATCAGAAACTTATAAGATGTAAAATAGACCCGGAGGCTATAGGTTTCACTAGAGGCTTCTCTCATGATAGCAAATATTACGGTGGGTAAACAAATTACTGCCAAGCAATTGATAGAAAAGCACAAAGTTATGATGATATCTAAGGCAATGATCATGAATATAGGCATCACGTCCGTGTCAAGTGGACCGACTCCTGCCTGCATCTACTACTATTACTCCACACATCGACTGAAACGATTTTGCATCTAGAGTATTAAGTTCATAAAGAACATAGTAATGCATTAAGTAAGATGACATGATGTAGCGGAATTAACTCAATCAATATGATGAAAACCCCATATTGTTATCCTTGATGGCAACAATAAAATACGTGTCATGTCCCTTTCTGTCACTGGGATTGAGCACCGCAAGATTGAACCCAAAGCAAAGCACTTCTCCCATTGTAAGAAAAACCAATCTAGTTGGCCAAACCAAACCGATAGTTCGAAGAGAATTACTAAGATATCAAATCACGCATATAAGAATTCAGAAAAGACTCAAATAATATTCATAGATAATCTAATCATAAATCCACAATTCATCGGATCTTGGCAAACACATCGCAAAATAAGCTTACATCGGATAGATCTCCAAGGACATCGAGGAGAACATGGTATTGAGAATCAAATAGAGAGAATAAGCCATCTAACTACTAGCTATGGACCCGTAGGTATGTGGTAAACTACTCACACTTCATCGGAAGGGCAATAGGGTTGATGTAGACGCCCTCCGTGGTCGAGTCCCCCTTCGGTAGAGTACCGGTAAAGGCCTTCAGATGGGATCTCGCGGAAACAAAAGGTTACAGCGGTGGAAAAGTGGTTTCCATGCCTCCCCTAGGGTTTCTGGAATATATGAGATTATATAGGCAGAAGAAATAGGTCGGTGGACGCACAAGGGGACCGCAAGGGTGGGGGCGTGCCCTACCACCCTAGGCGCGCTCTCCGTCCTTGTGGCTGCCTGGAAGCTCCCCTAACATGCACTCCAAGTCCTTTGAATGTCTTCTGGTCCAAGAAAAATCCTAGTAATGTTTCGTTTTGTTTGGACTTTGTTTGGTATTCCTTTTCTACGAAACTCAAAAACAAGGTAAAAACAGAAACTGGCACTGGGCTCTAGGTAGGTTAGTCCCAAAAATAATATAAAATATCATATTAATGCATATAAAACATCCAAAACAGATAATATAATAGCATGGAACAATCAAAAACTATAGATACGTTGGAGACGTATCAATGTGTAATTCGCCGACTTATAAAAAGTAGGAAAGAATTTGGCTCTCGGGCCTAATATTTTATTCTCAATGCCTATAATAGTTGGTGGCTCACATGCCACATAATTATTTTCAAGGCCATAAGGGCCGTTTGGCATATGCCACATGATTGCTTTGAAGGTCGCAACAAGTCGTTTGGCATATGTCACATGATTGCTTTAAAAGGCAGCAAAAACTATTTGGCATATGCCACATGATTGCTTTAAAAGGCAGCAACAACCATTTCGCATATGCCACATGATTGCTTTAAAAGGAAGCAACGGCCGTTTGGCATATGCCACATGCTTGCTTTAAAAGGCAGGATCAGTTGTGGTTCTTCCTAGCTCACTGTAAGCCGGCTCTCACATGACACAAGCCGTCGTTTTAACCTGAACGAGTTCAGGGTCTTAAAAAAGATTGACTATTAAGAGTTCGACGAGTCACTTTCGAGTAGCAAGTGGTAAACAGGCATGTAAAACCTGAAAGAATGGCTTTTTAAGCCGGCCAAGGGTGTAAAAAACCATAGGCTATAAGCCCCCAAGTGATCTGACGATCAACCAATAATAGCTCAAATATTCAAAAACGACAGAGGCCCTGTAATTCGGGGATGCCAACTTTATTATATTGATCATAAAAATGTAGATAAACTATGAAAGGTATGTACAAGGACAAACGCTGGGGCTTACGCGTAGTATGGCCGAAGATGTGCAATATTCCATGGACGGCGGGTCTCCTCCTCCGACGTATGAGAATCCTTATGCCCGCGCACATCAATGAGGTAATATGATCCATTGTGCAATTTCTTGCTGACCATAAAGCGTCCTTCCCAAGGTGGGGATAACTTGTGCATATCTGTTTGATCTTGGATGAACCAGAGCACCAAATCACCATCTTGGAATGTTCGGGTCATCACCCTGCAGCTATGATAGCGACGCAGGTCTTGCTGATATATTGTTGAACGAGCCGCCGCCAGGTCATGCTCCTCACACTACAAAAAAAAAGACACATCCGTGACATTTTGGGCCGAACGATTTTTTCTGTCATACTTATGACACTTCTTTGACGATAATTGTGACAAAAACCCGTATCATATGTGGACATATTTTTCGATATCGGCTTTTCGATTGAGGACAAGCAAGGTCTAATCTTGGGGGAGTTGATACGTCCATTTTGCATCATGCTTTTATATTGATATTTATTGCATTATGAGTTGTTATTACACATTATATCACAATACGTATGCCTTTTCTCTCTTATTTTACAAGGTTTACATGAAGAGGGAGAATGTCGGCATCTGGAATTCTGGACTGGAAAATGAGCAAATATTAGAGACCTATTCTGCACAACTCCAAAAGTCTTGAAACTTCACGGAGAATATTTTTGGAATATATAAAAAATATTGGGCGAAGAAAGCACCGGAGGGAGGCCACCAGCCACCCACAAGGGTGGAGGGCGCGTCCTACCCCCCCTAGGCGCGTCCCCCGTCCTTGTGGGCCCCTAGCAGGACTCCGATTCCCATCTTTGGCTATATGGTGTGTTTTGACCTGGAAAAAAACAGAAGGAAGCTTTCAGGACAAAGCGTCGTGGTCTCGAGGCGGAACCTGGGAGAAACCAATCTAGAGCTTCGGCAGGGTTGTTCTGTCGGGGACACTTCCCTTCGGGAGGGGGAAATCGAAGCCATCGTCATCACCAACGATCCTCTCATCGAGAGGGGGTCAATATCCATAACATCTTCACTAGCACCATCTCCTATCAAACCCTAGTTCATCTCTTGTATCCGATCTTTGTCCCAAAACCTCATATTGGTACTTGTGGGTTGCTAGTAGTGTTGATTACTCCTTGTAGTTGATGCTAGTTGGTTTATTCGGTGGAAGATCATATGTTAAGATCCTTAATGCTATTCAATACCCCTCTGATCATGAACATGAATATGCTTTGTGAGTAGTTACGTTTGTTCCCGAGGACATGGGACAAGTCTTGTTACAAGTAATCATGTGAATTTGGTATTCGTTCGATATTTTGATGAGATGTATGTTGTCTTTCCTCTAGTGGTGTTATGTGAACATCGACTACATGACACTTCACCATTATTCGGGCCTAAGGGAAGGCATTGGGAAGTAATAAGTAGATGATGGGTTGCTAGAGTGACAGAAGCTTAAACCCTAGTTTATGCGTTGCTTCGTAAGGGGTTGATTTGGATCCATACATGCTATGGTTAGATTTATCTTAATTCTTCTTTCGTAGTTGCGGATGCTTGCGAAAGTTGTTAATCATAAGTGGGAGGCTTGTCCAAGGAAGGGAAGCACCCAAGCTCTGGTCCACCCACATATCAAATTATCAAAGTAACAAACGCGAATCATATGAGCATGATGAAAACTAACTTGACAACAATTCCCATGTGTCCTTGAGAGCACTTTGCTTTATATAAGAGTTCGTCCTCACTTGTCCTTTGCTAAAAAAGGATTGGGCCACCTTGCTGCACCATAGTTACTTTTGTTACTTGCTACCCATTACGAACTATCTTATCACACAACTATCTGTTACCGATAATTTCAGTGCTTGCAAAGATTACCTTGCTGAAAACCGCTTGTCATTTCCTTCTACTCCTCGTTGGGTTCGACACTCTTACTTATTGAAAGGACTACGATAGATCCCCTACACTTGTGAGCCATCAATGTCCTTGGCAAAGATCCATGCATCGACCCTTTTGTGTATGGGGCAATGAGATATTCATGAACGAGCATCAAGTGAGGAAGCTGATAAGGATTAATAGCAAAAAGATATGAATGGTGGAAATCAAATTATTTGTTTACTTGGTGCTTCTGTAGTTCTTCATTATTTACTTAGAATGGTGGAAATCAAATGTGTCTTTAGTACAAATGTGGTTCATCATTCTTTACTTGGTGCTTCTCTAATTCTTCAGTATATGTATCTGTGCATCGAATTATGCATTCGTGCTTGAACCTATATTTGTGATAAACATGGTTCTACATGAAATAAGTGATTGCCTACTTTCAAATTCAAAATATGTGATTTTTAAATGCAGGGATTAAATGAGGGATAAATTAGATTATGCAGGCTAGTACACTGCACACGGTTTGCGAAAGAAAAACGTGTGCAACAAACATGGAGATCAAGCACGTTTCCCAGATCCACTACGTGTGTGATGAATCTCTACTGCACACACAATCAGCCGAGAAAAAATGTGTGAGAGTAACAACAACAGCACACACAGTTCCTTCTTATTAAATGTTTGCGGAAGTCACCTTATCACACACGTTTGGCAATTATGGATTGTTTATGATGTCGTGTGCATCGTAAACATTTCATCATAGAAGAATGCGTGCGATAGGTCCTCATCCGACGCGGGTACAACAGAAGAATCATGTGGGAGACCTTCAAGCTTTGCATGCAGTTTTATAGGGATAACTGTATGCACTCTTACATCGAATCACATAAAGTCGAGGAAAAGTAAATGTGTGATTGTCTGCTTATCATACATGTTCTATAGTGGTGAACTGTTTTTGATGGGGCGGGAATCATAAATGTAGCACCATGGTAGTCCGACTGCGATGGTAATGCAAGCACAAACGAGTAGCAAGGATGGAGCATTTGGGATATGGGAGATATCACAAATAGTTGTCTGGAAAAAATCGCATTTGGGATACATGCCGGCAACACATACGCTTAGTGATGCAAAACGTATGCATCATGGCTCCCTATCCCCGATTGTTTCTAGGTTGTGTGGGAAGGACCCCCTATTGCCCACACTGTCCTGGCGATGGTTTAAAACTTTGTCAAGGAAAGAGGTTAAAAACCGTTTGTATAGCAGCTCGATGTACCAGTGATATGATCATTCTTCTAACGTCACACCCTCAATGTTGTTTTGAGGCTATCATTACACTTAACGATATCTGAAGATCCAGAAAACATGATCACAAAGAACACTTGAGCCGGTCTTAGAGGCTAAACTAGGAATCCTATTTTACCATTTATCATTCCACACGCGCATACGAGTTTTCCACTGAATCGCATATTCCAGGATCATAGCAGTTATAGCATATAATATAAACTCTTAATAATGAATACATAAATATAAATATTATTGCATGTAGGGCATACTTCCAACAGATTCCACCCCGAAGCCTCCGCCTTAGCAAAGCAAACATTTTAAACCCCCCAAAATTGTAGAAGCAGCGGCTGAAAATTCATCGATGCAGATTAGGATACGTCGTGCGGCCACAATCTACAAAGCTAATCATCACCCCAGAGAAGAAAAGGCTGATTAGGTCCTGTAGAAACTTAGAAGATCATGAATCTAGGCTGAATCCATACGGATCCACCAGGAATATAAACCAACCAGACCCTGAAAGATCTGCCAGAAACACGGCTCCACACACCCTCCGTTGATGATGAACACGCCAACAAAATAGGGAAAAGCAGAGAACATATTGTTCCTATACGGGGATAGTGTTGTCGCACCGGTGCCCCAAATCAAACTTGAAGAGTACCCAAAGAGAACCTAAAAAACATCCATGCCACTGCATGACAGGTCGAGGTCTGATGTCAACCTCGTCATCATCTAGGACCATGCATCAACTCCCTCTTCTCCGGTGACCCAGCCAAATTGCACCGTGCTAGATCACTAACACTACCATCAAACATCGCCTTGTCGACAGTTGTATCCTGCGAGCATTGATGACGTCTCGCAATAGCCTTGTTGGGGAACGTAGCATAATTCAAAAAAATTCTACGCCTTCACCAAGATCCATCTATGGAGACATCTAGCAACGAGCAAGTAAGAGTGCATCTACATACCATTATGAAGATTGCGTGCGGAAGCTTTCAACGAAGCAAGGATGAAGTAGTCGTACTCTTCACGTTCTTCGTCACCGATGATCTAGCGCCGAACAGACGGCACCTCCGCGTTCAACACACGTACGGTGCAGCAACGTCACCTCCTTCTTGATCCAGCAAGGGGGGAGGAGAAGTCGTCAGAGATCCGGTAGCACGACGGCGTGATGACGGATGCAGTGGAGATCGCAGCAGGGCTTCGCCGGGCGCCCTGCGTGGGAGTTGGGAGGTGTGACGGGAGGGGGAGAGGCGCCAGGGCTTGGGTGCGGCTGCCCTCTCCCCCCCCCCCACATATATATAGGGGGCCAGGGGGGCGCCAGGACCCCCTGCAGATCCAATCTGCAAGGGGGCGGCGGCCAGGGGGGTTCCTTGCCCCCCAAGGCAAGTGGAGCCCCCTCCCCCTTAGGGTTTTAACCCTAGGCGCATGGGGAGGTGGGCCCCCTTGTGGTGCGCCAGCCCTGAGGGCTGGACACTTCCCCTTGCGGCCTAGGGGCCCCACCGGGATGGGTGGCCCCACCCGGTGGACCCCCGGGGCCCCTCCGGTGGACCGGGGACGCTCCCGGTGACCCCCGGAGATCACCCGTTGGCCGAAACTGGACTTCCTATATATCAATCTTTACCTCCGGACCATTCCGGAACTCCTCGTGACGTCCGGGATCTCATCCGGGACTCCGAACAACTTTCGAGTTTCCACGTGCATTTATCTCTACGACCCTAGCGTTACCGAACCTTAAGTGTGTAGACCCTACGGGTTCGGGAGACACGTAGACATGACCGAGACCACTCTCCGGTCAATAACCAACAGCGGGATCTGGATACCCATGTTGGTTCCCACGTGTTCCTCGATGATCTTCATCGGATGAACCACCGTGTCAAGGATTCACTCAATCCCGTACGTTATTCCCTTTGTCCATCGGTACGGTACTTGCCCGAGATTCGATCGCCGGTATCCCGATACCTTGTTCAATCTCGTTATGGCAAGTCTCTTTACTCGATCCATAATCCATCATCCCGTGACTAACTACTTAGTCACATTGAGCTCATTATGATGATGTCTTACCGAGTAGGCCCAGAGGTACCTCTCCGTCATACGGAGTGACTGTGATGGCCTGGCTTATTAGGGATGATAGACTACTCATATCAATAAGGAATTACTTCTTTTCCGGGAGCCCATTCGGATAGAACTCCAAAGTTAAGCGTGCTCAGCTTGGAGTAGTTTCAGGATGGGTGACCGACCGGGAAGTTGCTCCCGGGTGCGCACGAGTGAGGACAAAGTGCGCAGAAAAGACTAGTATTGATATGTGAGGCTAGTCTAGATCCCGCCAGGAGTAACGACCACCGGCGGGTGTGTCCGGGGCGTTACAAGTTGGTATCAGAGCCGACCCTCGCGGTTACACGGATGTTTGCGGACAGTTTGCAGTCATGTTGTGCATGACGTTTGTGACCCGTCGTGGCACACGGCATGGCACATGTGCTGTCCTGGAAGCACAGACGGTTGTGCCAAGAGGGAACGTTCCTGTGGCCCGACGAGGACGTCGGTTCCTCTGAGTGAGGGTGTATGTGATGTCCTGGCTTATTAGGGATGATAGACTACTCATATCAATAAGGAATTCCTTCTTTTCCGGGAGCCCATTCGGATAGAACTCCAAAGTAAAGCGTGCTCAGCTTGGAGTAGTTTCAGGATGGGTGACCGACCGGGAAGTTGCTCCCGGGTGCGCACGAGTGAGGACAAAGTGCGCAGAAAAGACTAGTATTGATATGTGAGGCTAGTCTAGATCCCGCCAGGAGTAACGACCACCGGCGGGTGTGTCCGGGGCGTTACAGTGACAACATCCCAGTCTCGGTTCGTACCAACTCAACAGACACTTTCGGAGATACCCGATGCGTACCTTTATGGCCACCCAGTTATGTTGTGATGGTTGGCACACCCAAAGTACTCCTACGGTATCCGGGAGTTGTACAACCTCATGGTCTAAGGAATAAATACTTGACACCGAAAAGCTTATGCATTACGAACTATACGATCTCGTGTTATGCTCAAGTTTGGGTCTTGTCCATCACATCATTCTCCTAATGATGTGATCCCGTTATCACTGACATCTCATGTCCATGGTCAGGAAACCGTGACCATCTGTTGATCAACGAGCTGGTAACTAGAGGCCTACCAGGGACTCATTGTGGTCTGTGTATTCACACATGTATCGCTGTTTCCGTACAATACAATTCAAGCATGAATAACAGACAATTATCATGAACAAGGAGATATAATAATAATGCTTTTATTATTGCCTCTAGGGCATATCTCCAACAGTCTCCCACTTGCACTAGAGTCAATAATCTAGTTACATTGTGATGAATCGAACACCCATAGAGTTCTGGTGTTGATCATGTTTCGCTCGTGAAAGAGGTTTAGTCAACGGGTCTGCAACATTCAGATCCGTATGCACTTTACAAATATCTATATCTCCATCCTGAACATAATTCCAGATGGAGTTGAAACGGCGCTTGATGTGCTTGGTCTTCTTGTGAAACCTGGGCTCCTTGGTAATAGCAATAGCACCAGTGTTGTCACAGAAGAGAGTCATCGGGCTTGACGCGCTTGGAATGACTCCTAGGTCGGTGATGAACTCCTTCATCCAGACTCCTTCCTGCGCTGCTTCAGAACCAGCTATGTACTCCGCTTCACATGTAGATGCTGCCACCACGCTTTGCTTGCAACTGCACCAGCTGACTGCCCCTCCATTCAAAATATACACGTATCCGGTTTCTGACTTAGAGTCATCTAGATCTGTGTCGAAGCTAGCATCTACGTAACCCTTTACGACGAGCTCTTCGTCACCTCCACAAATGAGAAACATGTCCTTAGTCCTTTTCAGGTACTTTAGGATGTTCTTGACCGCTGTCTAGTGTTCCGTACCGGGATCACTTTGGTACCTCCCTACCAAACTTATGGCAAGGTTCACATCAAGTCTGGTACACAGCATGGCATACATGATAGAACCTATGGCCGAGGCATAGGGAATGACACTCATCTTTTCTCTATCTTCTGCCGTGGTCGGCGACTGAGTCTTACTCAATCTCATACCTTGCAAAACAGGCAAGAATCCTTTCTTTGATTGATCCATATTGAACTTCTTCAATATTTTGTCAAGGTATGTACTTTGTGAAAGACCAATGAGGCGTCTCGATCTATCTCTATAGATTTTGATGCCTAATATGTAAGCAGCTTCTCCAAGGTCCTTCATTGAAAAACTTTTATTCAAGTAGGCCTTTACATTTTCCAAGAATTCTATATCATTTCCCATCAGCAATATGTCATCCACATATAATATGAGAAATGCCACAGAGCTCCCACTCACTTTCTTGTAAATACAGGCTTCTCTATAAGTCTGTATAAAGCCAAACGCTTTGATCACCTCATCAAAGCGAATATTCCAACTCCGAGATGCTTGCACCAGCCCATAAATCGAGCGCTGGAGCTTGCATACCTTGTTAGCGTTCTCTGGATCGACAAAACCTTCCGGTTGCATCATATACAACTCTTCCTTGAGGAAGCCATTAAGAAATGTTGTTTTGACGTCCATTTGCCATATCTCATAATCATAGAATGCGGCAATAGCTAACATGATTCTGACTGACTTCAGCATCGCTATGGGAGAGAAAGTCTCGTCGTAGTCAATCCCTTGAACTTGTCGATAACCCTTAGCGATAAGCCGAGCTTTATAGAAGGTCACATTACCATCCGCGTCTGTCTTCTTCTTAAATATCCATTTGTTTTCTATGGCGTGCCTATCATCAGGCAAGTCCACCAAAGTCCATACTTTGTTTTCATACATGGATTCTATCTCGGATTTCATGGCTCCAAGCCATTTATTGGAATCTGGGCCCGCCATCGCTTCTTCATAGTTCGAAGGTTCACCGTTGTCTAACAACATGATTTCCAGTATAGGGTTGTCGTACCACTCTGGTGCGGAACGTACCCTCGTGGACCTTCGAAGTTCAGTAGTAACTTGATCAGTTTCTTCATGATCATTATCATTAACTTCCTCCCTTGTCGGTGCAGGCACCTCAGGAACAGTTTCCTGTGCTGCGCTACTTTCCGGTCCAAGAGGGGTGACTGTCACCTCATCAAGTTCTACTTTCCTCCCACTCACTTCTTTCGAGAGAAACTCTTTCTCCAGAAAGCATCCATTCTTGGCAACAAAGACTTTGCCTTCGGATCTGTGGTAGAAGGTGTACCCAATTGTTTCCTTTGGGTATCCTATGAAGACGCATTTTTCCGATTTGGCTTCGAGCTTTTCAGGTTGAAGTTTCTTGACATAAGCATCGCAACCCCAAACTTTCAGAAACGACAGCTTTGGTTTCTTGCCAAACCAAAGTTCATACGGAGTCGTCTCAACGGATTTTGACGGAGCCCTATTTAAAGTGAATGCGGCAGTCTCTAAAGCATAACCCCAAAAAGATAGCGGTAAATCGGTGAGGGACATCATAGATCGCACCATGTCCAACAGAGTACGATTTCGACGTTCGGACACACCGTTACGTTGAGGTGTTCCGGGCGGTGTCAATTGTGAAACAATTCCACAGCTCCTAAGGTGTGTGCCAAATTCATGACTTAAATATTCACCCCCATGATCCGATCGCAAGAACTTTATTTTTCTGTCACGTTGATTCTCAACCTCATTCTGAAATTCCTTGAACTTTTCAAAGGTCTCAGACTTGTGTTTCATCAAATAGATATACCCATATCTACTCAAGTCATCTGTGAGGGTGAGAACATAACGGTAGCCTCCGCGAGCCTCAACACTCATTGGACCGCACACATCGGTATGTATGATTTCCAGCAAGTTGGTTGCTCGCTCCATTGTTCCGGAGAACGGAGTCTTGGTCATCTTGCCCAAGAGGCATGGTTCGCACGTGTCAAATGATTCATAATCAAGAGACTCTAGAAGTCCATCCGAATGGAGCTTCTTCATACGTTTTACACCAATATGACCAAGGCAGCAATGCCACAAGTATGTGGGACTATCATTATCAACTTTACATCTTTTGGCATCTACACTATGAATATGTGTATCACTACGTTCGAGATTCATCAAAAATAAACCATTGACCAGCGGGGCATGACCATAAAACATATCTCTCAAATAAATAGAACAACCATTATTCTCCGATTTGAAAGAATATCCATCTCGCATAAGACGAGATCCAGAAACAATGTTCATGCTCAAAGCTGGTACTAAATAACAATTATTGAGGTTTAAAACTAATCCCAAGGGTAGATGTAGAGGCAGCGTGCCGACGGCGATCACATCGACCTTGGAACCATTCCCGACGCGCATCGTCACCTCATCCTTCGCCAGTCTCCGTTTATTCCGCAGCTCCTGTTTTGAGTTACAAATGTGAGCAACTGCACCGGTATCGAATACCCAGGAGCTACTACGAGTGCTGGTAAGGTACACATCAATAACATGTATATCATATATACCTTTGACGTTGCCGGCCTTCTTGTCTGCTAAATATTTGGGGCAGTTCCGCTTCCAATGCCCCGTTCCCTTGCAATGAAAACACTCAGTCTCAGGCTTGGGTCCATACTTTGGCTTCTTCCCGGCAACTGGCTTACCGGGCGCGGCAACTCCTTTGCCGTCCTTCTTGAAGTTCTTTTTACCCTTGCCTTTCTTGAACTTAGTGGTTTTATTGACCATCAACACTTGATGTTCTTTCTTGATGTCCACCTCCGCTGATTTCAGCATCGAATACACCTCGGGAATGGACTTCTCCATCCCCTGCATATTGAAGTTCAACACGAAGCTCTTGAAGCTTGGTGGGAGCGACTGGAGGATTCTGTCAACGATCGCTTCTTCTGGGAGATTCATTCCCAGCTGAGACAAGTGATTGTGCAATCCTGAAATCTTGAGGATGTGCTCACTGACAGAACTGTTCTCCTCCATCTTACAGCTGTAGAATGCGTCGGAGACATCATATCTCTCGACTCGGGCATGAGCTTGGAAAACCATTTTCAGCTCTTCGAACATCTCATATGCTCCGTGGTGCTCAAAACGTTTTTGGAGCCCCGACTCTAAGCTGTAAAGCATGCCGCACTGAACCAGGGAGTAATCATCACAACGTGACTGCCAAGCGTTCATAACGTCTTGGTTTGCTGGGAGAACGGGTGCATCACCTAGCGGTGCTTCAAGGACATAGGTTCTCTTGGCAGCTATGAGGATAATCCTTAGGTTACGGACCCAATCCGTATAGTTGCTACCATTGTCTTTCAGCTTGGTTTTCTCTAGGAACGCGTTGAAGTTGAGGGAAACTGGAGCGTGGGCCATTTGATCTACAAGAGATATTGTAAATAATTTAGACTAAGTTCATGATAATTAAGTTCATCTTAATCAAATTTTAATGAACTCCCACTCAGAATGACATCTCTCTAGTCATCTAAGTGATACACGATCCGAATCGAGTAGTCCGTGTCCGATCATCACGTGAGACGGACTAGTCATCAACGGTGAACATCTTCATGTTGATCGTATCTTCTATACGACTCGTGTTCGACCTTTCGGTCTTCCGTGTTCCGAGGCCATGTCTGTACATGATAGGCTCGTCAAGTGAACCCTAAGTGTATCGCGTGTGTAAATCTATCTTACACCCGTTGTATGCGAACGTTAGAACCTATCACACCCGATCATCACGTGGTGCTTCGGAGCAACGAGCTTTAGCAACGGTGCACAGTTAGGGGAAACACAATACTTGAAATTTTAGTGAGAGATCATCTTATTTACTACCGTCGTTCTAAGTAAACAAGATGCATAAACATGATAAACATCACATGCAATCAATTAAAGTGACATGATATGGCCAATATCATCTTGCTCCTTGGATCTCCATCTTCGGGGCACCATGATCATCTTGTCACCGGCTCGACACCATGATCTTCATCATCATGATCTCCATCATCGTGTCTTGAAGAAGTTGTCACGCCAACTATTACTTCTACTACTATAGCTAATGTTTAGCAATGAAGTACAGTAATTACATGGCGTTATTCAGTGACACGCAGGTCATACAATAATAAAGACAACTCCTATGGCTCCTGCCGGTTGTCAAGTTCATCGACATGCAAGTCGTGATTCCCTATTACAAAAACATGATCAATCTCATACATCACATATATCATTCATCACATCTTCGTTCTTGGCCATACCACGTCACATAGAACATGCTGCAAAAACAAGTTAGACGTCCTCTAATTGTTGTTGCATGTTTTTACGTGGCTTCTATAGGATTTCTAGCAAGAACGTTTCTTACCTATGCCAAAACCACAATGTGATTTGTCAACTTCTATTTACCCTTCATAAGGACCCTTTTCATCGAATCCGATCCGACTAAAGTAGGAGAGACAGACACCCGCCAGCCACCTTATGCATCTAGTGCATGTCTGTCGGTGGAACCAGTCTCACGTAAGCGTACGTGTAAGGTCGGTCCGGGCCGCTTCATCCCACAATACCGCCGAATCAAGATTGACTAGTAACGGTAAGAAAGTTGAACAAGATCATACGCCCACAACTGCTTTGTGTTATACTCGTGCAAGATGCTACGCATAAAACCTAGGCTCAGATGCCACTGTTGGGGAACGTAGCATAATTCAAAAAAATTCTACGCCTTCACCAAGATCCATCTATGGAGACATCTAGCAACGAGCAAGTAAGAGTGCATCTACATACCGTTATGAAGAATGCGTGTGGAAGCTTTCAACGAAGCAAGGATGAAGTAGTCGTACTCTTCACGTTCTTCGTCACCGATGATCTAGCGCCGAACGGACGGCACCTCCGCGTTCAACACACGTACGGTGCAGCAACGTCACCTCCTTCTTGATCCAGCAAGGGGGGAGGAGAAGTCGTCAGAGATCCGGCAGCACGACGGCGTGATGACGGATGCAGTGGAGATCGCAGCAGGGCTTCGCCGGGCGCCCTGCGTGGGAGTTGGGAGGTGTGACGGGAGGGGGAGAGGCGCCAGGGCTTGGGTGCGGCTGCCCTCTCCCCCCCACATATATATAGGGGGCCAGGGGGGCGCCAGGACCCCCTGCAGATCCAATCTGCAAGGGGGCGGCGGCCAGGGGGGGTTCCTTGCCCCCCAAGGCAAGTGGAGCCCCCCCCTCCCCCTTAGGGTTTTAACCCTAGGCGCATGGGGAGGTGGGCCCCCTTGTGGTGCGCCAGCCCTGAGGGCTGGACACTTCCCCTTGCGGCCTAGGGGCCCCACCGGGATGGGTGGCCCCACCCGGTGGACCCCCGGGGCCCCTCCGGTGGTCCCGGGACGCTCCCGGTGACCCCCGGAGATCACCCGTTGGCCGAAACTGGACTTCCTATATATCAATCTTTACCTCCGGACCATTCCGGAACTCCTCGTGACATCCGGGATCTCATCCGGGACTCCGAACAACTTTCGGGTTTCCACGTGCATTTATCTCTACGACCCTAGCGTTACCGAACCTTAAGTGTGTAGACCCTACGGGTTCGGGAGACACGTAGACATGACCGAGACCACTCTCCGGTCAATAACCAACAGCGGGATCTGGATACCCATGTTGGTTCCCACGTTTTCCTCGATGATCTTCATCGGATGAACCACCGTGTCAAGGATTCACTCAATCCCGTACGTTATTCCCTTTGTCCATCGGTACGGTACTTGCCCGAGATTCGATCGTCGGTATCCCGATACCTTGTTCAATCTCGTTATGGCAAGTCTCTTTACTCGATCCGTAATCCATCATCCCGTGACTAACTACTTAGTCACATTGAGCTCATTATGATGATGTCTTACCGAGTGGGCCCAGAGGTACCTCTCCGTCATACGGAGTGACAACATCCCAGTCTCGGTTCGTACCAACTCAACAGACACTTTCGGAGATACCTGATGCGTACCTTTATGGCCACCCAGTTACGTTGTGACGGTTGGCACACCCAAAGTACTCCTACGGTATCCGGGAGTTGTACAACCTCATGGTCTAAGGAATAAATACTTGACACCGAAAAGCTTATGCATTACGAACTATACGATCTCGTGTTATGCTCAGGTTTGGGTCTTGTCCATCACATCATTCTCCTAATGATGTGATCCCGTTATCACTGACATCTCATGTCCATGGTCAGGAAACCGTGACCATCTGTTGATCAACGAGCTGGTAACTAGAGGCCTACCAGGGACTCATTGTGGTCTGTGTATTCACACATGTATCGTTGTTTCCGTACAATACAATTCAAGCATGAATAACAGACAATTATCATGAACAAGGAGATATAATAATAATGCTTTTATTATTGCCTCTAGGGCATATCTCCAACAAGCCTAGCTACCAGCTCCTTCATATCGGATTCCGATGACCAGTAGCTCGCGGCTACCAAAGCCACGCTGGGCACCCTCGCGGCGGCGAGATGGGTCGGATCAAGCTATGGTGCCTTTCTCACGAAGTGATAATTTTTGCACATCTTTTTTCTAAATTGTCATGAGTTACATGATCATGACATTTAAAAAAACAAGTCTATTATAGATAGTACATACAACTAGAGTTCGACAATGTGCTGACTAAGAAGCGTTCTAGTCATTGTAAGGGGAGTAGCACCCGAGTGGCCTCCTATCTGACCATCTAATATCGCGAAGTCTAGCTTGTCCGCTTGTTGCAACGTGGAAATCGTGTACACCATTGTTAGGGCTAGTTTTTTTGAGCTTCGACAACATCATTGCAACAACAAAATAGTTAGTAAAAATGCAACATTTTCAAACTTAAACTTGCAACAAATAAATGAATTTATGCAATGGGCCTCCATTTGTTGCAATATCATGTTGAAAATAGGTTGTAACTAACATAAACAACATATAGAAATAGTTTCATCAAAATGCAAAATATACATTTGCAAAGAGAATATAATCCCTTGCCAAACACCAAAAAAGTAATGCAACATACTACAAATATGTGTGCAAGAAACAATATACATACTTCATCATGTCGAAATAACATATCCAGCATAAAAAATCACAATCCACCGACCTCACACTACCAATATTTGAGGATTGGTATTTAGCTTGGGCTCGCTAACAATGAATCCGCATGTTGGGACCCCGTCGAAGCTGGCTTGGACAACTTTGGATTTGTTTCTCATCATGAAACCTTATACGTCTCTAATGTATCTGTAATTTATGAAGTATTCATGCTATATTTACATGAGTATTATATGGTTTGGTGCAAGTTTATATGATTTTTATGAACTAACTTATTGATGCAGTGCCGAGTGTCAGTTCCTATTTTTGCATGTTTTTTGTTTCGTGGAAAGACCATACCAAACGAAATCTAAATGCGATAAAAATTGAAGGATTTTTATTTTCGAATATATGTGGTTTTTGGGAGGAAGAATCAACGCAAGACGATGCTTGAGAGGCCCACAAGGCAACATGTCGCAGCCGGCTGCGCCCCCTTGCCTTGTGGGCACCTCATAGGTCAGTTGGACACCTTCTTTCGCCACAATAAAGGTAACTTCCCGATAACAATCCCCTCAAAATTTCAGCCCAATCGGAGTTACGGATCTCCGGGGATGTAAGAAACGGCGAAAGGCCAGAAAACAGACGCAAACCAGAGAAGAAAATAGAGAGAGATCATGTCTCGGAGGGGCTCCCGCCCCTCCAAGCGCCATGGAGGCCAAGTACCAGTGGGGATAACTTCTCCCCATATGGGAATGTATCTAGTGCACCCGCAATTATGGTGCTACCGGTGCACCGGATGTCATGGAATATATTAAAAATCTGGAAAAAAGATCTAGCACATTAATGCAATATCAATATATGATGTCACAAAAATTCGTATAAAAATTTGAAATATTTTTTGAGATATAAAATGACAAATTTGACGTCAGTGTGATAATGGGCCAAATCTAGAGCCCAAGTTATGTTATGTACTATTCATTATTGAATTTGTCATTTTTCGAGTTATGTTTCGAATTTAGCCCGAAAGAAAATCCTTTTGAACTGAATATTGTAAGCGCTCATCATCCCCTATGTAGTTTTTGGTGATTAGTGGCATCATAGCTCGAGGGAGTATGAACACTCAAGTCTATTTCAAATTATATTCCAAAAGATGCTACTAGGAAGGTGATTAGTGACCCCCCTACCATTCTTAAGTGTTGGCCAAGCCAAGGACTAACATTTTATATTTTCGTGATCTAATATCACACTAAGTCCATAGGTCGGCCGCTACTATCAAAAGGGGATCAAAGATGTGTCGATCACTTTTCTTACTCAAATGTGTATAAGTACTAAGCACCAAAATCACCCAAAACATCTCATACTTTCCCACCATCTCAACATTCTTTCACTATCCAGAGCCACCGAACAACCATCATCCTGAACCTCCAAACCTTACCAGAGATAATTGTTGCAAAACATTATCTCATTTACAGCCTCTTGGAAACCTCCTGATGCGGGGCTAACCCGATCTAGGCCGATCTTTCACGATTGGAGGGGATTCCCACGACGAACATGATGGGAAAACGTGAGGGAAACGAGAGGAAAACACTCAGATCAATAAGATTAGGTCACACATATGCTAGATCCGAGAACACAAAGAGTGATACAAGATCGAAAATCAACTAAGGACGATATAAGGTAACGAGTTCTTCTCCGTGAGGAGGTCTTGAGGGGACTTCTCTGTGAGGAGGTCTTGAATCCACTTGGGGGATCTTCTCCATAGAGGTCACGGTCTCTCAAATGAGAAGAACCAAGAGGATGATCAAAGCTCTATCTCACAATTGAGCTAAACCAGTGCTAACCCTAGAAAAGTGTAGGTGGAGTCATATATATAGGCTAAGGGGACGAAGGGGTACATGGACCTCAACCCGACATCATGCACACAGGCAGGGCTCTGAATGATACGGGAGTTAGTCCGGATGATCCGGATGTCAAGGACCCGAATGATCCGGACGTTCTCCCGGATCGTCCAGACGGGCGGCGGTTGGCGACAGGGACCTAGATGTCCGAAGGTTTGTCCTGACGTCTTGCTGGGTCCGGATGATCCGACTTGGTGGTGGCGCTTCGAGTGTCCTCGGGTGCATTACCCGGATCATTCGGGGCGGTGTCCGGATCATCCGGGCTGGGCCCGGATCGTCCGGACATCCGTCCGGATCATCCGGGCAAGTGCAGCTTTGCCCTTCTTCTCCGTCTTCGCACTCGTCTTCTTCTTCCGATCCTTCTTGCTCCCTAGCTTCTCCATGGTCGTGTTCGATGTACCTAAGTATGCATAGAGTTTCCTATGAGGGTAGTAGCCATGTCTCATGTGATTCAAGAGGGAGTTGATAGAGGAGTGAAATCACCTCGATTTCAAGAGCTCTTGCACGAGCACGTGTCAAGGGTCCGCTTGGCACTTGGTGAGACGATGGTAGGTCCATGGGGATGACCTTGGGATACTCCGCATCATCTCCCCCCCCC
>LR738714.1:38225910-38243690 GCA_902687465.1 Secale cereale | reverse complement strand
CCCCCCCCGCCGCCCTTGGGATAGATCTGACCTCATATCGAAATCTTCATCACCATGGAAGGGAGAGAGATCCTTGACGTTGCAGATATCGCTCACATTGTACTTGTTGTGTGGGATGTCGATCTTGTATTCATTGTTGTTGTAGCATGCGAGCACCTTGAAGGGTCTGTCGGCGTGTGGAAGTCACTTGAACTTGCGCTCATTGGGGAAACATTCCATGCAAAGGTGTAGCCACACAAGATCTCCAATGTCAAATATAATGGAGTGTTTGTTGACGTTGATCTTGGACGCGAGTCGATGAACTTGACGCTCGATGGTGTGCCTTGTATCTTCATGCATCTTCTTGAGATAGCTTGCTCAGACACTTGCATCCATGTTTATGCGTTCTTGTATAGCTAGAGGAAGAATGTCCAATGGGGACAACGCATTGAAACCGTAGACGACCTCGAAGGGGGACTTGCCGGTAGTAGAATGTCTTGCGCGGTTGTTAGCGACTCGGCAATGGGAAAGCATTGCTCCCATTCCTTGAGGTTCTTCTTGATCAACACACAAATAAGAGTCGATAGTGTACGGTTCGTCACCTCTGTTTGGCCGTCGGTTTGTGGGTGGCATGTCGAAGAGAAGAGTAACTTGATTCTGAGCTTGGCGCAAAGCGTCTTCCAAAAGTAGCTAAGAAACTTGACTTCGCGGTCCGAGACGACCATCTTGGGTACTCCATGTAGCCTAAAAATTTCCCTACAAAAGAGGTTAGCAACATGTGAAGCATTGTCTATCTTGTTGCATGGAATGAAATGTGCCATTTTGGAAAAACGGTCCACAACAACAAAGACGGAATCCTTTCCATTTTGAGTTCTAGGCAAACCAAGCACCAAGTCCATACTAATATCTTCCCATGGTTGATATGGAATACGAAGTGGCATGTAAAGACCGTGGGATTGAGCTTTAGACTTAGCTTTGCGACATGTGGAGCATCGGTTGGTGAAGCGTGAGACATCGCGGAACATCTTGGGCCAAAATTAGTTCTTGGAGAGCGTGGCGAATGTCTTGTCACGTCCAAAGTGTCCCATAAGTCCTCTTCCATGAGCTTCTTGCAAAAGTAACAAACAAAGAGAAGACTCGGGAATGCAAAGTTTGTTATCTCTCATAATATAACCATCCTTGATGTAAAATCGTTCCCAAGATGTACGTGTCAAACACTTAGCATAAGGATTTGCAAAGAAAACATCATGCGCATACAAGTCTTTTATGTGCTCAAAGCCAATAACATTCAACTCAAGTTTAGTAAAAAAACATGCATTTGCGGGATAAAGCATCGGCAACTAAATTCTCCTTGCCTTTGATATACTTGATAACATAAGGAAAAGACTCAATGAATTCACTCCACTTAGCATGACGCTTGTTCAACTTAGTTTGACCCTTAAGGTACTTAAGTGTTTCATTATCCGTGTGAAGAATGAACTCATGAGGTCGGAGATAATGCTCCCAAACATGCAAGACTCTCACTAAAGCATATAGCTCTTTGTCATAGATGGGGTAGTTAAGTTGCGCTCCGGAAAGTTTTTCACTAAAGTAAGCTATGGGGCGCCTCTCTTGCATTAACACACCTCCTATGCCATTACCACTAGCATCACAATGTACCTCAAAAGGTTTGTCAAAGTTGGGTAAAGCAAGCAAAGCGGCATGCGTAAGCAAATTCTTAAGCTCATTAAATGTGGTATCCTGTGATGGTCCCCAAACAAAAGGTGTGCTCTTCTTACTCAAAGCATGTAAAGGTGTAGCAATGGTGCTAAAATCCTTCACAAATCTTCTATAAAATCTGGCTAGTCCAAATAAACTACGCACTTGTTGTAAATTTTTAGGTTGGGGCCAAGTTTTAATAGCTTAGGTCTTAGTTTCATGTACATGCACACCCTTGGAAGAAACAAAAAAATCCTAGAAAAACAAGTTTGTCGACACCAAATTTGCATTTCTCCATGTTGGGATAGAGTTTCTCTTTGCGAAGAGTTTGCAAAACGGTTCTAAGATGAGTCACATGATCTTTTAGAGACTTGCTAAACACAAGGATGTCGTCAAAGTAGACCACAACAAAGATGCCAATGTAAGGTCTAAGCATAATGCATGACTCTCATGAAAGTACCGGGTGCTTCGGATAAGCCCATAGGCATAACGAGCCATTCATATAAGCCAAATTTGGTCTTAAACGCAGTTTTCCATTCATCACCCTCATGTATGCGGATTTGGTAGTAGCCACTCTTAAGATCAATCTTAGAGAAGATTGTGGCTCCGCTAAGCTCATCTAGCATATCATCCAAGCGTGGTATGGGGTGACGGTATCTAACGGTGGTAGCATTAATGGGACGACAATCGGAGCACATGTGATATGAACCATCTTTCTTGGGGACAAGGATTACCGAAATGGCACAAGGGCTCAAGCTTTATCGTACATGCCCATTGTCAATGAGTTGTTGTACTTGCCGTTGGATCTCCCTGGTTTCTTCTGGGTTCACGCGATATGGTGCTTTGTTAGGGAGAGGTGCTCCGGGGATGAGGTCAATGCAGTGCTCGATGCTGTGAAGAGGAGGTAGACCCGGAGATAGCTCATCGGGAAAGACATCTTGAAATTCCTGCAACAAATGAGACAACACTAGAGGTAGAGGTGGTGAAGTGTTAGGTTGCTTCGCTTCACCTTTGCATAAGATCACAAAGTGAAGGACACTTGATGGGTTCTCACACACTTCTCTCATCTCACTTTTCGTAGCGAATAGCACTAGGTGTTTCTTGACGCTCATCATGGAGGCACTCAATTTAGGCTTGTGGCTCTCACTCTCCTTTTGGTGGCTCACTCTCTCGCCATTCTCTCCACGATGGGTAGATACTTTCTTGTCGGCGACCACTTGACTTGGCGACATAGGACGTAGCACGAACTCCTTGCCCTTCATTTTGAAACTATAGTGATTGGTACGTCCACTGTGGATGACTCCGTGATCGAATTGCCATGGTCATCCAAGAAGGAGATGACAAACGTACATAGGTACCACATCACATTCCAATGTGTCCTCATAAGCGCTTATCTTGAAGGATACTTGCACGGTGTGCTCAACTCAAATAGTTCCAGTGTCGCTAAGCCATTGGACCTTGTAGGGGTGAGGGTGCTTCATCTTAACCAATTGAAGCTTTCCGCATAGCTCTTCACTTGCCAAGTTGTGACAACTTCCTCCATCGATGATAACCTTGACGGAACATCCATTGATGTCGGCCTTGGTGTGGAAGATGTGGCAACGTTGGCCTTTGTCTTGTTGGTGTTGAAGCGTCGAGACCTTGGAGACAACGAGATTGGGGATCGGGTCATTGTCACAAAAGACTTGGATTTCTTCATCCTCATTCACTCGACGATGCATGGCCACGTGCTCAAGGGCTTCCATTTCTTCATCACTCATAGAGTCATTGGAGCCATCGTCGTTGATGATCATGGTACGTATGGTTTTGCACTCAAATGACTTGTGGCCTCATCCTTGACATTTGAAGCCTTTGATGGAGCTCGTCTTGGAGGTATCCTCGGTAGGAGTTGTAGATGATGAAGCTCTCGGCTTGAAGTTGTTCGAAGTAGGAGGAAGACTTGATGTTTTCGAAGTCTTGTAGCTTGACTTGTTACTTATGCTTGAAGAAGGTTTGGTTGAAGTAGGAGGCGCAAAAGTCGTTGGAGCTTGGTTGTAGGAGTCGTAGTTCTTGGAAGTGAACTTGGAGTACTTGTAGTCCTCTTGTACTTGTCGCTTTGCCTTGGTGGCTTGGTGCACTAGCTCGAGGAGGTTCGTGCACGGTTGGAAATCCGCAATCTTCTTGATAGGATAGTTGAGTCCATTCAAGAATCTTGCCATCGTTTTCTCTTCATCTTCCGTGATGTTGTCTCTAATCATGGGAATCTCCATTACTTTGTAGTACTCTTCAACGTACTTGGTGCCTTGCTTGAGGAGTTGCAACTTCGTGTATAAGTTGTGGTTATAGTGTGTTGGCACAAAACATGCTCTCGTGACATCCTTCATTTGGTTCCAAGTGGTGATGGGTGGTTCGCCTTTTGGTTCATGTCTCCCAATACTTTCTCCCACCAAGTAATAACATAGTATTGGAACTCAAGGGATGCCATCATGATCTTCTTCTCCTCATCATAGTTGTGGAGGCGAAAGATTTTGTCGACTTTCAATGCCCATGAGAGATAGTCTTCGAGATCAATGCTTCCGGAGAACTTGGGCATGGTGAACTTGAGCTTGCCGTAGCGGTGCTCCTCATTGTTCGCTTGCCTATTGAGATGGCGTTCTTGACATGGAGGATTATCAACCTCAAGTTGTTCTTGGCATGGTTGATTCTCATTGTGTTGTTGCACTTGTCGAACTTGTTGTTCTTGTTGAGGTTGTTGCTCTTGACGAACTTGTTGTTCTTGTCGATCTTGTTGCTCGTGAAGTGCTTGTGGAGGAACTTGGCGTTGTAATCTTGCTTGAAATCAATTTTCTTGAACTTCATCGCGAAGTGCTTCTTCTTCTTCTTCATGAGTGTGTTGGTTGCGTGCGGCGACGGCGCGATGTGAGTCACGTAGTGCACGTTGCACTTCAAGAGCTTGCTCTTCTCGTCGTTGTTGTTCTTGATGTTGTGCCTCGGCATCTTGGTCTTCTTGGTGTTGGCGCGCTCGCACTTCCTCTTGTTGGCGTAAGTGTTGCCTTTCTTGCGTTTTCTCGAGTGTAGCTCGGTTTTGATGATGTCTATGTCCTTGCTCTTCAAGTTGCTCTTGGGAGCTCTTGCCATGAAGTGGATTCCGGCTTGCATGTTGATATTGGCGCATGGCTCGACCAAGAGTGTCCGATGTCGGTGTACTTGAGCCAGAGATGGAGTTAGAAGAATGACGACTTGAGCAGCTCTGTTGTTGTGATGATGTACTCGAAGAAGGGCGATTGATCATCAAAGTCTGTAGCTCGTCCATTTGAGTAGACATGTTGGTATTGATGTGTTCGAAGTATTCCTTTGTTCGCGCTTCGGAATGCCTCAAGTCGATGGTGAGTAGCTCAATGCGCTCTTGCATAGTGATACGTCCAAAATGCATCACTATTTTGTATCATAATTTATCCTTATTCATTGATATATTTCACGTTACGGTGATGTTCTTATGTTGTTTTGGTCTATTTTACACAGTTTGCAAACTTTCCGATGCCGAAGCAGCAGACGCGGGATTCAGCAGTAAAAAGTGGACGCTGAGTTGCTGAAGAAGAATACCTCCAAATTACCTGAAAATTGACGGGAGATATTTTTCAGATGAATCACGAAGACACGCAAAAGGGGAGCCAGAGGGGGGCCACAGGGTGCCCAGGCGGCCTGGGGGCGCCCCCCCCTGGCCGCGCCGGGGGGCGCCTGGAGCCCCTGGCCCACCTCCGGATGCCCCCTTTTGCATATATATTCTCCGTTCTCCGAAAACCCTAAAAAGAAGACTTTTTACAGAGTTCCGCCGCCGCTCCGAGGCAGAACCCTACAGAGAAGAAAAGGGCATCTCCGGCGGACAGATTCCGCCGGGGAGATCACCTCCCGGAAGGGGAGATCGTCGCCATCGTCATCACCATCGTCACGGGCATCATCGAGATCATCATCAACATCATCCCCAACACCAGCACCATCTCCATCTTCATCCAAATCTCATCTTACAATCGCAACTCGTGTTGTAACTCGTACTACCTATCCTCTCTACTCCATCGGTGTTGATTACTACTTTGTGGTGAATGCTATTGAGTTTTGTTGGAGAAATATTATTATGTCCAGATTGTTTATCACATATTTATCCCCACTGATCATGATCTCTTTTATGTCTTGTGAGTAGTTACCTTAGTTCTTGAGGACATGGGGAAAGTCTTGTTGTGAGTAGTCATATGCTGTTGAAGTAATATGTGTTGTTTGATACTTAAGTTGTGTTTTCATTCTACTAGTGGTGTTGTGTGAGTCGAACACCCAACACTTCGCCTTATTAAGGACCTAGGAGAATACATTGTGTATAAAGAATGCTTATGGTGGGTTGCCGGAGTGACAGAAACCTGAACCCCAGTTCGCACGCTTTTGCATAAGGGAATAATGGATCCTCGATCGTATTGCTATGGTTAGGCTTTTGCCTTAAATTCTATCTTGTATTTGCGGATGCTTGCAAGGTGTTTAATCATAAGAGTGCATTCATCTTAGTCTAGAGAGTGCACTAGCATAGATCCACCCACTCAACACTTATCAACACATAACATAGTATCGATACGGAATATGGTGAAAGCACATGACTACCTCTCCCGTGTGTCCTCAAGAACGCTTTAGTCTTTATAAGTTCAGTTGCTAGGCCTCTCCTTTGCTAAGAAAGGATTGGGCCACTTGTTACTCTCAGTACCTTTTACATTACTTGCTTTTACTTTCCTGTTGCATATACCGAGAAAACCCCTAAAAGTTATCTTTCAGTGCTTGCAGTAAATTCTTGCTTAGAATCGCTTATCAATACCTTCTGCTCCTCGTTGGGTTCGACACTCTTACTTATCGAAAACACTGCAATAGATCCCTTACGGTTTTGGGTCATCAAGTACCGTTTTCTGGCGCCGTTGCCGGGGAGCGTAGCGCTATTGGTAAAGTGAAACTGGTAAGAAAGTTTTTTATAATTCTGTTTTTATTTTTGCTATTTGTTGCTGCTTGTCCTTATGGACAACCCTATTATTGGATCGTTGCTTGCGGGAAGACGCCCCACACCTGTGGTGGTTGATCCTCCCCCTACTGAAATTGTGCCTTATAAAATACCAGCTGGTATTATCGATTATGTTTTGGCTAATCGTTACGCAGGAGACAGACATCCCGGTGAACACTTGCTATATTTGTCACAACTATGTTCATTATTTAAGCTTGCAGGTGTATCGAGGGAGTTTGTCATGAGGAAATTGTTTGTCGTATCACTTATAGATAAAGCTTCAGATTGGTATGGGCTTCTCGATAACTCACACTTGCTGGACTGGCAGGAGCTTATGTCTCTCTTTTATACTAAGTTTTATCCTCTTCATGAAATTCATCGAGACATGAATTATATCTATAACTTTAGGTCTCGTGACGGAGAAAGCATTGCTCAAGCTTGGGGGAGATTGAAGTCCCTAATGCTCAAATGCCCTATTCATAAGCTTCCCAAGGAAATTATACTTACAAATTTTTATGCCAGGCTTTCTCGTCAGGATAAGGAGATGCTGGATGCCTCCTCTAGTGGGGTATTTCAGAAGAAGAGTGTTGAAGAAAGGTGGGATCTCCTTGAAAGAATCCAGAGGAATACCGAAGATTGGGAAATTGATAAAGGTATTGAACCCGCTATAAATTATGAACATGATTATATTGAGAGCTATGTGAAAACTGATTACTTCAATACTTTTTGCTCTAAGATTGGTCTTGATTCCCATCTAGTGATTGATTTGTGTAAGAATTTTGCCTCTCACGTTGATTCTTTTAAAAAGAAGAGAGACCAGCACCATGAACCTTTTAAAGAACCACCTGTTGATATTTATGTTGCTGACCCTATTTTGCCTGCAGTTATATATGAAAAGCCTCCTTTTCCCACGAGGATAAGGGAGCACTCTCTTGTGACAGGCATAATAAATAAAAGTGAGAGAAGAGTTGATGAGCCTGAGGACCAGATCAAGGTTGATCCTCAAGTTGCATTGATTAAAGACCTTGCTACTAATGATGTTTTGGATTCCAATATAAATTTTTGTGCTGTTTCCACTAACCTTGTCACAGCCAAGAATAAAGGCCCAATTTCAGGTACTCCAGTGGTATCTGTTAAAATAGGAGATCACAATTATTATGGGCTATGCGATTTGGGATCGAGTGCAAGTGCTATCCCCTATTCACTTTATGAAGAAATCATCGGTGAGATTTCCCCTTGTGAACTCGAAGAAGTTGATGTTACTATTCATCTTGCAAATAGAACAACTATCTCTCCTATCGGAATTGTGAGGGACGTTGAAGTCCTATGTCGAAAGGTAAAATACCCTACCGACTTTCTAGTACTTGGTTCAGAGAGGGACAATTTTTGTCCAATTATTTTTGGTAGACCTTTTCATAGAACTTGTGGAGCTATAATAGATTGCAAGAAAGGTAAAGTTTCTGTTGAATTCGATGGTGAGCCATATGAATTTAATTTTTCTAAGTTCTCTAAGCAGCCTCGTGGTACTGATTTACCTAGTGATGATAAAATTATTGAAAGTATTGCCTCTATTGCTATTCCCCCTAATGATCCTTTGCAGCAATACATGGAGGACCACGAAAATGATTTGCATATGCAGGAAAGAAATGAACTAGATGAAATATTCTTGAGGCAGCCTGCTATCCTGAAGCACAACCTTCCGGTTGAACCTTTGGGAATTTTATCAAAACCGAAAGAAGACCCGGTGTTCGATCTTAAACCTCTTCCCGATACGCTCAAGTATCCTTATTTAGATGAAAAGAAAGTATATCCTGTTATTATCAATTCTAACCTTTCAGGATATGAAGAGGAGCGATTATTGGAAGTACTTCGTAAACACCGAGGCACAATTGGCTATACCCTTGATGACCTTAAGGGGATTAGTCCATCTATCTGTCAACATACTATCAACCTTGAGCCTGATGCTAAACCAGTTGTTGATCACCAACGACGGTTGAACCCGAAGATGATGGATGTCGTGAGAACTGAGATTCTCAAGCTTCTAGCCGCAGGTATTATCTACCCTATAGCTGATAGTAAGTGGGTAAGTCCGGTACATTGTGTTCCTAAGAAAGGAGGTACAACTGTGGTTCCTAATGATAAAAATGAATTAATACCTCAGAGAATTATTATTGGATATAGAATGTGTATTGATTACAGGAAGTTGAACAAGGCAACTAGGAAGGATCACTATCCGTTGACGTTCATCGACCAAATGCTTGAAAGGTTATCCAAAAATACCCACTTTTGTTATCTCGATGGTTATTCTGGCTTCTCTCAAATTCATGTTAACACTGTTGATCAAGAGAAGACCACTTTTACTTGTCCCTTTGGTACTTATGCTTACAGGCGTATGCCTTTTGGTTTATGTAATGCCCCTGCTACTTTTCAAAGGTGTATGTCTGCTATATTTCATGGTTTCTGCGAGGATATTATGGAAGTCTTCATGGATGATTTCTCCGTCTATGGAACTTCTTTTGACCATTGTCTTCACAACCTTAATAAAGTTTTGCAGATATGTGAGGAGACAAATTTGGTACTCAACTGGGAAAAGTGCCACTTTATGGTTAATGAAGGAATTGTTCTCGGTCACAAGATTTACGAAAGGGGAATTGAAGTGGACAAGGCCAAGATCGAAGCTATTGAGAGGATGCCCTATCCAAGGGACATCAAAGGTATTCGCAGTTTTCTCGGTCATGTAGGTTTTTATAGAAGATTTATTAAAGACTTTTCTAAAAACCTCGAGACCCCTCACTAATCTTCTCCAGAAGGATGTTCCTTTTGTATTTGATGAAAATTGTAAGGAAGCTTTTGAAGTCCTTAAGAAAGCTTTAATAACTGCTCCTATAGTACAACCACCTGACTGGAATTTACCTTTTGAGATTATGTGTGATGCAAGTGATTTTGCTGTTGGAGCTGTTTTAGGACAAAGAGTTGATAAGAAATTGAATGTTATACATTATGCTAGTAAAACCCTTGATAGTGCTCAAAGAAATTATGCTACTACTGAGAAGGAATTCTTAGCTGTAGTTTTTGCTTGTGATAAGTTTAGGCAGTATATTGTTGATTCTAAAGTTATTATTCATACTGATCATGCTGCCATTAAGTATCTTATGACAAAGAAGGGTGCCAAGCCAAGGCTTATCAGATGGGTACTCCTTCTTCAAGAATTTGATTTGCAGATTGTTGATAGGAAAGGGGAAGACAATCCGGTGGCGGACAATCTTTCAAGGATGGAAGATATACCGCACGACCCCATCCCAGTTAACGATAGTTTTCCAGACGAGCAACTTGCCGTTGTAAAAGTACAATCTCTTTCCGATCCTTGGTATGCAGATTATGCTAATTTTATTGTTGCAAAGTATTTGCCTCCGGGTCTAACATTTCAGCAAAGGAAGAAGTTCTTTCATGATTTGAGGCACTACTTTTGGGATGACCCACATCTTTTCAAAGAAGGTCCCGACGGGATCGTGAGAAGATGCATTCCGGAACATGAGCAGAAGGACATTCTCAGACGGTGTCATGATAGTCCCTATGGAGGACATCATGTCGGTGAGAGGACTGCACATAAGGTTCTTCAATCAGGTTTTTATTGGCCTACTCTCTTTAAAGATGCTAGAAATTATGTTTTAGCCTGTGATAAATGTCAGAGAGTTGGTAACATTAGTAGAAGGTTTGAGATGCCTATGAATTACTCACTAGTGATTGAACCTTTCGATTGTTGGGGTTTTGATTTTATGGGTCCTTTTCCTTCTTCGCACAAGTACACTCACATTTTAGTAGCTGTTGATTATGTGACCAAGTGGGTTGAAGCAATCCCCACTGAAAGTGCTGATCACAAGACATCTTTGAAAATGCTTAAAGATGTAATATTTCCCAGGTTTGGTGTACCAAGGTATCTCATGACTGATGGGGGATCACACTTCAGGCACGGAGCTTTTAGAAAAGCTTTGGCCAAATACGATGTTAATCATAGAATTGCTTCACCATATCATCCTCAAACTAGTGGGCAAGTTGAGCTCACCAATAGAGAGATTAAGTTGATCTTGCAGAAAACAGTAAACAGAAATAGAAGGATTGGTCAAACAAGTTAGGAGATGCTTTGTGGGCATATAGAACTGCTTACAAAAACCCCATGGGCATGTCCCCCTATAACATGGTGTATGGCAAGGCTTGCCATTTGCCATTAGAGTTAGAGCACAAAGCTTTCTGGGCTGTTAGAGAGCCTAACGCTGACCCAAAACTAGCTGGTGAGAAGCGTCTCATGAACTTGACTTCTCTAGATGAATGGAGAAGTGAAGCTTACGAGAGCGCTAAAATGTTCAAGGGAAAGGTAAAAAAGTGGCATGATAGGAAGATTCTGAAACGTGAATTTAATGTTGGTGATAAAGTTTTGTTGTTTAGATCCCGTTTCAGGTTTTCTCCAGGTAAACTACTTTCCAGGTGGGAAGGACCATTTCATATTGAAGAAGTTTATCGGTCTGGTGCAATTAAGATTAACAATTTTGAAGGCACCAAACCTCAAGTTGTGAATGGGCAAAGGCTTAAACATTACATAGCAGGAGACCCTGTCAATGTTGATGTGAATATAATATACACAACAACTCACGAAGAACATGTTGCAGCCCTGTTTCAGACGCCAGCAGAAGCAGAATAAAGAAAAGGTATGTAGTACGGTAAGGAAACACCGCAAACCATCATAAAAGTTCCGTATTACGAGTTTTTGCGAAATTAGTAAAATTCCGAGTCTAAGTGGAGCTGGAGACGACCTCCAGGGAGTCCAGGCGCCCCCCTGGCGCCCTCCCCCCCCCCCCTGGGCCGCGCCGGCAGGCCGCCTGGACACCTGGGAGTCCGCCCCCGACCCCGCTTTGGACCGTTACCTTCCTTTCTGTGCATAAATTTTTTCCTATATATTTGCCCGGTTCGTTCCGGCAACGTATCTTGCGATTTCGCGTGTTTTCTCTTCGGTCTGTTTCTGCCAAGGAATCTTTCAGCTGAATTTAGGTGCCATGGCTTCTCCAAGTTCCCCCAAGGACAAGTTCGTCGTCAACGTCATCAACCCTTACCTCGCTGAGGTGAAGAAGCACCCTCAGGTTGTTCGGATGGAGGACGGTGTCCTTCATCAAGAAGATCTGAAGGGACCTATCAAGGAGGGGAGCATCCAGGCCAGGCTGGAAGAAGTGGAGCAAGAAGTCTTCGAGTACAAGAAGATGACCGAGCGTGGTGTCGAAGCTAACTTTGACATCACCAACGAGCTGAAGAACTACTTCCTGAAGGAGATGAAGGAGATGTGGGAAAGAATCGCCGCGTCTGAAGAAAGAATTATAGAGCTCCAAGGGCAAATTAATGATCTACATAACCAGAACTGTGAGTATGAACTAAGGTTTCAGCGCATGGGTTTGGGTGCTGAATGCAGGATTCAGGAGACGAGCTTCTCATATGAGACTGGAGAACCCCTTCCATGGAAGCGTTTCGCCAAGGACTACTTGATCAACGCCAACAAGGATGATGAGTGAAATCTCCTGGGGTAATGGCATTCCCTTGGCTTGTTCCAAGCTTGGGGGAGTGACCGGTATCTTTATCTTTACCTTTTGTCTTTTAGAGTCAAGTAGAGTCGCATCATGTCTAGGGAGGTTATCATATGAGATAGGTGTGTGCATTGAGGTCTATCACTCCTTCGGTGAAGAATTGTATCCGCGAGTGTGGAGTCGTTTATGATGGAATATTAATGAGAAGTTTATCGGTTCCTTTTGCTGCACTCGGTATTCTCTTCACGCAATCGACCTTATATGATGATTCTTATGGGGAGTATTGACCTTATGTCAGGTATGGCTATGAAACTTTATTTAATCTTGGCAAACATAGTTTTGGTCGTAACAACAAGCATGATTTTCTTAAATTATCAACATAACCAAAACTTTATGTTATTATGCTTGAAGTGTTATGCTGACAAGGAAGACAACTTGATGTGTTATGCTTATTCCAATGTTCATGCTTTATATTGCTTTGCATCTTAGTCATCATCAATTGTCTGTTCTCTCAAAACCTTTGCTAGCCTAACTCTGTACTAAGCGGAATTCTGCTTGTGCATCCATACCCTTAAGCCAATACCTTCCATATGAGTCCATCATACCTACCTACTCGTGGTATTCCGCTACCACCTCCTAAAAGTATATAATTTATGTGTTATCCTCAAATGTTCAAAATCTTTTATTTTGTGCCTCTGTTTTAGCTCATGAGGAAGTAATAGCTAATTCATAGTCTTTTTGAGTTGGACAAGCTTCACCCCGGGATTGCATGTATAATGTGCAAACCCATAATACGAGAAGGAGCTGGCATAGAGTGCGCCCGGCTTAAAAATAATATAACAAAAAAAACCTCCTTCATGCTTTGTTCATGAGAAATCAGAAAACTTTGGCAGTGATAAACAAAGGAGAATAAGAGGATGTTATCGTCCTCGTGCGGGAGCCGTTCCTCGAAACTTGTCCAGCTCAAAAAGCAATTGAGTTATCTATTAGCATTCGTTGATGAATCATGCACCCCTAAAAACTTGTTTTCATTCTGTTTGATTTGAGGATAGCACATGAGTTTTCCCTACTACCCTAGAGCAGGGCCTATCTTTTAATTTTAAGTTGAGTCAGTTACTTCTACTTCCTTCTATTTCTCAAAGAGAGCAGACGTTTGATGTTGATAAGGATTCATTCATATAAAGCTGCATTAAGATTTGTCATATCATATCCTTGTTGACATTATCATTCGATAAGTAAGTTGTTTGTCATGCCCAGCTAAGGCAAATATCTTCCTTTGTGTTAACACTTTCACTTCTTGCCTATTAACATGTTATTTTCAAAAAAACTTCAATTGATCTCATCAAATATAAGAACAAAAGTTAAATCTATTGTTGTTCTTTGACCAAAGGACATGTTTGCCATGATATAATGAGTTTCCTTAGCCCTACTTTCGAATATAAGTGTTATCACTCTTTCATAAGGGCCTTATGAGTTGAAGATTGCTGTTGAGGATATATGAGTTGGTAAAGAAACTATGATGCTTCTTGTCCGTATTCTATTTATCGACACTTCACTCTCTAAACTTGTGGACAGGTTTACCGAGTTCATATTCGCTTGGGGACAAGCGAGGTCTAAGCTTGGGGGTGTTGATACGTCCAAAATGCATCACTATTTTGTATCATAATTTATCCTTATTCATTGATATATTTCACGTTACGGTGATGTTCTTATGTTGTTTTGGTCTATTTTACACAGTTTGCAAACTTTCCGATGCCGAAGCAGCAGACGCAGGATTCAGCAGTAAAAAGTGGACGCTGAGTTGCTGAAGAAGAATACCTCCAAATTACCTGAAAATTGACGGGAGATATTTTTCAGATGAATCACGAAGACACGCAAAAGGGGAGCCAGAGGGGGGCCACAGGGTGCCCAGGCGGCCTGGGGGTGCCCCCCCTGGCCGCGCCAGGGGGTCGCCTGGAGTCCCTGGCCCACCTCCGGATGCCCCCTTTTGCATATATATTCTCGGTTCTTCGAAAACACTAAAAAGAAGACCTTTTACGGAGTTCCGCCGCCGCTCCGAGGCGGAACCCTACGGAGAAGAAAAGGGCATCTCCGGCGGGCAGATTCCGCCGGGGAGATCACCTCCCGGAAGGGGAGATCGTCGCCATCGTCATCACCATCGTCACGGGCATCATCGAGATCATCATCAACATCATCCCCAACACCAGCACCATCTCCATCTTCATCCAAATCTCATCTTACAATCGCAACTCGTGTTGTAACTCGTACTACCTATCCTCTCTACTCCATCGGTGTTGATTACTACTTTGTGGTGAATGCTATTGAGTTTTGTTGGAGAAATATTATTATGTCCAGATTGTTTATCACATATTTATACCCACTGATCATGATCTCTTTTATGTCTTGTGAGTAGTTACCTTAGTTCTTGAGGACATGGGAAAAGTCTTGTTGTTAGTAGTCATATGTTGTTGAAGTAATATGTGTTGTTTGATACTTAAGTTGTGTTGTCATTCTACTAGTGGTGTTGTGTGAGTCGAACACCCAACACTTCGCCTTATTAAGGACCTAGGAGAATACATTGTGTATAAAGAATGCTTATGGTGGGTTGCCGGAGTGACAGAAACCTGAACCCCAGTTCGCACGCTTTTGCATAAGGGAATAATGGATCCTCGATCGTATTGCTATGGTTAGGCTTTTGCCTTAAATTCTATCTTGTATTTGCGGATGCTTGCAAGGTGTTTAATCATAAGAGTGCATTCATCTTAGTCTAGAGAGTGCACTAGCATAGATCCACCCACTCAACACTTATCAACACATAACATAGTATCGATACGGAATATGGTGAAAGCACATGACTACCTCTCCCGTGTGTCCTCAAGAATGCTTTAGTCTTTATAAGTTCAGTTGCTAGGCCTCTCCTTTGCTAAGAAAGGATTGGGCCACTTGTTACTCTCAGTACCTTTTACATTACTTGCTTTTACTTTCCTGTTGCATATACCGAGAAAACCCCTAAAAGTTATCTTTCAGTGCTTGCAGTAAATTCTTGCTTAGAATCGCTTATCAATACCTTCTGCTCCTCGTTGGGTTCGACACTCTTACTTATCGAAAACGCTGCAATAGATCCCTTACGGTTGTGGGTCATCACATAGCTTCATTCTCTTGATGGAGAGCTCGTTGAACGCCAAGTAGGTGAACTTTGGTGACGTGGTTGTTCGATTCTTGAGGACCGTCGAATAGCGAGTTGGTAGAAGTTTTTGGCCTATCCATCATTGCAAGCAAATATGTGAGTGGGAGAAGAGAAGAACTATACCAAATGTACCTTAATTGAAGTTGAAGATGGATCAATGATCACTCAATAGTGTAATCCGTAAATAGCACAATTGGTACCAATTCTTATAGATTCTCACACCTACACAAGTAAAGCTTTTGGAGAAGCTTGGTGAGGATAGTGGCACAAAATTTATGCAAGTTGTTAGTAAGACTCAATGATGTTGAAAATGATTCGCAAATAAGCAAATGTAACAAGTAGACCAATAACAAAGTGGGCACACGGAAACACACGCACGAATAGATAAATGTGGTTGTGCAACCAAGGATTGAGCGGAAAATATGGAGTCCACGGAAAATGCTCTTGTTGCACAACACTAGAGAGACGCTAACCAATTGCTCAATAGACAGATACGCACTTGTACACGACCTATAAGGGACAAAACGTAATGACTTCTATCACAAGTATGCTATATGTGTATGTTGTTCCGATGCTTTAACACAAGATGATGTAGTGTGATACCATATGATATCTTTTGACGCACGATGTATGATGCTATGGTCCTTTGCTTATAAGCTTGTTTGAGGCTCTTTTGCTTAAATGCTTTTTGGCTCTTTTCTCTTTTGAGCTCTTTTGTTTGCCACTTATGCAAAAATCTCTTACCAAGGTAGCAATTATGTATGTGGAACACTCTTGTGTCACACCGAGATATGATGATGTAGTATGCAATGTCTACGACTATCACTAAGGTGCACAAGTAGCGTGGCCCAACAATACTCAAATGGCTAGTCTCGATAGGTAGGTGACGCAAAATGGGCTATGATGGTTACAATGCAATTGCAAGGTAGTATATACAAGGTGTCATCGATGTTACCATACTTCTCGAAGATGAGTGGTGGTGTCTTCGATGTTGTACCATTCCAAGTTAGCCTAAATACCCAAGGAAACGAAGAAACAACAACTCAAGTCGCAAAGACAATTGTTCAAAATCGAGAGTGGTGTAAGGTAGAAAGATATCGGAGTCAGTAGCGGGTATTGTTGGAGATATGCCCTAGAGGCAATAATAAAAGCATTATTATTATATCTCCTTGTTCATGATAATTGTCTGTTATTCATGCTTGAATTGTATTGTACGGAAACAGCGATACATGTGTGAATACATAGATCATAATGAGTCCCTGGTAGGCCTCTAGTAGCTAGCTCGTTGATCAACAGATGGGGTTTCATGACCATGGACATGAGATGTCGGTGATAACGGGATCACATCATTAGGAGAATGATGTGATGGACAAGATCCAAACTTGAGCATAACACGAGATCGTATAGTTCGTAATGCATAAGCTTTTCGGTGTCAAGTATTTATTCCTTAGACCATGAGGTTGTACAACTCCCGGACACCGTAGGAGTACTTTGGGTGTGCCAACCGTCACAACGTAACTGGGTGGCTATAAAGGTACGCATCGGGTATCTCCGAAAGTGTCTGTTGAGTTGGTACGAACCGAGACTGGGATGTTGTCACTCCGTATGACAGAGAGGTACCTCTGGGCCCACTCGGTAAGACATCATCATAATGAGCTCAATGTGACTAAGTAGTTAGTCACGGGATGATGGATTACGGATCGAGTAAAGAGACTTGCCATAACGAGATTGAACAAGGTATCGGGAATACCGACGATCGAATCTCGGGCAAGTACCGTACCGATGGACAAAGGGAATAACATACGGGATTAAGTGAATCCTTGACACAGTGGTTCATCCGATGAAGATCATCGAGGAACACGTGGGAACCAACATGGGTATCCAGATCCCGCTGTTGGTTATTGACCGGAGAGTGGTCTCGGTTATGTCTACGTGTCTCCCGAACCCGTAGGGTCTACACACTTAAGGTTCGGTAACGCTAGGGTCGTAGAGATTAATGCACGTGGAAACCCGAAAGTTGTTCGGAGTCCCGGATGAGATCCCGGACGTCACGAGGAGTTCCGTAATGGTCCGGAGGTAAAGATTGATATATGGGAAGTCCAGTTTCGGCCAACGGGTGATCTCCGGGGGTCACCGGGAGCGTCCCGGGGCCACCGGAGGGGCCCCGGGGGTCCACCGGGTGGGGCCACCCATCCCGGTGGGGGCCCTAGGCCGCAAGGGGATGTGTGCATCCCCCTGGGCTGGCGCACCACAAGGGGGCCCCACCTCCCCATGCGCATAGGGATAAAACCCTAAGGGGAGGGGGGCCACCACTTGCCTTGGGGGAGGGGGACTCCTCCCT
>LR738714.1:38211464-38225441 GCA_902687465.1 Secale cereale | reverse complement strand
CCCCCCCGGCCCCCTATATATATGTGGGGGGGAGAGGGCAGCCGCACCTCAGCCCTGGCGCCTCTCCCCCTCCCGTCACACCTCCCAACTCCTTTGCAGGGCAGCCCGGCGAAGCCCTGCTGCGATCTCCACTGCATCTGTCATCACGCCGTCGTGCTGCCGGATCTCTGACGACTTCTCCTCCCCCCTTGCTGGATCAAGAAGGAGGTGACGTTGCTGCACCGTACGTGTGTTGAACGCGGAGGTGCCGTCCGTTCGGCGCTAGATCATCGGTGACGAAGAACGTGAAGAGTACGACTACTTCATCCTTGCTTCGTTGAAAGCTTCTACACGCAATCTTCATAACGGTATGTAGATGCACTCTTAGTTGCTCGTTGCTAGATGTCTCCATACTTGGATCTTGGTGAAGACGTAGAAAATTTTTGAATTATGCTACGTTCCCCAACAGTGGCATCTGAGCCTAGGTTTTATGCGTAGCATCTTGGCACGAGTAGAACACAAAGCAGTTGTGGGCGTATGATCTTGTTCAACTTTCTTACCGTTACTAGTCAATCTTGATTCGGCGGTATTGTGGGATGAAGCGGCCCGGACCGACCTTACACGTACGCTTACGTGAGACTGGTTCCACCGACAGACATGCACTAGATGCATAAGGTGGCTGGCGGGTGTCTGTCTCTCCTACTTTAGTCAGATCGGATTCGATGAAAAGGGTCCTTATGAAGGGTAAATAGAAGTTGACAAAATCACGTTGTGGTTTTGGCGTAGGTAAGAAACGTTCTTGCTAGAAATCCTATAGAAGCCACGTAAAACTTGCAACAACAATTAGAGGACGTCTAACTTGTTTTTGCGGCATGTGTTTTGTGACGTGGTATGGCCAAGAACGAAGATGTGATGAATGATATATGTGATGTATGAGATTGATCATGTTTTTGTAATAGGGAATCACGACTTGCATGTCGATGAACTTGACAACCGGCAGGAGCCATAGGAGTTGTCTTAATTATTGTATGACCTGCGTGTCACTGAATAACGCCATGTAATTACTTTACTTCATTGCTAAACATTAGCTATAGTAGTAGAAGTAATAGTTGGCGTGACAACTTCTTCAAGACACGATGATGGAGATCATGATGATGAAAATCATGGTGTCGAGCCGGTGACAAGATGATCATGGTGCCCCGAAGATGGAGATCCAAGGAGCAAGATGATATTGGCCATATCATGTCACTTTAATTGATTGCATGTGATGTTTATCATGTTTTTGCATCTTGTTTACTTAGAACGACGGTAGTAAATAAGATGATCTCTCACTAAAATTTCAAGTAATGTGTTTCCCCTAACTGTGCGCCGTTGCTAAAGCTCGTTGTTCCGAAGCACCACGTGATGATCGGGTGTGATAGGTTCTAACGTTCACATACAACGGGTGTAAGACATATTTACACACGCAATACACTTAGGGTTCACTTGACGAGCCTAGCATGTACAGACATGGCCTCGGAACACGGAAGACCGAAAGGTCGAACACGAGTCGTATAGAAGATACGATCAACATGAAGATGTTCACCGTTTTTGACTAGTCCGTCTCACGTGATGATCGGACACGGACTACTCGATTCGGATCGTGTATCACTTAGATGACTAGAGAGATGTCATTCTGAGTGGGAGTTCATTAAAATTTGATTAAGATGAACTTAATTATCATGAACTTAGTCTAAATTCTTTACAATATCTCTTGTAGATCAAATGGCCCACGCTCAGGTTTCCCTCAACTTCAACGCGTTCCTAGAGAAAACCAAGCTGAAAGACGATGGTAGCAACTATACGGATTGGGTCCGTAACCTGAGGATTATCCTCATAGCTGCCAAGAGATCATATGTCCTAGAAGCACCGCTAGGTGATGCACCTGCTCCCGATGCTGACCAAGACGTTTTGAACGCCTGGCAGTCGCGTTGTGATGATTACTCCCTGGTTCAGTGCGGCATGCTTTACAGTTTAGAATCGGGGCTCCAAAAGCGTTTTGAGCATCACGGGGCATATGAGATGTTCCAAGAGCTGAAAATGGTTTTCCAAGCTCATGCCCGAGTCGAGAGATATGATGTCTCCGACGCATTCTACAGCTGTAAGATGGAGGAAAATAGTTCTGTCAGTGAGCACATCCTCAAGATTTCAGGATTGCACAACCGCTTGTCTCAGCTAGGAATGAATCTCCCAGATGAAGCGGTCATTGACAGAATCCTCCAGTCGCTCCCACCAAGCTTCAAGAGCTTTGTGCTGAACTTCAATATGCAGGGGATGGAGAAATCCATTCCCGAGGTGTATTCGATGCTGAAATCAGCGGAGGTTGACATCAAGAAAGAACATCAAGTGTTGATGGTCAATAAAACCACTAAGTTCAAGAAAGGCAAGGGTAAAAAGAACTTCAAGAAGGACGGCAAGCAAGTTGCCGCGCCTGGCAAGCCTGTTGCCGGGAAGAAGCCAAAGTATGGACCCAAGCCAGAGACTGAGTGCTTTTATTGCAAGGGAACGGGTCACTGGAAGCGGAACTGCCCCAAATACTTAGCAGACAAGAAGGCCGGCAACGTCAAAGGTATATATGATATACATGTTATTGATGTGTACCTTACCAGCACTCGTAGTAGCTCCTGGGTATTCGATACCGGTGCAGTTGCTCACATTTGTAACTCAAAATAGGAGCTGCGGAATAAACGGAGACTGGCGAAGGATGAGGTGACGATGCGCGTCGGGAATGGTTCCAAGGTCGATGTGATCGCCGTCGGCACGCTACCTCTACATCTACCCTCGGGATTAGTTTTGAACCTGAATAATTGTTATTTAGTACCAGCTTTGAGCATGAACATTGTTTCTGGATCTCGTCTTATGCGAGATGGATATTCTTTCAAATCGGAGAATAATGGTTGTTCTATTTATTTGAGAGATATGTTTTATGGTCATGCCCCGCTGGTCAATGGTTTATTTTTGATGAATCTCGAACGTAGTGATACACATATTCATAGTGTAGATGCCAAAAGATGTAAAGTTGATAATGATAGTCCCACATACTTGTGGCATTGCCGCCTTGGTCATATTGGTGTCAAACGTATGAAGAAGCTCCATTCGGATGGACTTCTAGAGTCTCTTGATTATGAATCATTTGACACGTGCGAACCATGCCTCTTGGGCAAGATGACCAAGATTCCGTTCTCCGGAACAATGGAGCGAGCAACCAACTTGTTGGAAATCATACATACCGATGTGTGCGGTCCAATGAGTGTTGAGGCTCGCGGAGGCTACCGTTATGTTCTCACCCTCACGGATGACTTGAGTAGATACGGGTATATCTATTTGATGAAACACAAGTCTGAGACCTTTGAAAAGTTCAAGGAATTTCAGAATGAGGTTGAGAATCAACGTGACAGAAAAATAAAGTTCTTGCGATCGGATCGTGGGGGTGAATATTTAAGTCATGAATTTGGCACACACCTTAGAAGCTGTGGAATTGTTTCACAATTGACACCGCCCGGAACACCTCAACGTAACGGTGTGTCCGAACGTCGAAATCGTACTCTGTTGGACATGGTGCGATCTATGATGTCCCTCACCGATTTACCGCTATCTTTTTGGGGTTATGCTTTAGAGACTGCCGCATTCACTTTAAATAGGGCTCCGTCAAAATCCGTTGAGACGACTCCATATGAACTTTGGTTTGGCAAGAAACCGAAGCTGTCGTTTCTGAAAGTTTGGGGTTGCGATGCTTATGTCAAGAAACTTCAACCTGAAAAGCTCGAACCGAAATCGGAGAAATGCGTCTTCATAGGATACCCAAAGGAAACTATTAGGTACACCTTCTACCACAGATCCGAAAGCAAAGTCTTTGTTGCCAAGAATGGATACTTTCTGGAGAAAGAGTTTCTCTCGAAAGAAGTGAGTGGGAGGAAAGTAGAACTTGATGAGGTGACAGTCACCCCTCCTGGACCGGAAAGTAGCACAGCGCAGGAAACTGTTCCTGAGGTGCCTGCACCGACAAGGGAGGAAGATAATGATAATGATCATGAAGATACAGATCAAGTTACTACTGAACTTCGAAGGTCCACAAGGGTACGTTCCGCACCAGAGTGGTACGGCAACCCTGTACTGGAAATCATGTTGTTAGACAATGGTGAACCTTCGAACTATGAAGAAGCGATGGCGGGCCCAGATTCCAATAAATGGCTTGGAGCTATGAAATCCGAGATAGAATCCATGTATGAAAACAAAGTATGGACTTTGGTGGACTTGCCTGATGATAGGCACGCCATAGAAAATAAATGGATATTTAAGAAGAAGACAGACGCAGATGGTAATGTGACCATCTATAAAGCTCGGCTTGTCGCTAAGGGTTATCGACAAGTTCAAGGGATTGACTACGACGAGACTTTCTCTCCCGTAGCGATGCTGAAGTCAGTCAGAATCATGTTAGCTATTGACGCATTCTATGATTATGAGATATGGCAAATGGACGTCAAAACAGTATTCCTTAATGGCTTCCTCAAGGAAGAGTTGTATATGATGCAACCGGAAGGTTTTGTCGATCCAGAGAACGCTAACAAGGTTTGCAAGCTCCAGCGCTCGATTTACGGGCTGGTGCAAGCATCTCGGAGTTGGAATATTCGCTTTGATGAGGTGATCAAAGCGTTTGGCTTTATACAGACTTATGGAGAAGCCTGTATTTACAAGAAAGTGAGTGGGAGCTCTGTAGCATTTCTCATATTATATGTGGATGACATATTGCTGATGGGAAATGATATAGAATTCTTGGAAAATGTAAAGGCCTACTTGAATAAAAGTTTTTCAATGAAGGACCTTGGAGAAGCTGCTTACATATTAGGCATCAAAATCTATAGAGATAGATCGAGACGCCTCATTGGTCTTTCACAAAGTACATACCTTGACAAAATATTGAAGAAGTTCAATATGGATTAGTCAAAGAAAGGATTCTTGCCTGTTTTGCAAGGTATGAGATTGAGTAAGACTCAGTCGCCGACCACGGCAGAAGATAGAGAAAAGATGAGTGTCATTCCCTATGCCTCGGCAATAGGTTCTATCATGTATGCCATGCTGTGTACCAGACCTGATGTGAACCTTGCCATAAGTTTGGTAGGGAGGTACCAAAGTGATCCCGGTACGGAACACTGGACAGCGGTCAAGAACATCCTGAAGTACCTGAAAAGGACTAAGGATATGTTTCTCGTTTATGGAGGTGACGAAGAGCTCGTCGTAAAGGGTTACGTCGATGCTAGCTTCGACACAGATCTGGATGACTCTAAGTCGCAAACCGGATACGTGTATATTTTGAATGGAGGGGTAGTCAGCTGGTGCAGTTGCAAGCAAAGCGTGGTGGCAGCATCTACATGTGAAGCGGAGTACATAGCTGCTTCTGAAGCAGCGCAGGAAGGAGTCTGGATGAAGGAGTTCATCACCGACCTAGGAGTCATTCCAAGCGCGTCAAGCCCGATGACTCTCTTCTGTGACAACACTGGTGCTATTGCTATTACCAAGGAGCCCAGGTTTCACAAGAAGACCAAGCACATCAAGCGCCATTTCAACTCCATCCGGAATTATGTTCAGGATGGAGACATAGATATTTGTAAAGTGCATACAGATCTGAATGTAGCAGACCCGTTGACTAAACCTCTTTCACGAGCAAAACATGATCAACACCAGAACTCTATGGGTGTTCGATTCATCACAATGTAACTAGATTATTGACTCTAGTGCAAGTGGGAGACTGTTGGAGATATGCCCTAGAGGCAATAATAAAAGCATTATTATTATATCTCCTTGTTCATGATAATTGTCTGTTATTCATGCTTGAATTGTATTGTACGGAAACAGCGATACATGTGTGAATACATAGATCATAATGAGTCCCTGGTAGGCCTCTAGTAGCCAGCTCGTTGATCAACAGATGGTCACGGTTTCATGACCATGGACATGAGATGTCGGTGATAACGGGATCACATCATTAGGAGAATGATGTGATGGACAAGACCCAAACTTGAGCATAACACGAGATCGTATAGTTCGTAATGCATAAGCTTTTCGGTGTCAAGTATTTATTCCTTAGACCATGAGGTTGTACAACTCCCGGACACCGTAGGAGTACTTTGGGTGTGCCAACCGTCACAACGTAACTGGGTGGCTATAAAGGTACGCATCGGGTATCTCCGAAAGTGTCTGTTGAGTTGGTACGAACCGAGACTGGGATGTTGTCACTCCGTATGACAGAGAGGTACCTCTGGGCCCACTCGGTAAGACATCATCATAATGAGCTCAATGTGACTAAGTAGTTAGTCACAGGATGATGGATTACGGATCGAGTAAAGAGACTTGCCATAACGAGATTGAACAAGGTATCGGGAATACCGACGATCGAATCTCGGGCAAGTACCGTACCGATGGACAAAGGGAATGACATACGGGATTAAGTGAATCCTTGACACAGTGGTTCATCCGATGAAGATCATCGAGGAACACGTGGGAACCAACATGGGTATCCAGATCCCGCTGTTGGTTATTGACCGGAGAGTGGTCTCGGTCATGTCTACGTGTCTCCCGAACCCGTAGGGTCTACACACTTAAGGTTCGGTAACGCTAGGGTCGTAGAGATTAATGCACGTGGAAACCCGAAAGTTGTTCGGAGTCCCGGATGAGATCCCGGACGTCACGAGGAGTTCCGGAATGGTCCGGAGGTAAAGATTGATATATGGGAAGTCCAGTTTCGGCCAACGGGTGATCTCCGGGGGTCACCGAGAGCGTCCCGGGGCCACCGGAGGGGCCCCGGGGGTCCACCGGGTGGGGCCACCCATCCCGGTGGGGCCCCTAGGCCACAAGGGGATGTGTGCAGCCCCCTGGGCTGGCGCACCACAAGGGGGCCCCACCTCCCCATGCGCATAGGGATAAAACCCTAAGGGGAGGGGGGCCACCACTTGCCTTGGGGGAGGGGGACTCCTCCCTGGCCGCCGCCCCCCCCCCCCTTGCAGATTGGATCTGCAAGGGGCTGGCGCCCCCCGGGCCCCCTATATATATGTGGGGGGGAGAGGGCAGCCGCACCTCAGCCCTGGCGCCTCTCCCCCTCCCGTCACACCTCCCAACTCCTTTGCAGGGCAGCCCGGCGAAGCCCTGCTGCGATCTCCACTGCATCCGTCATCACGCCGTCGTGCTGCCGGATCTCTGACGACTTCTCCTCCCCCCTTGTGGATCAAGAAAGAGGTGACGTTGCTGCACCGTACGTGTGTTGAACGCGGAGGTGCCGTCCGTTCGGCGCTTGATCATCGGTGACGAAGAACGTGAAGAGTACGACTACTTCATCCTTGCTTCGTTGAAAGCTTCCGCACGCAATCTTCATAACGGTATGTAGATGCACTCTTAGTTGCTCGTTGCTAGATGTCTCCATACTTGGATCTTGGTGAAGACGTAGAAAATTTTTGAATTATGCTACGTTCCCCAACAGGTATGTGGTGGTAGGGTTGGGTATATCAAGGGTGTAGCGGAAGTAGGGGTAGTGGTGTAGGTAGGTATGCGGTGGCGGAAGTGGAGGCGGAGGAAAACTGCAAAAATGCTGTTCTGGCAGGATTAGCCGGATAATTCGGGCTTTTGGCTGTATGGTCTGGGCTCCGGTCGTCCGGTTGATCCGGGTGTTGGTCGTCCGGGATCCGGGAGAACGTCCGGATGATTCGGGCAGTTCAAACGCGCACGGGATGAGCTCGGGGAAACTCAAAAATCGAGGAAATAGAAATTTTCATGGATTTTTGGATGGATTTGGCGGTGGAGAAGGTGGGGAATAGGTAGATCCACTTCCTACACAGCTAATCCACGGATCAAAATCAACAAAAAATTCATCACACAAACAAATCACAAAATAATTGGTATGGCTCTTTTTGTGGGGAATTTTCAAAATTGGACAAAAACGACAAAATTAGGCTAGAAAACAAGGTGTGGAGCTCCAAATTCATGATGAACATAGGGTCATGATACCATATGATGCGGGGCTAAGCCGATCTAGGCCGATCTTTCACATTTGGAGGGGATTCCCACGAAGAACACGAGGGGAAAACGCGAGGCAGACGAGAGGAAAACACTCAAATCAACAAGATTAGTTCACACGTATGCTAGATCCGGGAACACAAAGAGTGATACAAGATCCAAAATCAACTAAGGACGATACAAGGTAACGAATTCTTCTCCGTGAGGAGGTCTTGAGGGGTCTTCTCCGTGAGGAGGTCTTGAATCCACTTGGGGGATCTTCTCCGTAGAGGTCGCAGTCTCTCGAATGAGAAGAACCAAGAGGATGAGCAAAGCTCTATCTCACAAATGAGCTAAACCAGTGCTAACCCTAGAAAAGTGTAGGTGGACTCATATATATAGGCTAAGGGGACGAAGGGGTACATAGGCCTCGGCCCAACATCATGCACACAGGCAGGGGTCCAGATGTTCCGGAAGTTGGTCCGGATCATCCAGGCAACTGCAACTTTGCCCTTCTTCTTCTCTGTCTTCGCGATCGTCTTCTTCTTCCAATCCTTCTTGCTTCCTAGCTTCTCCATGGCTGTCTACGATGTACTTGAGTATGCGTAGAGTTTCCGATGAGGGTAGTAGCCATGTCTCGTGTGATTCAAGAGGGAGTTGAGAGAGGAGTGAAGTCACCTCGTTTTCAAGAGCTCTTGCACGAGCACGTGTCATGGGTCCGCTTGGCACTTGGTGAGACGATGGTAGGTCCCTGGGGATGACCTTCGGATGCTCCGCATAATCTCCACTCTAAGCGATCACTCCACGCGACGAGAGCACCTGTGCATTCTTCTAGCCATTGCATGGATATTCCAAACACTCTAGTCCAAAAGATTCAAATAGCATCATGTGGCGTGCGCGGGTGAGCCAAGGCCAATCGGAGCCTCCGAACGACTTCAAGTGGAACCCTCCGACCAAATCAAAAGTTGCCTCCTTTAGTTCAATTGGAGCCTCCAGACTGATCACTCTGGGCCTCGAAATTGCACAAAAAGGCGTGTAATAGTCATATTTGTAGGACCAGCCTATATACTCCACCAACCCCACCAGTTCACTCAAAGCACTTCATTTCAAATCACATTTCCTGAGAGGGAACTATCTAGTCTTGTGTGGAATTTAAAGGGCGTTCTGATGCAACCTCCAAGGCCAAACCTTTGATCTCTAATCACTTCCTTGTTTGCCACTCCAACCACTCAAGTCCAAAGATATATCTTTTGAGAGTTTTTAGCGCAGACGAGATTATCTTTTGAAGAACAAGAGTAAGACATTCATCACCAAGCAACCCCAAACTTATTGTCTCCTAGATTGGCTAGCTGTTTTGAGAGCATTCAAGGTGTGAAATAACCAAGAAGTTTGTGAGGGGCCGAGAATCGCCTGCTTCGTGTAGATCTACTCCGAGTAAGCCATGGTGGAATAGGTCTGTTGCTCCTTCCTGGACTCTTTATGGGCATGTCCATCCGTGGACCTAGCAACAAGGATCTACATTATTATATAATCTTCATGGTTCGAAGCCTCCTCGGCGTCGCCCGCACAAGCCTAGATGGAAACTCGTTGTTTTCGCCGTAGTAGCCACATGTACGACGAGATCAAGGGGGAGAAGCCAAATCAGTAAGGGTTGCATCTTGATTTGTGTTGACATTAGTACTAGCGCTGCGGTGGGAACCAACGATCGCCCTGGTGGGAACAATCTACACAAAAATCGAGGTCGCCAATAGCAAGCCAAGGACTAAATCAACACCACACATGTGACGCCCGAGACCGACGTCCCAGAAGATTCCAGAAGACTCCCGAAGATTCCAGATGTTCCGGGTTGCCCGTGTGTTTCTTTTGAGCTTGTGTTATTTAATTTTTGCATTGCATCATGTCATCATGCCATCATGTCATTTTAATTTTTGCATCTCAACCTAAATAATTCGTGTGGACCTTCGGTCCATTTAAATCGAGGGAAGGTGACTTCTCTTTATAACATATAAAAGTCTCTCATTATTTTAGGGAGCTATATAAATAAATATTCCATTGCTTCGGAATCACCATAACACACTTGCATAATTCCCCATTGTCTTTTCACTTCTAGTTTCACCTTCAAAACCTTGTCTAAATTTCCTTCCGTTATTTTCGAGACTCCTCCTAAAATCTAGACTTCTTTTGAACTCCTTTAAGGCAAACTAATTATTTTAGTTTGTTTTCCCCTTTTGTTGTTGGAACTATTTTTGTGGGGTTGGTAATATCCCGTAAAGCCTTATAAAAATGTCCCATCTTTTATTTTTTCTGTTCTCTGCCTCTTCTTTTTATTTTGCTCTCTCTTTTATTTTTGTTAAGAGATAAAAGGGGGGGCATCCCTCACCTCCTTCTCCCTTGGGAGCCCAGCCAGCCACCCTTCTTGGCCCATCCAGGCCTCTCCTCCTCCCTCCTCTAGGCCGAGGCCACTTCGGCCCAATCTCCAGCCCGCAGCCTTCCCTAACCCTAACCCCGAGCTACTCCCCCTCGCACTCCCTCTCCTTCCGCTCAGCCGCCGCCACCCCTCTTCCCGAACCCGCTTGAGTCCCTCGCTCGATCTCTCCCGAGCGCCTCTCGACCGCGCCCCCTCTCCTCTCGTCGCCCCGAACCTCTCCAGCCCGTGCCTCCCTCCCCTCGTCCCGATCTCTCTCTCGCGCAGCCCCCTCGCGCAGCCGCGGCCAGAGCGCCCGTCCCCGACGCGTGGCCTCGAGGATCTCATCCAGGCCGGATCCCTGCGCGAGCGCGCCCTTGCCAGTGTCGCGCACCCCGCCGCCGTCGGGCCAGAGCCTCGCCGCTCTGGCATCTCCCCCTCGCGGCGCCCGCTTCCTCTAGGCCGCACCTCCAGCCCCGAGCTCGGCTGCCTCCTTCGCGCCCGGGCAGAGGCGCCCCGTTCTCAACCCTGCCTTCGCCTCCAGCTCGAGGATCGCCCACGACACCGAGGCGCCCTTCGCCTCCAGTGCGCCTCGCCCTGGCTGCCCAGCGCCGCGGCCAGCCCTTCCTCTCCAGCAGCCCCGTCCGGCGTCGCCCGTGGGCCGGGCCAGGAACTGCGTCGGGAGCCTCCTCCAGCAGCTCGTTCGAACCTCCTCCCGGCTCCCTCGTCCGTGCAGCCTTGTTTTGTGCTGTAGATTGTTTTGTTTTTGTTCTGTTGCGTGCTGTAATTTTTGGACAGATGGCTACGTGTACAACTACGGCGACCCGAACAAGTACCTCTTCGAGACAAGTACCTCTACGTATACGACCCGAGTACATCTACAAAACGCCCCGTGTACGACTACCGACGCCCGGAAAACGACAAGTTCCACTACGTCCACGACGACTCGAACGACTACCGATGACCGTGAACAACTACCGCCGTCGTGGAACCGCCAAGACGAACGGAACAACTACTTCCCACTACGATCGTGTACCACTACCGTCGCCCCGTGAACGACTTCTTCCTCTACGCCTCGAACCGCCCCGAAACGCACGCTTCGAAGGTATAACCCCGAGACGTGACCCGTGGATGCATGCTTGTTGTGTTGTATGAAATGTCTCCTTTGTGTGCTTCGTGCCCGTTGTGCCTCTTTTGTCGTGTTCCTCGGTTGCCTCGTCACCGACTCGTGGGAACCCGGTAACGGGATCAACCCACTTCCATCTCGTTTGACTCGCTCACGCCATCTACCTTTTGCACCGGTCTCTCAATGGGTTACCGGTACCGATATGTTGCGTTGCATCATTTTCGGTTCGTTGCCGTGGCACCCTTTCATTCCACCACGGTGACAATACTTCATATCTCTTAATGTCAACCCTTTTAATAAAATTGCATAAACTTGATCATTTCATCCGCATCATGTTAACAACCTTTGAATGTTAATTGTTGTTGCTTATAATTATTAAACATGCTCATGGGGTTTTTCCGGATATGTTGTTGTTATTTCCGGCCTCATTTAAAATGCCTAAATAGTGTAGTTTTATTATGCTTCACCTCTTGCCATGTTAAAAACAATTAAACTTGTCTTGTTAATAACGAGAGTCAACTAAATAATTAATATGTGGTGTTTCGTCAATATGCAACTCGTTGCATATTGATCTCCACTTAACTTGTAGTATTTGTTTGTGCACCTTGCCATGTCTTGCATATTTAAACCGGACATGCATCATCCTTGTTTGTGCATCGTATGCCATGCTTATGCTATGTGTGTTTACCGTGTTGTTTTCTTCTTTCCGGTTGCTTCTCTTGTTAGCTTCGGTTTCGTTCCGGAGTTGTGAGGTTTCTCTCGTCAGTGTTGCTCCGTCTTCTTGGATCCGTTCTTCTCCCTTGTGGAATCCCAGGCAAGATGACCGAACCCGGATACCATTACTATTTTTGCCTCTTGCTAGAGTACCGCTCTGTAGTATTTGCCTCGATGCCCATGTCTTTCTTGTCAGCCTCCTACTTGTAACCAATTGCCATGTTTAACCACCCTACCTATGCAAACCGTTGCTTGGCTAAGTACGCTTCGCTCAGCCCCTCTTATAGCATTGCTAGTTGCAGGTGAAGATTGAAGATGCTTGCTTCATGTTGAAGTTTGGTTGGGTTATATCACACTATATAAATGCTAAATGAAATCATCTATATACTGGCAGGGTGGAAGGCTAAGCCTTTTGCTTGGTGTTTTGTTCCACTCATGCCGTTAGGAACCGTATAAACCGGTGTTATGTTCCTTGATTATGCGTTCCTAACACGGTTGGGGTGTATGGGACCCCCTTGATAAACCGCTAAGTGCTAAGTCTTTTCCAGCAAGTCCCAACATTTGGTACTATTTGCCTCATAATAACAACTTAATTAATTAATTAAATTTGCATAGAGGGTCGCTCCCTCGAGGATCCTTAATTTCTACATAGCAGGGGGGGCCAGTGCCGATGGTGTTGGTCCCAAACGGGGGTTCTGCGGGGCCGCCTTGGGGCAACCCGAGGTATTTGGTATCCACCCGTAGAATCGCCCATCCGGTCGTGTCCTGAGACCTAGATACGCGCGGCTACTATCAGGGTGTCGACACGCCGGGAGGATTTGCTGGATTAGCCTTACCTTAGTTCGGTTAACTTGAGCACGGGATTCCGAGAATACTCGGGCCTTCCCAACTATGGAGTTGCGACTCCGCGGATCGTGGGCTTGTGATGGGCCAAGTTGGAACACCCCTGCAGGGTTTGAACTTTCGAAAGCCGTGCCCGCGGTTATGTGGCAGATGGGAGCTTGTTAATTCCGGTTGTAGATAACTTGACACAATGTTTCAATACACTACCAGCGTGTGTACCGTGACTGTCAATTTCCGAATAGGGATTCGGGAGTTGAACACGGTGGGGTTATGTTTGACCGGCTTTAGTTAGGATCACTTCGTGATCATCTTTCGACCGATGCTCTTCTCTTCTCGCTCTCTATTACGTAAGTTAGTGCTAGTTGCTGCTGCAGACTCTTGTTTGTTCCTTCACCTCTCGTTCTTTCTTCAGCCTTGTCCTCACCCAAGGCTTAAATAGTCGTGTTACCCGGGAACGGGATTGCTGAGTCCTCTGTGGCTCACAGTTACTTCACCACACCAGATGCAGGTTCAGCTGAGTACGATGCAGGAGCTGGTTCAAGTACTTCATCGGGAGCTCGATGAAGAGTCTAGCTGTTTGCTTGTGACGTTTCGATGTTCAGTAGTGGTTTCTACTAGGATTAGATCTTGGCCTGTGGCTTTATGTTGTTTTGGTATCTTTCTTTGGATCTTCACCCGTAGTCGGGTTGTGATGTTCTGAATGATGATTGCTTATGTATTGTATTGTGTGAAGTGGCGAGTGTAAGCCAACTATCTCCTTTTGCAATTTAATCCCTCTTTTACATGAGTTGTGCAAAGATACCAAACTTGAGATCATTCTAGGATGGATTTATGCCTTTAAGTCGTGCCTCGACACGTAGGAGGTATAACTCCATCCTGGGCATTACAA
>LR738714.1:38046238-38201201 GCA_902687465.1 Secale cereale | reverse complement strand
CCGGAAAACGACAAGTTCCACTACGTCCACGACGACTCGAACGACTACCGATGACCGTGAACAACTACCGCCGTCGTGGAACCGCCAAGACGAACGGAACAACTACTTCCCACTACGATCGTGTACCACTACCGTCGCCCCGTGAACGACTTCTTCCTCTACGCCTCGAACCGCCCCGAAACGCACGCTTCGAAGGTATAACCCCGAGACGTGACCCGTGGATGCATGCTTGTTGTGTTGTATGAAATGTCTCCTTTGTGTGCTTCGTGCCCGTTGTGCCTCTTTTGTCGTGTTCCTCGGTTGCCTCGTCACCGACTCGTGGGAACCCGGTAACGGGATCAACCCACTTCCATCTCGTTTGACTCGCTCACGCCATCTACCTTTTGCACCGGTCTCTCAATGGGTTACCGGTACCGATATGTTGCGTTGCATCATTTTCGGTTCGTTGCCGTGGCACCCTTTCATTCCACCACGGTGACAATACTTCATATCTCTTAATGTCAACCCTTTTAATAAAATTGCATAAACTTGATCATTTCATCCGCATCATGTTAACAACCTTTGAATGTTAATTGTTGTTGCTTATAATTATTAAACATGCTCATGGGGTTTTTCCGGATATGTTGTTGTTATTTCCGGCCTCATTTAAAATGCCTAAATAGTGTAGTTTTATTATGCTTCACCTCTTGCCATGTTAAAAACAATTAAACTTGTCTTGTTAATAACGAGAGTCAACTAAATAATTAATATGTGGTGTTTCGTCAATATGCAACTCGTTGCATATTGATCTCCACTTAACTTGTAGTATTTGTTTGTGCACCTTGCCATGTCTTGCATATTTAAACCGGACATGCATCATCCTTGTTTGTGCATCGTATGCCATGCTTATGCTATGTGTGTTTACCGTGTTGTTTTCTTCTTTCCGGTTGCTTCTCTTGTTAGCTTCGGTTTCGTTCCGGAGTTGTGAGGTTTCTCTCGTCAGTGTTGCTCCGTCTTCTTGGATCCGTTCTTCTCCCTTGTGGAATCCCAGGCAAGATGACCGAACCCGGATACCATTACTATTTTTGCCTCTTGCTAGAGTACCGCTCTGTAGTATTTGCCTCGATGCCCATGTCTTTCTTGTCAGCCTCCTACTTGTAACCAATTGCCATGTTTAACCACCCTACCTATGCAAACCGTTGCTTGGCTAAGTACGCTTCGCTCAGCCCCTCTTATAGCATTGCTAGTTGCAGGTGAAGATTGAAGATGCTTGCTTCATGTTGAAGTTTGGTTGGGTTATATCACACTATATAAATGCTAAATGAAATCATCTATATACTGGCAGGGTGGAAGGCTAAGCCTTTTGCTTGGTGTTTTGTTCCACTCATGCCGTTAGGAACCGTATAAACCGGTGTTATGTTCCTTGATTATGCGTTCCTAACACGGTTGGGGTGTATGGGACCCCCTTGATAAACCGCTAAGTGCTAAGTCTTTTCCAGCAAGTCCCAACATTTGGTACTATTTGCCTCATAATAACAACTTAATTAATTAATTAAATTTGCATAGAGGGTCGCTCCCTCGAGGATCCTTAATTTCTACATAGCAGGGGGGGCCAGTGCCGATGGTGTTGGTCCCAAACGGGGGTTCTGCGGGGCCGCCTTGGGGCAACCCGAGGTATTTGGTATCCACCCGTAGAATCGCCCATCCGGTCGTGTCCTGAGACCTAGATACGCGCGGCTACTATCAGGGTGTCGACACGCCGGGAGGATTTGCTGGATTAGCCTTACCTTAGTTCGGTTTAACTTGAGCACGGGATTCCGAGAATACTCGGGCCTTCCCAACTATGGAGTTGCGACTCCGCGGATCGTGGGCTTGTGATGGGCCAAGTTGGAACACCCCTGCAGGGTTTGAACTTTCGAAAGCCGTGCCCGCGGTTATGTGGCAGATGGGAGCTTGTTAATTCCGGTTGTAGATAACTTGACACAATGTTTCAATACACTACCAGCGTGTGTACCGTGACTGTCAATTTCCGAATAGGGATTCGGGAGTTGAACACGGTGGGGTTATGTTTGACCGGCTTTAGTTAGGATCACTTCGTGATCATCTTTCGACCGATGCTCTTCTCTTCTCGCTCTCTATTACGTAAGTTAGTGCTAGTTGCTGCTGCAGACTCTTGTTTGTTCCTTCACCTCTCGTTCTTTCTTCAGCCTTGTCCTCACCCAAGGCTTAAATAGTCGTGTTACCCGGGAACGGGATTGCTGAGTCCTCTGTGGCTCACAGTTACTTCACCACACCAGATGCAGGTTCAGCTGAGTACGATGCAGGAGCTGGTTCAAGTACTTCATCGGGAGCTCGATGAAGAGTCTAGCTGTTTGCTTGTGACGTTTCGATGTTCAGTAGTGGTTTCTACTAGGATTAGATCTTGGCCTGTGGCTTTATGTTGTTTTGGTATCTTTCTTTGGATCTTCACCCGTAGTCGGGTTGTGATGTTCTGAATGATGATTGCTTATGTATTGTATTGTGTGAAGTGGCGAGTGTAAGCCAACTATCTCCTTTTGCAATTTAATCCCTCTTTTACATGAGTTGTGCAAAGATACCAAACTTGAGATCATTCTAGGATGGATTTATGCCTTTAAGTCGTGCCTCGACACGTAGGAGGTATAACTCCATCCTGGGCATTACAACACAATGCCAAAGCACATGCCCGACAACAACACTAACCCATTGTCCATCGACGTAGTTGACCACGCCAACGATGGTGTTGAAGTTGGAGCTCCACTAACCAATGCAACACCATCAACGCCATTTGAACGAAGCCACCACGACACCAAATTCTGACCCTAATTTTACATGTCAAACACACAAAACCGATGTGGTTGAAGGCGAAGCACCATTAATCAGTGCAACCCATCGCCGCCATCTAAACCATGTCGCTGCAACACCATATTAATTCTAACTCTAATTACCGATCGCTGGTGGTGGTGATTTAAAGAGATGATGTGTCTTGATTGAGGTTTTCTTGGGGGGGGGGGGCAAACTGGTCTTAGGGGGCCAAACTGCGATTGCGGTCAGCGGAGAAGTAGGGAACTTCTTCCGTAACAAGAAGGGGCTGCGTCAGGGTGACCCTGCATCCCCGATTCTGTTTAACTTCGTTGTGAACGCTCTCGTGGCAATGTTAAACAAAGCTAGGACTACAGGACACCTTAGGGGGGTGGTAAGCCAGTTGATTCCGGGAGGGGTATCCCACCTGAACTATGCAGATGATACGTTGTTGCTGTTCGAACCGGGCATGCATAGCATAGCCATGGTCAAGGCTATCTTGCTGAGCTTTGAGCTTATGTCCGGTCTCAAAATCAACTTCCACAAGTGCGAAGTGCTGACCATGGGTATGGACACAGCCAAGGGGTAAGCGGTGGCAGACTTGCTTAACTGTAAATTGGGAAAGCTACCATTTACATACCTCGGGCTACCGATCGCTGCAAGGGCTTGTACCATCCAGGATTGGGACCCCCTTTGCACCACGGTGGCGGGCCGGGTTGGCCCTTGGAGAGGCAGGTTTATGTCGTCGGGATCAAGACTCATCACTAACTGTAGCCTCTCCTCACTCCCCATGTTCACCATGGGCCTATTTCTTTTAGCCGATGGTGTACACACCAAGTTGGACACGCCGCAGTCTCGGTTCTTTTGGGAAGGTTCCGACACCAAGCGCAAGTACCATATGGTCAAGTGGGCAGCCGTGTGCCATCCCAAGTCCCAAGGGGGGCTTGGGATCACTAACTCCAAATCGATGAACGTGCCACTTATGTGCAAATGGATTTGGACACTGTCTCAAGGGGAGACGGGGCTCTCGGTGGACTTGCTTCGGGAAAAGTACTTTCCGACCGGAAACTTTTTCGAGGCCACGGGAAGGGGTCACCTTTCTGGAATTCCATCCGATCAATCAAACCTATTTTTGCCATGGGGGCGAAGTTTGCGGTCAACAACGGGCGTTTGACGGGCTTCTGGCTGGACCTCTGGGTTGGTGAACAACCTCTTTGGTCCGAGTTCAGAGACCTTTACACCATAGCGCGTGAGCCCAAAATCACGGTGGCTCAAGCTCTCGGTATTACCTCGCCGGCGCTTCTCTTTCACCGTCAACTCTCAGTCGTGGAGACTACAAGCTGGGGACGCTTGCTCTCTCTTGTTGGTGATGTCACGCTATCCCAGGGGCCGGATACCGTGTATTGGTGTCTTAACGCCTCGGGCAAGTTCTCGGTCAAATCGCTTTACCGAGCACTTTCCCGTGGACCCACTCAACAGGTGGCGCCCGGCCTATGGAAGGCTAGGATCCCTCTTAAGATCAAGGTCTTCCTGTGGCAACTATGTCGCGGTCAGCTACCTACGTCAGTTAACGTCGCCAAACGTAACGGGTCGGCCAGCGGTCCGTGTGCGATTTGTGGCGGCCGAAAAACGCCAACCATGTATTTTTTAGCTGCCATTTGGCGCGTTTCGCTTGGAGTGTTGTCCGCGAGGCAGCTGGAAGGGATTAGGATCCTAGGTCCAGTGCCGAGCTTGTGGTATACTTATCCTCGGTTAACGGAAGTGCTCGGCGAGTCATGTGGTGTTGCGTTGGAGCTTTGCTTTGGGCGTTGTGGCATATTCATAACAAGTTAACGATCGAGGGATCCTTCCCGTCACACCCCGCTGACGTGATCTTTTTGCAGCAGTGGGCACCGTTGGGAAGGCAACAAGATGTTGATCTGTTGCAGCTTGCTCTCGCCCGACTCCGACAAGTCTAAGCTTTGGCAAGAGCCCCTGTGCCGGCCTCCTAGGGAGTGGCGGCATCTTTTGGTTTCGGTTCCCCCGAGCCTGCGCGCTCATGTCTGGCCTTTTGAGGCGTGTAACCCGTGATCTCCCGGGCGGTTATCTTTTGAGGGTGATGCATTCGTGTAAGACTATGTTTGTGTGTACGCTTCCTGATGTGGGCTTTATTACTTTAAAGCTAGACGCCGATGACGTCTTCGTTCTAAAAATAATAATTGAGGTTTTCTTGACATAACAGTTTTATTGACGCCATATTCTTGATATAACAGTTATATTGTTGCCATATTCTAACTCTAATTACCGATCGCCGGTGGTGGTGATCTAAAGAGATGATGTGTCTTGATTGAGGTTTTCTTGACATGACAGTTTTATTGAGAGAAGTATATAGGACCAGAGCTCTATACATGAGGTTTGTTCCATAACCTAGACGCACGAGGGTAATAGTAACGTCCTCTTAGCGGCTTCAGAGAGAAGTGCGTATGATCAGAGGACCGAATTGTTCCGTCTCCTTCCTGTTCTGGTTGCTTTTACTTCACATTTTATCTTAGTTTGATCCAAAGAAAATCCAATGGCGTTGGCTGTTCATTCACAACCCATCGAGCCCTGGCTGTAGAGTCACTGGTTTCTAATCGCAATGGATTTATGTTTTCTTTGGCTTTTCCATTCGCTTCGTTCAACCCTGATCTGGATAGATAGCTCGGCTTCTATTAGCTGAGAATGGTTTTGTCAAGGAAAGGTTTCGCTATACAACAACAATGAACTCACTTCTGATCAAATTGGATTGGATGAATCGGTAATCTTTCTCTGTCTTGTGAGAGAGAGTCACTTGCTGTATTGAGAGCGGGCGGGTGACATGCATTAAGCGAAATCAGTTATGTTTTTGATCTTATTTGCGCGAGAAGACCCTAAGGCACAGCACATCAGCTCCTACGTTTATGGCAGAGGAGCCGAGTCCAGAGCTCCACATAGCAATCTCAATGGCGGCAATGAAATGAAACCAATTACTGTGTTGCAATTGCACATGCATGTATATAGTAATAAACATTTATAAGAATACAAGGGGTCAACTTTTAAGAGGGGGAAACGCTGTTACCATCCCAATACCCTAGCTTTCAAAACTACTAGTACATGTCAACCATTCTTCTGTAAACCTGTGTTGTATAGTGTAGATGCTACCATGTAAGATGCCCTCAATCTTTCTAAAAGCAAAGAATAGAGCAAACAAAAAATGAGAGTATGTACAGGGGATCTTTGCTGCTGCTGCTTTCTCCAGTTCTCTTTCATCAGTACTGTCGGTGCAGGTGTCTTGGGTTGAACCCAGCTGAGGCAGCACCAATTCCAGCGGAAGAAAGGGGAAGATTCACAACAAAAATGATACGCAGATGACCATTTGGTTCAGGTATTCATTCAGTAACAAACTTCAAAAAGAGTCGACAGCATTTTGACTAGATTGCTTGTGTTGCATAGCTTGTCATAGACCACTGTACAGTAAGTAGCTCACCAAGGAGATCCATCACTACAGCTGCAGAATACCAAATCATTAAATCAAGTTAGATGACTGGTAAAAAAACACAGATCCCACAACACTGCCGGCACGTTTTTATGATTATTATTATCATTTGATTTCATTCAATTTAGCTCAACTAAACCATCCACCACACATTCTCCCTGCCACGCATGCCGCTCAACAGCTTCTAATACATAAGGTGAACACAACTCAATTATATTCCTGTGTCGTGGGACATCCAAGGTATTTTTCAGTGAAAGGCAATAATGAAGGAAAACTCTAGCAATGATGTACATAAAACACGTTTCACTATATGCACCACGTTTAACCAAGGTCCACACACAGCAAGGCAGCAAGGCTATAACAGTTCAAACATGAAAGGCCAAATGCTTAAGCTTACTAAAACAGTTGCTCGCTCACCTTTAAATATAACCTTCAAATCAAACTCACAAGCAATGCATGCAATGCTATCCAGTATATCAAGACACCAAGTCTCAAGGTTGGTTGTCTCATGAGCAATCTATCACCAGATGCCCTGATAAAATCAAAGATAAAAATTAACAGGAGAACACCTTCAATCAACTCAATAAGAATTGAAATTGCACTTACCACATCCCGTCGATTCTGTCTGATATAGGTCGAGTAAACTTCGGAACAATGCGCGACATCGTCAGTGACTTGAAACCATGCGCTGCAATAACAAATAGAGAATCAGCCAGGGAACAAAATTAACACCATAAACCTGAATTTAGCTTCAAAGATTTTGTCACCTTTATCGTCATCTTCGTCATCTAATGGTTTATCCTTGTGCATCTCTACATCGATAGCAACCTGGTCGTTGTTGACTTTTCGTGCCCCTCGAATCTGAGTGACAACTGCAGCTGGGCTTACTTTGTCATTCTGCATTCAAATTGAAATATGCAAGTGACTGTGAATAAACAAAACCTAAAAAAACATGATATGTTATACACAGTTTGTGTTAAATTGCATATAAAAACATAAAGTTCTCATACCATTTGCTCAATCTCCGAAGTGCCAGGCAAGTTTATAGATCTAGGTTGGCCCATTGTCCTGTCTCGACGAAGCATCCCTATCTGAGAATCCTTTTGGCTCAAAGAAGCTTCTAGAGCCTCTGATTTACGCGACAACTCTTCCATTTTGGTCCTCTCGACCTGTAGTGAAGAATCTTTGCTTTGCACAGCAACCCTCAAATCATCTGATTCAGATATCAACGACACTATCTTTTTGTCCAACATGTCCATATATACTGGAACCTGAGTGTAATCATGGTCATCTGCGCTCTCACAATGCACACCAAACTGCATCAGCACAGTTTCTAACCACTTAACAAAACCATTTATCTGCGATGAGTACTGCTTGTTGCTATCTTCAGTGGTCAGTAGTTCATTAGTACTCCTTGTGACTTCTTGGCGCAGAAACGAGATCTCCGAATCTCTCTCTTGCAATTGTGACTGAAGGCGTTCCACTTCTACAAGAAGATTTTCAGACAAGCTATGCAACTCGTCAAACTTGTCAACAGTAATTGCAAGTTTAGTCAGAGCTTTTGTCCTAGAATCTTCAAGGCTCTTCAAAGAAATTTCTTTTTCTTGCAGCATCTGCTCCAAGTCATTGCTTTTGTTCTCCAAGACTTCAAGCTCCTTTTCTTCTTCGTCAAGTGCTTGCATCAAACCTTCAATCTCTGTACAATACACCACAACATACAACAAATGCAGGAATACAATCATTTATTTCTTCAGATCGGAAAAATAGAAATCAAACAAAGCAACCAAAGAAATTTCAGTCAAAGAAAGTTCTATCAACTCACCTTGGTCTTTTCTGCTCAGTTCATCAGTCAACTCCTTTATTCTTCCATGCTGCTCACTTGCCACTGTCTCCAAATCTTTAAGCTCACTTGCTTGGGTCTCTAAAGCTTTCTTCTGATTAAGCAACATCTCAACATGTTCCTCCAGATTGTGTACTTGTATTCTTGCATCCTCAAGCTCAACAGAAAGCTGTTTCGCATAAGATTCAGCTTCCCTTATCTGAGATGCAAGCTCTGAACTGATTGTGCTAATTTGCACATCTTTTCCCTGAAGCTCCTGCTGCAACTCAAGAACAGTAGCCTTTAGTTCCTTTGTGTTCCCTTCATTGCTATACTGAGTAGTCTTTACGGCTGCACCTAACCGCTCGACGACTGATTTTATATTATCATATGAAAATAAATGGTTCTGCCCAACAGAATAGCTCCCAGTACCAGAACCCGTACCAGTCATTCCTTCAATCTCAGAAACTGAACTGGAACATGCTTCGTAAAGCAAACTCATATTTCTACGCAATGATGAACTCTCCTCTTCCTTCTCTTTGATCTCTGATTGTAGTTCAAGAATGTTTTCTCTCAATGATTCCAACTCGTTATTTTGGGAAGTGAATCTGTTCTGCAAGTTGGACATAACTTCAGCTAACTCTCTTGCTTTCTGGTCAATTGAAAAACCATGCTCGTCAATATTCCTTTTGAGATCATTGCAATCCTTTACACAATCAGATACAGCATGGCATGCAATAGCAAGATGATGTAGCATCTGAGTTCCATCAGTATCATTCACCATGAATTCCAGCGCAGCATTTGGAATATGAGTATTCTGCAAAGGGCCAAATTGAAATCAATTAGAGGGCAATGAATAGAGATCTGAAAGAATAGAAGTCCCAAAATCTCATATAGCACATTAGCACCATCAATTATTGTTTCAGTGTATGGAACATCATGGTCATCTGAGATTCGTTTTATATGGAAATATCCTATCCAAATTAACCCATTGATCTTTTTATGGTGAACAAAAATAAAGGAGACAATCATAAAGAAATATGACATGGTGGAAACGTAGTACAAGCCTCATTTCCAACTACTCCCTCCGTCCCAAAATAAGTGACTCAACTTTGCAAAGTTGAGTCACTTTTGAGTCACTTATTTTGGGACGGAGGGAGTAGTATTTAATTAGGAAATTTCACTGAGTAAAATAATGTATGAGTTGTCTAATTAGGAAGTAAATACTATGATCAACTAGTATTTACATTTCTGCGGTAAATGCAACAAGAGAAATTAGTTTACTTGCACAACATCAGTCCAATCTTTTCTAAACTACTATGCAAAGTGCTGAAGCAACAAAACACACTGAGACATTGGTAGCCTAAATTTACCTTGCTGCTTATGCTACTGGTCAACATCCCATTAGAAGTGATAGGTATGTCCATCATATTTGTGCCATCCATCCATTTACCAGAAGATTTCATGAAGCTCTCCATATAGCTGATAAGGTCCACATCTTTACTGAATGCGCTGGCAAGGTGATGTGAAAGGTCAAAGCAGACCTCTCTTAGTTGACCACTGGTAGAGTTCAACTCCTTCAAATGATCTATTTGCTTCCTTGCTGCCTGTGCCTGCATATAGGTAATATGTTCAAGGTGGCGAACAGCATCCGCTCTTGCAGACTCTATAATATTGTTCTGTTTAGAGGATTCAGAAAGTGCGGCTTCTTCCTTGACTAATTCCTCCTGCAGGTTATCGGCCCTCTCCTGAGCTTCATTTAGCTCACTTAGAAGCAGCTCTGTTGCTCGTTTCAATCTCTTCACTTCATTTTGTGATGAAGCCACTGTCGCCTGTAGGTCAAGGTGAACCTGTGCAATTTTTCCAACCTTGGTGATTGGATCTGTATCAAATTCTCTAGCGATGTCCACTGTACTCAAAGCATTTAACAATCTACTCAAGTATTCCGTTGTATCATGCAAGTTCTTCTCATTCTCAGTTAATCGGCCCATCAACAGTGTTTTCTCAGATTCAAGTGATTCTATGTGTTGTTCCCTTTCATTTTTAAGTCTTTCTATCACAGCATTCATCTCTTCTATAGTTTGCTTCAAGCTATCTTTTTGTTGCACCAGGCCTTTCCCTTTTCTGACAGCGATATTCAGTTTCTCTCTCAGTGAAGTGCACTTTTGCTCCTCCTGATTTAGCTTCTCTTGCAGATCATCCCGCTGCTTACCCGCTAATTCTAGTTCAAGCACAAGCGACTGATACTTTTGAGTCTGCTCAGCACCACCTTCTTGCAGCCGGTTTATTTGAGCATGTGCCATCTCCGCTTCCAGTAATAGTGATTGTGTCTTCTCCACAGCTTCATCACGCTGTTGCTCCGCCAAGGCCAAACTACTGCGAGCATGCTCTAACTCATCACTCTGATTTAGCTTTTCTTGCAGATTATCCCGCTGCTTACTCATTAATTCCAGTTCAAGCACAAGCGACTGGTATTTTTGAGTCTGCTCAGAACCATCTTCCTGCAATTGGTTTATTTGAGCATGTAGCATCTCCACCTCCAGCATTAGTAATCGTGCCTTCTCAGCTGCTTCATCACGCTGCTGCTCAACTAAGGCCAGACTCTTGCGAGCATGCTCCAACTCATTACTCAAAGAATTCAATACACTCTCTTTGTCATCTCTACCAGTCTCTGATGTAGAAGCGTCGTTAGACAGCTTGGTTTCATCTAAATGAATTTCCTTCTCGGCAGCATTGCTTAGAGTCGACTCTGACAAGAGAGTTTCATAATGGTCTAAAACTTTCCTCAGCAGTTCACCCAAGCACAGTACAGCATCACCACCAGATGGAATTTCAGCATTACTACCATCCTGCAGCACATTAAGCACCAAATCGTATAGTTTGTGTACCTCTATTTCCATATCATGATAGTGCTTGCTCTCCTTTGCCTTTTCAGCCAACTTCTCCTGTAGTTCAGTTAGATCTTTTTGCAAGTTATCTCTGACAAACTCATCTTGAACCGCTTTCTCAGAGAATCCAAGGAACTCAAATCTCAGTTTATCCAGGCTCTCTGAGAAGAAGTCCTTTTCAGCCTTTATAGCAACAACCTCTGCACTGAGCTCAGAAATCCTTTTGTGTGATTCTTCTAGATCAGTAATTAGCATCTCAGAGGAATCCTCAAGGTGCTCAATCTTCGAATGTAACGTGTCTCTTTCATGCTCGACCTCCAATAGTCTGTTTCCCAGCCAAGTTATCCTATCTTCTGGTTCCAACATTCTGAACTGCGGGGGAATGCTAACCTGACCAAGGACTTCTTCCCATTTCTGTACAATACTGTTCCTCTCCACTAGAGACTGTTCCAACATGTTGTTGTGCTCAGCCAGTTCATAGAATCTCCTATGCAACTCGTCATATTTGTTCTTTATTTCATCTGACCCTGGATTTGATATTGAGATTTGTTCATCACTTATGCTATCCATGGCCACACCAGACTCAGAGTGCCCATCCATGGATGATCTCTTATCACCATCAGGCAAAGTAAAAGAAGCACCAACAGCCATCTTCGACAACAGTTCTATTTTCTCAACAATGTCTCTAGAATGAAAACGCTCTGGCATATCTAGATCTTCTAAGACTTCTTCAATTCTCTGAAGAACGGAGTCTTTCAGAATAAATGAATCCCTTAAAGCAGTAGCTGAATTCCGTATGTATGAGAGTTCTGACTCCAAAGCTTCAATTCGATCTGCCTCTGTATAGGATTTGAGCTTGGTTTCCAACTCTTTCACTAATGCATCCTTTGATTCCAGTTCCTGTGAGAGCTTCTCGAGCTCACCAGACTTCTCCACAACAGACTGCTTAAGGCCGTCACGTTGCACTATCAAGGCTTTGCCTTTGGCAACAGCAATACCAAGTTTTTCCTTAAAAGAAGAAAGTTTCTGCTCTGATTGTTCAAGTTCAGAAGACCTTTCCTGAAGCTCAGAACGTGAAGTTTCAAGAGCTTCATCAAGCTTTTTCAAGCCATCCCTGAGAACTGGAACTTCAGTCTCTAACTGGATGTTCAATTCACTGAGCTGGTCTATTTTGCCCTGCAAGTCACAAACCTGGGGTACAATTTCTTCTTTGATCAACGCGGGCAAGGGCAAGGACCACTTGTCAAATGAAATTTGGTCAAAAATATGGGCATTTTGCAAGCATATCTTTGCTGAGTGGATTTCTTCAACTGCATTTTCAAGTTTCTCATTGCATGAAGCTACACCCTCCTCAATACATGGCAGTAATGTGGTAGAAATATGGTGCTCCTTGCTGAACATTTCGGCTTCACCACTATTAGACATCGAAGGAAGAGCCATTGAGGTAGGATCTGCAGAGTGGTGAACCATTTTTTCTGCTATACAGAGGCATCTACCATGCAGCTCATCCAACGCTTCACTTTTACTTGAAGAAACTAATTTAAGCTCCTCGTTCAGCAAGCACATGTCATCCATATTTTTCATTAGAGAACTGCATCTCAAGCTGATCTCTTCAACTTCTTCACATTTGCTCAACAATCTCGACTCCAGGTTAGCATTGTTTGATTGCAAGGAATGATGGTCATGCAATAGATTCTTCAAATGCTCGATGGCTCCTCCAAGATGACTAAACAGAGCTTCAATTGGCTCCTCAGCACTATCTCCTGCACTTGCTTCATCTGAATTTCCAAGCGAGTTGAGTAGAAACTCCTGTAAGGAATCATACATGTTCTTAGCCATTCTAGATGCATGTTCATTCCTATCTTGAACATCAGAATGTGCTTTCTTGATCTCCGAAAGAGAAGTACTGAGCTTAGCATTATCGCTTTGAGCAGACTCTAATTTGTCCTGAAGACTTTGGATTGATTTAGCAGCGAGATCCACAGAGTCCAAAATACTAAAGCTGAGACCTTCGCTTGCACCCAAATCATTAGGGAACATAGTACCTACCAAAGAGCTGAGCTTGTTGGTAACTTCACTGAGCAAACCTGATAGAGATGCCCTTTCCTTCTCAAGAATTGAAATCCTTTCTGTTATATCGTTATGCAAAAGTTCTGCCTGATTAGTGAGCTTCCCAGCATGATCATCTGCATCTTGTTGTACATTAGCAAGCTGAATGTGCAGTTGATCAATTGTGTTCTTGTAGTTGCTTAGCTTCTCAGAGAGCTCATCCATTTTGGCCTCAAAAACTGCAGTGCGCTGTCTTTCTGCTTCATGCTGCACTTCAGACTTACTTGAAAGCTCTATTCTGTCACACAGTCCGACAACATACTTTTCAGCCTTTGCAAGATCTGAAGTCATCGACTTGAATTTTTCAACGAGGCAGCATAACATCCCCTGAGTTAACTTTTTTAATTCATCATGTTCCCCTTCAGACATTCCAGTTTCTTCCTGGTTTCCTTTTACCTCAAAGGATTGGATGAGTTTTGACACGAGAACACGTCCATCGGACCTAGAGGACATCCGCTCCACTAATTTTTGAAGTTCATGCAATTCACCTTTAGCAACCTCTAGATGTCCCTTCAGTGACTGCAAAGCAGTACAGTTACTTGAATCTTTCTCGTCGAATAGAGGATGAGAATGCTGATTGTTACCCTCACAAACAAACTCAGGACTTGTAATTGTTCTTTCAGCATTTTCAACAGTGATTTCCTCCGATGAGGCCAGGCGATGTTCATGTTTTTGACACACGACTGTCTCGGCTTGGTCTAGAACCACATTGCACTTAGCATCCAGCTCTTTAATTACAGATTGGTAAATATCGGAACTGTTAGTTGCACGCAGGCTTTCCAAAATTAGTTGGTCTTTCAGTTGTTCCATGTGTGTCTCCATCTCTCTGACATGCAACTCAAGCTGTTTATGTTTGGCGTATGAAATATGCAATTCATCATTTAGTTCAGACAGATCTGACGAAAGCCTCTCGTTCTCAATATGTAGGAATACATTATCCTCCTTCAGTTTCTTGTTTGCTTCCGATTCAACGGCAAACTTTGCAGACAACTCATCATTATCTTTTTGCGACGCTTCCAATAAAGCCCTGCAATTTGTTAAATCAGTCCACGTCTGTTCCATGTTCTCCTTGAAGGAACACAGCTCAGCCTCCAAACTTTCGCACCTGCTACTGCCAGCATTCATTACCTCTTTCACAGAAGCTAAGCTAAGTTCAAGCTCAGACAGCTGTGACAGAAGCTTCTCGTTTTCACCAGACAGATGTTCTTGCTGATCCTGAACCTCCTTTCTGGTTTTTTCCTCGAGGGCAAGGTTTTCTGTTAGCTCTATGTTCTCCTTTTGTAGAGCCTCCAGCAATGATTGGCAGTCAGCTAATTCACTCAAGATTTGTTGTGCATTCTCCTTGGAGGACCGCAACTCGATCTCCAGCTGTTCACATTTGCTGTTGCTAGCGTTGATTTCCTGTTTCTGAGAAGCCACGATTAGTTCAAGTTCTCCCTTAACAGTATTCAGGTTCGTGAGCTCATGTCTACATTGCTGAATCTCTTCATGGGCTGCTACTTTGCTCTCTTCAGATTCTTTCAGCTGTACCTGGAGTTTGAGAATTTCATCAGAAGACAGTGTAACATCTGAATTCAGGTGTGTGCCTTCATCTAGCTGCAACTGGAGCAAATCCCTCGACAGAGTCGTCACATACAGATGCCCCGGAATATATTCATCAAGGCGATATGGCATGAAGCCTTGAGATACAGCACCACCACATAAAGCTGAATCAACCTTTTCAACAGATAAATCCAATTCCTGTGTAGTGACAGCTTCATCTATTGCATTTGTGTTACTTGTACCTGCATCTTCTTGAACAGCTTCTTTGCCCACTCCATTAGCTTCGTCATCAGTGTCTCCTCGTCCAGCAATTTCTTGTGAAGTTGCAAGATCCATTGCTGCTTCATGCCCAACCTCCATGCCTATTTCACCAGAAACTGTGGGTTCAACATCTTGTATATTGCCATCTGATGACCTCCCCGAAACGCCCACCTCCATTTCTTGAGTTCCTTCTTCACCCATATTAGCATTATCAGCCCTGAGGTCTAGAGAAGGAATTGGCACCTCCATGGCTTCTTTGGAATCAGAACTACTTGTCCTCTCAACAGGATCCATCTGCACCTCCTGGTGTCCCCCTACTTGGTTGCTACCGTCATTGGCTATGTCACCTTGAGAAGAAACCCGAGGAATATTGCTCTCCTCCGAAATGGGCAATTTCTCGCCATCCACCTCCGCAGGCTGAGCTCCAATAAGATCACCACCAACTTCTGAACTGGTAGCCTGAACTGCTGAATCGTCACCATCTCCTTGCCCAGGACTTCCATGATCCGAATTCCCCTGATCACTGATACTGATATTCTGCACACTACGGTCATCAGCGTCCTCCAGTACAGGCACAACATCTGCATTCTCCACAACGCTTGGTTCCTCGGTAGCAGGCTCCTGGCCGTTGCATTGCTCCTCCTGCGAAATGGTTGCTTCCTGCATTGCAGATGAGCGTTACACATAGCAATGACTCACGCAAACCCACGCACCACACTCAGAAACACAAGCTTCACCTCAAATGGCGTGCTATGGCTGCTGCCACTCTCCCCGGCTAGGAACTTCAACCCAACAGGGGACTTCGGCTCCGGCGGGGCCTCCTCACCATTGGCACCCGCTTTCGACGCCCCCTCGTCGGCGTCGGCTTCTGCCTTCTTCCCGGGACCCTTTTTCTCCTTCTTCTTCCTGAACTGCTGCAGCTGCGCGCGGACAACGCCAAACACTCGATCAGAAAATGGGGGGAAAATCCTCAAAATCGCAAAAAATAAAAAACGCGGGACGCGGTACCTTCTTGCGCCCGGCAGCGAGGAGATCGGTGCGGCTATTGTCCCCGCCCCCGCCCCCGCCCCCGCCTCCGCGGCCTCCCCCTCCGCCGCCACGGCCGCGGCCGCGGCCCTTCTGATCCATGCGGAGATCTCCCGTGGAGCTGTCACGCGAGGCGGGGAGGCATCAACTCAACCAAACCCTAGACACAGCGCGGCCGACCCGAATCGAGCCGCCTCGCGCTCGCGCTCCACGCGGGAACCCCAGGCCACGGCCCTCGGACGGCGGGCTCGAGGACCTCCGTGTCAGCGCGCGCCGTCGAGCGGGACGCGGGGCGCTGGAGAGGGGCAGGGAGATCTGGGGAGGGGCTGGAGGGAACCCCGAGGATTCCTCCAGGTCCGGTAATGGCGAGGGAATCGTGGAGTTTGGATTCGGGGATTCGGGGGAGGAAGAAGGAGGAAGGGAATGAATTCACGCGAAATCGTTTTTGGGAGATTTCGTCGTGTTTCTTACGTTAAACGTGGTTTGGGCCCCGCGGGTAGGTGTGCTGGCGGTGGGGAGGTGTCGGTTTTGTTTGGAGAGGAGGAGTACGAGAAAGAAGACGACCTTTTCCCCTTTCTTTTCCATTTTTCCATTTTCTTTCATAATTTTTATATTCCCTCTGTTTATTTCAGGATTTCCGGCGATGCGCTTTCAGTGGGAGGAGACGTTTCCGTCGACGACGAGGCGGCTACGGTGACTTCGTAAATCTCAAGATGATATGCCGGCTCAGTCTCTCGGAGGTGCTCATAGGGGTAGGGTGTGCGTGTGTGCGTTCACAGGGATGAGTGTATGCGCGTGTATATGAGCGCTTGCGTTTGTACTGATGCTCAAAAAAAGTCCTTCAAGACATTTCAGACAGTGTGTAAAGCAGATTATTTTCTTATGTCTAAAACGGCTTATAAAAATGAACGGAGGGAGTATTGTTTTCTGAAAGTCGTTCTTCAGTTCTTCACCCTTATCGATTTTCCTGCTTCACAATTTCCCTAAGTTGTGCATGGAACCTAGCCATAGTTCTGAATTTTCTATCTGCGTAAGTGTATCTAGTGCCAGTATTGATGACAAATTTGATTAAAGGACTAATGTGTTTGTAAATGTACACAGATTGATACAGATAGAAGTCCTTGAAATTTGATTCTATCACCAAAGACGACTCCTAAATTGGTACGAATACAGTAAAGATAATGATGGTACGTGAAGACTTTTGCTCAAAGACAATAGAGCGCAAAATATAGTCTTTTGGTACTTTCATCATCTTCTTTCTTGAGTCGTACGAACCACCGTACTGTTAAGTGGAGTTGAGGTAAACAAAGTCAGGAACTGACGTGGTGCTCAACCTAAAATCCTATGTCTTCCAGTGAAAATAATGAGAGAAAATCTCTTTCAAGGTTGGTTGAGTCAGCTTTGCTCGTAGCCCAAGCCAAGTTGTCGCGTGTGTTTGAAATCCACCATCGCCGGCCTGCTCCGGGGCGCCGTCGCGCCGCCATGCCCGGCATCGAGCACCGCGCCCAACCGCGAGATCTGGCCCGCGCCATACCCCACGCGCGGGCGACGAAGGAGCCCTGCTGTCGCCGGCGACGCCCGGGCTTCGCCGGCCGCGCCCCTTAGCGACGGCGAGGGTGGAGGAGGAAGGAGGAGGGTGTAAGGGCATATTTCTCCCTAAGTAGTTTTGGTGATTGATGGCAATGCTTTTGCGGACTAATCGTGTGCTCTAAGCTCCTATAGGTATATCTCACTTAGGCACAAGACGATTGCTTGCCCCTCGGATTCGATGGAAGACGGTGTTTTCTTTTTGCTCCCTGTCAGTGGCTTTGAGTAATAGGAAAGCCGTACTATTAAGAGGGGGTCCGTTTCGGAAAGGTTTGGGTGGAATCAACACGTACACATCTTACTCTCACACCACCTTTCCCTTGCTTCTCTGGAGTTCCAACCGTTTATTATCGTATATGCAAACCATAACTTCTTAAACTAAAACATTTGCCTGGCAAGCGGTAGTACCGCTCCATAAAGCGGTAGTACCGCACAGCCACACGGTAGTACCGTCTGAAGACATGGTAGTACCGCATCAGCGGTAGTACCGCGGCTCCAGGGCGGTAGTACCGTGTATCTGGCCTGGCACTGTACTAAGTGTAGAAGTAGGTGCGGAAGTAATTTTTTACTTCCGCATCCTATGCGGTAGTACCGCTTACTCCAAGCAGTAGTACCGCGTCGCGTTTTGCTACTACCGTATTTCTGCGGATGTAGCCACAGATGTAATTTATTTCATCCGTGGTTGTCAATCATCTCGCGTGTTTTTGCCTAGCGGTAGTACGGCTCCCAGAGCGGTAGTACCGCTCAGCCAGCGGTAGTACCGCAACTTACGTGCGGTACTACCGCTCTCTGCGGGCAGAAAACGTGCATAACGATTGGATTTGCTCTCCCACTATATATAGGGGGTCTTCTTCCCCAAGAAGACCTACCTCTTCCCCCACTACTCCATTGTTGCTCCAAAAGCTCCATTTCCGCCCGATCTCTCTCCCTAGCCAATCAAACTTGTTGATTTGCTTGGGATTGCTTGAGGAGGGCATCGATCTACACTTCCACCAAGAGAAATTTGATTCTCCCCACTAATCCCTTGCGGATCTTGTTACTCTTGGGTGTTTGAGCACCCTAGACGGTTGAGGTCACCTCGAAGCCATATTCCATTGTGGTGAAGCTTCGTGGTTTTGTTGGGAGCCTCCAAGCTGTGGAGATAGCCCCAACCTTGTTTGTAAAGGTTCGGTCGCCGCCTTCAAGGGCACCACTAGTGGAATCACGGCACCTTGCATCGTGTGAGGGCGTGAGGAGAATACGGTGGCCCTAGTGGCTTCTTGGGGAGCATTGTGCCTCCACACCGCTCCAACGGAGACGTACTTCCCCTCAAAGGGAAGGAACTTCGGCAACACATCCTTGTCTCCACCGGTTCCACTTGTGGTTATTTCTTACCTTTACTTGTGCATGCTTTACTTATTTAACTCCTATAGCATGCTTGTGTAGTTGTTATCCTTCTTTCCTTTAGTTGTCTTCTTAGTAGAATATCTAGACAACTTACTTTGACGTTTAATTTAAAGTGGTTAAGAAAAGCTAAAAAATGTTAGTTGCCTATTCACCCCCCCCTCCTAGTCAACCATATCGATCCTTTCAATTGGTATCAGAGCCTCATCTCTTTTTAATGACTTTACCGTCCAAAGAGTATGGGTGACAACGTAGTCGAGACGGAGGACCATTCCGGTGGAACTCCGTCCTTGCCTACGTCAGATGGGGGAGCCTCGGTCTCTCGTGAGGAGTTCAATGTGGCCTTGACCACATTGAAAGAATCACTAGCGAGCGAGGTCAAAGGCATGCTTAAAGATTTACTTGAGGGGCTTAAATTATCCACCACACCATTGGAAGTGGCTCGTCCCGCTACCAACGTGTCGGAGGCTAATCCTGACAAGGGAGAAGCTAGTAGTGAACAAGCCCCTGTTACTAAGAATGGGAGTGGGAAATTTGCCCAATCCGCTCCTCCTACTCACTATGGAGGACCCGTTCCCACACCGCATTTAAATTCCGTTGGGCCCCCTCCCAAGTTTATCAAAAATTCTGATTTTGCTACTTGGGTGTTTCGTTTCAAACGTCATATTAATCATTGTTCTACTAACCTTTGGAGAATCATTGAGCAAGGTTTTTATCCGCATGGTCCCGATAACATGACTCCAAGAGAAACCGCGGATCATCAGTTCAACGAGTCTGCTCTTTGCATTCTTCAAGATTCCATCCCTCCTGAAGACATTGCACACCTTCGACCCTTCACTGTGGCCAAGGAAGCTTGGGAGCATGTTGGCACGATGTACAAGGGAAGCACTAGTATTCAACGCTCCAACTATGAAGTGGTGCAAGATGAAGCTGATGAGTTTGCTTTGATCGAAGATGAAGATCCTCGTGAACTTTATCGAAGATTAACTATCCTTGCAGTCTCTCTTCGAGATCATGGCAGTAAGGATACGGATGACAATTGGATCAAGCGCAAGTTCCTCAAGGCCATGATGCCCTACCATAAGGCCATGTCCTCTGTCATACGTCAGAGACCGGACTTCCACCACTTATCCTCAAATGAAGTGTTGGATGAGTTTGTTGCCATGAGGATCTTGGACGTGACCGCCGACAATGCGGTCTTAAGAGCTCAACGATCGAAGAAGCCTAATCTTGCCCTGAAGGCCAAGGCTTGTGTGGAAGAGGAGGAGGTGGAAGATGATGATGAGTGTAGCCCCGAGGACACCAAATATGCCTATCATGAGCACATGGCTCTTGCTTCAAGACAATTCTGGGGCAAGAAGAACACAAGACCCAACTTCAACAGGAACAACTCTAGTGGGAACAAGGGGAAACAACGACTGAGGACATGCTTCAACTGTGGAAATGTAAGTCACTTCGTTGTGGATTGCCCATATGAGAAGAGAGAAGACTTTGGAGGCAAGCTTATTCGGAAGGACAAGTCAAAGTCCTATCCCAACAAGAACAACCTCAACAAGAAGACTAATCCGAAAGTGTTGGTGGCCCAAGAAGAATATGTTGAGGATGATGATAATGATGAAGACGATGAGGTGACCACCATGGCCACAATTGCAATTGCTACTACTCCGCACTCATCTCTCTTCGACTCACCAAATGAGAACATCACCGCCAAGTGTCTCATGGCCAAGGCCACCAACAAGGTAACCCCAAACATCAATACTACTATCTCTTCTAATCCTCCATTGACGAATTGTATTGGTGAGAGTGAGGGTGCCAAGGAGGGAGAAATTGAATTTGAGTTGTTCATGAAAAATCTCAAGGGCAAACCCAAGAAGCATTTTGTTGCTCTCTTGGAACAACTCGGTGAGGCCAATGACATGATCGAGGCTCACGAGGAAACCATTACTAAAATGGAAGGACACAGTCGAGACTATGCCGATGAGATATCGGATCTCTCTAACGCCCTAGAGGAAGAGTGTGGTATTCGTTTGGCTCTTGAGGAGTCACACAACGATGGTCATGCTAAATTAAAGAAAGATCTTGATCATGCTTTAGTTGTCTCTCATGTGCTTAATTTCGAGAAGGCACAACTTGAGGTTGACCATGCTAAACTCAAAGAGGAGTTTGACATACTTGACAAGGCTCACAAGGCCTTGAAAGGTATGCATGCTACTCTCAAGGAGTCTCATGATCAACTCCAAGTTTCGCTAACCAAGGAAAAGGCTATCTTTCCTCGCACGGTTTTAATTGATAATGCAAATGCTACTAACCCGTGTTGCGAGCATGTGCATCTTGTTGAAGAGAATGCCAAGTTGAAGAAGCAACTTGAGAAAGGCCTTGTGACTTGCATACAAGGTGAGAAGAACCTCAACACCCTTTTGAGCAATCAAAAGGAGGTTGTGGCAAAGGAAGGAATTGGGTTTGTTCCTAAGCCCAAGAAGAAGAAGAATGACAAGACCAAGCAACCACCCCCTCTCTGACAATCTTTTGTGAAAGAAGGAGAGGGCACGTCAAAGAAGAAGAAAAGTGTGAAAAGTGGTGGTGTCAAGAAAAACTCCACCATACCATCAAACATGGCCGGTGACTTTAATCCTTCATATGTTTTATGCCGTGCTAGTGATGGTCATGTGTTTGCTAAATTTGTTGGTTCTTCTTATGAGTACATTGAATGGTACATTTGGGTTCCTAAGACCCTTGTTACTAACCTCAAAGGACCCATTACCAAATGGGTACCTAAATCCAAGCATTGATCTATTGTATGAGTTTGCATCCGGTGGGGGATCATGGTTGCTCGATAGCGGAGCCACAAATCATATGATCGAAAGCAAAGACTTGGTGGTGGACGTGCATCTAAGTTCATCTATGGCCACCAACGTCGAATGGGGTGATGCTTCTTCTTCTAAGGTATTGGGGCTTGGCAAGGTGGTTGTCTCTCATGATCTCACGATCGAGAAAGTCATGCTTGTTGAGTCCCTTGCATACAATTTACTTTCCGTTCGCCAACTTGCACTCATGGGCTTTGCTACATTCTTTGATATTGATACCGTGGCCCTCTTGTGGAGCAAGACTCTTAAAGTAGCCTATGTTGGGCATGTCGAGAACGGCCTTTATGTGGTTAACTTCTCGAAGCAACCCTCTAAGGTCGCGACATGCCTAATGGCTAAAGTTGATGTGGGATGGCTTTGGCATAGCCGTTTGGCCCACGTCAATATGAGATCTTTGCAAAGTCTTCTCAAGGGGGACCATGTCCGTGGACTAACAAATGTTAGCTTTGCCAAAGATTGTGCTTGCAGGGCTTGCATTGAAGGAAAGTTACATGAGACGGCTCACCCTCCCACGACTATCATCTATTCAAAGAGACCCCTAGAGCTCCTCCACATGGACCTCTTTGGGCCTCCATCTTTTGATAGTCTTGGGGGTAGAAAGTACTGCTTGGTGATTGTGGATGATTACTCAAGATACACCTGGGTATACTTCTTCAAGAAGAAGAGTGAGGCCCAACAAACCGTCATCAACTTTGCAAATGAAGCTCAACGACAACATGAAGCAAAGATTTTGATGATCAGAAGTGACAACGGCACCGAGTTCAAGAACTACACCTTGGATGAGTTTCTTGGTGATGAGGGGATCAAACATCAATATGCAGCCCCATATACCCCTCAACAAAACGGTGTAGCGGAGAGAAAGAACCGAACTCTGATGGATGCGGCAAGAACCATGATGGTGAATTCAAATCTCCATACAACTTTTGGGCCGAAGCCATCAACACCACTTGCCATGCATCAAATCGTCTCTATCTCCGCAAAGGCATGAACAAAACTCCGTATGAGATTCTTACCGGTAACAAGCCCAATCTCAAGTACTTCCGGGTATTCGGGTGTAAGTGTTTCATTCTCAAGAAAGGTGTTCGCTTGTCTAAATTTGAATCTAGAGCTCATGAGGGCATATTTGTTGGTTATGCTACAAACTCTCATGCTTACCGTGTCCTCAACAAGTCCAATGGACTCATTGAGGAGACGAGTAACGTAGAGTTTGATGAAAATAACGGCTCCCAAGTGGAGCAAAGTGGTACTTGTGATGTAGGTGATGAAATTCCTCCTCAAGCCATAAGAAGAATGGGTGTTGGATACATCCTACCCATTGAGGAACCCCTTGTGGCCGAAGGAGAAGGACAATGTTCCACTCAAGTGGAACCATCATCAACCCAAGACCCACACGCTTCCGAAGAACAAAGAGAAGGCCCTCAACCTGACGAACAAGGCTAAGTGCAAGATCAATCACAAGATGGTGGAGAGCCACCAAATGATGCACAGGGCCAAGTTCTGTTCTCCGAGCAAGATCAAGATCAAGAGGAAGCTCAAGATCAAGATCTAGCTCCTGACGACGCTCAAGATGATCAACTCAGTGCTCCTCAGTTAACTCTTGAAGAGCAATTAGAGCGTCGTGCTGCAAAAGTTGCCTCCAGGCTTGCTTCCAACGAACATCACATCGAGAACATTCTAGGAAGAATCAAAAGAGGGGTAAGCACTCGTAGACAATTAGCAAACTATTGTGCTCATCAAGCTTTTGTCTCCTGTGTGGAACCTCAGAAGGTTTATGAGGCACTCGAAGACCCTGATTGGCTCAATGCCATGCATTAAGAACTCCATAACTTCGAGCGCAACAAGGTATGGCGTCTGGTGCCAAGGCCAAAGGAGAACCATAATGTCATTGGAACCAAATGGATATTTAAGAACAAGCAAGATGCTCATGGCATTGTCATCCGCAACAAGGCGCGTCTGGTGGCTCAAGGCTACTCCCAAGTCGAGGGTATCGACTACGGTGAAACCTTTGCCCCCGTTGCTCGTCTTGAATCCATTCGTTTGTTGCTTGCCTATTGCTAGGTGGCTTCTCACCCCTCGTTGGTTACCCCAAGTGGAAGGTTTGAGATGCAGTGTAGCAGAAGTTTTCCCTTGGCAATACCAAGGATCGTTTTCCCTGAGACTCCCAGTTTCAACAAGAAGGTGTCAACTGCTAACGGCGCCAGATATTAGCAATCAACGTGGACCTGCACACAGATACAAATAACTTTGCTCCCAATGAGTACAGAGAGGTTGTCAATCCCTCCGGCCTTGTAGTTTACAAAGGATCAAACGCAAGTGATAATAGTGATAGGTATAATTGCAATAGTAAGTAAAAAGCGGAAAGTAAATAGCGGATGTGATCAATGATGGTAATATGGACCGGAGTCTCATGATGTTCACTAGTGATGTCTCTCTCCCAAAAGACGATAAAACAACTATGTGAGGTAAACGAATTACAGTTGGGCAATTGACAGGACCATGTGCGCAAACCAATGCTGACTACATTGCAAGAAAGGTTGAGGTTCAAAGCATGGGCGGTACACCGAGGTAAGTAGACCGAAATCCATCTGCATCTACTACTAATCATCCACCTTGAGATATCTATCCAGAACATCTCGCTGGTATTAAGTTGCGAGTCCCACCCATAGTGTAAACTCAAAGCAACAGACAACTGCATTAAAAGAACTTTGCGTAAAGTAAACAATCCTTGCACCCGCGGGCACAAGCACCGTTGTTTCCCCCTTGTGGCAACATCACATCCCCTAGACTCATGTTTCTGTCACTCAAACTAGTCATCGAGGGGCATGAACCCACAATCAAGCATAACGTTCCCTCTTGGAGTCACTACCTACTACTTGGCCAAAGCAATAAATAACAACGGAGAACATGCAAGAATTACTTACGAACATAAATATAAAAGAGGTGAATCATATATATTACTCAAACACAATCTGAACATAATCTCATAATCCATCGGATCCCAGCAAACTCATCATAGCAACAGCATAAGGATTACATATGTGCCTCGATCATGTAGGGCAGGTCACGAGGACTAATTAGTGAAGCACAAGAACGGGAGGAGAACATCACATAGCTACTGGTCATGGACCCATGGTCCAAGGGAGACTACTCACAACTCATCCGGGAGGCGTCCATGGTGGTGGAGAAGCTCCCGGTGGTGATCCTCCCCTCCGACAGGGTGCCGGGAAGAGTTCTCCTGGTGCTCCCGATCTTGGAAGCGGCGGCGGCGGTGGAACAGAGATGGGATCGTGAAAAAGAGTTCCCGTCTCGAGGGTTTCGGGAGATGCTTTAAATATATGCCAAAGGGGGGCATCAGCGGAGCATCGGGGGGCCCAAGCGCCCTCCCGGCGCGACCCAGGGGGGGCGCCGCCAGGGCGCCTGGGGCCCTGGTGGCCCCCCTCCAGCTGTGCTTCGGGTGCCTGGTAGGTTCTGGAACGCTGATTTTTTATATAATTTTTCTGGATTTTTTCTGGCAGTTCTCGTAATGTGAAAACCTGAAATACAAAAACAGCCGAAAACAAAAACTGGCACTCGGGTGCACTGAGTTAATAAGTTAGTCCAAATATGATCAAAAGTGTATGGAAGTGTATAAATAACATAGCAATATCACCCAAAAGAGGCATGGAGCAAGCAGAAATTATAGATACGTTTTGGACTTATCAACATCCCCAAGCTTAATTCCTGCTCGTCCTCGAGTAGGTAAATGATAACAAGAATAATTTCTGTGGTGACATGCTATTAACCATATAGGACTTTTTCATAGTCACATGACAAAAGCTTACTGAGACAATGAATCTATAGTAATTAAGTTGCCTCATGAGAAAATCACAAAGAACTGAAAGTTTTACAATATGATACCGAAACATCAAATAGATTTGTAATGATCATGATGTGCAAATATGATAAAGTGATATCTCGCTTGCCCCCTTTAGTGAAGCAAAACATAAATGCAGGGGCACCTACAAGGTTTAAGTGATGACTAGATACAATGATTTCAGAATAAACGATATCACAATCATGCAAAAGACAATGCTACTTTGGGACAATGCACATTATACTCAGAATGACAATCATGCTCTCAGTAGTTGGTGCTTTTAAAAGAAGGTGGAGACTCTCGTGGCTTTTGTTGGCAAGGTTGAAAACCCGTAGTCGGAAACAAAGACAAAACATGTACCAGAGCTCTTGATTTTAAAACAGAGGTAATAATTTTTTTTAGATCATGCATGTTTCGTCAACGAATGCTAGCAGACAACTCAATCACTTCTTGAGATGGACAAGTTTCGAGGAACTGCTCCCGAATGTGGACGATCACATCCTCTTAATCTCCTTTGTTTATCACTGCCAAAGTTTTCTGATTTCTCATGAACAAAGCGTGAAGGAGGGTTTGTTTATTATATTATCTTTTTGAGCCGGGCGCACGCAATGCCAGTTCCTTCTCGTATTATGGGTTTGCACATTATTCATGCAATCCCGGGGTGAAGCTTGTCCAACTTAAAAAGATCATGAATTAACCACTACTTCCTCATGAACTTACAACAGGGGCACAAAATAGGAATGCTTTTTTTTTCTTTGAATAATTTCGAGATGGCACATGCAAGTCTCCGTTAGGAATGGCAGGTAAATACCATGTAGGAAGGTATGGTGGACTCATATGGCATAACTGGATTAAAAGGATGTGGATGCACAAGCAGTCAGTCCGCTTAGTACAGGTGGAGGTTAGCAAAAGACTGGGAGCGACCAACTAAGAGAGCAATGACGGTCATAATCATGCAGAGCGACAAAGCAACATTGAATCAGGCATGGAAGTTATATCGCTACTCAGAAACAAAAGATCATCAAGGCTTGACAGACTTTCTTTACAGTCTTAAATATGCGTGAGCATACGCCAAGTCAATCAAAATAAATTCTTTGAAGGAAGATATTATTAAACCATACCACATCATAGGCAAACAAATCATGTTGGTACTCCAATAACACATTGGGAACCCCCCAGCTATTTGAGACTAACCATAAGAAAACCTGAACTACTAAGCGTCATTATGCACGTAGCATCTTTATCATAGACATATCAACCAATGCAACGGAAGCAAACTCTCTTAATAAGATAAGCATGATAACTAAAGAGAGTTCAAGCAACCAACTAAACGAAAGCTCTTTGAAAAGATAAGCATGAATACTAAGAGCTAAGCATGATAGTAGCTATTAAAAGACAAAGAACACACACAGCAAGGATAGACATGAAAATTCTATGTTATGTTCTAGGTAGAAGTGGAGCGTGTTTATCTCCCACATAAAGAAAGCCGAGTTCCGACTCGTTATGGAAAGCTAAAGAAAACTAAAAGGAAAACTAAAAGCAAGACGCTCCAAGCATAGCACATAACACATGAAGTGATTAAAATATAGTGGAACGAAAGACAAACTGATAATGTTGATGGAGAAGGGGATGCACGGGGGCATCCCCAAGCTTAGACGCTTGAGTCTCCTTGAATATTTCTTGGGGGTGCATGGGGGCATCCCCAAGCTTGAGCGTTTGACACTCCTGAATCTTTTTATCATCTTCCCTCGCACACTTGAAAACTCCCTTCATACATAACTCATCATAATCTGATTAGAGAGGTTAGTACCCATAATAAAATAATTGTTCCTTGCTGGAAATAAAGATATTCTTGAAGTTCTACTGTTTCTCAAGATTGCCAAAAGGTTTTTGCAAAGAAAAAGCAAGCTCTAGGTTTGCAAAATGAAGGAAAGGCAAAACAGGACAGAATCTATGAAAAACAGAACATCAGGTAGTAAATGATTTTTCCGGGGCACTTCTACAACACTAATCAAAAAACTCAGAACAGACGCACGAAAGACAATTATATAGAGCACGCTGTCGAAAAAATTCAGACCAAAAAGATGATCTGGTGATTTTATACGATTTTTTCTATCCAAGGACAGAATCTGTTTCCTGGACAGCACGTCACAACTTTTGAACTTTCTTGCAATCAGAGGCTACACTTGGCACAAAATTTGAAAAGCAAAGATACAATGATGATGCTACAGTAGTAACTACATCAAGACACAAAAAAACAAAAAAAAATATTCATTGGGCTGCCTCCCAAAAGCGCTTTCTTTTATGCCTTTAAGCTAGGCATAATGCATAGAGGAATCAATAACCATCATAATAATCGGAGCTATAGATTGCTTCAAATGGTTCCTCAACAAGTTCACTCTTGTTCCTTCTAGGAAATGGGTACACACCTTTTGCCTTTCCACGCAAGCGGATTTGTCCCTTACCTATATCAATGAAGCCTTTTACTGCTCGGAGGAAGTCCCTTCCAAGCACTATATTTCCTTGGTTTGGCTCCATGATGAAGAAATCAATCATTGCAATCCCTTTAAGGAATTTAACTGGCACGTCTTTTATTCTTCCCTGGATTTCAGAAATATCTCCATTAGTGTGTTCATGATAAGATGGTAATCTATCCATGTTAAATTTTAAAGAATCATGAACAATTTTTTGGCATAGTAGAAACCATAGATCCAATATCACAGTAAGCAAGGAAGTCTTGATTAGAGATGCTAATCCTAACAAAAGGCTCCCAATCATTGTATATTTCCAAAATGTCTTTCTTATTGGGTTTAGGTTTCTCTACCTTCATCAAGTCTAGAGCATCCATTCTCTTTTCAATAGTAGCAAGTCTATCTATGACAGTATCAAAGTTATGATCATAAACAAAGTAACTAGATAGACCATGTATAATTTCAAGAGCTCTAGCTTCATCACACTCTAGGAAATCTCCCTTGGCTATAATATCAAGAGAGTGTTTACACCATTTAAAAAGACCATGGTAAAAATTTCTAAGCACAATTTTTATAGGTATCCAAGGCATAATTCTCCTATGTGCATCAGAAATTCTGTCCCATGCCTTCTTCATATTTTCTCCATCCCTTTGATGGAAATCTAGAACTTCTGATTCCCTCAAAGCACCAAATCCTAACATGTTTGGCTAAACAGAAAGGACTACTAACAGAAAAGCAAAATAATTTTTTTGTAATTTTTGATAAAGGATACTAAAGCAAAAACTGAAAGGTAAACTAACAAGACTAAAAGCAAAGGTAAAAGATAGCGTGCAACTCCCCTATCCTCAAGAGTGGAGTCCCCGGCAACGGCGCCAGAAATTGCTTCGCTAGGTGGCTTCTCACCCCTCGTTGGTTACCCCAAGTGGAAGGTTTGAGATGCAGTGTAGCAGAAGTTTTCCCTTGGCAATACCAAGGATCGTTTTCCCTGAGACTCCCAGTTTCAACAAGAAGGTGTCAACTGCTAACGGCGCCAGATATTAGCAATCAACGTGGACCTGCACACAGATACAAATAACTTTGCTCCCAACGAGTACAGAGAGGTTGTCAATCCCTCCGGCCTTGTAGTTTACAAAGGATCAAACGCAAGTGATAATAGTGATAGGTATAATTGCAATAGTAAGTAAAAAGCGGAAAGTAAATAGCGGATGTGATCAATGATGGTAATATGGACCGGAGTCTCATGATGTTCACTAGTGATGTCTCTCTCCCAAAAGACGATAAAACTGCTATGTGAGGTAAACGAATTACAGCTGGGCAATTGACAGGACCAATGCTGACTAAGTTGCAAGAAAGGTAGAGGTTCAAAGCATGGGCGGTACGCCGAGGTAAGTAGATCGAAATCCATCTGCATCTACTACTAATCATCCACCTTGAGATATCTATCCAGAACATCTCGCTGGTATTAAGTTGCGAGTCCCACCCATAGTGTAAACTCAAAGCAACAGACAACTGCATTAAAAGAACTTTGCGTAAAGTAAACAATCCTTGCACCCGCGGGCACAAGCACCGTTGTTTTCCCCCTTGTGGCAACAACACATCCCCTAGACTCATGTTTCCGTCACTCAAACTAGTCATCGAGGGGCATGAACCCACAATCAAGCATAACATTCCCTCTTGGAGTCACTACCTACTACTTGGCCAAAGCAATAAATAACAACGGAGAACATGCAAGAATTACTTACGAACATAAATATAAAAGAGGTGAATCAAATATATTACTCAAACACAATCTGAACATAATCTCATAATCCATCGGATCCCAGCAAACTCATCATAGCAACAGCATAAGGATTACATATGTGCCTCGATCATGTAGGGCAGCTCACGAGGACTAATTAGTGAAGCACAAGAACGGGAGGAGAACATCACATAGCTACTGGTCATGGACCCATGGTCCAAGGGAGACTACTCACAACTCATCCGGGAGGCGTCCATGGTGGTTGAGAAGCTCCCGGTGGTGATCCTCCCCTCCGGCAGGGTGCCGGGAAGAGTTCTCCTGGTGCTCCCGATCTTGGAAGCGGCGGCGGCGACGGAACAGAGATGAGATCGCGAAAAAGAGTTCCCGTCTCGAGGGTTTCGGGAGACGCTTTAAATATATGCCAAAGGGGGGCATCAGCGGAGCCTTGGGGGGCCCAGGCGCCCCCCCACCCCCCCGGCGCGGCCCAGGGGGGGCGCCGCCAGGGCGCCTGGGGCCCTGGTGGCCCCCCTCCGGCTGTGCTTCGGGTGCCTGGTAGCTTCTGGAACGCTGATTTTTTATATAATTTTTCTGGATTTTTTCTGGCAGTTCTCGTAATGTGAAAACCTGAAATACAAAAAACAGCCGAAAACAGAAACTGGCACTGGGGTGCACTGAGTTAATAGGTTAGTCCAAATATGATCAAAAGTGTATGGAAGTGTATAAATAACATAGCAATATCACCCAAAAGAGGCATGGAGCAAGAGGAAATTATAGATACGTTTTGGACGTATCACCTATGCTTCCCATCATAATTTTAAATTGCAACAAATGGATGTGAAAAGTGCATTTCTTAATGGTCCTATTAATGAGTTGGTGTATGTTAAACAACCCCCGGGGTTTGAGGATCCTAAGCTCCCCAATCACGTGTACCAACTCGATAAGGCACTCTATGGCCTTAAACAAGCCCCGCGTGCGTGGTATGAGCATCTTACCGAGTTGTTACAAGATCGTGGGTTTGAAATTGGGAAAATCGACCCCACTCTTTTTACTAAGAAGGTCAAAGGGGAGTTGTTTGTATGCCAACTATATGTTGATGATATTATCTTTGGTTCTCCTAACAAAGCTTTCAATGATGAGTTCGCCGCACTCATGACCACACATTTTGAGATGCCCATGATGGGAGAGTTGAAGTATTTCCTTGGGTTTGAGATCAAACAAAGAAGAGAAGGCATCTTCATCAAACAATCCAAGTATACTCAAGACATGCTCAAGAGGTTCAATCTAAGTGATGTCAAGCCGGCTACTACTCCAATGCCAACCAAATGCCAACTTGACATTGATCCCAATGGTAAAGCGGTGGATCAAAAGGTATATCGCTCTATGATCGGATCCTTGATTTACCTTTGTGCATCTAGACCGGATATTATGTTGAGTGTAGGAATTTGTGCACGGTTTCAAGCCTCACCTAAGGAGAGTCACTTTGTGGCTGTCAAGCGAATCTTTCGATATTTGGCTCATACCCCAAACTTTGGCTTATGGTACCCGAGAGGAGCAAACTTCAACCTTGTAGGTTTGTCTGATTCTGACTGGGCGGGAGACAAAGTGGATAGGAAGTCCACTTCGGGAGGGTGCCAATTTTTTGGTTGCTCTCTTGTTAGTTGGTCTTCCAAAAAGCAAAGTTGTGTATCTCTCTCGTCCATCGAAGCAGAGTATGTGGCTGCTGGCAGTTGTTGTGCTCAACTCTTATGGATGAGGCAAACTTTAAAGGATTACGGTGTCACTTGTGACAAAGTGCCTCTTTGGTGTGACAATGAAAGTGCCATCAAGATTTCTCTCAACCCGGTGCAACACTTCAAGACGAAGCATATAGAGATTCAGTATCACTTCATCCGGGATCACATAAGGCAAGGAGAGATCAAGCTTCACTACGTCAACACTCATGATAACCTTGCAGGTATCTTCACGAAGCCATTGGATGAAGCAAGATTTCGCGAGTTAAGGCATGAGCTAAATATTATCGATTTGAGCAATGTGGCTTGAGTCTTTGCACACACACTCCTCACACTCAATATAGTTATCTTGTCTAGATGTAGGCATGGACATAGGGGGAGTATTGTTCTCTCAATGAACCATTCCTCCCCCCATTATGCATAAACTGATCAAGTCTTTATCATTTGCCATACATAGTTGGTTTAAGTGCTTCAAGATGAGTATTGGTCATGGGCCCAAGGATAATTCTTCGCGGTGCCATACCAACGAACTCAAACATAGGTGGCCTCGGCCACCGCCCTCCTCTGTGGAGTTGTGTTATTTGCCTCGCTTGTGCGTTCGTTTGTTTTTCTCTCTTCTTTGCTAAAAGCCTCGTGTTGAAACGTGCTTGTTCTTGGAGTAGCGGTACTATCGTGCAAGGTTACAGTACTACCGCAAAGGAGGTTACGGTACTACCGCAAGTCCAGCACGACAGTATTTATTTACTGCCGCTGGTAGAGCGGTACTACCGCTTGGCGAGCGGTACTTTCGCCCAAGTGGTACTACCGCGATGACCGCGGTACTACCGCACATATTCGAACGGGTGGGGGTTATAAGCAGGCAGGGGGAGTTCCAACTCCCCCATACCCATTCACTCCTAACCCCCACGCCGTCCCTCTCTCTCCCTCTCAAGAACGCTGCGGGAGGACCTCGTCGGATCTCCTCCCTCGGCCACTCTCCTCGCATTCCGACCGGTGGGATCGCTCCCCACCTCGCCCTCTTGCCTTGGATGAAGGTTTCTCCCCTTTTCCCCTCTTCTTGTTGCCTTGTTGTTGTTTTTAGGGTTAGGGGAGATGCTTAGTGATGTCTACACACGCTTCTACTCTTGTAGACTATGTTGGGCCGCCAAGCGTAGAGGTTTGTAGGACAGCAGCAATTTCCCTCAAGTGGATGACCTAAGGTTTATCGAACTCAGGGAAGTAGAGGTTGAAGATGGTCTCTCTCAAGCAACCCTGCAACTAAGATACAAGAAGTCTCTTGTGTCCCCAACACACCTAATACACTTGTTAGATGTATAGGTGCACTAGTTCGGCGAAGAGATGTTAAATGACAAGTGATATGGATGGCAAAACAAAGTAATATAAATCTGTAATAAAAAGTGCAGCAAGCAAACAAGTGGTAAACGTGAGCACAAATGGTATCGCAATGGTGGAAACAAGGCCTAGGGTTCATACTTTCACTAGTGGCAACTCCCAACAACATTAACATAATCGAATCACATGATACTTCCCATAAAACATGCAATGGAGACGCACCCGGAGGTCATTCCTTCGTGGTCAAGAGAGGACGAGAATTATGTAGGGCTACAAAAGCACACCTCAAAGTTCGTAGTTCTCAATCTAAGGATTTCCCAATGTCACCGCGGCCATCCAAAGAGAGTCCCACAATCACCACAACATATCTAAAGGATAGTCAAAGACAAGCACCAAGAGACTCTCAATCTTCAATCAACACACAAGAGAGGAAATCACTCATGAAAATATTTTTCTAATCCATGTCCAATAGACCGCTGTCACCTTGGTCTCGGGGATTATACTAGATAAAGACAAATGAGTACATCAATCCAATACATAGAGGAAGGGGAAATATCATGGGATCACCCTAGATTAACATAGCCTATGATCACAACGAAGATCATATCATGGGAGAGAGAGATAACCACATAGCTACACGTACGAGCCCTCGGCCCCGGAGAAGACTACTCACACATGGACATGGTGAGGAGGAGGTTGATGATGGTGTTGATGGAGAGGTGCAGCCCCGCGAGGAGGCGGCGGCCGGCGGCGGCCACGGAGGCGGCGGCGGCTGGGAGGAGACGGCGGCGGCCCTGGGGGCGGCGGCGGCCCTAGGGGGCAGCGGCTCCTTGGCCCCCCTTCTTCCTTGTGGTTGGTGCTGGTCCTCCCCTCCAAGATGGCGGCTCGAGAGGAGGAAAATTCGTGGCCCTTGGTGACCTAGGTTTCCTCTCTTTATATAGATTTTGGGCCTCAGTAAAACGGGCTTTACTCGGCCGTCCGGACTCCGATTTGGATGAATTTTATATCCAGAAGCATCGCCTCAAAATTCCCCACAACTTTTGCAACTAGACTTTTTCCGTTTGACGTCGTCTTCGGGCCGGAACGTGACCATCTTTAAAAAACGTTCTCAGACAGATTTCAGGAAAGTCAGAGTCCTACTCCAATACGACTCCTTTTGCGTTTTTGTCAATTTCCAAGTAATTCCTACATAATAAAATGTAAAACAAGAACATTGTGCACTTTTGCAACCATTAGTAGGTTAGTCCAAATATGATCAAAAGTGTATGGAAGTGCATAAATATCATAGCAATATCACACAAAAAAGGCATGGAGCAAGCAGAAATTATAGATACGTTTTGGACGTATCACTTAGTGTTCTTGCGTTCTTCGTGTTCTTATCCATGGAAGTTTAGGATGTACGAGAGTGTTCTTGCTCTAGAAATGCTAGTATGTATGTTGCTACCAAGTTACTATGATCAGCCGTAGTACCGTTGTTCGATCTACATGGCCTTATCTAGATCCGCTCTGTTTAGATCTATTCCGTGCGGTACTACCGCTGGTGAACCGCGGTACTACCGCCCGATCTGGTCCAGATCCGTTTTCAGATCTGACCAGAGCGGTACTACCGTTGTCCTCCGCGGTACTACCGCTCTGGAGCGGAAGTAAAATTTTACTACTGCTTACCGAGCGGTACTACCGTAACCCCAACGCGGTACTACCGCTCCGTAAGCAGTACTAGTTTTTTTACTTCTGCTTCTGTTCACGGAAGTAAATTTTTACTACCGCAGAGTGTGCGGTACTACCGCTTCCTCCAAGTGGTACTACCGCTCACTAAGCGGTACTAATTTTTTACTTCCGCGCCAGTCAGGCAGTACTACCGCTTTGGTCATAGTTCCTTCGTACCATGTACATATTTCCCTTTCTACTCGTTTCTTGTGCTTTTTGAGGCTTCTGCATTGATTCTCTTTGTGCTTTTGTCGTGTTCTTGTGTTTGTGTTTTAGGTGGTGGCTCCGGTTTCGATGCTCGTCGTACCAATCCTGTCCGCGACACCGGGTCCAAGCGTCTGCGCAACCCCAGCGATGTGCCAGAGGGCTCCAATCCCCAGCGCAGGTTCAAGACTGCCGCCAACAAGCGAAAGGAATCCTCAATGTCTATGGAAGAAATGCCAGCTAATGAGTTCAGGGCACGAAGGAAGCAAAACCCATATGGAGAACCCCGTGCTCAGTTTCCTGGAGATGATCTTTTCTGGACTAAGCAGCAGTATCGCATCTACACAGAGGTGCTCAAGAACAAGACCAACCTGTACGTGGATGCTCACTGGGTGGACGTGGCCCACATGCGGAGGGACACCAACCGGGCCTACTTTGCCGAGGCTCTGGATCTGGTCGAGCAGTTTGGACTTGAGCACATCATGACCTTTCAGCATGATTTTGATCCGGAGATTATTGCTCAGTTCTATGCGTCAGTCCACTTCCACACCAAGGATGATCGTCCAATGACATGGATGACTACATCTTGGAAGGATTTCATGGATCTTCTACAGATTGCTGACGAAGGACTCCACAACCCAGTTGGAGCTAGGCCTCATGCCCCACCAGAATCTGCCAACAAAGACAAGCTGCTGCCTTTATATGTGGAGAAGACTCTTGCAAGTGGCAAGAAGACTTGGGTGTTGAACCCATTTTTGGACATCATGTATCAGATCTTTCGCAACACTCTGTTTCCTCGCGTTGGCGACAAGGACAAGGTCCATGCATACCTGGTTGACATGCTGCTGATGTGTGAAGCGGCTCGCACGGAGCAGTCTCCACCACTTGACATATCCCATATCATGTGGTGTGAGCTCCGCTTTGCGATCTACACTCGCAAGGTACCCATCTATGGTCCTTTCCTGTTTCTGCTGATCTCCAAGACTTGGGAGAAGCTGTACCCTGATGAGGAGTTTGAGGCCGACTGTATCCGTCATGATCCCATTCGTCTTCGCATCAAGACTCGCTGGGCCAACACTACCACTCGTGCGCAAGCTGCTGCAACTCAGATGGGCACTGATGAGGAGCCTGTCGAGGAGGCTGATGAGGAAGGCCCTGGCAGATTTGCTCCTTCCTCCTCAGAGCCGTCTTGGGCTAAAAAGCTTAAGCAAAAGATGAAGGCCCTTTTCTGCATGCATGCTCAAGGTCAATACAGGGCTCATGTGACTGACAAGAAGACTCGCCAGTGTGACAAGAAGCTCTTGGCGGTCTATGGAGAGGACGTGTCTAACGGGTCCGAGGACAACATCACCCCTGAGGCAGCTTGGATGGCCCGTCAGGGGTACAAGTGGTCAGAGTCTGACGAGGAGCCTCAAGAGGAGCAGCAGGAGTCTGATGACGAGTACGATGACTGAGTTTCTCCGGGGCTGCCACCCTTCTTAGTGTCCTCTTTCCCCTTTGTGGTGTCTGGATGACAAAGGGGGAGAGAGTGATTTGCGTCTTGTGCCAGTTGTTTCTTTTCTTTGGTTGAACTCTGTTCATTTGCGTGCTTTTGGGTCGTGTGCGTGAGACTATCGTATGGTGTAAGACATATGCTTCTCTATCGTTAAACTCGTCGTTATGTCTTTATTATTATATCGTGAGCAGTTAGTTTACTTTCCCTTGTTTATGTGCTCTGTTTTATATAAGGAGTATATTATGTGTAGAATATAGGGGGAGCACTGAACCTAGTATGTGTGTTGTGCAGTCCAAAGCACAATCTTGTGTAGGCACACATTCATGGGGAGCTCACCTATATTCTAGTTTTTAGGATTGCATACTCTCTTATTTTATCCCTGTGCAAATCCCGTATTGTCATCAATCCACCAAAAAGGGGGAGATTGTAAGGGCATATTGTGATGGCCTGGCTTATTAGGGATGATAGACTACTCATATCAATAAGGAATTCCTTCTTTTCCGGGAGCCCATTCGGATAGAACTCCAAAGTTAAGCGTGCTCAGCTTGGAGTAGTTTCAGGATGGGTGACCGACCGGGAAGTTGCTCTCGGGTGCGCACGAGTGAGGACAAAGTGCGCAGAAAAGACTAGTATTGATATGTGAGGCCAGTCTAGATCCCGCCAGGAGTAACGACCACCGGCGGGTGTGTCCGGGGCGTTACAAGTTGGTATCAGAGCCGACCCTCGCGGTTACACGGATGTTTGCGGACAGTTTGCAGTCATGTTGTGCATGACGTTAGTGACCGTCGTGGCACACGGCATGGCACATGTGCTGTCCTGGAAGCACAGACGGTTGTGCCAAGAGGGAACGTTCCTGTGGCCCGACGAGGACGTCGGTTCCTCTGAGTGAGGGTGTATGTGATGGCCTGGCTTATTAGGGATGATAGACTACTCATATCAATAAGGAATTCCTTCTTTTCCGGGAGCCCATTCGGATAGAACTCCAAAGTTAAGCGTGCTCAGCTTGGAGTAGTTTCAGGATGGGTGACCGACCGGGAAGTTGCTCTCGGTTGCGCACGAGTGAGGACAAAGTGCGCAGAAAATACTAGTATTGATATGTGAGGCCAGTCTAGATCCCGCCAGGAGTAACGACCACCGGCGGGTGTGTCCGGGGCGTTACACATATTTCTCCCTAAGTAGTTTTGGTGATTGATGACAATGCTTTTGCGGACTAATCGTGTGCTCTAAGCTCCTACATGTATATCTCACTTAGGCACAAGACGATTGCTTGCCCCTCGGATTCAATGGAAGACGGTGTTTTCTTTTTGCTCCCTGTCGGTGGCTTTGAGTAATAGGAAAGCCGTACTATTAAGAGGGGGTCCGTTTCAGAAAGGTTTGGGTGGAATCAACACGTACACATCTTACTCTCACACCACCTTTCCCTTGCTTCTCTGGAGTTCCAACCGTTTATTATCGTATATGCAAACCATGACTTCTTAAACTAAAACATCTGCCTGGCAAGTGGTAGTACCGCTCCATAAAGCGGTAGTACCGCACAGCCACACGGTAATACCGCCTGAAGACACGGTAGTACCGCATCCGCGGTAGTACCGCGGCTCCAGGGCGGTAGTGCCGTGTATCTTGCCCGGCACTGTACTAAGTGTAGAAGTAGGTGCGGAAGTAATTTTTACTTCCGCATCCTATGCGGTAGTACCGCTTACTCCAAGCGGTAGTACCGCGTCGCGTTTTGCTACTACCGTATTTCTGCGGATGTAGCCACGGATGTAATTTATTTCATCCGTGGTTGTCAATCATCTCGCGTGTTTTTGCCTAGCGGTAGTACCGCTCCCAGAGCGGTAGTACCGCTCAGCCAGCGGTAGTACCGCAACTTACGTGCGGTACTACCGCTCTCTGCGGGCAGAAAACGTGCATAACGGTTGGATTTGCTCTCCCACTATATATAGGGGGTATTCTTCCCCAAGAAGACCTACCTCTTCCCCCACTACTCCATTGTTGCTCCAAAAGCTCCATTTCCGCCCGATCTCTCTCCCTAGCCAATCAAACTTGTTGATTTGCTCGGGATTGCTTGAGGAGGCATCGATCTACACTTCCACCAAGAGATATTTGATTCTCCCCACTAATCCCTTGCGGATCTTGTTACTCTTGGGTGTTTGAGCACCCTAGACGGTTGAGGTCACCTCGAAGCCATATTCCATTGTGGTGAAGCTTCGTGGTTTTGTTGGGAGCCTCCAAGTTGTGGAGATAGCCCCAATCTTGTTTTGTAAAGGTTCGGTCGCCGCCTTCAAGGGCACCACTAGTGGAATCACGACACCTTGCATCGTGTGAGGGCGTGAGGAGAATACGGTGGTCCTAGTGGCTTCTTGGGGAGCATTGTGCCTCCACACCGCTCCAACGGAGACGTACTTCCCCTCAAAGGGAAGGAACTTCGGCAACACATCCTCGTCTCCACCGGTTCCACTTGTGGTTATTTCTTACCTTTACTTGTGCATGCTTTACTTGTTTGACTCCTATAGCATGCTTGTGTAGTTGTTATCCTTCTTTCCTTTAGTTGTCTTCTTAGTAGAATATCTAGACAACTTACTTTGACGTTTAATTTAAAGTTGTTAAGAAAAGCTAAAAATTGTTAGTTGCCTATTCACCCCCCTCTAGTCAACCATATCGATCCTTTCAGAGGGGGTGTGGCGGCGGGGATCGAGAACCCTCCCCGACGCCTCGCGGGTGGCGGCGGGGGAGGGAGGGAGGGGAGGGGGGTCTGGTCCAGAGCTTTCGAGTCGCGCCGCCTTCCTTTGCATTAAGAGCTTGCACATCCAAAAATAAAAATCGTATGACAACCCATGCTTCCCTCTGCGAAGGGCCTATCTTTTACTTTTCAATATTTACTTTTATGCAAGAGTCAATAGTATGCATTCTCATTTCAACCTCAATTATTCTCTAGTTGGCAAGCATCATGTGGTAGGTAAAGATCTAGGAACATATGGCCAGTCAAATATATTTGACCATGAATTATTATTGTTGATAATCTCTATGATAAATGAGTTGGGAGGCGAAACATTAAGCCCCTATCTTTCTCTTTGTTCGATGGATGCCATTTGTTCTAAAAATATGCTTTGAGCACTAGCAATCATAGAAGATTATATGATGATTGAGTATGTGGAGCACTTACTTAGACTTTGTTTAGAATGAGTTGAATTGCAATTGTTTGGTGACTAATAACATAGGTTGTTCAATTTTAAGAGAAGGCATTGTTTGAACCATAACATGTGAAGCGACTGCTACTTTATCATGTTGAATTTTATGAGAAAGAATTGTTGTTATGATGCTAGGAAAAGTGATTGAAATTATCATTGATCAAACTTATGCACTATGCTAGCATTCACACTTCATAAATTATTTCATTTATCATTTACCTACTTGAAGACGAGCAGGAATTAAGCTTGGGGATGTTGATACGTCTCCAAGGTATCTATAATTTATGAAGTATTCATACCATCTTTATTATAGTTTTGTATGATTTTGTTGCACATTTATATGGTTTTTATGGACTAACATGTTGACCTAGTGCCGAGTGCCACTTCTTGTTTTCTGCTTGTTTTTGGTTTTCCAGAAAGTCCATATCAAATGAAGTCGAAATGCAGCGAAACTTTTTGACAATTTTTTTGGAACAAATGAGACCCCGTAAGCTTCGTGGGAGGATCAGAAGAGCCACGAGGTGGCCATTACCCATCAGGGTGCGCCTGGTGCCAAAGTGGTGGGCTAGTGGGTAGTGGACACTGAAATAAATATGCCCTAGAGGCAATAATAAAGTTGTTATTTTATATTTCTTTATATCATGATAAATGTCTTTTGTTCATGCTAGAGTTGTATTAACCGGAAACTTGATACATGTGTGAATACATAGACAAAACAGAGTGTCCCTAGTATGCCTCTACTAGACTAGCTCGTTAATCAAAGATGGTTGAGTTTCCTAACCATAGACATGTGTTGTCATTTGATGAACGGGACCACATCATTAGGAGAATGGTGTGATGGACAAGACCCGTCTATTAGCTTAGCACAATGATCGTTTAGTTTTATTTCTATTGCTTTCTTCATGACTTATACATGTTCCTCTGACTATGAGATTATGCAACTCTTGAATACCGGAGGAACACCTTGTGTGCTATCAAACGTCACAACGTAACTGTATGATTATAAAGATATCTATAGGTGTCTTCGAAGGTGTTTGTGGTGTTGGCATAGATCAAGATTAGGATTTGTCACTCCGAGTGTCGGAGAGGTATCTCTGGGCCCTCTCGGTAATACACATCGTAATAAGCCTTGCGAGCAAATCACTAATGAGTTAGTCACGAGATGATGTATTACAGAACGAGTAAAGAGACTTGCCGGTAACGAGATTGAACTAGGTATGATGATACCGACGATCAAATCTCGGGCAAGTAACATACCCATGACAAAGGGAACAACTGTTGGAAATATGCCCTAGAGGCAATAATAAAATGGTTATTATTATATTTCCTTGTTCATGATAATTGTCTATTGTTCATGCTTTAATTGTATTATCCGGAAACAGTAATGCATGTGTGAATACATAGACCACAACATGTCCCTAGTGAGCCTCTAGTTGACTAGCTCGTTGATCAATAGATGGTTACGGTTTCCTGACCATGGACATTGGATGTCATTGATAACGGGATCACATCATTAGGAGAATGATGTGATGGACAAGACCCAATCCTAAGCCTAGCACAAGATCGTGTAGTTCGTATGCTAAAGCTTTTTCAATGTCAAGTATCATTTCCTTAGACCATGAGATTATGCAACTCCCGGATACCGTAGGAGTACTTTAGGTGTACTAAACGTCGCAACGTCATTGGGTGGCTATAAAGGTACACTACGGGTATCCCCGAAAGTATCTGTTGGGTTGGCACGAATCGAGACTGGGATTTGTCACTTCGTATGACGGAGAGGTATCTCTGGGCCCGCTCGGTAAGACATCATCGTAATGAGCTCAATGTGACTAAGGGGTTGGTCACGGGATGATGTGTTACGGAACGAGTAAAGAGACTTGTCGTAACGAGATTGAACAAGGTATCGGTATACCGACGATCGAATCTCGGGCGAGTACTATACCGGTAGACAAAGGGAATTGTATACGTGATTGATTGAATCCCCGACATCGTGGTTCATCCGATGAGATCATCGTGGAACATGTGGGAGCCAATATGGGTATCCAGATCCCGCTATTGGTTATTGACCGGAGAGGTATCTCGATCATGTCTGCACGGTTCCCGAACCCGTAGGGTCTACACACTTAAGGTTCGGTGACGCTAGAGTTGTTATGGGAATAGTATGTGGTTACCGAAGGTTGTTCGGAGTCCCGAATGAGATCCCGGACGTGATGAGGAACTCCGGAATGGCCCGGAGGCGAAGATCGATATATTGGACGAAGGGTATTGGAGTCCGGAATTGTTCTGGGGGTACCGGGTGACGACCAGCATGTCTGAAAGTGGTTTCGGAGGCCCCGACAAGCGTTGGGGGGCCTTATGGGCCAAGGGGAGGGGGCACATCAGCCCACTAAGGGGCTGAGCGCCCCTCCCACCCCATCTCACGTAACCTAGAGAGGTGGGGGCGCCTCCCCTAGGGCAGCCGCCCCTCCCGGCTTGGGGGGCAAGTTTCCTAGGGGTGGGGGTGCCCAAACCCATCTAGGGTTTCCCCTGTGGCCGCCGCCCCTCCCCTAGGGAAACCCTAGGTCGCCTCCTCCTCCCCCCTTCCCCCTATATATAGTGAGGGAGAGAGAGGGCAGCCGCACCCAAGCCCTGGCGCAACCCTCCCCCTCTCCCAACTACTCCTCCTCTCCCGCGATGCTTGGCGAAGCCCTGCAGGATTGCCACGCCCCTCCATCACCACCACGTCGTCGTGCTGCTGCTGGACGGAGTCTTCCCCAACCTCTCCCTCTCTCCTTGCTAGATCAAGGCACGGGAGACGTCACCGGGCTGCACATGTGTTGAACGCGAAGGCACCGTTGTTCGATGCTTAGATCGGATTCGGCCGCGATCTGAGTCGCTTCGTGTACGACTCCACCGACCGCATTCTTGCAACGCTTCCGCATCACGATCTTCAAAGGTATGAAGATGCACTTCCCTCTCGTTGCTAGTGAACTCCATAGATAGATCTTGGTGATGCGTCGATTTTTTTTGAAATTCTGCAACGATCCCCAACAGTGGTATCAGAGCTAGGTCTATGCGTAGTTCCTATGCATGAGTAGAACACAAGATTGTTGTGGGCGTAGATCATGTCAATTTACTTGCCGCTACTAGTCTTATCTTGATTTGACGGCATCGTGGGATGAAGCGGCCCGGACCGACCTTACACGTACGCTTACGTGAGACAGGTTCCACCGACTGACATGCACTAGTTGCATAAGGTGGCTAGCGGGTGTCTCTCTCTCCCACTTTAGTCGGATCGGATTCGATGAAAAGGGTCCTTATGAAGGGTAAAAAGAAATTGGCATATCACGTTGTGGTTTTGGCGTAGGTAAGAAGCATTCTTGCTAGAAACCTATAGCAGCCACGTAAAAACTTGCAACAACAATTAGAGGACGTCTAACTTGTTCTTGCAGCATGTGTCGTGTGATGTGATATGGCCAAAAGGATGTGATGAATGATATATATATGATGTATGAGTGATACGTCCAAAACGTATCTATAACTTCTGCTTGCTCCATGCCACTTTTGTGTGATATTGCTATGATATTTATGCACTTCCATACACTTTTGATCATATTTGGACTAACCTATTAACTCAGTGCACCCCAGTGCCAGTTCCTGTTTTCTGCTGTTTTTCTATTTCAGGTTTCCCCCATATTAAATGTGCCCTAAAAATTCCGGGAAAAATACAGGAAAAATCAGCGTATCGGGAGCTTCCGGAAAAACCAAGGCAGGGCCAGAGGGGAGCCTGGGGGGGCCCAGGCGGCCACCCGGCACGGCCCCACCCCTGGCCACGCCAGGGGGGCGCTTGGGGCCCCACCTCCGCCTCTGGTGCCCCCCTTTGGCATATATTTACCACGCGTCCCTAAACCCTCGAGGACGGAACCCTTTTTCGCGATCTCATCTCTGTTCCATCGCCGCCGTGCTTGCAAGATCGGGAGCACAAGGAGAACTCTTCTCGGCACCCTGCCGGAGGGGAGGATCACCACCGGGAGCTTCTCCACCACCATGGACGCCTCTCGGATGAGTTGTGAGTAGTCCCCCTTGGACCATGGGTCCATGACCAGTAGCTATGTGATGTTCTCCTCCCCTCTTTGTTCTTCATGGATTAGACCTCGTGAGCTGCCCTACATGATCGAGGCACATATGTAATCTTTATGCTGTTGCTATGTTGAGTTTGCTGGGATCCGATGGATTATGAGATTATGTTCAGATTGTGTGTGAGTAATATATTTGATTCACCTCTTTTATATTTATGTTCTTGAGTAATTCTTGCATGTTCTCCGTTGCTATTTATTGCTTTGGCCGAGTAGTAGGTAGTAACTCCAAGAGGGAACGTTATGCTTGATTGTGGGTTCATGCCCCTCGATGACTAGCTTGAGTGACAGAAACATGAGTCTAGGGGGTGTGCTGTTGCCACAAGGGGGAAAACAACGGTGCTTGTACTTGCGGGTGCAAGGATTGTTTACTTTACGCAAAGTTCTTTTAATGTAGTTGTCTGTTGCTTCGAGTTTACACTTTGGGTGGGACTCGCAACTTAATACCAGCGAGATGTTCTGGATAGATATCTCAAGGTGGATGATTAGTAGTAGATGCAGATGGATTTCGGTCTACTTGCCTTGGCATACCGCCCATGCTTTTGAGCCTCTACCTTTCTTTGCAGCATAGTTAGCATTGGTTTGCGCACATAATCCTGTCAATTGCCCAGCTGTAATTTGTTTACCTCGCTTAGTTGTTTTATCGTCTTTTGGGAAATAGACATCACTAGTGAACATCATGGGACCCCGGTCCATATTACCATCACTGATCACACCCGCTATTTACTTCCTGTTCTTATTTCCTAGTTGCAGTCATACCTATCACTATTATCTCTTGCGTTTGATCCTTTGTAAACGACAAGGCCGGAGGGATTGACAACCTCTCTGTACTCGTTGGGAGCAATGTTATTTGTGTCTGTGTGCAGGTCCTGTCAAGCAGAAGTTTCTGACGCTATTGACACCTTCTTGTCGACCCTCGGAGTCTCACAGGATTCGATCCTTGGTATCTTTGCCAAGGGAAATTTGCCGCTACGCTACATCTCAAACCTTCCACTTGGGGTAACCAACGAGGGGCGAGAAGCCATCAAGCAAGTTTCTGGCGCCGTTGCCGGGGACTCCACTCTTCAAGATAGGGGAGTTGCACGCTATCTTTTACCTTTGCTTTTTAGTCTTGTTAGTTTACCTTTCAGTTTTTGCTTCAATGTCTTCTATCAAAAATCACAAAAAAATATTTATTTGCTTTTCTGTTAGTAGTCCTTTCTGTTTAGTCAAGCATGTTAGGATTTGGTGCTTTGAGGGAATCAGAAGTTCTAGATTTCCATCAAAGGGATGGAGAAAATATGAAGAAGACATGGGACAGAATTTCTGATGCACATAGGAGAATTATGCCTTGGATACCTGTAAAAATTGTGCTTAGAAATTTTTACCATGGTCTTTTTAAATGGTGTAAACACTCTCTTGATATTATAGCTGAAGGAGATTTCCTAGAGTGTGATGAAGCTAGAGCTCTTAAAATTATACATGGTCTATCTAGTTACTTTGTTTATGATCATAGTTTTGATACAGTCATAGATAGACTTGCTACTATTGAGAAGAGAATGGATGCTCTAGACTTGATGAAGGCAGAGAAACCCAAACCCAATAAGAGAGATATTTTGGAAATAGACAATGATTGGGAGCCTTTTGTTAGGATTAGCATCTCTAATCAAGACTTCCTTGCTTATTGTGATATTGAATCTATGGTTTCTACTATGCCAAAAATTGTTCATGATTCTTTAAAATTTAACATGGATAGATAATCATCCTATCATGAACATGCTAATGGAGATATTTCTGAGATCCATGGAAGAATAAAAGACGTGCCAGTTACATTCCTTAAAGGGATTGCAATTGTTGATTTCTTCATCATGAAGCCAAACCAAGGAAATATAGTGCTTGGAAGGGACTTCCTCCGAGCCGTAAAAGGCTTCATCGATATAGGTAAGGGATAAATCCGCCTACTTGGGAAGGCAAAAGGTACGTACCCCTTTCCTAGACGGAATAAGGATGAACTTGTTGAGGAACCATTTGAAGCAATCTATAACTCCGATTATTATGATGATTTTTGATTCCTCTTTGCATCATGCCTAGCTTAAAGGCATAAAAGAAAGCGCTTTTGGGAGGCAGCCCACAACGAATAAAGTTTTATTTTGCTTTTGTTGTATCTTGATGGTTGTTACTACAGTAGCATCATCATTGTATCTTTTCTTTTCAGCTTTGTGCCAAGTTTGGCCTCTGATTGCAAGAAAGTTCAAAAGTTGCGACGTGCAGTCCAGAAAACAGATTCTGTCCTTGGACAGAAAAATTCGTATAAAATCACAAGATCATCTTTTTGATCTGAATTTTTTTTAAAACGTGATCTATACAATTGGCTTTCATGCGTCTGTTCTGAGTTTTTTTATTTGAGTTGCAGAAGTGCCCCGAAAAAATTATTTACTACCTGCTGGTCTGTTTTTCACAGATTCTGTCCTGTTTTGCCTTTTCTTCGTATTGCAAACCTTGAGCTTGCTTTTTCTTTGCAAAAACCTTTTGGCAATCTTGAGAAACAGTAGCTCTTCAAGATTATCTTTATTTCCAGCAAGGAAAAATTATTTTATTATGGGTACTAACCTCGCTAATCAGATTATGATGAGTTATGTATGAAGGGAGTTTTCAAGTGTGCGAGGGAAGATGATAAAAAGATTCAGGAGGCTCAAACGCTCAAGCTTGGAGATGCCCCCGTGCACCCCCAAGAAATATTCAAGAAGACTCAAGCGTCTAAGCTTGGGGATGCCCCCGTGCATCCCCTTCTCCATCAACAATTATCAGTTCGTCTTTCGTTCCACTATATTTTAATCACTTCATGCGTTATGTGCTATGCTTGGAGCGTCTTGCCTTTAGTTTCCTTTTTAGTTTTCTTTAGCTTTGCTTGCTGTTCATAACGAGTTAGAACCCAATTTTCTTTGTGTGGGAGAGAAACACGCTCCACTTCAACCCAGAACACAACATAGGATTTTTATGCTTATCTTTGCTGTGTGTGTTCTTTGTCTTTCCATAGCTACTGTCATGTTTAGCTCTTAGTTTTCATGCTTTTCTTTTTAAAGAGCTTTTGTTTAGTTGGTTGTTGAACTCTCTTGAGTTTTCATGTTTATCTTGTTAAGAGAGTTTGTCTGTTGCACTGAGTTGTGTGTCTTAACTTAAAGTAGGTAATTGAGGTTGCTATTTAATTTTAGTAGTAACTTGCAATAGTTTTGAGGTATTGCCATGAGTAATGTCTGAACTTTTGGTGTCAAGAGCTTTAGCCTATTAGTGATAGATGTCGTATTTTGGGCAATCCGTGTTTATTTTCGAAAACCTACAAAATAGTTGAGAACTTTAGCTACTAAATGGATCACTAATCTTTGGAGGGATCGAATATTAGAGTACACTCACGTACCATGGGTCGAGGATGCGCAAGGGTAACCAAACACCCATACACTCCTCCTCGGGGTACTTGTCTCTTTGTGAACCTCCTAATTAGATTGAGAGTTACCGATAATAAGTGCATGAGTTCTTCGGACTAATGTGAGTATTCGAAGGTTGACACTTCCACCTAACCATATTTTTCTAGCCTCTTCGGTACCGTGCATTGCCCTTTCTCACCTCGAGAGTTGGCGCATACGTCGCCGGTGCATCCCAATCCTTGGCACGATACGCTCTGTCATCATAAGCCTCATTATATCCTTCCTCAAAACAGCCACCATACCTACCTATTAAGGCATTTCCATAGCCTTTCCGAGATACATTGCCATGCAACATCCATCTTCTCATGACTTCATCTTCATGTCATACATGCTTTTTGCTTGAGCGATGAGCCGCATGCTAGTTGGGCCTTGCCCTAATCATTGCTTCATGATGCGCTAGTATCACTGCATATCCTGCTACACTGGCAGATGCATACATTTGCATACATCATGATAGTTTCATTTTCTTTATGTTGTGTACTTTTGTAAAGTGTGCAAGATCTTCTATACTTCTTGTAATACATAGAGTGTTGCCACTAAAGTAAGGAAAAGATCCCAAAGAGGACAAAATCAAAAGATCCCAAAGAGGACAAATGAGAGATAAAGAGAAAGAGCCATTGAGGCCACAAAAAAATAAAAAAAATAGAAAAAAAGAGAAAAAGAAATAAAAAGAGAGAAGGGGGCACACTACTATTTCTTTTGAGAGATCCACACTCGTACTCCATCTTATACCTTGTGCTCCATAGATATTATCATTCATGCATATAGCTATGTGGGGACCTTTACACTATAGAACTTGGCTTGTATATTCCAATGATGAGCCTCCTCAAAAGAGCTCTAGTTCTTCTTGAGCAAGCAAGTTGGATGCACCCCCACTAGTTCCATTGGAGAGCTTACCTTAGCTCATATGTGCATCTGTTGCATGGCAATCCCTACTCCTCACATCATATCTATCATTTGGCTTTCTCTCGCCGATGATTGTCCTCATTGATGTGAGCCTTTCACACATTTTTTGTCTTCCCCCTCTATCATTTTCTCTCTCTTTGCCATCCTAAGTGTCGACTTTCTTGCTTACGCTCATCCATTGCATGAGTGCTCAAAATATCGAAAGGGAGTGGATCATTTTGACTTGTACCTGGCTGACGGTCTGGGGATGAGTCAAGATAAGATTCCAAAGAAGACCAAGTGTGAAACTTTAGTAGATTAAGTTCTCAACAATACAAAAACTATGTTTTACTCTCTCATATATCCCTATCCCCTTTCTTGCACGCAAACACCATTTGGAGACATTCGAGTCACGGACAGCGAGAGCTCTTGCACCTTTATGTTCTTATGTTACTTGTTACAATACTAATATAGACTCTTGTTTGTTATGACTTGAATTGAATTACATGCCTTGATTACTTTACTTAAAAGTTCTTATATGGTTGATAGCATGTCACCACAGAAATTATGCTTGTTATCATTTACCTACTCGAGGACGAGCAGGAATTAAGCTTGGGGATGTTGATACATCCAAAACGTATCTATAATTTCTGCTTGCTCCATGCCTCTTTTGTGTGATATTGCTATGATATTTATGCACTTCCATACACTTTTGATCATATTTGGACTAACCTATTAACTCAGTGCACCCCAGTGCCAGTTCCTATTTTCTGCTGTTTTTCTATTTCAGGTTTCCCCCATATTAAAAGTGCCCTAAAAATTCCGGGAAAAATACAGGAAAAATCAGCGTATCGGGAGCTTTCGGAAAAACCAAGGCAGGGCCAGAGGGGAGCCTGGGGGGGGGGGGCAGGCGGCCACCCGGCGCGGCCCCACCCTTGGCCGTGCTAGGGGGCGCCTGGGGCCCCACCTCCACCTCTGGTGCCCCCCTTTGGCATATATTTACCACGCGTCCCGAAACCCTCGAGGACGGAACCCTTTTTCGCGATCTCATCTCTGTTCCGCCGCCGCCACGCTTCCAAGATCGGGAGCACCAGGAGAACTCTTCCCGGCACCTTGCCGGAGGGGAGGATCACCACCGGGAGCTTCTCCACCACCATGGACGCCTCCCGGATGAGTTGTGAGTAGTCCCCCTTGGACCATGGGTCCATGACCAGTAGCTATGTGATGTTCTCCTCCCCTCTTTGTTCTTCATGGATTAGACCTCGTGAGCTGCCCTACATGATCGAGGCACATATGTAATCTTTATGCTGTTGCTATGTTGAGTTTGCTGGGATCCGATGGATTATGAGATTATGTTCAGATTGTGTGTGAGTAATATATTTGATTCACCTCTTTTATATTTATGTTCTTGAGTAATTCCTGCATGTTCTCCATTGCTATTTATTGCTTTGGCCGAGTAGTAGGTAGTAACTCCAAGAGGGAACGTTATGCTTGATTGTGGGTTCATGCCCCTCGATGACTAGCTTGAGTGACAGAAACATGAGTCTAGGGGATGTGTTGTTGCCACAAGGGGGAAAACAACGGTGCTTGTACTTGCGGGTGCAAGGATTGTTTACTTTACGCAAAGTTCTTTTAATGTAGTTGTCTGTTGCTTTGAGTTTACACTTTGGGTGGGACTCGCAACTTAATACCAGCGAGATGTTCTGGATAGATATCTCAAGGTGGATGATTAGTAGTAGATGCAGATGAATTTCGGTCTACTTGCCTTGGCGTACCGCCCATGCTTTTGAGCCTCTACCTTTCTTTGCAGCATAGTTAGCATTGGTTTGCGCACATAATCCTGTCAATTGCCCAGCTGTAATTTGTTTACCTCGCTTAGTTGTTTTATCGTCTTTTGGGAGAGAGACATCACTAGTGAACATCATGGGACCCCGGTCCATATTACCATCACTGATCACACCCGCTATTTACTTCCTGTTCTTATTTCCTAGTTGCAGTCATACCTATCACTATTATCTCTTGCGTTTGATCCTTTGTAAACGACAAGGCCGGAGGGATTGACAACCTCTCTGTACTCGTTGGGAGCAAAGTTATTTGTATCTGTGTGCAGGTCCTGTCAACCAGAAGTTTCTGACGCTATTGACACCTTCTTGTCGACCCTCGGAGTCTCACGGGATTCGATCCTTGGTATCTTTGCCAAGGGAAATTTGCCGCTACGCTACATCTCAAACCTTCCACTTGGGGTAACCAACGAGGGGCGAGAAGCCATCAATGAGATTGATCATGTTCTTGTAATAGGAATCACGACTTGCATGTCGATGAGTATGACAACTGGCAGGAGCCATATGAGTTGTCTTTATTTTATTGTATGACCTGCGTGTCATTGAAAACGCCATGTAATTACTTTACTTTATTGCTAACCGTTAGCCATAGTAGTAGAAGTAACGTTTGGCGAGACAACTTTATGAAGACACGATGATGGAGATCATGGTGTCATGCCGGTGACAATGATGATCATGGAGCCCCGAAGATGAAGATCAAAAGGAGCAAAATGATATTGGCCATATCATGTCACTATTTGATTGCATGTGATGTTTATCATGTTTTACATCTTATTTGCTTAGAACGGCGGTAGCATAAATAAGATGATCTCACTAAAATTTCAAGAATTGTGTTCCCCATAACTGTGCACCGTTGCTAAGGTTCGTTGTTCAGAAGCACCACGTGATGATCGGGTGTGATAGGTCCTAACGTTCGCATACAACGGGTGTAAGCCAGATTTACACACGCAATACACTTAGGCTTGACTTGACGAGCCTAGCATGTACAGACATGGCCTCGAAACACGGAAGACCGAAAGGTCGAACATGAGTCGTATAGAAGATACGATCAACATGAAGATGTTCACCGTTGATGACTAGTCCGTCTCACGTGATGATCGGACACGGCCTAGTCGATTCGGATCATGTATCACTTAGATGACTAGAGAGATGTCTATCTGAGTGGGAGTTCATTAAATTTGTTGAGATGAACTTAATTGTCATGAACATAGTCTAAAATATTTACAATATGTCTTGTAGACCCAATGGCCCACGCTAATGTTGCCCTCAACTTCAACGCGTTCCTAGAGAAAACCAAGCTGAAAGATGATAACCCACAAGTGTAGGGGATCGCAACAGTTTTCGAGGGTAAAGTATTCAACCCAAATTTATTGATTCGACACAGGGGAGCCAAAGAATACTCTTAAGTATTAGCAGCTGAGTTGTCAATTCAACCACACCAGGAAACTTAGTATCTGCAGCAAGGTAGTTTAGTAGCAAAGTAATATGGTAATAGTGGTAACAACAATAACAGTAACGGTAGTGTTTTGTAGTTTTTGTAATAGTAGCAACGGAAAAGTAAATAAACAACTAGCAATATGGGAAAAGCTCGTAGGCATTCGATAGGTGATGGGTGATACGTCCAAAACGTATCTATAATTTCTGCTTGCTCCATGCCTCTTTTGTGTGATATTGCTACGATATTTATACACTCCCATACACTTTTGATCATATTTGGACTAACCTATTAACTCAGTGCACCCCAGTGCCAGTTTCTGTTTTCTGCTGTTTTTGTATTTCAGGTTTTCCCATCACGTAAACTGCCAGAAAAATCCCGGAAAAATTATATAAAAAATCAGCGTTCCGGAAGCTTCCATACGGCCAAAGTAGGGCCGGAGGGGGGCCAGCAGGGCTCCAGGCGCCCTGGTGGCGCGGCCCCCCTCCTGGCCGCGCCGGGGGGGGGGGGCGCCTGGGCCCCCCAGGTCTCCGCTGATGCCCCCCTTTGGCATATATTTACACCGCGTCCCGAAACCCTCGAGGACGGAACCCTTTTTCGTGATCTCATCTCTGTTCCGCCGCCGCCGCGCTTCCAAGATCGGGAGCACCAGGAGAACTCTTCCCGGCACCCTGCCGGAGGGGAGAACCACCACCGGGAGCCTCTCCACCACCATGGACGCCTCCCGGATGAGTTGTGAGTAGTCTCCCTTGGACCATGGGTCCATGACCAGTAGCTATGTGATGTTCTCCTCCCCTCTTTGTGCTTCACTAATTAGACCTCATGAGCTGCCCTACATGATCGAGGCACGTATGTAATCCTTATGCTGTTGCTATGTTGAGTTTGCTGGAATCCGATGGATTGTGAGATTATGTTCAGATTGTGTGTGAGTAATATATTTGATTTACCTCTTTTATATTTATGTTCTTGAGTAATTCTTGCATGTTCTCCGTTGCTATTTATTGCTTTGGCCCAGTAGTAGGTAGTAACTCCAAGAGGGAACATTATGCTTGATTGTGGGTTCATGCCCCTCGATGACTAGCTTGAGTGACAGAAACATGAGTCTAGGGGATGTGATGTTGCCACAAGGGGGAAAACAACGGTGCTTGTACTCGCGGGTGCAAGGATTGTTTACTTTACGCAAAGTTCTTTTAATGCAGTTGTCTATTGCTTTGAGTTTACACTATGGGTGGGACTCGCAACTTAATACCAGCGAGATGTTCTGGATAGATATCTCAAGGTGGATGATTAGTAGTAGATGCAGATGGATTTCGGTCTACTTACCTTGGCGTACCGCCCATGCTTTTGAGCCTCAACATTTCTTGCAACATAGTTAGCATTGGTTTGCGCATATAATCCTGTCAATTGCCCAGCTGTAATTCGTTTACCTCACATAGCTGTTTTATCGTCTTTTGGGAGAGAGACATCACTAGTGAACATCATGGGACCCCGGTTCATATTACCATCACTGATCACATCCACTATTTACTTTCTGCTTTTACTTACTAGTTGCAATTATACCTGTCACTATTATCTCTTGCGTTTGATCCTTTGTAAACGACAAGGCCGGAGGGATTGACAACCTCTCTGTACTCGTTGGGAGCAAAGTTATTTGTATCTGTGTGCAGGTCCAAGTTGATTGCTAAGTATCTGGCGCCGTTAGCAGTTGACACCTTCTTGTTGAACCTTGGAGTCTCAGGGGAATTCGATCCTTGGTATCTTTGCCAAGGGAAAACTACCGCTACACTGCATCTCAAACCTTCCACTTGGGGTAACCAACGAGGGGCGAGAAGCCATCAAGCAAAGTTTTCTGGCACCGTTGCCGGGGACTCCACTCTTCAAGATAGGGGAGTTGCAGGCTATCTTTTACCTTTGCTTTTTAGTCTTGTTAGTTTACCTTTCAGTTTTTGCTTTAGTGTCTTTTATCAAAAATCACAAAAATAGTTATCTCATTCTTTAGTTGTCGTTATGTCGGGTCCTTTTGTCTTTGGTGAGGCAGAAGTTCTCACCTTTAAACAAAGAGGTGGGGAAAGTTTAAAATATGCTTGGTATAGAATTAATGATTCTCAAAAAAGAGCCACCAAGAAACAATCTACTACTATCCTGCTTAGAAATTTTTATGTTGGAATTACTTCTTGGAATAGGTTTATTCTTGATTCTGCTATCAATGGGAATTTCCTAGAGGCCCCAGTTTGGGAGTCTCTTAGTATTATTGGAAATCTTGTTGGAAATCCCCCTGTTGTTAGCATTCAAGAGGACATCACCCTAGCTCACATTATGAAAAAACTTGAAAAGATAGAGTTAGAGATGCCAAACATTAATAAGATAAATGAGTTGGATCGTAAGATCCAAGGGAATTTGAATAGGCTTGATAGCTCCATGCATAAAATTCTCAAAACTTTGGAGACCATCAAATCCCATGACTTGGATTCTTCTAGGATAGACAAGATTGAGGAAATCTTTGATACTCTAGGAACTACTTTCTCCTCAATCAAAACCAAAAAGGTAGAAACTCCGGCAAAGAAGGAGCCTAAGTTCGTTTACGCTCCAAAGGCTCCCCGCTCTAAAAGTAATCCATCTATTGCCAAATTGGTTGAAACTGTGAAGACTTTGGAAGAAACACCTCTCTTTGATAAATTTATAAATGAATCTTCCTTTGACTTTTTTCCTTTTGGTCTTCTCCCTAGAAGTATCTCTATTAGGCCTTTATTTGAAAGTCCTCTTAAGACTAGTTGTACTATTGAAGAGCTTTTCAATGATCTTGATGATGGTTCAATTGATACAACTTGATCTCTTTGCATTATGCCTAGCTTAAAGGCATAAAAGAAAGCGCTTTTGGGAGGCAGCCCACAATGAATAAAATTTTATTTTGCTTTTGTTGTGTCTTGATGTTGTTACTACAGTAGCATCATCATTGTATCTTTACTTTTCAGCTTTGTGCCAAGTGTAGCCTCTGATTGCAAGAAAGTTCAAAAGTTGCGACGTGCTGTCCAGGAAACAGATTCTGTCCTTGGATAGAAAAATTCGTATAAAATCACCAGATCATCTTTTTGGTATGATTTTTTTAGACAGCGTGCTCTATACAATTGTCTTTCGGGCTTCTGTTCTGAGTTTTTTGATTTGAGTTGCAGAAGTGCCACGAAAAAATCATTTACTACCTGCTGGTCTGTTTTTCATAGATTCTGTCCTGTTTTGCCTTTTCTTCGTTTTGCAAACCTTGAGCTTAATTTTTCTTTGCAAAAACCTCTTGGCAATCTTGAGAAACAGTAGACCTTCAAGAATATCCTTATTTCCAGCAAGGAACAATTATTTTATTAAGGGTACTAACCTTGCTAATCAGATTATGATGAGTCATGTATGAAGGGAGTTTTCAAGTGTGCGAGGGAAGATGATAAAAAGATTCAGGAGTGTCAAACGCGCAAGCTTGGGGATGCCCCCATGCACCCCCAAGAAATATTCAAGAAGACTCAAGCGTCTAATCTTGGGGATGCCCCTGTGCATCCCCTTCTCCATCAACAATTATCAGTTCGTCTTTCGTTCCACTATATTTTTATCACTTCATGTGTTATGTGCTACGCTTGGAGCGTCTTGCTTTTAGTTTCCTTTTTAGTTTTCTTTAGCTTTGCTTGCTTTTCATAACAAGTTGGAACTCAGCTTTGTTTGTGTGGGAGAGAAACACGCTCCACTTCAACCTAGAACATAACATAGAATTTTCATGTCTATCTTTGCTGTGTGTGTTCTTTGTCTTTCAATAGCTACTATCATGTTTAGCTCTTATTTTTCATGCTTATATTTTTAAAGAGCTTTTGTTTAGTTGGTCGCTGGAACTCTCTTTAGTTATCATGCTTATCTTGTTAAGAGAGTTGGCTTCTGTTGCATTGGTTGATATGTCTATGATAAAAATGCTATGTGCATAATGATGCTTAGTAGTTCATGTTTTCTTATGGTTAGTCTCAAATAGCTGGGGGGTTCTCAATATGTTATTGGAGTACCAACATGATTTGTTTGCCTATGATGTGGTATGGTCTAGTGATATCTTCCTTCAAGAATTTATTTTGATTGACTTGGCGTATGCTCACGCATATTAAGATTGTAAAGAAAGTCTATCAAGCCTGGATGATCTTTAGTTTCTGAGTAGCGATATAACTTCCATGCCTGATTCAATGTTGCTTTGTCGCTCTGCATGATTATGACCGTCATTGCTCTTTTAGTTGGTCGCTCCCAGTCTTTTGCTAACCTTCACCTATACTAAGCGGACTGACTGCTTGTGCATCCAAAATCCTTTAAACCAGTTATGCCATATGAGTCCACCATACCTTCCTATACATGGTATTTACCTGCCATTCCTAACGAAGACTTTCATGTACCATCTCGAAATTATTCAAAAAAAAGCATTCTCTTTTGTGCCTCTGTTTTAGCTCATGAGGAAGTAGTAGTTAATTCATGATCTTTTTAAGTTGGACAAGCTTCACCCCGGGATTGCATGTCTAATGTGCAAACCCATAATACGAGAAGGAACTGGCATAGAGTGCGCCCGACTCATTAAAAAATTATACAACAAACAAACCCTCCTTCACGCTTTGTTCATGAGAAATCAGAAAACTTTGGCAGTGATAAACAAAGGAGATTAAGAGGATGTGATCGTCCTCATTCGGGAGCCGTTCCTCGAAACTTGTCCATCCCAAGAAGTGATTGACTTATCTGCTAGCATTCGTTGACGAAACATGCATATTCAAAAATAATAATTATTACCTCTGTTTTTAAAACCAAGAGCTCTGGTACATGTTTAGTTTTTGTTTCCGACCACGGGTTTTGAACCTTGCCATCAAAAGCCACGGTTCGAGAGTCTCCACCTTCTTTAAAGCACCAACTACTGAGAGCATGATTGTCATTCTGAGTGTAATGTGCATTGTCCCAAAGTAGCATTGTCTTTTGCATGATTGTGATATCGTTTATTCTGAAATCATTGTATCTAGTCGTCACTTAAACCTTGGAGGTGCCCCTGCATTTATGTTTTACTTCACTAAAGGGGGCAAGCGAGATATCACTTTGTCATATTTGCACACCATGCTCATTACAAATCTGTGTTTCAGTATCATATTGTAAAACTTTCAGTTCTTTGTGATTTTCTCATGAGGCAACTTAATTACTACAGATTCATTGTCTCAGTAAGCACTTGTCATGTGACTATGAAAAGTTCTTATATGGTTAATAGCATGTCACCACAGAAATTATGCTTGTTATCATTTACCTACTCGAGGACGAGCAGGAATTAAGCTTGGGGATGTTGATACGTCCAAAACGTATCTATAATTTCTGCTTCCTCCATGCCTCTTTTGTGTGATATTGCTATGATATTTATACACTTCCATACACTTTTGATCATATTTGGACTAACCTATTAACTCAGTGCACCCCAGTGCCAGTTTTTGTTTTCGGCTGTTTTTGTATTTCAGGTTTTCCCATCACGTAAACTGCCAGAAAAATCCCGGAAAAATTATATAAAAAATCAGCGTTCCGGAAGCTTCCATACGGCCAAAGTAGGGCCGGAGGGGGGCCACAAGGGCGCCAGGCGCCCTGGTGGCGCGGCCCCCCTCCTGGCTGCGTCGGGGGGGCGCCTGGGCCCCCCAGGTCTCCGCTGATGCCCCCTTTAGCATATATTTACACCGCGTCCCGAAACCCTCGAGGACGGAACCCTTTTTCGCGATCTCATCTCTGTTCCGCCGCCGCCGCGCTTCCAAGATCGGGAGCACCAGGAGAACTCTTCCCGCCACCCTGCCGGAGGGGAGAACCACCACCGGGAGCCTCTCCACCACCATGGACGCCTCCCGGATGAGTTGTGAGTAGTCTCCCTTGGACCATGGGTCCATGACCAGTAGCTATGTGATGTTCTCCTCCCCTCTTTGTGCTTCACTAATTAGACCTCGTGAGCTGCCCTACATGATCGAGGCACATATGTAATCCTTATGCTGTTGCTATGTTGAGTTTGCTGGGATCCGATGGATTGTGAGATTATGTTCAGGTTGTGTGTGAGTAATATATTTGATTTACCTCTTTTATATTTATGTTCTTGAGTAATTCTTGCATGTTCTCCGTTGCTATTTATTGCTTTGGCCCAGTAGTAGGTAGTAACTCCAAGAGGGAACGTTATGCTTGATTGTGGGTTCATGCCCCTCGATGACTAGCTTGAGTGACAGAAACATGAGTCTAGGAGATGTGCTGTTGCCACAAGGGGGAAAACAACAGTGCTTGTACTCGCGGGTGCAAGGATTGTTTACTTTACGCAAAGTTCTTTTAATGCAGTTGTCTGTTGCTTTGAGTTTACACTATGGGTGGGACTCGCAACTTAATACCAGCGAGATGTTCTGGATAGATATCTCAAGGTGGATGATTAGTAGTAGATGCAGATGGATTTCGGTCTACTTACCTTGGCGTACCGCCCATGCTTTTGAGCCTCAACCTTTCTTGCAGCATAGTTAGCATTGGTTTGCGCACATAATCCTGTCAATTGCCCAGCTGTAATTCGTTTACCTCACATAGCTATTTTATCGTCTTTTGGGAGAGAGACATCACTAGTGAACATCATGGGACCCCGGTCCATATTACCATCACTGATCACATCCACTATTTACTTTCTGCTTTTACTTACTAGTTGCAATTATACCTATTACTATTATCTCTTGCGTTTGATCCTTTGTAAACACCAAGGCAGGAGGGATTGACAACCTCTCTGTACTCATTGGGAGCAAAGTTATTTGTATCTGTGTGCAGGTCCAAGTTGATTGCTAAGTATCTGGCGCCGTTAGCAGTTGACACCTTCTTGTTGAACCTTGGAGTCTCAGGGGAATTTGATCCTTGGTATCTTTGCCAAGGGAAAACTACCGCTACACTGCATCTCAAACCTTCCACTTGGGGTAACCAACGAGGGGCCAGAAGCCATCAATGGGGAATTATATCCGATGCAATTCATCATGTAGAAGTTATAACCTTGGGTGACACAGAACTAGCTCCAGTTCATCAATGTAATGTAGGCATGTATTCCGAATATAGTCATATGTGCTTATGGAAAAGAACTTGCATGACATCTGTTGTCCTACCCTCCCGTGGCAGCGGGGTCCTATTGGAAACTAAGGGATAGTAAGGCCTCCTTTTCATAGAGTACCGGACCAAAGCATTAACACATAGTGAATACACGAACTCCTCAAACTACGGTCATCACCGGGAGTGGTCCCGATTATTGTCACTTCGGGGTTGCCGGATCATAACACATAGTAGGTGACTATAGACTTGCAAGATAGGATCAAGAACACACGTATATTCATGAAAACATAATAGGTACAAATCTGAAATCATGGCACTCGGGCCCTAGTGACAAGCATTAAGCATAGAAAAGTCATAGCAACATCAATCTCAGAACATAGTGGATACTAGGGATCAACCCTAACAAAACTAACTCGATTACATGATAGATCTCATCCAACTCATCACCGTCCAGCAAGCCTACGATGGAATTACTCACGCACGGTGGTGAGCATCATGGAATTGGTGATGGAGGAAGGTTGATGATGACGATGGCGACGATCTCCACTCTCCGAAGCCCCGAACAGACTCCATATCAGCCCTCCCGAGAGAGATTAGGGCTTGACGGCGGCTCCGTATCGTAAAACGCGATAATTCTTTCACTCTGATTTTTTTCATCCCCGAAAGTGAATATATAGGATCTGGGGATACGTCGGTGGAGCACCAGGGGGCCCATGAGGCAGGGGGCGCGCCCTAGGGGGGCGCCCCCCACCCTCGTGGTTAGGGTGTGGGTCCCCTGGTCTGGATCTTCTTGTAGGTATTTTTTGTATTTTCCAAAATAATTCTCCGTGGATTTTCAGGTCATTCCGAGAACTTTTTATTTCTGCATAAAAACAACACCATCGCAATTCTGCTAAAAACAGTGTCAGTCCGGGTTAGTTCCATTCAATTCATGCAAGTTAGAGTCCAAAACAAGGGCAAAAGTGTTTGGAAAAGTAGATACGTTGGAGACGTATCAACTCCCCCAAGCTTAAACCTTTGCTTGTCCTCAAGCAATTCAGTTGATAAACTAAAAGTGATAAAGAAAAACTTTGACAAACTCTTTTTGCTCTCATTATTGTAAATATGTAAGCCAACATTCAGGTTTTCAGCAATGATCATGAGCTAACCATATTCACAATAACTTTTAGGTTTCAAGTCTACTCACATCAATGGCATAATCAGCTAGCGAGCAATAATAATAAACCTCGAATGACAACACTTTCTCAAAACATTCATGATATGATATAACAAGATGGTATCTTGCTAGCCCTTTCTGAGACCGCAAAATATAAATGCAGAGCACCTTTAAGGATCAAGGACTGACTAGACATTGTAATTCATGGTAAAAGAGATCCCGTCATGATCATACTCAATGCAAATTAATAGTAATACATGCAAATGAAAGAGGTGCCCTCCTACTGGTGCTCTTTTATAAGAGGATGATGACTCTGCATAAAAGTAAATAGATAGGACCTTCGCAGAGAGAAGCAGGGATTTGTAGAGGTGCTAGAGCTTGATTTTTAAATAGAGATGAATAACATTTTGAGCGGTATACTTTCATTGTCAACATAACAACCAAGAATCTCGATATCTCCCATGCTATGCACATTATAGGCGGTTTCCAAATAGAATGGTAAAGTTTATACTCCCCCAACCACCAACAAGCACACTCCATGGCTAGCCCGAAACAACGGGTACCGTCCAAACCAGCAACAGCCCTGGGGGAGTTTTGTTTAATTATTATGATTTTGAGCATGGTAATGGGCATCCCGGTTACCAGTCATTTTCTCGTGAATGATGAGCGGAGTCCACTCATCGTGAGAATAACCCACCTAGAATGGAAGATATAGATAGCCCTAGTTGATACATGAGCTGTTCGAGCGTACAAAACAGAATTTCATTTGAAGGTTTAGAGTTTGGCACATACAAATTTACTTGGAACGGCAGGTAAATACCGCATATAAGAAGGTATGGTGGACTCATATGGAATAACTTTGGGGTTTATGGAAGTGGATGCACAAGCAGTATTCCCGCTTAGTACAGGTGAAGGCTAGAAAGAGACTGGGAATCGACCAGCTAGAGAGCAACAACGATCATGAACATGCATTAAAATTAATCAACAATGAATGCAAGCATGAGTAGGATATAAATAACCATGAACATAAATATCGTGGAGGCTATGTTGATTCGTTTCAACTACATGCGTGAACATGTGCCAAGTCAGATCACTTAAATCGTTCAAAGGAGGATACCACCCCATCATACCACATCACAACCATTTTAATATCTTGTTGGCACGCAAGATAGACCATTATAAACTCTCAGCTAATTAAGCATGGCATAAGCAGCTATGATCTCTAATTGTCATTGCAAGCATGTTTCATTCATAACAAGCTGAATCAGGAACGATGAACTATCATATTTACTAAAACAAGAGAGGTCGAGTTCATACAAGCTTTTCTCATCTCAATTAGTTCATCATATATCATCCTTATTTCCTTTCACTCGCACGACCGAATGGTGTGGATAATAATAATAGTGCATGTGCATTGGACTAAGCTGGAATCTGCGAGCATTTAATACAAGAGAGAAGACAAGGTAATATGGCTCAAGGTTAAATCAAGAATAAAGCTTATGAGAGCCACTAAGCATTTTAATCATGGTCTTCTACTCTTAACCCCCAAAGAAAAGAAAAGAAACTATTTACACGGGAAAGCTCCCAACAAGCAAAAGAAGAACGGGAAATCTTTTTGGGTTTTCTTTTAATTACTACTACAAGGAAAGTAAAGTAGCTAGAAGCTACGGCTAATATTTTTTTCTTAAGGTTTTTTTCTAGCACACGAGAAAAAGACTAAGAAAAAGGAATTAAACTAAACATGGATGGTACAGTGAAAGAGTGTGAGCACCGACAACTAGAATAAGTGTGTGAACATGAATGTAAAGTCGGTAAGAAACACGTACTCCCCCAAGCTTAGGCTTTTGGCCTAAGTTAGTCTATGGCCACGGATCGAAGCTACTCCCTCCAGTGCACTGAGATGTGTCCTTTTGGTGCCACTGGTTGGCAAGCTCATCCAGATCCCACCCATAAACAGACTGACGGTAAGGATCGAGTGGTGGCTCCGGTCAGGCTCTGAAGCTTGCGCCTGGCCTTGGTACTTGTAGAAGGCATCTGATGTAACGAGATATATGCCTGTAAACAGATCAAACAGAGATGGTGCAGGCAAGGTAACGATTTCACAATATTTTTCATCAAACCTTAATTTATAGTTAAGCAACCTATCCTTGTCTTTAACAATAAAATAATGTGCTACCATGCTCTTGTAGTCTAGATAAACAGGGGCAAGCAATTTTTCCTCCTTCTCATAATGCCTAATAGGTATTCTAAAAATATTCAGCAAGGCAAGAAGCAAAGATGCCTCCAAAGACTGGCCCCTTTGAGTGGTTCAGATTCACTCGTTTAGCAATGACGGCGCTCAAGCTAAAAGTTGTGTCTTGAAACAGAGCATGGCGTAAAATGACAATATCAAGGGCACTAAGATTCCCGCTATTCCCGCGACCAATTAAACATCTACTAGCAAATAAAGCAAAGTAGCGCAGAACAGGGAAGTGAATACTAGTGATTCTTGCCCCTGAGACTTGTCTAGTTTTCCATACAGCTATCATGTCAATAAAACCTTCAACGTCCTCACGGCATGGTTCATCAAGTCTACCTCCAAAGGGTATCTTGCATATTTCACAAAATTCTAAGAGTGATATCTCCTTGACCTCATCATATAAACGAAACTCCACTGTAGGTGGTGTTTTCTTAGCATGAAAATGAAAACTTTGCGTGAAAATATTGGTGAGTAAGAGATACTGTTCACGCTGGTCGTAGAGGAAGTCGGTGAGGCCTGCATTATTTGCCAACCAATAAAAGTCTTCGTAAATCCCGGCGGACATGATGAAATCATTACAAGGCCATTCGCACGGTCGAACTTCTGCCATGCGAGGAAGATTATATTTGGGTTTCTTATTTTCTTCTTTCTTCTTCTCCTCTGAGCTCTTACTGGAGGAGCCCCTCAACAATCTCTTTATCATTTTTCCCTTCTGATTTTTTTTGAAATTTTTAGTAACTCAAAATAAAAGTTAACCAAACTCAACAAGATTGATAGCAACAACTCCTACTAGTGCCTAGAGACTATATCATGCATTAGAACTACTTGGGACCATGAAAATTTGACATGCAAGCTCAAGAACAAGGTCACCACAGCAGAAAAAATTTGCAATAAATAAAGCACTAGAACAAAAACTAATTGGACCAATGGAGGAGTCACATACCAAGGAACAATCTCCCCAAATAGTTTGGTGAATGGTGCTTTGAGCAAGGAGAACGAAAATGGCAGCAAGATGAGCTAGAACTCGGGTTTGAGCTGGTTGGTGATTTTTTGGGAGGAAGAAGAAGAGTGTGGGTGCATGAATAAGTGGAGGGGGGCCACGTGGGGCCCATGAAGCAGGGGGCGCGCCCTGGACCCTAGTGGCCAGGTGCTGGCTCCCCTCGCTGTGTGTTCTGTGCCATATTTTCTCAAATATTCCAGAAAAAAATCATATTTCAATTTTAGGGCATTTGGAGAACTTTTATTTTCGGGGTATTTTTTTAATGCACGGATAAGTCTCGAAACAGACATAAAATACTATTTTTTGCTTTATTTATCCTAATTGACAGAAAGTAAAAGGAGGGTACAGAAGGTTGTGCTATCTAGATTCACCTATCCCATGCTCATCAAAAGGAATCCATTAACAAGGTTGATTAGGTCTTGTTAATAAACTCTTTCCGAATAACATGAAACTAGAGAATTTTCGAATAACACTAGGTTACCTCAATGGGGATATGTATGTCCCCAACAATAAGAATGTCATATGTCTTCTTGATAGTAGGAAGAGGAAATTCAAAACCTCCAATAGTAATAGTTGAAATTTTTCCAATATAATTGATACTATGGACCTGAGGTTGTTTCCTCGGAAAGTGTACCGTATGCTCGTTACCATTGACATGAAAAGTGACATTGCCTTTGTTGCAATCAATGAAAGCCCCTGCAGTATTCAAAAGGGGTCTGCCAAGGATAATAGACATACTATCGTCCTCGGGAATATCAAGTATAACAAAGTCCATTAGAATAGTAACATTTGCAACTACAACGGGCACATCCTCACAAACACCGACAGGTATAGCAGTTGATTTTATCAGCCATTTGCAAAGATATTTCAGTAGGTGTCAACTTACTCAAGTCAAGTCTACGATATAAAGAGAGAGGCATAACACTAACACCGGCTCCAAGATCACATAAAGCAGTGTTAACATAGTTTCTCTTAATGGAGCAAGGTATAGTGGGTACTCCTGGATCTCCTAGTTTCTTAGGTATTCCACCCTTAAAAGTGTAATTGGCAAGCACGGTGGAAATTTCTACTTCAGGTATCTTTCTTTTATTGGTAATAATATCCTTCATATACTTAGCATAAGGATTTGTTGTAAGAACCTCAGTCAAACGCATACGCAAAAATATAGGTCTAATCATTTCAGCAAAGCGCTCAAAATCTTCATCATCCTTTTTCTTGGATGGTTTCGGAGGAAAAGGCATGGGTTTCTGAACCCATGGTTCTCTTTCCCTAACGTGCTTCCTAGCAACAAAGTCTCTCTTATCATAACATTGATTCTTTGATTGTGGGTTATCAAGATCAACAGCAGGTTCAATCTCTACATCATTATCATTGCTAGGTTGAGCATCATCATGAACATCATCATTAATATTATCACTAGGTTCATGTTCATTACCAGATTGTGTCTCAGCATCAGAAACAAATATATCATTGAGATTATCAGGTGTGTCAGCTACAGGTTCACTAGAAGCATGCAAAGTTCTATCATTTTTCTTTTTCTTCTTCTTGGAAGAACTAGGTGCATCTAAATTAGCTCTCTGAGAATCTTGCTCAATTCTCTTAGGGTGGCCTTCAGGATACAGAGGTTCCTGAGTCATTTTACCACCTCTAGTAGCAACTCTAACAACATAGTCATTATTCTTACCATTTAATTCATTGAGAAAATCATTCTGAGCCTTAAGTACTTGTTCTACTTGAGTGGTAACCATAGAAGCATGTATACTAATGAGTTTCAATTCACCTTTAACTCTAGACAGATAATCACTCAAGCGTTCAATCATATAAGCATTGTGTTGTAATTGTCTACCAACATAAGCATTAAAGTTTTCTTGTTTCACAATAAAATTGTCAAACTCATCTAAGCATTGGCTAGCAGACTTATAACGAGGAATATCACCTTCATCAAATCTATAAAGAGAATTTACCTTTACTACCCATGTCGGGTTATCAAGACCATGTATTTCTTCAATAGGTGGTAAATTCTTAACATCTTCAGCTTTAATACCTTTTCTTTCATAGATTTCTTTGACTCTTGCATATCTTCAGGACTAAGAAATAGAACACCTTCTTTCTTCGGAGTTGGCTTAGGGGCTGGTTCAGGAAGTGTCCAATTATTTTCATTGGCCAGCATATTATTCAATAGTAATTCAGCTTGATCAACTGTTCTTTCCCTGAAAACACAACCAGCACAACTATCCAGGTGGTCTCTAGAAGCATAGGTTAGTCCATTATAAAAGCCATCAAGTATATCGTTCCTCTCAAGAGGATGATCAGGCAAAGCATTAAGTAATTGGAGAAGCCTCCCCCAAGCTTGTGGGAGACTCACTTCTTCAATTTGCACAAAGTTATATATTTCCCGTAAGGCATCTTGTTTCTTATGAGTGGGAAAGTATTTAGCAGAGAAGTAATACATCATATCCTGGGGACTACACACACAACCAGGATCAAGAGAATTAAACCAAGTCTTAGCATCACCCTTTAACGAGAACGGAAACAGCTTAAGGATATAGTAGTAACGAATATTTTCATCATTGGTAAACAGGGTGGCTATATCATTCAACTTAGTAAGATGTGCCACAACAGTTTCAGATTCATAGCCATGGAAAGGATCAGATTCAACCAAAGTAATTAACTCAGGATCAACAGAGAATTCATAATCCTTATCGGTAACAAAGATAGGCGAAGTAGCGAAAGCAGGGTCATGTTTCATTCTAGCATTCAAAGACTTTTCTTTCAACTTAGCTAATAATTTCTTAAGATCATATCTATCGTTGCAAGCAAGAAAGTCTCTAGCAGTTTCTTCATCCATAACATAACCCTCAGGAACAACAGGCAATTCATATCTATTGGGAGAAGCTTCATCATCACTTTCATAAATATTATCAGTTTCAATATTTGCATTCTCCCTAAACTTAGCAATTTGTTCATCTAGAAATTCACCTAGTGGCACAGTATTATCAGGCATATAAACGGTTTCATCATACATAGTAGAAGTGGCATCATCAAGAACATACGACATATCAGATTCAATAGCAGGAGTAGGTGTCGCAAACTTACCCATAACGGAAGGAGAATCAAGTGCAGAGCTAGATGGCAGTTCCTTACCTCCCCTCGTAGTTCAGGGTAAGATCTTGGTTTTTGAGTCCTTCAAATTCTTCATAGTGATCAACAGATATAAATCCCAACTGACTTAAAGAATAGAGATATGCTCCCCGGCAACGGCGCCAGAAAATAGTCTTGATAACCCACAAGTGTAGGGGATCACAACAATTTTTGAGGGTAAAGTATTCAACCCAAATTTATTGATTCGACACAAGGGGAGCCAAAGAATACTCTTAAGTATTAGCAGCTGAGTTGTCAATTCAACCACACCTGGAAACTTAGTATCTACAGCAAGGTAGTTTAGTAGCAAAGTAATATGGTAATAGTGGTAACAACAATAAAAGTAGTGGTAGTTAGGGATGTAAATGGTACGGATAATTTCCGTTCCGAATCCGCTTCCGCATCCGTTTTTGAGGATATGGTATGCACTTGTACAAATCCGGCGGATATGGATGCGGATACGGATTTTGGTCAACCGGATATCCGACGGATATGGTAGAGGATATGGTATTGATAATATCTGACGGATGTGGATTATCCGATAATTTTTGCGGATTATCCGAGGTTATCAAATAGGATTATCCGATAAATTCGGCACATCAACAAGCCCAAATACCAAGTATACTACTAAATCAGAGCCATGATCAGCAACCGTACATGACAATTGGCAAGTCCAGGTCCAACAACTGCCCTTGCGTGATTTGCGTCAAGACATGGTTTTGCGTACATATATACGCCCACAGCGTGTGGGGCGGCAGTCTGAGTATGTATAGGCGGCATGAACACGCTTACTTGCACATATAAGACAACGCCAATATGGACTTGAGCGATCATGTATTGGTTGCTTGCATGCACGTACAAGTGTAGCCGGAAGACTTGTGAACAAATATTGTACTAACTAACTTAGCTAATATTTAAACTCTCCTGGCTGTGTAATACAATAGACAATACCAAGTTGTAGTAGTAGTTAGAATTAAGAATTAATAATAAAATACTAGCCTTTTATATAAAAAAGAAAAACTTTAATGAAATTTAAAATTAAGTATTTCATAAGTACGATCTACGTCTTGCACTCTGTATATAGTGTCATAATTTTAGTTAGTCTTGCTTATTGTTGTTATATTGGCGTGAGTTATGATTTCAAAACACTTGGTCACTCTCTAGTGTTAGAGTGTTGGATAAAAATGTGTGTTCATATTGTTTGCATAGCAGTAATAAAATCATGTGTTTTTGCACGTATTATCCGATATTTTTTGTCCGTTTCCGGTCCGAGTCCGCTCCACATCCGCTCCGAATCCGCAGTCCGATATAATCCGCATTCCAATCCGCATCCGGTCATTATCCGCTCCGCTCCGAATCCGACAAAAAAATATGGTAAAGGATATGGTAAAGGCATTATCCGATCCGATCCGATCCGTTTACATCCCTAGTGGTAGTGTTTTTGTAGTTTTTGTAATAGTAGCAGCGGAAAAGTAAAATAAGCAACTAGCAATATGGGAAAAGCTCGTAGGCATTGGATCGGTGATGGGGAATTATATCCGATGCAATTCATCATGTAGAAGTTATAACCTAGGGTGACACATAACTAGCTCCAGTTCATCAATGTAATGTAGGCATGTATTCCGAATATAGTCATGCGTGCTTATGGAAAAGAACTTGCATGACATCTTTTATCCTACCCTCTCATGGCAGTGGGGTCCTATTGGAAACTAAGGGATATTAAGGCCTCCTTTTAATAGAGTACCGGACCAAAGCATTAACACATAGTGAATACATGAACTCCTCAAACTATGGTCATCACCGGGAGTGGTTCCGATTATTGTCACTTCGGGGTTGCCGGATCATAACACATAGTAGGTGACTATAGACTTGCAAGATAGGACAAAGAACACACATATATTCATGAAAACATAATAGGTTCAGATCTGAAATCATGGCACTCGGGCCCTATGACAAGCATTAATCATAGCAAAGTCATAGCAACATCAATCTCAGAACATAGTGGATACTAGGGATCAAACCCTAACAAAACTAACTCGATTACATGATAGATCTCATCCAACCCATCACCGTCCAGCAAGCCTACAATGGAATTACTCACGCACAACGGTGAGCATCATGGAATTGGTGATGGAGGAAGGTTGATGATGACGATGGCGACGATCTCCACTCTCCGGAGCCCCAAACGGGCTCCAGATCAGCCCTCCCGAGAGAGATTAGGGCTTGGCGGCGGCTCTGTATCGTAAAACGCGATAATTCTTTCTCTCTGATTTTTTCCTCCCCGAAAGTGAATATATAGGATCTGGAGATATGTCGGTGCAGCACCAGGGGGCCCACGAGGTAGGGGGCGCGTCCTAGGGGGGCGCCCCCACCCTCATGGACATAGTGTGGGCCCCCTGGTCTGGATCTTCTTGCAGGTATTTTTTTTATTTTCCAAAATAATTATCCGTGGATTTTTCAGGTCATTCCGTGAACTTTTATTTTTGCACAAAAACAACACCATGGAAATTCTGTTGAAAACAGCGTCAGTCCGGGTTAGTTCCATTCAATTCATGCAAGTTAGAGTCCAAAACAAGGGCAAAAGTGTTTGGAAAAGTAGATACGTTGGAGACGTATTAAAAGACGATGGTACCAATTATATGGATTGGGTCCGTAACATGAGGACCATCCTCATAGCTGCCAAGAAAGCATATGTCCTTGAAGCACCGCTAGGTGATGCACCCGTTTTCCCAGCAACTCAAGACGTTATGAACGCCTCGCAGTCGCGTAGTGATGATTACTCACTGGTTCAGTGCGGCATGCTTTACAGCTTATAATCGGGGCTCCAAAAGCGTTTTGAGAAGCACGAAGCATATGAGATGTTTCAAGAGCTGAAAATGGTTTTCCGAGCTCATGCCCAAGTCGAGAGATATGAAGTCCCCGACAAGTTCTATAGTTGTAAGATGGAGGAGAATAGTTCTGTCAGCAAACATATACTCAGAATGTCTGGGTGTTGGGGAACGTAGCAGAATTCAAAAAATTTCCTACGCTTCACCAAGATCAATCTAAGGAGTCATCTAGCAACGAGCATACTGGAGTGCATCTACATACCCTTTTGTAGATCGCGTGCGGAAGCGTTTGAAGGAACGTGGATGAAGTAGTCGTACTCTTCGCGTTCTTCGTCACCGATGATCCCAGCGCCGAACGGACGGCTCCTCCGCGTTCAACACACGTACGGTACAGCGACGTCTCCTCCTTCTTGATCCAGCAAGGGCGGAGGAGAGGTTGTCGGAGATCCAGCAGCACGACAGCGTGGTGGTGGATGCAACAGGAAAACCTGCAGGGCTTCGCCGGCGCCCTGCGGAGGAGTAGGAAGTGTGACGGGAGGGGGGAGAGGCGCCAGAGGCTTGGGGTGCGGCTGCCCTCTCCCCCCACTATATATAGGGGCCAGGGCGGCGCCGGCCCTGGGAGATCAGATCTCCAGGGTGGGGCGGCGGCAATGGGGGGAAACTTGCCCCCCAAGGCATAGGGGGCGCCCCCTCCCCCCTAGGGTTTCAACCCTAGGCGCATGGAGGGGGGCCATATGGGTGCGCCAGCTCACCAGGGGCTGGCCCCCTTCCCCTTGCGGCCTAGGGGACCCACCGGGATGGGTGGCCCCACCCGGTGGACCCCTGGGACCCCTCCGGTGGTCCCGGGACACTCCCGGTGACCCCCGGAGTTCACCCGATGGCCGAAACTGGACTTCCTATATATCATTCTTTACCTCCGGACCATTCCTGAACTCCTCGTGACATCCGGGATCTCATCCGGGACTCCGAACAACATTTGGGTTTCCATGTGCATGTATCTCTATAACCCTAGCATCACCGAACCTTAAGTGTGTAGACCCTACGGGTTCGGGAGACACGTAGACATGACCGAGACGACTCTCCGGTCAATAACCAACAGCGGGATCTGGATACCCATGTTGGTTACCACGTGTTCCTCGATGATCTTCATCGGATGAACCACTGTGTCAAGGATTCACTCAATCCCGTATGTTATTCCCTTTGTCTATCGGTACGGTACTTGCCCGAGATTCAATCGTCGGTATACCCGATACCTTGTTCAATCTCATCATGGCAAGTCTCTTTACTCGTTCCGTAATCCATCATCCCGTGACTAACTCCCTAGTCACTTTGAGCTCATTATGATGATGTCTTACCGAGTGGGCCCAGAGGTACCTCTCTGTCATACGGAGTGACAATATCCCAGTCTCGATTCGTACCAACTCAACAGACACTTTCGGAGATACCCGTTGCGTACCTTTATAGCCACCCAGTTACGTTGTGACGTTTGGCACACCCAAAGTATTCCTACGGTATCCGGGAGTTGTACAACCTCATGGTCTAAGGAATAAATACTTGACACTGGAAAAGCTTATGCATTACGAACTATACGATCTCGTGCTAGGCTCAGGATTGGGTCTTGTCCATCACATCATTCTCCTAATGTTGTGATTCCGTTATCACTGACATCCTATGTCCATGGTCAGGAAACCGTGACCATCTGTTGATCAACGAGCTAGTAACTAGAGGCTTACCAGGGACTCATTGTGGTCTATATATTCACACATGTATCGATGTTTCCGTACAATACAATTCAAGCATGAATAACAGACAATTATCATGAACAAGGAAATATAATAATAATACTTTTATTATTGCCTCTAGGGCATATTTTCAACAGTCTCCCACTTGCACTAGAGTCAATAATATAGTTACATTGTGATGAATCGAACACCCATAGAGTTCTGGTGTTGATCATGTTTTGCCCGTGGAAGAGGTTTAGTCAACGGGTCTGCAACATTCAGATCCGTATGCACTTTACAAATATCTATGTCTCCATCTTGAACATAATTTCGGATGGAGTTGAAACGGCGCTTGATGTGCTTGGTCTTCTTGTGAAACCTGGGCTCCTTGGTAATGGCAATAGCTCCAGTGTTGTCACAGAAGAGAGTCACCGGGCTTGACGCACTTGGAATGACTCCTAGGTCGGTGATGAACTCCTTCATCCAGACTCCTTCTTGCGCTGCTTCGCAAGCAGCTATGTACTCTGCTTCACATGTAGAATGCGCCACGACGCTCTGCTTGCAACTGCACCAGCTGACTGCTCCACCATTCAAAATATACATGTATCAGGTTTGTGACTTCGAGTCATCCAGATCTGTGTCGAAGCTAGCATCGACGTAACCCTTTACAACGAGCTCTTCGTCACCTCCATAAACGAGAAACATATCCTTAGTCCTCTTCAGGTACTTTAGGATGTTCTTGACCGCTGTCCAGTGTTCCTTACCGGGATCACTTTGGTACCTCCCTACCAAACTTATGGAAAGGTTCACATCAGGTCTGGTACACAGCATGGCATACATGATAGAACCTATGGCCGAGGCATAGGGAATGACACTAATCTTTTCTCTATCTTCTGCCGTGGTCGGGGACTGAGCCTTGCTCAATCTCATACCTTGCAAAACAGGCAAGAACCCCTTCTTGGACTGATCCATATTGAACTTCTTCAATATCTTGTCAAGGTATGTACTTTGTGAAAGACCAATGAGGCGTCTTGATCTATCTCTATAGATTTTGATGCCTAATATGTAAGCAGCTTCTCCAAGGTCCTTCATTGAAAAAGTCTTATTCAAGTAGGCCTTTACACTTTCCAAGAATTCTATATCATTTCCCATCAGCAATATGTCATCGACATATAATATGAGAAATGCTACAGAGCTCCCACTCACTTTCTTGTAGATACAGGCTTCTCCATAAGTTTGTATAAAGCCAAACGCTTTGATGACATCATTAAAGCGAATGTTCCAACTCCGAGATGCTTGCACCAGCCCGTAAATCGAGCGCTGGAGCTTGCACACCTTGTTAGCATTCTCTGGATCGACAAAACCTTCCGGCTGCATCATATACAACTCTTCCTTGAGGAAGCCATTAAGGAATGCCGTTTTTACGTCCATTTGCCATATCTCATAATCATAGAATGCGGCAATAGTGTAATGCCCCGGATGTAATACTTTCCCTTTTGGGTATATAATATATCTCCGGCTTCATCTATTTCCATTCCGGGTTCTTTGTCTTTCGGGTTTTCGTCGTGTTGTTGTGTGAGTGTGTGGCATTCATTCATATCATGTAGACATGTGCATCGCATTGCATTTGTGTTGTCGGTTGCATTCGGTTCCGCGTGTTTCTTCCCGTTGTCCGTTTCGCGTTCCAGAGCTCCCTCACTTGTCCGTGACGTTCCGTAGGCCTACTTTGTTGTTTGGGCGTGTTACGTTACCGGTGTGTCGCGAGGTTGTTGTGTGTGTTGTTGTTTTGTTGTGTGCAACCCGCCTCTCAAATCTCGTCTCGTTTGGACTCCGTTGGCTATTCCATCCGTTGTACGTGTGGGTCCAAAGTGCCTTCACTTCGTGTCCCAGAAACACCCCTACTGCAGTCTACTTCTATTCCCTAGGCCCTCCTAGACTACCCCCGCGATCGGATCCGTCGGATCGCGATCGGAGGGCTCCTAGCGCCCCTAAATCTCCCTAACCCTAGAAACCTGCTATATATTAGACTCTAGTATAATTTTGGCATCTCCATCTTCTTCCTCCTCCTCCCCCCTAAAATTTCTCAGATCTGCCAACCTACCTACTGCCACTTGGCAAGTTCCCTCCTGGGAACCAACCAGCCGCCGCCGTTTCCTTCCGCAGCAGCAGCAGCATCGATCGGGTCAACGCGTCGCTGGCTTCGGCGCCAGGTCGATCGGCCAGCGCCTGGGATTCTTCTGGCGCCTTCGATCGATCCACCGACCGGCCCACTCTCCCCCGACCGCACCAGGCCGCTACCTCGCCTCTGTCTCGGCCCATCGCTCCCTCGTCTCCGCCTCGGCCCATCGCTCCGCACCGCAGCGCCGCGCCTCCTCCGCCTCTGAGCCGCCGCCGGGCGCTCGCCTCACCCGGACGGGCCGCGTCAGGCCGACCGCACCGGCCCACTCTCCCCCGCAGCGCCAGCCGGCGCACCGCCCCTCCAGCCTCCAGGCCTGGGCCTCCTCGCCGGGCCGATCCGGTTCCGCGCGCCGCCGCGGGCCCATCCACCGCAGCCGGGCCGCGTCGCCAGGACGGGCCACCTCCAGCGCCGCTTCGGGCCGGCGGCAGCAGCAGGCCGCCGCCTCTGCCTCCTCTCGGGCCAGATCTGCTGCAGCCCGAGCCCACCTCCTTTTTTTTTCAGATCTCTGAGGTTGTCTCCTAAATCCTAAGTCCCCAGTAATTTAGTTGCTGATGCCTTTTTCAAACATGCATAACTTTTTGTCTGTTGCTCCGATTCGCGTGTATAATATGTCCAGACGTTCGTGGAGACTTGCTCTACGTTTTATCTATAGCTGTCATGCATGTTAGAGATCATCTAGGTGGTTGTTTTTCTGTTGCAAGAGTGCATCATGATATAAACTGCTGCTATGTGATGTTTTCATGTCATCCTTGCCATGTGGTATCTTTTAGCTCGTTTACCCGAGTGATGCAAATGACATGTCCACGTGTTCGTCTTGCCATGCTCTACATGTTGTATGTGATAGGTTGCATGGCAGATTTATTATTGCCTTGTTATCATCGTTGCAAAGTGCCATGTGGCCGCGATGTTGTTTCACTTGTTATGAAATGCCATCTTGTTGAGCTCGTTGCAATCGTTGTGTTCCCCTCAATGATGCATGCTTGTGTGTTTCGGAATCACCTTCATGTGTACTTTGATGAGGTGCTTACCCTTTGCCATGTTTAGTTTCGAGGTGACTTAAACATGCTCTTTTATATGCCATGATGATATTGCTGTTTTGGACTTAGTGGATTTTCACTAAGTCTGAAATCTGTAACGTTCCGATGCCATGTTCGTGTGTTGTTCTAGGACAAAGCATGATAGTTTTGGAGTGGATATTTATTGTTCCTTGTAGTATATATTGTTGTCTTTCCATCCATGTCCTCACATGTCTATTTGAGTGGCTGTAGCATGTTTATCTTGTGCTCCAAAGTTTCAATAAAATTCTGCTGCCAGAATTTTATTGTCAAGTTCAATATGTCCAAGATCATTGCTATTGATCCGTGGATCCGTTGGGGGTGCACCTTTGGACTTAGTTGCTGTAATATATGTATAGTTTGTGTTCTAGGTCTTTGCCATGTTGTTTGAGTGCTGTAGCTCAATTATTTTGAGCTCCGAAGTTGCTATGTTGCTGTAATTTCCAGCTTTCGCTCAAATCTTGTATCGGGCATAACTTTTAGCTCGTAACTCCGATTTCAGCGAATCTTATATCAAACTTGATTGATTTTCTGTGTAGTTTAATAATATCAGATTGTTATCATGTTTTGAGGTGATTTGCTTGAGTGATATTTTCCGTGCTCCGTGTGCATCCTTAGTGCATCCATCATGCATTCATCTTTTTCGAGTGCGCATTGCATCTTGTTGATTGGTGCTTGGTGTGATTGTTTTGTTTAGAGCCGGAAGCAGAGTCTGAGTTCGAGTACGAGCACGAGGTTTCCAACGAGGTTGAGCACGAGGAACCTTCTTACGATCCGAACGACTTCTCTTCAGGCAAGATGACCGAACCCCGATAACATTACTATCTTTGCCTATTGCTAGTAGTCTCGATCTATAGTTTTGCCTCGATGCCCATGATCTTCTTGTCAGCCTCCTACTTGTAACCAATTGCCATGTTTAACCAACCTACCTATGCAAACCGTTGCTTGGCTAAGTACGCTTCGCTCAGCCCTTCTTATAGCATTGCTAGTTGCAGGTGAAGATCGAAGATGCTTGCTTCATGTTGAAGTTTGGTTGGGTTATATCACACTATATAATTGCTTAAAATGAAATCATCTATATATTGGCAAGGGTGGAAGGCTAAGCCTTTTGCTTGGTGATTTGTTCCACTCATGCCGTTAGGATCCGTATAAACCGGTGTTATGTTCCTTGATTATGCGTTCCTAACACGGTTGGGGTGTATGGGACCCCCTCGATAAATCGCTAAGTGCTAACTCTTTTCCAGCAAGTCCCAACATTGGTACTATTTGCCTAATAACAAACTAAACTTGCATAGGGAGTAATTAACCCTCTTTCTTAATCAACAACCCCGGGCCAGTGCTCCACATGAGTGTTGGTCCGAAACGAGCAGACTGCGGGGCCACCTCGGGGCAACCTGAGGTATCTGGCATACACCTGTAGGATGACTCATCCGGTCGTGTCCTGAGACTTAGATACGCGCGGCTACTATCAGGGTGTTGACACGCCGGGAGGATTTGCTGGATTAGCCTTACCTTAGTTCGGTATATCTTGAGCACGGGATTCCGAGGATACTCGGGTCTTCCCACTTTGGAGTTGCGACTCCGCGGATCGTGGGCTTGTAATGGGTCAAGTTGGAACACCCCTGCAGGGTTTGAACTTTCGAAAGCCGTGCCCGCGGTTATGTGGCAGATGGGAGCTTGTTAATTCCGGTTGTAGATAACTTGACACAATGTTTCTAATACACTACTAGCGTGTGTTCCGTGACTGTCAATTTCCGAATAGGGATTCGGGAGTTGAACACGGAGGGGTTATGCTTGTTGAGCTTGTAGCTAGGATCACTTCGTGATCACTTCTCGCCGAGGCTTTCTCTTCTCGCTCTCACTCACGTAAGTTAGTTGCTAGTTGCTGCTGCAGACACTTATTCTTTTCTTCAGCCTTATCCTCACCCAAAGGCTTAAATAGTCTTGTTACCCGGAAACGGGATTGCTGAGTCCTCTGTGGCTCACAGTTACTTCACACACCAGATGCAGGTCCAGCTGTGAGCTATCCAGGTGATGGCACCGAGCTGGATTGGGAGTTCGACGAGGAGCGTAGTCGGTACTATGTGCGATACCCGGATGATCAGTAGTGGAGACTCTTACTAGGATTCGATCCGCGTGTGGTTTATTTATCTAAGTTTGGTACTTTGACATTTGGATTTTGCCCTTAGAGGGTTGTGATGTTCTTAATGTATGATGATTGAGACTTGAATTGTAATTCTGTGATGTGGCGAGTGTAAGCCAACTATTTATTGTTTACAATCCCCTCTTTTACATGAGATGTGCAAATATTACCGAACTTGAGATCATTCTAGGATTGATTTATGCCTTTAAGTCGTGCCTCGACACGTAGGAGGTATAACTCCATCCTGGGCATTACAAGTTGGTATTCAGAGCCTTCTCCGACCTAGGAGCCCCCACTGTTTGATCGAATCGTTGACGGTCGAGTCTAGGCACACACTGAAAACTTTTTGAGTCCTATATTATATCGGAGAGTAGGATTTCTTTGCTTCTCATCCCCTTTCTCTCTGGTGAGGACTCCTGACGACTACTCTTGTCTCTCCTATCTTCAAAAATTGCACAAATTTTTTTTTAGGAATCCCGCGAGTATTCTGGGATTGTTTCGATGTTCTTGTGACAAGGATATTGTTCTCGATGCCTCCTGTTACCGAGGAGTTGAGCTTCGGGGTATTGTTGTCACAAGCATATCGCGGCAGTACTAAATACTTAAGACGGCCGACATCGAAAATCTCCCCTATACGGCCAGTGGCAAGATAACCCCGACATCACCCAGTACTGGGGAGGTAGTTCGGGAGTATTGCCATAGCTTGTTATAGTGGATGCTTTTCGAAGGTCCGAGGTACACAGTTTCTGAGAAAGACTGGTTATGTGTTGAAGGATGGATACACCTGGATGTAGGTTTAGAGTTGATTGCGCGGTGCTTCCCGTGTATCCCCAACACCTGATTGCATAACTGGAATCTTTCGGAAATCTATAGGTGGGTTTATCCAGTAGATCGTAGGCATTCTTCCAACGAATGCAGGTTAGTGAGTTCGGGGTTCGACATTGAGTGAAGGGGTTATATGACCGATGTTACTATCAGGAGTTGCATCTTAAAGGGTCCTTGGCTATGCTGATCCGGGGATTGCAAAATCTTTTCGTAACGCGTTCATATGCTTTCAGCACAAAGATGTTAGAACGAAACTCCTCTCTTGTGTTTGTTCCCGTCTGTACCTTGTTGTTTTCTTATTTTTTTCATTTTGTCCCCTATGTGGCTTCTCGTGAAGATTGATGTTATCATTTATTTGAGAATATCATTCGTTCCTCTTGTTCGGATGATTTCATTCGTTCTTATTGTTCGAATGATTATTGTGAAGAATTGTTGCAATTCATGCCATTGATTCAGCTTATTCCTTTTGTCAATCAATTGCTGATTCATGGTCATCTCTTACAGGATGGCTCCGAAAAAGGTTCCCAACGCTAACCCAGAGGTGGAAGAGGTCCCAGATCATCCTCCTTCCCCTCCTCCTCCGCCTGAGGCTTGGAGAGCAATTATGCAGACTACTGCTCAGAACACTCAGTTGATGATGAAGATGATGCAGATGATGCAAGCTAAGCAAGCTAATCAGGGTATTCCAGGGAATCAAGGAAACTTCAACCAGCAGCACCATGCTACTCTTAACCAGTTCTTGGCCAACAATCCTAAAGCTTTCAGTTACTGTGTCGACCCTCTCGATGCTGAAGATTGGCTAACCGATATCAAGAAGCATTTTGAGTGCAGTGACGTGAAGGAAGATGATTATGTGAAGTTTGCAGCCTTCCAACTGAAAGATCAAGCAGCTGACTGGTGGCAGCAGTACAAAGACTCCAGGCCGGGTCAAGTGATCTCTTGGGAGAATTTCTGCAAGGATTTCCGTTCGCACCACATTCCTACAAGTGTCATCGAGGGTATGCGTGAGCAATTCCGCAACCTGAAGCAGGGCTCCATGACAGTCTATCAGTATAATGTCAAGTTCCAAAACCTTGCTCGTTATGCTAAGCAAGACATTCCTGATGCCAAGAGTAAAATCTATCAGTTCCGTGGAGGTCTCAAAGATGAACTTCAGCTTGCTCTCACCTTGTTCGAGCCCGATGAATTCGACAAGTTCTATAACATGGCTTTGAAACAAGAAGCAACTCAGCTTAAGATGGAGGCTTCTAAGAAGAGAATTCGAGATGCTGTTCACTCTTCCTTATCGTCTCAGATGGTCTCGAAGCATCAGAAATTCTGGCTTCCTCCTCCTCCAGTGATTCGAGCTCCTTACAACAACTCCAACAACTCCAACAACAAGAACTCTAGTGGTCGTGGTTTCTCCCACCCACCCAACCCGAGCAACCAGTCGAAGAAGCAGTTTCAGTCTCAAGGCTCCAAGTCAAGTGGCTCTCATTTCCGTCCTCTCTCTGAAGTGGTGTGCAACAAGTGTGGCCAGAAGGGTCATTATGCCAACCGTTGTCCAAATCCGAAGCGTCTTCCTCCTCCTCCACCTGTGAGTTCAGCTATTGTCAGGCATGATCCAAAGGCAGCAAGGGTCAATCTGATGAATGCAGCACAAGCGGAGAATTCTTCTGATGTCATTTTGGGTAACCTTCCATTTAACTCTATCCCTGCTAAAGTGTTATTTGATTCGGGTGCTTCATGCTCTTTCATGTCTCAACCATTTGCATCCAAGTATAATGTTGACATCCAAAGTCTGCCTCAGAGGTTGCAAGTAATTTCTCCGGGCAAGTGCATGTCTTCCAACATATTTGCTCCGAATGTTTCTATTCGCATGGGTGATTATCGCTTTCTGGCGAAACCGGTGATTCTTGGTAATTCTGACATCGACCTCATCCTCGGAATGGATTGGCTTTCTCAGCATGATGCTCACATTGATTGTGCTCAAAAGGAAGTCAAGTTGACTCATTCTGATGAAGATGTGATTATCTTCGCCTCAAGGGATAACACTATCCGGCTTTTCTCTCTCAATGATAAGGGCGAAATTAATGCCATATCTCAAATTCCGGTGGTGAACGAATATCAAGACGTCTTTCCTGAAGAACTTCCAGGCATGCCTCCACACCGTCAGGTGGAGTTTGTCATTGAACTCGAGCCGGGTACTGAGCCAGCATGCCGGCATCCGTACAAGCTCTCTCCGGATGAATTGAAGGAATTGAAGAAGCAGCTTGATAAGCAGGAGAATATGGGTCTCATCAGGCCTAGTACATCTCCGTGGGGCTGTGGTGTCTTATTTGTCAAGAAGAAAGATGGCACGGAGCGTCTCTGTGTTGACTACCGGCCATTGAACAAGAAGACGATTAAGAACAAGTATCCGCTCCCCAACATCAACGAACTCTTTGAGCAGCTCAAAGGAGCTAAAGTGTTCTCTAAGCTTGACCTCCGAATGGGCTATCATCAAATTCGCATTCGCGAGGAAGACATTCCCAAGACGGCCTTCAGAACGAGCTACGGTTCATACGAGTATACCATCATGTCCTTCGGTCTCGCCAATGCTCCTCCTACCTTTTCAAGGATGATGCATTACATCTTCAACCCCTATACTGGCGAGTTTGTGCTTGTGTATCTGGATGATATTCTGGTGTTTTCCAAGAATGAAGAAGATCATGAAAAGCACTTACGTCTGGTTCTTGATCGACTTCGAGAGCATAAATTCTATGCCAAGTTCTCCAAGTGCGAGTTCTGGCTCGACAAGGTTTTGTACCTGGGCCACATCATCTCAGCTGACGGTATTGCGGTTAATCCCAAGAAAGTTGAAGCAATTGTCAACTGGGAAGCTCCTCAGAACGTCAAGCAGCTCCGCAGTTTTCTGGGTCTTGCCAGCTATTGCAGAAGGTTTGTTGAGAACTTCTCCAAGATTGCCAAGCCTCTTTCCAACCTGCTTCAGAAGAATGTCAAATACTTTTGGTCTCCAGAGTGTGAAGTGGCATTCAAAACTCTCAAAGAAAAGCTTGTCTCCGCTCCAGTTCTGACTCCTCCGGATGAATCCAAGCCCTATGAAGTGTTCTGTGATGCTTCTCTTCAAGGTCTTGGTGGTGTGCTTATGCAAGATAAGAGAATTGTGGCATACACTTCTCGTCAGCTAAAGCCAAGTGAGAAGAACTATCCCACACATGATCTCGAGCTAGCAGCTGTGGTACATGCTCTGATTACGTGGAGACATCTGTTGTTGGGCAGAAAGGTCGACATCTTCACTGATCACAAGAGCTTGAAGTACATCTTCACACAGCCGCATCTGAACCTCCGTCAGACTCGTTGGGTCGAAATGATCCAAGAGTATAACCCTAGCATCGAATACACTCCTGGCAAGGCGAATGTGATTGCAGATGCTTTGAGCAGAAAGGCATATTGCAACAGCCTTCTTATCAAGCCGTACCAGCCTGAGCTTTGTGAAGCATTCAGGAAACTCAACCTCCAAGTTGTTCCGCAGGGTTTTCTTGCTAATCTCCAAATTGCTCCTACCTTGGAAGATCAAGTCCGTGAGGCCCAACTCAGTGATACCATGGTGAAGAAAGTGAAACATGGCATTGCAAAGGGCACTCCAAAATACAAGTGCTTCCGTGTTGATGAGAGAGATACCTTGTTCTTCGAGGACAAACTCGTTGTTCCCAAAGGTGATCTCAGGAAGCTCATAATGGAAGAAGCTCATGATTCTCTCTTTTCCATTCATCCTGGCAGTTCAAAGATGTATCAAGACCTCAAGCAATCTTACTGGTGGACACGCATGAAAAGGGAGATTGCCCAATTCGTGAATGAATGTGATGTTTGCAGAAGAGTGAAAGCAGAACATCAACGTCCAGCCGGTCTTCTCCAACCTCTTCCTATCCCCGAGTGGAAGTTCGACCACATTGAAATGGACTTCGTCACTGGCTTTCCTAAATCCAAGCGAGGAAATGATGCTATCTTTGTGGTGATTGACAAGCTTACCAAAGTCGCTCACTTTCTTCCAGTCAAAGAATCCATCAATGCAGCTCAACTTGCAGAGCTGTACACTTCCAGAATTGTGTCCCTACATGGCATTCCTCAAGTTATATCCTCAGACCGTGGAAGCTTGTTCACATCAAGGTTCCGGGACTCCTTTCAGTCCGCCATGGGCACTAAGATCAGGTTCAGCACTGCCTTTCACCCTCAGACTAGTGGTCAAGTCGAGCGTGTGAATCAGATTCTAGAAGACATGCTCAGAGCCTGTGTCATCTCCTTCGACATGAAATGGGAAGACTGCCTTCCATTTGCCGAGTTCTCTTACAACAACAGCTTTCAAGCAAGTGCAGGCAAAGCACCGTTTGAAATTCTCTATGGCAGAAAGTGTCGTACCCCTCTCAACTGGTCTGAAACAGGCGAACGTCAACTTCTTGGCAATGACTTGATCTCAGAAGCCGAAGAAATGTGCAAAGTCATACGTGAGAATCTCAAGGCCGCTCAGTCGCGTCAGAAGAGCTACTATGACGGCAAGCATCGTGTTTTGGCTTTCGACATCGGTGATCATGTCTATCTCCGAGTTTCTCCGATGAAAGGAACCCAAAGATTCGGTATCAAAGGAAAACTTGCTCCTAGATACGTCGGGCCTTTCAAGATTCTTGGCAAAAGAGGCGATCTAGTCTATCAGCTTGAGCTCCCTCCAAACTTCGCCAATGTTCATGATGTCTTCCATGTGTCTCAACTTCGCAAATGCTTCAAGGCACCTGAGCGCATGATTCCGTTTGAAGAGATTGATCTTCAACAAGACCTGTCCTACCGAGAGCATCCAGTTGCAATTCTCGAAGAAACCGAACGCAAGACCCGCAACAAGTCCATCAAATTTCTGAAAGTCAAGTGGTCACATCACACCGACCGAGAAGCTACCTGTGAACGAGAAGATCATCTTCGTTCCGAGTACCCTTCCTTTTTTTTCCAGTCCTAGATCTCGGGACGAGATCTTTTTTGTAGTAGAGGAGAGTTTGTAATGCCCCGGATGTAATACTTTCCCTTTTGGGTATATAATATATCTCCGGCTTCATCTATTTCCATTCCGGGTTCTTTGTCTTTCGGGTTTTCGTCGTGTTGTTGTGTGAGTGTGTGGCATTCATTCATATCATGTAGACATGTGCATCGCATTGCATTTGTGTTGTCGGTTGCATCCGGTTCCGCGTGTTTCTTCCCGTTGTCCGTTTCGCGTTCCGGAGCTCCCTCACTTGTCCGTGACGTTCCGTAGGCCTACTTTGTTGTTTGGGCGTGTTACGTTACCGGTGTGTCGCGAGGTTGCTGTGTGTGTTGTTGTTTTGTTGTGTGCAACCCGCCTCTCAAATCTCGTCTCGTTTGGACTCCGTTGGCTATTCCATCCGTTGTACGTGTGGGTCCAAAGTGCCTTCACTTCGTGTCCCGGAAACACCCCTACTGCAGTCTACTTCTATTCCCTAGGCCCTCCTAGACTACCCCCGCGATCGGATCCGTCGGATCGCGATCGGGGGGCTCCTAGCGCCCCTAAATCTCCCTAACCCTAGAAACCTGCTATATATTAGACCCTAGTCTAATTTTGGCATCTCCATCTTCTTCCTCCTCCTCCCCCCCTAAAATTTCTCAGATCTGCCAACCTACCTACTGCCACTTGGCAAGTTCCCTCCTGGGAACCAACCAGCCGCCGCCGTTTCCTTCCGCAGCAGCAGCAGCATCGATCGGGTCAACGCGTCGCTGGCTTCGGCGCCAGGTCGATCGGCCAGCGCCTGGGATCCTTCTGGCACCTTCGATCGATCCACCGACCGGCCCACTCTCCCCCGACCGCACCAGGCCGCTACCTCGCCTCCGTCTCGGCCCATCGCTCCCTCGCCTCCGCCTCGGCCCATCGCTCCGCACCGCAGCGCCGCGCCTCCTCCGCCTCCGAGCCGCCGCCGTGCGCTCGCCTCACCCGGACGGGCCGCGTCAGACCGACCGCACCGGCCCACTCTCCCCCGCAGCGCCAGCCGGCGCACCGCCCCTCCAGCCTCCAGGCCTGGGCCTCCTCGCCGGGCCGATCCGGTTCCGCGCGCCGCCGCGGGCCCATCCACCGCAGCCGGGCCGCGTCGCCAGGACGGGCCACCTCCAGCGCCGCTTCGGGCCGGCGGCAGCAGCAGGCCGCCGCCTCTGCCTCCTCTCGGGCCAGATCTGCTGCAGCCCGAGCCCACCTCCTTTTTTTTTCAGATCTCTGAGGTTGTCTCCTAAATCCTAAGTCCCCAGTAATTTAGTTGCTGATGCCTTTTTCAAACATGCATAACTTTTTGTCTGTTGCTCCGATTCGCGCGTATAATATGTCCAGACGTTCGTGGAGACTTGCTCTACGTTTTATCTGTAGTTGTCATGCATGTTAGAGATCATCTAGGTGGTTGTTTTGATGTTGCAAGAGTGCATCATGATATAAACAGCTGCTATGTGATGTTTTCATGTCATCCTTGCCATGTGGTATCTTTTAGCTCGTTTACCCGAGTGATGCAAATGACATGTCCACGTGTTCGTCTTGCCATGCTCTACATGTTGTATGTGATAGGTTGCATGGTAGATTTATTATTGCCTTGTTATCATCGTTGCAAAGTGCCATGTGGCCGCGATGTTGTTTCACTTGTTATGAAATTCCATCTTGTTGAGCTCGTTGCAATCGTTGTGTTCCCCTCAATGATGCATGCTTGTGTGTTTCGGAATCACCTTCATGTGTACTTTGATGAGGTGCTTAGCCTTTGCCATGTTTAGTTTCGAGGTGACTTAAACATACTCTTTTATATGCCATGATGATATTGCTGTTTTGGACTTAGTGGATTTTCACTAAGTCTGAAATCTGTAACGTTCCGATGCCATGTTCGTGTGTTGTTCTAGGACAAAGCATGATAGTTTTGGAGTGGATCTTGATTGTTCCTTGTAGTATATATTGTTGTCTTTCCATCCATGTCCTCACATGTCTATTTGAGTGGCTGTAGCATGTTTATCTTGTGCTCCAAAGTTTCAATAAAATTCTGCTGCCAGAATTTTATTGTCAAGTTCAATATGTCCAAGATCATTGCTATTGATCCGTGGCTCCGTTGGGGGTGCACCTTTGGACTTAGTTGCTGTAATATATGTCTAGTTTGTGTTCTAGGTCTTTGCCATGTTGTTTGAGTGCTGTAGCTCAATTATTTTGAGCTCCGAAGTTGCTATGTTGCTGTAATTTTCAGCTTTCGCTCAAATCTTGTTTCGGGCATAACTTTTAGCCCGTAACTCCGATTTTAGCGAATCTTATATCAAACTTGATTGATTTTTTGTGTAGTTTAATAATATCAGATTGTTATCATGTTTTGAGGTGATTTGCTTGAGTGATATTTTCCGTGCTCCGTGTGCATCCTTAGTGCATCCATCATGCATTCATCTTTTTCGAGTGCGCATTGCATCTTGTTGATTGGTGCTTGGTGTGATTGTTTTGTTTAGAGCCGGAAGAAGAGTCTGAGTTCGAGTACGAGCACGAGGTTTCCAACGAGGTTGAGCACGAGGAACCTTCTTACGATCCGAACGACTTCTCTTCAGGCAAGATGACCGAACCCCGATAACATTACTATCTTTGCCTATTGCTAGTAGTCTCGATCTATAGTTTTGCCTCGATGCCCATGATCTTCTTGTCAGCCTCCTACTTGTAACCAATTGCCATGTTTAACCAACCTACCTATGCAAACCGTTGCTTGGCTAAGTATGCTTCGCTCAGCCCTTCTTATAGCATTGCTAGTTGCAGGTGAAGATCGAAGATGCTTGCTTCATGTTGAAGTTTGGTTGGGTTATATCACACTATATAATTGCTTAAAATGAAATCATCTATATATTGGCAAGGGTGGAAGGCTAAGCCTTTTGCTTGGTGATTTGTTCCACTCATGCCGTTAGGATCCGTATAAACCGGTGTTATGTTCCTTGATTATGCGTTCCTAACACGGTTGGGGTGTATGGGACCCCCTCGATAAATCGCTAAGTGCTAAGTCTTTTCCAGCAAGTCCCAACATTGGTACTATTTGCCTAATAACAAACTAAACTTGCATAGGGAGTAATTAACCCTCTTTCTTAATCAACAACCCCGGGCCAGTGCTCCACATGAGTGTTGGTCCGAAACGAGCAGACCGCGGGGCCGCCTCGGGGCAACCTGAGGTATCTGGCATACACCTGTAGGATGACTCATCCGGTCGTGTCCTGAGACTTAGATACGCGCGGCTACTATCAGGGTGTCGACACGCCGGGAGGATTTGCTGGATTAGCCTTACCTTAGTTCGGTATATCTTGAGCACGGGATTCCGAGGATACTCGGGTCTTCCCACTTTGGAGTTGCGACTCCGCGGATCGTGGGCTTGTAATGGGTCAAGTTGGAACACCCCTGCAGGGTTTGAACTTTCGAAAGCCGTGCCCGCGGTTATGTGGCAGATGGGAGCTTGTTAATTCCGGTTGTAGATAACTTGACACAATGTTTCTAATACACTACCAGCGTGTGTTCCGTGACTGTCAATTTCCGAATAGGGATTCAGGAGTTGAACACGGAGGGGTTATGCTTGTTGAGCTTGTAGCTAGGATCACTTCGTGATCACTTCTCGCCGAGGCTTTCTCTTCTCGCTCTCACTCACGTAAGTTAGTTGCTAGTTGCTGCTGCAGACACTTATTCTTTTCTTCAGCCTTATCCTCACCCAAAGGCTTAAATAGTCTTGTTACCCGGAAACGGGATTGCTGAGTCCTCTGTGGCTCACAGTTACTTCACACACCAGATGCAGGTCCAGCTGTGAGCTATCCAGGTGATGGCACCGAGCTGGATTGGGAGTTCGACGAGGAGCATAGTCGGTACTATGTGCGATACCCGGATGATCAGTAGTGGAGACTCTTACTAGGATTCGATCCGCGTGTGGTTTATTTATCTAAGTTTGGTACTTTGACATTTGGATTTTGCCCTTAGAGGGTTGTGATGTTCTTAATGTATGATGATTGAGACTTGAATTGTAATTCTGTGACGTGGCGAGTGTAAGCCAACTATTTTCTGTTTACAATCCCCTCTTTTACATGAGATGTGCAAATATTACCGAACTTGAGATCATTCTAGGATGGATTTATGCCTTTAAGTCGTGCCTCGACACGTAGGAGGTATAACTCCATCCTGGGCATTACAAATAGCTAACATGATTCCGACTGACTTCAGCATCGCTACGGGAGAGAAAGTCTCGTCGTAGTCAATCCCTTGAACTTGCCGATAACCCTTAGCGACAAGCCGAGCCTTATAGATGGTCACATTACCATCCGCGTCTGTCTTCTTCTTAAATATCCATTTATTTTCTATGGCGTGCCTATCATCAGGCAAGTCCACCAAAGTCCATACTTTGTTTTCATACATGGATTCTATCTTGGATTTCATGGCTCCAAGCCATTTATTGGAATCCGGGCCCGCCATCGCTTCTTCATAGTTCGAAGGTTCACCGTTGTCTAACAACATAATTTCCATGACAGGGTTGCCGTACCACTCTGGTGCGGAACGTGCCCTTGTGGACCTTCGAAGTTCAGTAGTAACTTGATCTGTTTCTTCATGATCATCATCATTAACTTCCTCCCTTGTCGGTGCAGGCACCTCAGGAACAATTTCCTGCGCTGCGCTACTTTCCGGTTCGGGAGGGGTGACTGTCACCTCATCAAGTTCTACTTTCCTCCCACTCATTTCTTTCGAGAGAAACTCTTTCTCCAGAAAGGATCCATTCTTGGCAACAAAGACTTTGCCTTCGGATCTGTGGTAGAAGGTGTACCCAATCGTTTCCTTTGGGTATCCTATGAAGACACATTTTTCCGATTTGGGTTCGAGCTTCTCAGGTTGAAGTTTCTTGACATAAGCATCGCAACCCCAAACTTTCAGAAACGACAGCTTCGGTTTCTTGCCAAACCAATGTTCATACGGTGTCGTCTCAATGGATTTCGACGGAGCCCTATTTAAAATGAATGCGGCAGTCTCTAAAGCATAACCCCAAAAAGATAGCGGTAAATCGGTGAGGGACATCATAGATTGCACCATGTCCAACAGAGTACGATTTCGACGTTCGGACACACCGTTACGCTGAGGTGTTCCGGGCGGTGTCAATTGTGAAACAATTCCACAGTTCCTAAGGTGCGTGCCAAATTCATGACTAAAATATTCACCCCCACGATCCGATCGCAGGAACTTTATTTTTTTGTCACGTTGATTCTCAACCTCATTGTGAAATTCCTTGAACTTTTTATAGGTCTCAGACTTGTGTTTCATCAAGTAGATATACCCATATCTACTCAAGTCATCTGTGAGGGTGAGAACATAACGATAGCCTCCGCGAGCCTCAACACTCATTGGACCGCACACATCGGTATGTATGATTTCCAATAAGTTGGTTGCTCGCTCCATTGTTACGGAGAACGGAGTCTTGGTCATCTTGCCCAAGAGGCATGGTTCGCACGTGTCAAATGATTCATAATCAAGAGACTCCAGAAGTCCATCAGCATGAAGCTTCTTCATACGTTTGACACCAATATGACCAAGGCGGCAATGCCACAAGTATGTGGGACTATCATTGTCAACTTTACATCTTTTGGCATTCACACTATGAATATGTGTATCATCACTATCGAGATTCATCAAAAATAAACCATTGACCAGCGGGGCATGACCATAAAACATATCTCTCAAATAAATAGAACAACCATTATTCTCAGATTTAAATGAGTAGCCATCTCGCATAGGACGAGATCCAGATACAATGTTCATGCTCAAAGCTGGTACTAAATAACAATTATTAGGGTTTAAAACTAATCCCGAGGGTAGATGTAGAGGCAGCGTGCCGACGGCGATCACATCGACCTTGGAACCATTCCCGACGCGCATCGTCACCTCGTCCTTCGCCAGTCTCCGCTTATTCCGCAACTCCTGCTTAGAGTTACAAATATGAGCAACTGCACCGGTATCAAATACCCAGGAGCTACTACGAGTGCTGGTAAGGTACACATCAATAACATGTATATCACATATACCTTTGACGTTGTCAGCCTTCTTGTCCGCTAAGTACTTGGGGCAGTTCCACTTCCAGTGACCCGTTCCATTGCAATAAAAGCACTCAGTCTCAGGCTTGGGGTCCATACTTTGGCTTCTTCCCGGCAACTGGCTTACCGGGCGCGGCAACTCCCTTGCCGTCCTTCTTGAAGTTCTTCTTACCCTTGCCCTTCTTGAACTTAGTGGTTTTATTGACCATCAACACTTGATGCTCCTTCTTGAAATCCACCTCCGCTGATTTCAGCATTGAATACACCTCGGGAATGGACTTCTCCATCCCCTGCATATTGAAGTTCAACACGAAGCTCTTGTAGCTTGGTGGGAGCGACTGGAGGATTCTGTCAACGACCGCTTCATCTGGGAAATTCATTCCCAACTGAGACAAGCGGTTGTGCAACCCAGAAATCTTGAGGATGTGCTCACTGACAGAACTGTTTTCCTCCATCTTACAGCTGTAGAATGCGTTGGAGACATCATATCTCTCAACTCGGGCATGAGCCTGGAAAACCATTTTCAGCTCTTGGAACATCTCATATGCCCCGTGGTGCTCAAAGCGCTTTTGGAGCCCCGATTCTAAGCTGTAGAGCATGCCACACTGAACAAGGGAATAATCATCACAACGCGACTGCCAAGCGTTCATAACATCTTGGTTTGCCGGGGCGGGAGCGTCACCTAGCGGTGCTTCTAGGACATAAGTTTTCTTGGCAGCTATGAGGATGATCCTCAGGTTACGGACCCAGTCCGTATAGTTGCTACCATCGTCTTTCAGCTTGGATTTCTCTAGGAACGCGTTGAAGTTGAGGGTGACATGAGCGTGGGCCATTTGATCTACAAGACATATTGTAAAGAATTTAGACTAAGTTCATGATAATTAAGTTCATCTTAATCAAATTTTAATGAACTCCCACTTAGATTGACATCTCTCTAGTCATCTAAGTGATACATGATCCGAATCGACTAGCCCGTGTCCGATCATCACGTGAGACGGACTAGTCATCAACGGTGAACATCTTCATGTTGATCGTATCTTCTATACGACTCATGTTCGACCTTTCGGTCTTCCGTGTTCCGAGGCCATGTCTGTACATGCTAGGCTCGTCAAGTGAACCCTAAGTGTATTGCGTGTGTAAATCTGGCTTACACCCGTTGTATGCGAACGTTACAGCCTATCACACCCGATCATCACGTGGTGCTTCGGAATAACGATCCTTAGCTACGGTGCACAGTTAGGGGGAACACAATTCTTGAAATTTTTTAGTGAGAGATCATCTTATTTACTACCGTCGTTCTAAGTAAACAAGATGCATAAACATGATAAACATCACATGCAATCAATTAAAGTGACATGATATGGCCAATATCATCTTGCTCCTTCGATCTCCATCTCCGGGGCACCATGATCATCTTTGTCACCGGCTCGACACCATGATCTCCATCATCATGATCTCCATCATCGTGTCTTCATGAAGTCGTCATGCCAACTATTACTTCTACTACTATGGCTAACGTTTAGCAATAAAGTAAAGTAATTACATGGCGTTATTCAGTGACACGCAGGTCATACAATAATTAAGACAACTCCTATGGCTCCTGCCGGTTGTCAAATTCATCGACATGCAAGTCGTGATTCCCTATTACAAGAACATGATCAATCTCATACATCACATATATCATTCATCACATCTTCTTGGCCATACCACATCACATAGCACATGCTGCAAGAACAAGTTAGACGACCTCTAATTGTTGTTGCAAGTCTTTACGTGGCTTCTATAGGTTTTCTAGCAAGAATTTTTCTTACCTACGCCAAAACCACAACGTGATTTGTCAATTTCTATTTACCCTTCCTAAGGACCCTGTTCATCGAATCCGATCCGACTAAAGTGGGAGAGACAGACACCCGCCAGCCACCTTATGCATCTAGTGCATGTCTGTCGGTGGAACCAGTCTCACGTAAGCGTACGTGTAAGGTCGGTCCGGGCCGCTTCATCCCACAATGCCGCCGAATCTAGATTGGACTAGTGACGGCAAGAAAATTGAGCAAACTCAACGCCCACAACTTGTTTGTGTTCTACTCGTGCAAGATGCTACGCAAAGACCTAGTTCAGATGCCACTGTTGGGGAACGTAGCAGAATTCAAAAATTTTCCTACGCTTAACCAAGATCAATCTAAGGAGTCATGTAGCAACGAGCATACTGGAGTGCATCTACATACCCTTTTGTAGATCGCGTGCGGAAGCGTTCGAAGGAACGTGGATGAAGTAGTCGTACTCTTCGCGTTCTTCGTCACCGATGATCCCAGCGCCGAATGGACGACACCTCCGCGTTCAACACACGTACGGTACAACAACGTCTCCTCCTTCTTGATCCAGCAAGGGCGGAGGAGAGGTTGTCGGAGATCCAGCAGCACGACGGTGTGGTGGTGGATGCAACAGGAAAACCTGCAGGGCTTCGCCGGCGCCCCGCGGAGGAGTAGGAAGTGTGACGGGAGGGGGGAGAGGTGCCAGAGGCTTGGGGTGCGGCTGCCCTCTCCCCCCCACTATATATAGGGGCCAGGGGGGCGGCCCTGGGAGATCAGATCTCCAGGGTGGGGCGGTGGCCAAGGAGGGAAACTTGCCCCCCAAGGCATAGGGGGCGCCCCCTCCCCCTAGGGTTTCAACCCTAGGCGCATGAAGGGGGGCCCATATGGGTGCGCCAGCCCACCAGGGGCTGGCCCCCTTCCCCTTTCGGCCTAGGGGACCCACCGAGATGGGTGGCCCCACCCGGTGGACCCCCGGGACCCCTTCGGTGGTCCCGGGACACTCCCGGTGACCCCCGGAGTTCACCCGATGGCCGAAACTAGACTTCCTATATATCATTCTTTACCTCCGGACCATTTCGGAACTCCTCATGACGTCCGGGATCTCATCCGGGACTCCAAACAACATTCGGGTTTCCATGTGCATGTATCTCTATAACCCTAGCGTCACCGAACCTTAAGTGTGTAGACCCTATGTGTCAGGGATATGACTAGCAGGTATGAACCGGCTAGCATAAACCGGTTTATTATAATATGTTTGGTTGTAATATTTAGTAAAGGCTACGGCCCATGAGATCTTAGGGCCCAGGTACATAGTTATTGTTTGTAAACCGCCCGATGATGTAACTTGAGAGATAAGGAAGAAAAGACAGAGACCGAGGCGGACACGAGTATGAGCCGGCCTCGGGACTCTGTAAACCGGACCGGGCGTTGCCTCTATATAAAGGGACGACCCGGCGGCGGTTTAGGACAAGCAAGAAACAACCCGTCGAGACAGGCAAGCAAATCGCTCCCTGTTCATCGATGCCCAAGCAATACCAAACCAAACTAGACGTAGGCTTTTACCTTCATCGAAGGGGCCGAACTAGTATAAACCCTCTGTGTCCTTTGTGTGCTTTTAACCCCTTCAAGCTAACCCGTGCGATGGTTCCGTCATCAAGTCCGCTAAACCGGACATCTGCCGTGTTAATTCCACAACAGTTGGCGCCCACCGTGGGGCCTCCGCACGATGGTTTCGAGTTCTTGAAGGGCAGCTTTGAAGGGCTCAAGGGCTACGTTGCTGGCCGGATGTCCAAGAGTCGCCGCGGCCGGATCTACATCGACGATGTGGGTTGGGGACCGGAGGCCGATTCAATCGAATACGGGTACCGGGTTCCCTTCGGTGGCATTCAAGTCTTCATCGGCAAGATCGGCGAACCGGGACCTGAGCCGGACATCTTCTCCAACATCATCGAGCCGGCTCAACGTGCGAGATCGGCCCGGATTCAGCCCGCCATGAAGCACGTTTTCGTTGGAGCAGTTCACGGGGTCCAAACCGAGGACGGGTCGGAATCCGGTGGAGAAACAGTTGTCTACTCCGACGACGGGTCCTCATCCGGAGAGACTGGATCTCTGTATCAGTTGCAGGATGGCCGGTCTGAGGGTGAGTCCGACGGGAACAGTATTCCGGACCCCTTTGACCCGCCAAACCGGGTGGCTGTCTTTATGGCCGGTTCACAGCCCACGGTGAACGGGGCGACGACAGAAGCTGGTGTAGGGGGGAGCGGCCCAGCCCTCTCACGTGCTGACGTTCTATCTACCTTAGTCGAGGAGTTCACAGCTAAAGCGGTGGCAGAGGTAGCTCCAGCAGACAAGGCGCATCATGATGCAGAGCTCCTTCAGTTAAAAGGCCGGGTTGATAAAGCAAGGGATGATCTGAAAGCGGAGAAGGCTATGATAGCGATAAGGCAAGCGGAATTGAATGATCAGGCTTTTCACCTAAGGATGGAACAAGCCTCCACACAAGGAGTAAGAAGTCGGAAATATCAATCTCGTCTACCGTCGGTTTATGAAGCGACGGATCTGTTCAGAACACCCGGGGCTGGGACCAGCAATGATCCGGCTTTAAACCGGAGGGCACCTCCAGCCAGGGATGAGCCGGTTTAGCAGCCTACTACGGAGCAAGATCGGCGGATCACGTCTGCACCTCACGTTCCTACCCCGCCAGGTCATTATTCAAATCCTTTGGACAACATCATTGCTGCTGCTGCATGTTTGGCCGCCTTACCCGTTGAAGGGACGTCTCCGATGGCATTGGAGGCACGCCAGGTCAAGGAGTTGCTTAATACGGCGTTAGTACAGCAGCAAGCATATTCTCATAGCAGGGAGAGGCTACATTCAACACCACGTCACAGCCGGAGTTATACTAGGCATTGGGAGGAACCAGAAGTGTCTAGTAGTGAACGCAGGCGGCATAGGCACAGACAGGATAATCCGGCAGGCGCAGCTGCACAAGCTCAAGATGTAAACCGGGTTAGGTCAGTGGACCGGGAGGAAATCCGTCAGACGACGCCGGTTCACACGACCACGGCGGAGACAGGGGTCACAACGAGTTCTTTTGGGGTACAGTGTCTTATCCCCGCTTTACGGAGCGTCAAGCTGCCCAAAGATTTCAAAGGGCCACGTAAGGTGCCTAATTACACCGCGGATTTGGCTCCAGAAGCTTGGGTCGAGAGTTATGAGATGGCCATGGAGATGCTGGACGTGGATGAAGCGGCTTGTGCAAAGTACTTTACTATGATGCTTGAAGGTACAGCCCGGACCTGGTTAAAGGGTTTACCCCCGAATTCCATCGGATCATGGGGAGAGCTACGTCGCCAGTTCATCAAAAAATTTAAAGATACGTGCAAGCAGCCAATGTCAGTAGTGGATCTAGCAGCCTGTGTGCAAGGAGAGCATGAGTCTACAAGTGCTTGGGTGCGGCGAGTGTCAGAGATCTTGCACTCTTCGAATGGTATCAATCCCAGCACAGCAATAGTGACTTTGGAGAACAATTGCCGGTTTGAGTCTCTAAAGCTAAAGCTAGGACGGCTTAAACGGGATTGTAATGATATGGGAACTCTCATGAGTGCTCTGGTGAAGTATGGGGACTCTGAGAATACTAAATATCCAGAAGCTGACGGAGACAAAGCAGGAAAGGTCAGTAAACCAGGTAAACCGGCGCAAGTTAATCCGGCTGCTGCAAGTTTCTTAGGCAAGCGAAAGGCGGAAGGTGGCTCTGATTTCGTGGCCAATACCCAAGTTCAAGAAGGATTCCAGCACAACAGGGGAAGACCGCCTCCACAAACCGGCGGAGGAGGCATCAACTGGAGCCAAGAGTTAAATCAGCCTTGTCCGAAGCATAGCTCGAGGGGACGACCGGCGAAACACACTATAGGAGAATGCAGACCCTTTATGGAAGCCATGATGGGCCGCTTTAATCCTAATGATAGGCCTCCGAATGGCGGTTCAGGCCCAGGGTTCTATGGTCCGGGACATCAGGGGAGCAGTTCCGGATCAGGATATCGGGGCAATAACGGTGGTTATCAAGGCAGGGCAAACAATCAGTATGGTCAAGGTGGTTATAATAACCAGGGTAATCAGCCGCATGGTCAGGGTGGTTACAACAGCCAAGGCAGCCAACAGCAGGGCCAAGGTAATCATAACAACCAGGGTAATCAGCAGCGTCAGCAACAGCAACCACAATCCGGATATTAGAGTAATCCGAAGGAGTTGAGCAGTGGGCAATATCATGTGTTCACCACGAGTCTATGTAAACGAGATCAGAAGGTTTTAAAATGGGCAGTCCACGCGGTTGAACCGGCGACCCCGCAATTCCTGCGCTGGTCAGAACAGCCCATTGTATGGATCAGGGAGAATCACCCGATGCGGGTGGATAATCCGGGACACTTGGCCTTGGTGGTGGCACCACAGGTGGGAGGTTATAAGTTCACTAAAGTTCTTATGGATGGTGGCAGCAGCATCAACATCCTGTATTATGAGACCTTCCGTCGAATGGGCTTGACGGATAAGAAACTGAGGCAGTCAAACACGGTGTTCCATGGGGTGGTTCCAGGTAAGTCAGCTTATCCAGTTGGAAAAATTGACTTGGAAGTTACCTTTGGAGATGAGCATGATTCCAGGTCAGAGATGATAACTTTCGAAGTCGTCAAGATCCAGAGCCCTTATCACGCTCTGTTCGGAAGAACGGTTTATGCCAAGTTTATGGCTAGACCGTGTTATGTTTACCTGCAGCTCAAGATGCCGGGTCACAAGGGTACAATTACGGTTCACGGAAGTCGAAAGATTGCGTTGGAGTGTGAAGAGGGAGATGCTGCTTATGCAGAGGCAGTATGTGCTACCGAGGAGTTAAAATTTTATAAGGATAAATGTTGATCCGGCAGATATGACCCCGTTGAAGAAGCCAACTACAGAGCATGATCCGGCGCTGAAATTTAAATCGGCAGAGGAGACCAAGCAAGTTGACTTTGTACCAGGCGGTTCATCCAAGCAGTTCACGATCAGCGCTAACCTTGACCCCAAATAGGAAAGCGCGCTCATCGAGTTCATCCGTGAGAACCGAGATATCTTTGCGTGGAAACCTTCTGACATGCCAGGTATACCGAGGGAACTCGCTGAGCACAGTCTTAATATTGATCCGAAGTTTAAACCGGTCAAGCAATATCTGCGCCGCTTCAATGAAGAGAGGCGCAAGGCTATAGGAGAGGAAGTGGCCAGGCTTTTGGCTGCAGGGTTCATAGTAGAAGTTTTTCACCCAGAGTGGTTGGCTAATCCGGTGCTAGTGTTAAAGAAGAATGGGAAGTGGAGAATGTGTGTGGACTACACAGACCTCAACAAAGCTTGTCCAACTGATCCTTTTGCTCTCCCTCGCATTGATCAGATCATCGATGCTACAGCGGGATGTGAGCGGCTAAGTTTTTTGGATGCATACTCAGGGTATCACCAGATCAAGATGGCAGTTAAAGACCAGGAGAAGACAGCTTTCATAACTCCTATTGGTGCTTTTTGCTATGTATCTATGCCTTTTGGACTCAAGAGTGCTCAAGCAACTTATCAGCATTGCGTTCAGAATTGTCTTAAAGGGCAGATAGGGAGGAATGTTAATGCCTATGTGGATGACATTGTGGTTAAATCAAGGAAGGAGGAAACGATGATAGAGGATCTTAAGGAGACTTTTGACAATCTTCGAGCCTATAAGATGATGCTTAATCCGGAGAAGTGTGCCTTTGGTGTTCCGACAGGTAAGCTCCTCGGGTTCTTAGTATCAAACAGGGGAATAGAAGCTAATCCGGAGAAGATTAAGGCGATAACATCTTTGACTAAACCGGTTTGCATCAACGATGTTCAGCGTATAGCCGGCCGGATTACAGCATTAAGCCGGTTCATCAGCTGTTTGGGAGAGAAGGCGATTCCGCTTTATCAGATGTTGAGGAAAACAGACCGGTTTATATGGAGTGATGAGGCAAACGCGGCGTTTGAGGATCTGAAGCGGCAACTGGCAAAGCCGCCGGTCCTGGCTGCCCCTGTCGATAATGAGCCATTGCTGTTATACGTCGCCGCCAATGCACGGGCAGTCAGCGTCGCAATCGTGGTTGAGCGCAAGGAAGCAGGAAAGGAATACCCGGTTCAGCACCCGGTTTATTATGTGAGTGAAGTACTCATTGAGTCCAAGCAAAGGTACCCACATTGGCAGAAGCTGGTATATGGTGTGTTCATGGCAAACCGGAAACTGAAGCACTATTTTCAAGGTCATCCAATAACTGTGGTTAGTTCAGCACCGTTGGGGGACATAATCCAGAACAAGGAAGCTACAGGTAGAGTGGCGAAGTGGGCCGTTGAGCTCTGCCCGCATGAGTTGAAGTATGTACCACGCACCGCTATAAAATCTCAGGCATTGGTAGATTTCATCAATGATTGGACAGAATTACAAACTCCTAAGGAGAAGCCGGATCTTACGTACTGGACGATTCACTTTGACGGTTCAAGACAGTTGGAAGGCTCGGGGGTTGGAGTTGTCTTAACTTCCCCACGAGGTGATAAATTTTGTTACGTCCTCCGTTTATTGTTTCCTTGTACTAATAACGCAGCAGAGTATGAAGCTTGGCTTCATGGCTTGCGGATGGCAAAGGAGATGAACTTGAGCCGGGTCAAGTGTTTCGGCGATTCAGACTTGGTGGCACAGCAAGTTTCAGGCAAGTGGGATTCAAGAGATCCCCTCATGGCGGCTTACAGACGAGAAGTGGAAGCAGTTGCTGGATGTTTCAAAGGGTATCAAGTGGATCACATAGACCGGCGAAGGAACGAAGCGGCTGATGCTTTAAGCCGATTGGGTTCTCAACGTAAACCGGTGCCACCAAATACTTTTTTGGATGAGCTGCACAGTCCATCAGTACAAATACCATCGGAAGAAGACCTAGTTGTTCCTGATCCGGAGGCACAGTTAGTTGCAGCACTTCATGTTATTCCGGATTGGACGCTGCCTTATTTGGCATATCTGAGCCGAGGAGAGCTACCGGACGATGAAATAGAAGCACGGCAGATAATCCGACGTTCTAAATCCATGACAATTGCAAACGGGGAGCTTCATCATTGCAGCGTTTCTGGAGCGTTTCAGCGGTGTGTGTCAGCTGAGGAATGCGAGATTCTTCGTGAGATCCATGAAGGGGATTGTGGTCATCATGCCGGTTCAAAATCACTGGTGGCTAAGGCTTTTCGACATGGTTTCTATTGGTTAACAGCTCATGCTGATGCGGCGGATTTAGTCTGGAAGTGTGATGCTTGTCAAAAGTTTTCACGACGTGCTCTTGTTCCGGCGCAGGAGCTCCGGATGATACCAATAACCTGGCCGTTTGCGACTTGGGGGCTTGATATGGTTGGACCCTTTAAGCGATCTCAAGATCAGAAAACTCATCTACTAGTGGCGGTGGATAAGTTTACAAAGTGGATTGAGGCAGAGCCTGTGAGCAAGTGTGATGCGGCCACAACAGTTAAATTCATCAAAAAGGTAATTTTCCGATTTGGTTTTCTGCACAACATCATCACAGACAACGGCACCAATTTATCTCAGGGTGAAATGGAAGAGTTTTGTCAACGGGAACATATTCGCCTAGATGTATCTTCTGTGGCTCACCCCCAATCCAATGGTCAAGCTGAAAGAGCAAACCAGGAGATTTTGCGAGGTATCAAGCCCCGGCTTATGACTCCCTTGCAAAGAACCCCGGGATGTTGGGTCGAGGAGTTACCATCTGTCCTCTGGAGTATCAACACTATGCCAAACCGGTCCACTGGTTATACACCTTTCTTTATGGTATATGGTGCTGAAGCGGTCCTTCCAAGTGATATCCGTCATGATTCACCAAGGGTGACAGCCTATGTTGAAACGACCAATGAACAGGCGAGACAAGACAGTTTGGACCGGCTGGATGAAGAGCGTGATATAGCAGCCGCACGATCTGCGATCTATCAACAAGACTTGCGCAGATATCACAGCCGCCGGATCAAGACAAGGACGTTCCAGGAGGGTGACTTAGTACTCCGGCTCATCCAAGATCAAACAGATATGCACAAGTTATCCCCGCCTTGGGAAGGACCCTTTGTGGTCAGCAAGAATCTGCACAACGGTTCATATTACCTGGTGGACGTTCGAGAACACAAGGACTCACGGACATCAGAGGAGGAGACGAAGAGGCCATGGAACATCGCCCACTTACGGCCCTACTATACTTGAGCTATGAGATCTACTGTATCCTATGTATATATTATGATTAATGAATAAACCGGCACCCTCGGTAAACCGGGGGCTCAGCCTTTTTTCCAATACAAATATCTTATGAGGACAACCATATATGTATTATCATATGTCATATTTCAAATATATCGATCGGTTTAAAACTAATTTTGCAGAATATATACTCAGAAGCAATAAAACTCCCTGAAGAGCAAGAGATCACATCCGGCTCAAAGAGGACGCTTCAGGAAAACCCTCTGGAAAGGCTACGGGCATCCAGTGATTGGTTAAAATTTACCCATGGTTTCATGGAACCATGGAGGCCCTCTGGAAAGGCTACGGGAATCCAGTGATTGGCTTATGTTTACCCATGGCTTCATGGAGCCATGGAGACCCTCTGGAAAGGCTACGGGCATCCAGTGATTGGTTAAAATTTACCCATGGTTTCATGGAACCATGGAGGCCCTCTGTAAAGGCTACGAGCATCCAGTGATTGGCTAAAGTTTTTCTTATGGTTCCTATGGAAAGGCTACGGGCATCCATCGACCGGCCCTCTGGAAAGACGAGATTACCCGCATCCAGTGATTGGCTGAACCTTGCTTTGAGCCTGGCAGCTCATAAAAAGCCTCGACTACATGGTTTTATTTGCAAATTTGCATTTTCTGATCTTTATGTGTTATGATTCTTTAATCCGGAGTGGGACAATTCAAGAAATTGACCACACATCTACAAAGTTAAAAGTCTGGATCGTGAATACCAGCATGAGATAAACCGGTGCTCATTATAACCCGGATCATCCATCAAGCAAAAGCCAAGTATAAGCTACAGATTTCTGGACAAAGTTTCAGCATGATATAAACCGGTGTCTTTTATCAAGCCCGGGTTTGTTATTGGATCTATGAAGGCCTTCATCAGAAAATTTTAAATTCTACCGGATTAAGAGTATTGAGCATACTTGGTCTCAGGACATATTTTTAATAGTCTATGCAGGAACATATGACATATAAGACAATCCATATCAGACCAAATTGGCAAAGTTAAAACGAGCAGTTGGAATATCCGGATCGAAGAGGACAATGTTATCAGCTATCCTATAACAAGGCATAGCAAGCCTGACGGACTAAAGATTGTTTGATAAATGAGACTGCAACTACAACAATAAATTATGAGTTATGCTCCTTCCTGCTGAGACGGCTGGGCGTCAACTTGATCCGGAGTCTCCTCTTCATCTTGAAGCGGCTGGAAGTCCGGAACACACCAGTCGATCTTCGTTAAGGCACGGAAGTACATCTCTTCATTGATGAGTTCAGAAGGTTCGATATCTGGAGCGAAGGTATGAGGGCGCACTGGTGGGATTAAATTGACGGTATCATAAACCGGCCGCTCCACCCGCTCGTTCTGCAAGTCGTACCCCGGATGATACCTGGATAAATTGGATTCGGCTGCAAGCTTGCTGGCGAGTGGACGCATCTCCTTCGTCAAGGCATGGAGGTCCTTTGCAGTAAAAGTTGATCCGTCTTCTTTAGTATCAGGAAATCCACTCAAGGCTTCTTCCGGATCAAGATCCGGGACCCAGGCTTTAGCCCTGGTAAGTGCCATGAGGGCACCGGCTCGAGCAGCAGATTTCTTAACTTCCTCCAAACGCACTGGCAAAACAGACAGCTTTTCTAACGTGCCTTGGATGGTAGTGGGTGTCGGTTTATTGAATGATGTTGCACTTATGATCCTCTGAGCGCCGGAATACAGCTGCTCGACCAAAGTGTAACATGCCTTAAGTTTCTTCCGTAAGTCATCCCCAAGATGGGTGACACGGCGCCCTGCATATGAGTAACACAATTAAACCGGCACAGATGGAAGATTACAAGGATAAAGCTGGAGTACAGATTATACTTACCGAAGATTGCAGAAGTCATTAACTCAATTTGCCGCTTTAAACCGGTTAACTCTTCAGTAACTGGATTAAGCGCTTCCTCAACATCTTTGGCCCTTTTCTCCAGCTCTTTCTTCTGAACCTCAAAGGCGGTCCGCTCTTCTTCAAAGAATTTCTTCAGCTCTTCAGCGGTCTTTAAACTCACCTTCAAGTCTTTCTTGGATTTAGCAGCGGCAGCTTCCATCTTAGCAAGTCTGTTCCGGAGTTCACTGACTTCTTCAGCCCTCCGGTTTAAATCAGCCTGCAAAGAAAATCAAGTGATAAGAAGCAATTCAAAGACAAAAGTCTCAAGCACACAAGCAAGTTGTCTACTTGACACTTGAGGGCTAATGGTTAATTGAAGAGCTAAACAGTAATGATTCAAAGACAAAGTCTCAAGCACACAAACAAGTTGTCTACTTGACACTTGGGGGCTAATGGATAATTAAACTATCAAAGGAAAAGTCAAGCAAGTCCCAGTCACATAAACCGAGTTATGTCCCTAGCACTTGGGGGCTAATGCAAGATCATTCGATTCATCAAAAAGTACCGGTTCACCTTCTCAATATAAGCTAAACCGGAACTTGGGGGCTGATATGGTATAGACAGAAGTGCATTGAAAATCAAAAGAAGAGGCAAATGATTACCTCATACTTGTCTTTCATCATATTAATCAGACCTGCCTCATAGTCCCGACCTGTGTGGAGCCGATTCAAGTACCCGGAATAGAGTTCCTGGGCACTCATCTCAGCAAAGCTAGACAGTTCGGTACTCCATTTACCCTTTTCCTTGTGCAGCTTCTCCGCTTTAGCCGTATGTTTGGCTAAGACAGTGGGCTCAGCAGGAGCGGTGTAAGCGGTATGAGTTATCTCCACATCCGGAGAAGCAGTAGCTGGTGGTGGGGTTGCAGTACGAACCGGACTGGCTGGAGCCGGATTGGGCTGAGGAGTATTGGCTCGGGCAGGACTGGACGGTTCAAGAACGTCTTCAGCATTTGGATTCATTGGCATAGTTGTGTGGTCTGCAGGGGCGGAATCTTCAAGGGGAATTGTACGTTCGCCTTCAAGAGGGACAGTTGAGTCCGGGTTAGCTGCCGGATCATCAACAACAGTCTGAACAGTTGGTTGGTTGGCCTTTGGTTTTTTACTAGGCTTTGGCTTGCTGAAGAAAGTTGGAGAAATAAGTTAGAACTGTAAGACAAAGGTGCAATCATAAACCGGATAAATTTAAAAGACTTACCCTGGGACAGTTTTCAGGGGTGGAAGCTGAGTTGCAGTTGATTCATCGGAAGAGGATAATGGAGTCTCCTGATAATCAGGGTCAGACGGTTTAAGAGGTTTTCGTATAAGCCCGGCCTTGGGATGAAGGAGGGTTGGAGAGAGTATAACCTCAGAGCGGCGCCTCCGAGCCGGAGTAAGGGAAATTCCGGATGATTCCACTGCAAGACCGTTGCGGAGAGTGGTCCGGCGAAGAGCTTTGTGTTGTTGTTTCTTCAAAAGAAAATTAGGATCCAATTGAGCATAAGGATGAGAAAACTGATATTTCCGGACTGTCCGACGACTTTTTTGTGGAAGCGGTTCTGAATCGGAAGAAAGGATAGTTACCTCAACTTCGGCCGGTTTATCTCCTTCCGCCAACTCTTGTGAAAAGTTATCATTAGATACAGATATGAGTAAAAGCAAATAAGTTAAAGCCGGATCAATTCATACCTCAGAGTCCGGATCGTCATCCTCAGCGTGAGAACTAGAGCCACCAGCCGCTTTTCTCTTCTTACTAGCAAAGGTTTTCCGACGGGTTTGTTTTCCGGGTTTCTCCTGAGGCTTTCTTTTCCAGAAAGGATCCTCGGCCTATTCAGACAGAAAAGAGACAGTTAGAAGACGGTTTATATAAACGGATTAAAAATATATATAAGAAAGCAAGGCTTACTGCAGGCAGCTTGTTTTTCTTGTAATACGGAGCCAATCCGATTTTGCTGCAATCCTCTAAGGAGACGTTGAGCATCTTCTTAGCTGATTCAATGACCTCCGATTCAGAAAGCTTATCCTTGGTAAACCGTTGAGGGTCGTCCGGTTTACCAGAATACTTGCACATCAACTGTGATCGCGGACTCAAGGGAAGGATACTCCAAGAGAGCCAACAACGCATAAAATTGGTTCCAATTAAACCGTTGGCCATAAACGCTTTCAGTCTAGCAAGCTGAGAAGCAAACCGGGGCCGTTCGGCAGAGCTAAGTCGCTGTGGCAAAGGGTGATCTTCCGGAAGACGGTGCTCGCGATAACCCGGCAGTGGGTTCTCCCCTTGCGGAGAAGTGTCAATACAGTAAAACCAAGACTTGTTCCATTCCTTCGGATGCGTGTGGAGAGCGGCATGAGGAAAGACTGCATCTCTCCTTTTCTGGATGCTAACCCCGCCAAGTTCTTGATGCGGTCCGCTGGTGAACTCAGTACGCCGGTTCAGGTGAAAGAAATCCCGGAACAAGTCAACAGACGGTTCTTCTTGCAGATATACCTCTGAGAAAACTTGGAAGTCACAGATATTGGAAACGGAGTTGGGACCAATGTCCTGAGGATGGAGTTGGAAACCGGCAAGCACATCTCGGAACAATCTTGAGCCGGGAGGTGTGAAGCCTCGGGCTATGTGGTCGAAGAAAACAATAACCTCCCCCTCTCTGGGAGTAGGAGGGCATTCATTTCCTGGAGCCCGCCACTTTAAAACGGATTGAGGACCTAAAGTACCAACGGCAGCGGCGTTGGCCAAGTCTTCTTCCGTAATAATGGAAGGAACCCAATCGCAAGACACAAATTGTTTGGCCATGACAGCAGAAGAGCAAGCGCTAAAAAGATAAAGTGTAAAGACCGGATTATTTAAGTACAGTGGCATAAACCAGAAGATATATACGAAGATCACGCAACGGTTTAGACAAGGGACTAATGATATGGCTAAACCGGCTATAACAGGGAGGTATGTTACTACCGGTTCATGGCAGCAATAGAGAAAGAGCTAAACCGTCGCGCTCATCGAGATTTTTTTTAGAAAGAACAATGTATGACAGTTTAAATCGGAGCATACTTAACAGATCTACAGAGGAGAAGAAACAGGTTTTCGCAGATAATTAAAGTGGAACAGATCTGAGCACACAAGAAAAAGAAAAACAAGTACAAGGATATTACGGGAAGAACTGCAAGGGTAATATACGGAGCAGATGAATCTACAGGTTGTGACGAGATCTAAAACATATGGCAGCAGAATAAAGGCAGGATCTAAGGGCGAGATGTAAAGGTCAAAACTTCGGCGAACTTGGCGTATAGGTTGAACGGGGTGAAGCTTCCATTGAGGCTCTAATGGCGGAGGCGCAAGGAAGAACCCTAGAAATTACGGATCTATAATGAGGAGGAAAGACATACCTGGAACAGGGGGAATCAGCGGCAGAGTTCTCTGGTCAAGCTCAGGTCGATGCAGCGGCCGGCGAGGACTTGGATTCAGCGGTTGACGACGGCGGTTCGAGCTCAGGTGACGATGGAGTCGGGCGACGGAGGAGGAAGAAAGAGCGGAAGAAGATAATGAATGGGGGACAGCGGTATTTATAAGAAGAAAGACAGGTCCGAAGTGACAGGTGCGGGATTCGAGGAGGCAAAGGATCGGATAAAGATCTTCTGACGCCTCGATCTTCGGGATAACCCTTAAACAAAGCCGATGGACAGCTCACGGCGTTAAATGCGGAAGTGATGTCACGGTCAGATTCAGTGATTCTCGAGGATGACGTCAGGACCGGTTTACAAAAAATGAGAAGACATAGAAGAAAATTATGCAAGACTGAGAAGATTGATGTGAACAAGTTCAAATCATTCTGGGGCCTAATGTCAGGGATATGACTAGCAGGTATGAACCGGCTAGTATAAACCGGTTTATTATAATATGTTTGGTTGTAATATTTAGTAAAGGCTACGGCCCATGAGATCTTAGGGCCCAGGTACATAGTTATGGTTTGTAAACCGCCCGATGATGTAACTTGAGAGATAAGGAAGAAAAGACATCGACCGAGGCGGACACGAGTATGAGCCGGCCTCGGGACTCTGTAAACCGGACCGGGCGTTGCCTCTATATAAAGGGACGACCCGGCGGCGGTTTAGGACAAGCAAGAAACAACCCGTCGAGACAGGCAAGCAAATCGCTCCCTGTTCATCGACGCCCAAGCAATACCAAACCAAACTAGACGTAGGCTTTTACCTTCATCGAAGGGGCCGAACTAGTATAAACCCTCTGTGTCCTTTGTGTGCTTTTAACCCCTTCAAGCTAACCCGTGCGATGGTTCCATCATCAAGTCCGCTAAACCGGACATCTGCCGTGTTAATTCCACGACACTACGGGTTCGGGAGACACGTAGACATGACCGAGACGACTCTCCGGTCAATAACCAACAGCGGGATCTGGATACCCATGTTGGTTCCCACGTGTTCCTCGATGATCTTCATCGGATGAACCACTGTGTCAAGGATTCACTCAATCCCGTATGTTATTCCCTTTGTCTATCGGTACGGTACTTGCCCGAGATTCGATCGTCGGTATACCCGATACCTTGTTCAATCTCGTCATGGCAAGTCTCTTTACTCGTTCCGTAATCCATCATCCCGTGACTAACTCCTTAGTCACTTTGAGCTCATTATGATGATGTCTTACCGAGTGGGCCCAGAGGTACCTCTCCGTCATACGGAGTGACAATATCCCAGTCTCGGTTCGTACCAACTCAACAGACACTTTCCGAGATACCCGTTGCGTACCTTTATAGCCACCCAGTTACGTTGTGACGTTTGGCACACCCAAAGTATTCCTACGGCATCCGGGAGTTGTACAACCTCATGGTCTAAGGAATAAATACTTGACACCGGAAAATCTTATGCATTACAAACTATACGATCTCGTGCTAGGCTCAGGATTGGGTCTTGTCCATCACATCATTCTCCTAATGATGTGATCCCGTTATCACTGACATCCTATGTCCATGGTCAGGAAACCGTGACCATCTGTTGATCAACGAGCTAGTAACTAGAGGCTTACCAGGGACTCATTATGGTCTATATATTCACACATGTATCGCTGTTTCCATACAATACAATTCAAGCATGAATAACAGACAATTATCATGAACAAGGAAATATAATAATAATACTTTTATTATTGCCTCCAGGGCATATTTCCAACACTGGGTTGCACAACCGCTTTGTCTCAGCTGAGAATTAATCTCCCAGATGACGCGGTCATTGACAGAATCCTTCAGTCGCTCCCACCTAGCTACAAGAGCTTTGTGATGAACTTCAATATGCAAGGGATGGAGAAGTCCATTCCCAAGGTGTATTCAATGCTGAAATCAGCGGAGGTGGAGATCAAAAAGGAACATCAAGTGTTGATAGTGAATAAAACCACTAAGTTCAAGAAAGGCAAGGGTAAGAAGAACTTCAAGAAGGACGGCAAAGGAGTTGCCGCGCCCGGTAAGCCAGTTGGCGAGAAGAAGCCAAAGAATGGACCCAAGCCTAAGACTGAGTGCTTTTATTGCAAGGGGACGGGTCACTGGAAGCGGAACTGCCCCAAATACTTAGCAGATAAGAAGGCCGGCAACGTCAAAGGTATATGTGATATACATGTTATTGATGTGTACCTTACCAGCGCTCGTAGTATCTCCTGGGTATTTGATACTAGTGCAGTTGCTCACATTTGTAACTCAAAGCAGGAGCTGCGGAAAAAGCGGAGATTGGCGAAGGACGAGGTGACGATGCGCATCGGGAATGGTTCCAAGGTCGATGTGATCGCCGTCGGCATGCTACCCCTGCATCTACCTTCGGGATTAGTTTTAAACCTCAATAATTGTTATTTAGTACCAGCTTTGAGCATGAACATTGTATCTGGATCTCGTTTAATGCGAGATGGCTACTCATTTAAATCCGTGAATGATGGTTGTTCTATTTATTTGAGAGAAATGTTTTATGGTCATGCCCCGTTGGTCAATGGTTTATTCTTATTGAATCTCGAACGTGATGTTACACATATTCATAGTGTGAATGCCAGAAGATTTAAGGTTGATAATGATAGTCTCACATGCTTTTGGCACTACCGCCTTGGTCATATTGGTGTCAAACGTATGAAGAAGCTCCATGCAGATGGACTTTTGGAGTCTCTTGATTATGAATCATTTGACACATGCGAACCATGCCTCTTGGGCAAGATGACCAAGGCTTCGTTCTCCGGAACAATGGAGCAAGCAACCAACTTGTTGGAAATCATACATACCGATGTGTGCGGTCCAATGAGTGTTGAAGATCGCGGTGGCTATCATTATGTTCTCACCCTCACTAATGATTTAAGTAGATATGGGTATGTCTACTTAATGAAACACAAGTCTGAGACCTTTGAAAAGTTCAAGGAATTTCAGAGTGAGGTTGAGAATCAACGTGACAGAAAAATAAAGTTCTTATGATCAGATCATGGAGGAGAATATTTAAGTCACGAATTTGGCACGCACCTAAGGAAATGTGGAATTGTTTCACAATTGATGCCGCCTGGAACACATCAGCGTAACGGTGTATCCGAATGTCGTAATCGTACTCTGTTGGACATGGTGTGATCTATGATGTCTCTTACCGACTTACCGCTATCATTTTGGGGTTATGCTTTAGAGACAGCCGCATTCACTTTAAATAGGGCACCGTCTAAATCCGTTGAGACGACACCGTATGAACTATGGTTTGGTAAGAAACCTAAGTTGTCATTTCTAAAAGTTTGGGGATGCGATGCTTATGTCAAGAAACTTCAACCTGAAAAGCTTGAACCCAAATCGGAAAAATGCGCCTTCATAGGATACCCTAAGGAAACTACTGGGTATACCTTCTACCTCAGGTCCGAAGGCAAGGTCTTTGTTGCCAAGAATGGATCCTTTCTGGAGAAAGAGTTTCTCTCGAAAGAAGTAAGTGGGAGGAAAGTGGAACTTCATGAGGGGATTGTCGCCCCTCTCGAACCGGAAAGTAGCATAGCACAGGAAGATGTTCCCGTGGTGCCTGCACCGACTAGAGAGGAAGTTAATGATAATGATCATGAAGCTTCGGATCAAGTTACTGCTGAACTTCGTAGGTTCACAAGGACACGTTCTGCACCAGAGTGGTACGGCAACCCCGTCCTGGAAATCATGTTGTTAGACAACGGTGAACCTTCAAACTATGAAGAAGAGATGGCGGGCCCGGATTCCAACAAATGGCTTGAAGCCATGAAATCTGAGATAGGATCCATGTATGATAACAAAGTATGGACTTTGGTTGACTTGCCCGATGATCGGCAAGCCATAGAAAATAAATGGATCTTTAAGAAGAAGACTGACGCGGATGGTGATGTCACCATCTATAAGACTTGGCTTGTCGCTAAAGGTTATCGACAAGTTCAAGGAATTGACTACAATGAGACTTTCTCTCCTGTAGCGATGCTGAAGTCCGTCCGAATCATGTTAGCAATTGCCACATTATATGATTATGAGATATGGCAAATGGACGTCAAAATGACATTCCTTAACGGCTTCATTAAGGAATAACTGTATATGATGCAGCCGGAAGGTTTTGTCGATCCCAAGAATGCTAACAAAGTGTGCAAGCATCTCGGAGTTGGAACATTTGTTTTGATGAGGTGATCAAAGCATTTGAGTTTATACAGACTTGGGGAGAAGCCTGTATTTACAAGAAAGTGAGTGGGAGCTCTGTAGCATTTCTCATATTATATGTGGATGACATATTGTTGATGGGAAATGATGTAGAACTCTTGGAAAGCATAAAGGCCTACTTGAATAAATGTTTTTCAATGAAGGACCTTGGAGAAGCTGCTTACATATTAGGCATCAAGATCTATAGAGATAGATCAAGACGCCTCATTGGTCTTTCACAAAGCACATACCTTGACAAGATATTGAAGAAGTTCAATATGGATCAGTCCAAGAAAGGGTTCTTGCCTGTGTTGCAAGGTATGAGACTGAGCACAACTCAATGACCGACCTCGGCAGAATATAGAGAAAAGATGAGTGTCATCCCCTATGCCTCGGCCATAGGTTCTATTATGTATGCCATGCTGTGTACCAGACCTGATGTGAACCTTGCCATAAGTTTGGTAGGGAGGTACCAAAGTGATCCTGGTATGGAACACTGGACAGCGGTCAAGAACATCCTGAAGTACCTGAAAAGGATTAAGGATATGTTTCTCATTTATGGAGGTGACGAAGAGCTTGTCGTAAAGGGTTACGTCGATGCTAGCTTCAACACAGATCTGGATGACTCCAAGTCACAAACCGGATACGTGTATATTTTGAATGGTGGGGCAGTCAGCTGGTGCAGTTGCAAGCAAAGCGTCGTGGCGGCATCTACATGTGTTGAACGCGGAGGCACCGTTGTTCGATGCTTAGATCGGATTTGGCCGCGATCTGAATCGCTTCGTGTACGACTCCACCGACCGCATTCTTGCAACGCTTCCGCATCGCGATCTTCAAAGGTATGAAGATGCACTTCCCTCTCGTTGCTAGTGAACTCCATAGATAGATCTTGGTGATGCGTCGATTTTTTTTGAAATTCTGCAACGATCCCCAACAGTGGTATCAGAGCTAGGTCTATGCGTAGTTCCTATGCATGAGTAGAACACAAGATTGTTGTGGGCATAGATCATGTCAATTTACTTGCCGCTACTAGTCTTATCTTGATTTGACGGCATCGTGGGATGAAGCGGCCCGGACAAGCGTTGGGGGGCCTTATGGGCCAAGGGGAGGGGGCACATCAGCCCACTAAGGGGCTGAGCGCCCCTCCCACCCCATCTCACGTAACCTGGAGAGGTGGGGGCGCCTCCCCTAGGGCAGCCGCCCCTCCCGGCTTGGGGGCAAGTTTCCTAGGGGTGGGGGCGCCCAAATCCATCTACGGTTTCCCCTGTGGCCGCCGTCCCTCCCCTAGGGAAACCCTAGGGCGCCTCCTCCTCCCCCTTCCCCTATATATAGTGAGGGAGAGAGAGGGCAGCCGCACCCAATCCCTGGCGCAGCCCTCCCCCTCTCCCAACTACTCCTCCTCTCCCGCGATGCTTGGCGAAGCCCTGCAGGATTGCCACGCCCCTCCATCACCACCACGCCGTCGTGCTGCTACTGGACGGAGTCTTCCGCAACCTCTCCCTCTCTCCTTGCTGGATCAAGGCGCGGGAGACGTCACCAGGCTGCACGTGTGTTGAACGCGGAGGCACCGTTGTTCGGTGCTTAGATCGGATTCGGCCGCGATCTGAATCATTTCGTGTACGACTCCACCGACCGCGTTCTTGCAACGCTTCCGCATCACGATCTTCAAAGGTATGTAGATTCACTTCCCTCTAGTTGCTAGTAAACTCCATAGATAGATCTTGGTGATGCGTAGATTTTTTTTGAATTCTTGCAACGATCCCCAAAAACAACGTATGTTGTTATGCGGTTTGACCGATAAAGATCTTCGTAGAATATGTAGGAGCCAATATGAGCATCTAGGTTCCGCTATTGGTTATTGACCAGAGATGTGTCTCGGTCATGTCTACATAGTTCTCGAACCCGTAGGGTTTGCACGGTTAACGTTCGATGACGATTTGTATTATGAGTTATGTGATTTGATGACCGAAGTTTGTTTGGAGTCCCGGATGAGATCACGGACATGAGAAGGAGTCTCGAAATGGTCGAGAGGTAAAGATTCATATATTGGAAGGCTATATTTGGACATCTGAAAGGTTCCGAGTGATTCGGGTATTTTTCGGAGTACCGGGGAGTTACGGGAATTCACCGGGAGAAGTAATGGGCCTTATCGGGCCATACGGGACTAGAGGAGGCAGGCCAAAGGGGAGGTGGCACCCCCCATGGGTCCGAATTGGACTAGGGAAAGGGGGGCGCCCCCTTGCCTTTTCCTTCTCACTCTCTCTTTCCCTCTTTCCTTCTCTCTTACTCCGAATAGGAAAGGGTTTTCTACTAGGACTTGGAAGTCCTAGTAGGACTCCGTACTCTTGGCGTGCCCTAGATGGTTGGCCTCTCTCCCTCCCTCCTTTATATATGTGGGCAGGGGGCACCCCAAAGACACACAAGACAATCTCTTAGCCGTGTGTGGTGCCCCCTCCACAGTTACACACCTCGGTCATATCGTTGCGGTGCTTAGGCGAAACCATGCGCCGGTAACTTCATCATCGCTGTCACCACACTGTCGTGCTGACGGAACTCTTCCTCGTCCTCAACTAGATCAAGAGCTCGAGGGACGTCATCATGTTGAACGTGTGCTGAACACGGAGGTGCCGTACGTTCGGTACTTGGATCGGTTGGATCATGAAGACGTTCGACTACATCAACCGCGTTACTAAACGTTTCCGCTTTCGGTCTACGAAGGTACGTAGACACACTCTCCCGCTCGTTGCTATGCTTTTTCTAGATAGATCTTGCGTGGTCGTAGGTAATTTTTTTGAAATACTACGTTCCCCAATAGTGGTATCAGAGCCAGGTCTATGCGTAGATGATATGCACGAGTAGAACACAATGAGTTGTGGGCGATAATAGTCATACTGCTTACCAACATGTCATACTTTGATTCGGCGGTATTGTTGGATGAAGCGGCCCAAACTGACATTACGCGTACGCTTACACGAGACTGGTTCTACCGACGTGCTTTCTGCTACCTCTTGAGCATGTGTTGGTTTTACCTTGAAGAGGAAAGGGTGATGCAGCAAAGTAGCATGAGTATTTCCCTCAGTTTTTGAGAACCAAGGTATCAATCTAGTAGGAGATAACACACAAGTCACCTAGTACCTGCACAAACAATCAAGAACCTTGCAACCAACGCGATAAAGGGGTTGTCAATCCCTTCACGGCCACTCACAAAAGTGAGATCTGATGAAGATAATAAGATAAATATTTTTGGTATTTTTGTTGTATAAATTGGAAAGTAAAGATTGCAAGATAAAATAAATAGGAAACTAGACTTGTAGATCGGAAACTTATATGATAGAAAATAGACCAGTGGGCCATAGGTTTCACTAGTGGCTTCTCTCAAGATAGCATAAATTACGGTGGGTGAACAAATTACTGCCGAGCAATTGTTAGAAAAGTGCATAGTTATGAGAATATCTAGGCATGATCATGAATATAGGCATCACGTCCGTGTCAAGTAGACCGAAATGATTTTGCATCTACTACTATTACTCCACACATCGACCGCTATCCAGCATGCATCTAGAGTATTAAGTTCATAAGAACAGAATAACGCATTAAGCAAGATGACATGATGTAGAGGGATAAACTCAAGCAATATGATATAAAACCCATCTTTTTATCCTCGATGGCAACAATACAATACGTGCCTTGCCGGCCCTGCTGTCACTGGGAAAGGACACCGCAAGATTGAACCCAAAGCTAATCACTTCTCCCATTGCAAGAAAGATCAATCCAGTAGGCTAAACTAAACCAATAATTCAAAGAGACTTGCAAATATAAAAAATCGTGCATATAAGAATTCAGAGAAGAACCAAATATTATTCATAGATAAACTTGATCATAACTCCACAATTCATCGGATCTCGGCAAACACACTACAAAAGAATATTACATCGAATAGATCTCCAAGAACACCGAGGAGAACTTTGTATTGATAATCAAAGAGAGTGAAGAAGCCATCTAGCTAATAACTATGGACCCGAAGGTCTCTGGTAAACTACTCACACATCATCGGAGAGGCTATGGTGTTGCTGTAGAAGCCCTCCATGATGGATCCCCCCTCTGACAGAGCACCGGAAAAGGCCCCAAGATGGGATATCACGGGTACAGAAGGTTGCGACGGTGGAAAAGTGGTTTCGTGGCTCTCCCTGATGTTTCTTGGGTATAAGGGTATATATAGGCGGAAGAGGTACGTCGGTGGAACTACGAGGGGCCCACGAGGGTGGGGGCGCGCCTACCCCCCTGGGCGCGCCCTCCTGCCTCGTGGTGTTCCGGACTTCAAGTCCAAGTCTCCTCGTTTGCTTTCGGTCCAAGAAAGATCCCCCCGAAGGTTTCGTTCCGTTTGGACTCCGTTTGATATTCCTTTTCTGCAAAACATTTAAATAGGCAAAAAACAGGAATTGGCACTGGGCCTTCGGTTAATAGGTTAGTCCCAAAAATAATATAAAGAGCACATTAGGGCCCATTAAACATCCAAAATAGATAATATAATAGCATGGAACAATAAAAAATTATAGATACGTTGGAGACGTATCAAACAGGATTGTTCAAATCCAAAATATTCAAGACAAAAGTTTAATATTGACATAAAAATAATAATACTTCAAGCATACTAACAAAGAAATTATGTCTTTTCAAAATAACATGGCCAAAGAAAGTTCATCCCTACAAAATCATATAGTTTGGCTATGTTCCATCTTCATCACACAAAATATTCAAATCATGCACAACCCCAGTTTCAGCCGAGCAATTATTTCATACTTTAGTATTATCAAACTTTTTCAACTTTCACGCAATACATGAGCATGAGCCATGGACATAACACTATAGGTGGAATAGAATGGTGGTTGTGGAGAAGACAAAAAGAGGAAGACAGTCTCACATCAACTAGGCATATTAATGGGCTATGGAGATGCCCATCAATAGATATCAATGTGAGTGAGTAGGGTTTGCCATGCAAAGGATGCACTAGAGCTATAAATGTATGAAATCTCAACAAAAGAAACTAAGTGGGTGTGCATCCAAGTTGCTTGCTCACAAAGACCTAGGGCATTTTGAGGAAGCCCATTGTTGGAATATACAAGCCAAGTTCTATAACAAAAATTCCCACTAGTATATGAAAGTGACAAAACAAGAGACTCTCTATCATGAAGATCATGGTGCTACTTTGAAGCACAAGTGTGGAAAAAAGGATAGTAGCATTGTCCCTTCTCTCTTTTTCTCTTTTTTTCATTGGCTTCTTTGTCTCTTTTTTATCTCCTCACATGGGACGATGCTCTAACAATGATGATCATCACACTTCTATTTCTTTTACAACTCAAGGATTAAAACTTGATACTTAGAACAAAATATGACTCTACATGAATGCCTTCGGCGGTGTACCGGGATGTGCAATGAATCAAGAGTGACATGTATGAAAAAATTATGAGGGTGGCTTTGCCACAAATACAATGTCAACTACATGATCATGCAAGGCAATGTGACAATGATGGAGCGTGTCATAATAAACAGAACGGTGGAAAGTTGCATGGCAATATATCTCGGGATGGCTATGGAAATGACATGATAGGTAAGTATGGTGGCTGTTTTGAGGAAGATATATGGTGGGTGTATGTTACCGGCGAAAGTTGCGCGGCACTAGAGAGGCTAGCAATGGTGGAAGGGTGAGAGTGCGTATAATCCATGGACTCAACATTAGTCATAAAGAACTCACATACTTATTGCAAAAATCTACAAGTCATCAAAACGAAGCAGTACACGCATGCTCCTAGGGGAACGGTTGGTAGGAGTTAACCATCGCGCGATCCCGACCTCCACACAAAGGAAGACAATCAAAGAAATACCTCATGCTTCAAATTTGTTGCACAACAGTTACCATACGTGCATGCTACGGGACTTGCAAACCTCAACACAAGTATTGCTCAAATTCACAATTACTCTACTAGCATGACTCTAATATCACCATCCTCATATCTCAAAACAATCATCAAGCATCAAACTTCTCATAGTATTCAATGCACTTTATATGAAAGTTTTTATTATGCCCATCTTTGGATGCCCGTCATATTAGGACTAGTTTTATAGCCAAAGAAAATTACCATGCTGTTCTAAAAGAATCTCAAAATAATATAAGTGAAGCATGAGAGATCAATGATTTATATAAAATAAAACCACCACCGTGCTCTAAAAAGATATAAGTGAAGCACTAGGGCAAAATTATCTAGCTGAAAAGATATAAGTGAAGCATATAGAGTATTCTAATAAATTCCGATTCATGTGTCTCTCTCCCAAAAGGTGTGTACAGCAAGGATGATTGTGGTAAACTAAAAATCAAAGACTCAAATCACACAAGACGCTCCAAGCAAAGCACATATCATGTGGTGAATAAAAATATAGCCTCAAGTAAAGTTACCGATATACAAAGACGAAAGAGGGGATGCCTTCCCGGGGCATCCCCAAGCTTAGGATTTTGGTTGTCCTTGAATTTTACCTTGGGGCGCCTTGGGCATCCCCAATCTTAGGCTCTTGCCACTCTTTATTCCATAGACCATCAAATCCTTACCCAAAAACTTGAAAACTTCACAACACAAAACTTAACAGAAAATCTCGTGAGCTCCGTTAGTATAAGAAAATAAACCACCACTTTAAGGTACTGTAATGAACTCATTCTTTATTTATATTGGTGTTAAACCTACTGTATTCCAACTTCTCTATGGTTCATACCCCCGATACTACTCATAGATTCATCAAAATAAGCAAACAACACACAAAAACAGAATCTGTCAAAAATAGAACGGTGTGTAGCAATCTGTAACTTTCGAATACTTCTGTAACTCTAAAAATTCTGAAATAAATTGGTGGACGTGAGGAATTTGTCTATTAATCATCTGCAAAAAGAATCAACCTAAAAGCACTCTCCAGTAAAAAAATGGTAGCTAATCTCGTGAGCACAAAAGTTTCTGTTTTTTACAGCAAGATCGCAGAGACTTCACCCAAGTCTTCCCAAAGGTTCTACTTGGCACAAACACTAATTAAAACATAAAATCACAATTACTACAGAAGTAATAATGTGTAAAACTAGCAAAACAGAACCAAAAAGTAAAAAAGCAAAAATAAAATTGGGTTGCCTCCCAACAAGCTCTTTCTTTATAGCCATTAAGATATGCTTGAGAATTCAATGATGCTCACATGAAAGACAAGACTTGAAGCACAAAAAGAGCATCATATAGCATGTGAAAATCACATATAAGTCTAACATACTTCCTATGCATAGGCATTTTATTGGAAAACAAATTAGCAAGACAAGCAAGATCTAGGATATGCAAGGAAGAAGAAAGAAACAATAGCAATCTCAACATGAAGAGAGGTAATTTAGTAACATGAAGATTTCTACAACCATGTTTTCCTCTCTCATAATAATTGCATGCAGGATCATAAGCAAATTCAACAATATAGCTATCACAAAACATATTCTCAACACTATCCACATGCATGCGAAGTTGACACTCTTCCAAAATAGTGGGATTAACATTAACTAAAGTCACGACCTCTCCAAACCCACTTTCATAGAAAAATTCATAAGATTGAACATTCTCCAAATATGTGGGATCTAAAGTTGACATCTTCCAATCCCACTTTCAATACTATTGCAAACATTATTATCAATCTCATATTCATCATGGGGCCTAAATAAATTTTCAATATCATAAGAAGAATCACCCCAATCATGATTATTGCAACAAGTAGTGGACATAGCAAAACTAGCATCCCCAAGCTTAGGGTTTTGCATATCATTAACACAATTGACATTAACAAAATTTATAATAACATCATTGCAATCATGTTTTTCATTCAAGGAGCTATCGTGAATCACTTCATAAATTTTTCTTTCAATACTTTGTCACAATTTCCAGATTCATGAATTTCAAGCAAAACCTCATAAAGATAATCTAGTGCACTAAACTCACTACAATTTGTTCATCATAGTTGGGTATCTTAAAAAATATTAGCAAGCGGATGAGGATCCATAGATAGATTTCAGCAAGCGAAGATGTTAGCAAATAGAAGGCACATGGCAACACGAGCAAACATGAGATCGAACGAGAAAAAGGCACAGGAAAAGAAGGCAAGTATTTTTGTGTTTTTCTGAAAATGTTTTAGAAGTGGGGGGAGAGGAAAATGAGAGGCGAATGGCAAATAATGTAATGCGAGGGAGAAGAGTTTGTGATGGGTACTTGGTATGTCTTGACTTGGCGTAGATCTCCCCGGCAACAGCGCCAGAAATCCTTCTTGCTACCTCTTGAGCATGCGTTGGTTTTCCCTTGAAGAGGAAAGGGTGATGCAGCAAAGTAGCGTAAGTATTTCCCTCGGTTTTTGAGAACCAAGGTATCAATCCAGTAGAAGATAACACACAAGTCACCTATGTAATGCCCAATATGAGATTATACCTCCTACGTGGCGAGGCATGACTTAAAGGTATAAGCTCATACTAGAATGATCTCAAGTATGGTATTTTTGCACGACTCATGTAAAAGAGGGATGAAATTACAAAAGAGTAGTTGGCTTATACTCGCCATGTCACACAATGCATTACATAACAATCATCATCCAAATAACATCAGAGTCCGACTACGGACGAAGATCCAAATGAAAGATACCATAAATAACACAAGGCCCCGATCATAACATCCTAGTAAGAGCCCTACTGATCCTCTGGATAAGACACGTAGTATTGCCCACGTTCTTCGTCGAACTCCAAGCACAACTCTGAACCACCAGCTGTGTAGTTCACCATGGTACCTGCATCTGGTGTTGTGTAGAATCTGTGAGCCACGGAGGACTCAGCAATCCCGTTCCCGGGTAGCAATGCTATCTAAGCCTTGGGTGTGGAACAAGGCCGAAGAACAAGGTTGCAGCTGCACTAGCACTAGCTTACGTGTTGAGAGCGAGAAGAGAAGTGCCAACGATCGTCAACGTGATCACGAAGTGATCCTATCTAAGCATGTCAAACATGACCCTACCGTGTTCACTTCCCGAACTCCTTCGGAAAGCGACCGTCACGGTTACTCACGCTGGTAGTGTATTAAGATCACAGTGTCAAGTTATCTACAACCAGATATTAACAATTTCCCATCTGCCACATAACCGCGGGCACGGCTTTCGAAAGATCAAATCCCTGCAGGGGTGTCCCAACTTAGCCCATCACAAGCTCACGATCTGCAGAGTCGCAACTCCAAGGTGGGAAGACCCGAGTATTCTCGGAATCTCGTGCTCAAGATATTCCTACTAAGGTAAAACTAATCCAGCAAGACCTCCCGGCGTGCCAACACCCTGATAGTAGCCGCGCGTATCTCGTCTCAGGCCACGACCGGATGGGTGATGCTACAGGTTTTTACCAGCCCTCGGGTTTCCCCAAGGTGGCCCCGCAGGCTCCCCAGTTTGGACCAACACTCATGTGGAGCACTGGCCCGGGTTATTGATTTAGAAAAGGGTTTATAACTCCCTATGCAAGTTTTAGTTATTAGGCAAATGTAAAACCAATGTTGGGCCTTGCTGGAAAAGCTTTAGCGCTAAGCGGGTTATCGAGGGGGGCCCATAAACCCCAACCGTGTTAGGGACGCAAAATCAAGGAACATAACACTGGTTTAAACAGTTCCTACGGAGGCATGAGTGGAACAAAACACCGAGCAAAGGCTTAGCCTTCCACCCATTGCCAAGTATATAGATGATTTAGTTTTTAACAGATTATATAGTGTGATATCCCAACAATACTTCAACATGAAGCAAAGAATCTTCGAATCTTCTCCTGCAACTAACAATGCTATAAGAGGGGCTGGGCAAAGCTTACGTAGCCACTCAAAGTAGTGCTAGGTTGGGTGGTTAGAGATATTCATGGCTACAATAGGAGGCTGACAAACAAACATGGGCATCGAGGCAATAAGCTAAAGAGCGAGACATCTAGCAATAGGCAAAGATAGTAATGATATTTGGGCCAGGTCATCTTGCCTGTTGAGTCATCAGTGGGATCGTAACCTTGCTCCTCACACTCAACCTCGGTAGAAACCTCGTTCTCAGTATCTTCACCAGGCTCTAACCAAACACAAACAATGCACAACGAAACAAAATCAATCAACATGCAGTGCTCAATCACAAGATGCATGAACATGAGCATGTGAACATGAAAAGACATGATGCATGGCCTAGGGTCACAAGAATGCAATACATCACCAACAAACAAGATCAACCACACATGGTGAATCAAGCAAAAGAACAAGTTGGAAAGTTTATGTAGTTTATCAAACAAGCAACCAACATGTTTTAAAAGAGGTTGGTTAACATGGCAAGGGTGCACTAAACATAACAGCAACATGCTAGCAAGTTTAAATGGGCTGGAATTAAATACAACAATTTCCAGAAAATCCCATATTCATTTATTTGCATTTGGGACAGATTTGAAACACTTCTGTGATGGAGTTGTCAAACATGCTAAACAACAGCACCAAAATATTCTACACATTTTTCTACCCCAAATGCATATAAAGTTTGTTAAATTTGGAGTTGTAGAGAATTAGTTATGAATTTTGCAAGTTTTAGCATATTTAAAACAAATTAAAATTCAAACAGCATTTGAAAAGTTTTCAAACATGGCAGCAAGTTACATTTTCATAATCTACACAAAATTCTAAGCACTTTTCATATAGGGCTCATATTCATATGAAGCATAATTATGCAGATATTAAATAAAACAGAAAAACATAAAAGAAAAAGAAAAACTGAAAAAGAAAATAAAACAAATAGGCGCCAGGTCTGAAATGACCTAGGCCCAGCTAGCCTCAGCCGCTGACAAGGGGGGCCAGGCCAGCTGAGCTGGCGGGCGGGTGTGCGCGCGGGCTAGAACTGTTGCTGTGAGGCTGGCAGGTGGGGCCCTGCTGTCAGCCTCACACAAAAATGAAAAAGGGGCGGAAACCACAACGCCCGCGAGGGATCGAACCCGCGTCTCCCTGACGAAACCGTCGGAGACACACCACTACGCCACTGCATCGATCTCGACATGAAGGGATGCAGCTTATCTGAAGAACAAGCCACAGAAGCAGAACAGGGGAAAACACGACCCTCGTCGGAGCAAGCTCATCGGAGCCGCTCCAGCGACCAATAGGCATGGCGGAGGGGTGCGAGAGGGAGCAGGAGGAATCACGCATCCAACCAAACAATCAGCAGCACCTAAGGTGCACTGCATCACCGGCGGCGAGCTATTACAGCACGGCAGCGACGAGACGACGGCGAGGTGATGCAAGGCACTAGGCGGCACAGCGACTGCACTGGGAGGTTCTACGCATCTAGGCGGAGCTAACGGACAGCACGACAACAGCTAAGGGGGTCGGAACACTCGTCGTCGACGAGGTCCGACGGCGGCACGGTCGGGCACTCATGGAACTATGGCCTAGAGCGAACGCATGAAGGGGAAAAAGGCTTGGGGAGAGAGAGGAGATCACCATGAGCACGGTCGTGTGCTAGGCTGGCCCTGGCGTGGACGGAGTCGACGACGGCGCGTCTCGAACAGCTCCGGCCACTGTAGAGGAAGAAGAGGAAGAAGCGCTTGACGGAGAGGCGCTCGGGGCCGCGTAGTTGTCGTAGTGGAAGAAGAGGACGTCGGGGAAGAAGCTAGACAACGTTGGCGAGGCCGAGGACGAGGACGATGCGGAGCTCACCGGCGACGAGACGGAGCTCTCAGATGCGCTCATGCATCGATGGTGGCGGCGGATCTGGGGGATCCCAGCTCTCCAGACGGCGAGAGGGGAAGGGGAAGACCTAGGGGAAAGTGATGGACAAGATTTGTGTTTAAAACACGGGCTCGGCGCACGGCCTCGACATCCGTGAGCTGACGGCGCGACGGTGAGCGCGTCGCGTGCTCTGCTTTACTGACGGAGGAAGACGGAGGCGAGGAGATGAGACGCTGACGGGTGGGGCCACGCGCTTAGAGTGGCTACGACGCGACGGCTGCGCCTGTAGCTGGGCCTGCGGTGCTGGGCTGCTGCGCTGCGGGTGGAGTTGGGGCTCAGGGGAGAGGGAGAAAGGAGGAGAGGCCCAGGTTGCTGCTGGCTGCTGCTGTTCCCTCTTTTCTTTTATTTCTTCAGACAGAAAAGATAAGAATGCACAGAAATAAAGAAGAATAACTAGGGGAAAAGAAAAATACCCCTAAGCTCTGTGAATTATGCCCTATTTAAATAAAATGATTTGGACATTTTTAGAGGCAGAAAAATAAAAGGAGTTTGAATATAGGCCAAACTCTTGATATTTTAAAACCGAACCAAATCATTTTCAAATGGGATGATATTTGGTGGAGAGGTTACTCACATGGGGCACGTTTATATGGAGGAGGAAGAAACACTATGGCACTTGTTAGGTGGCCTTCAAAATAGATCAAAGAAGGGGCCAGAAAGAAAGAAGGAGAAGAATAAGAAGAAAGGAGAAGAAAGAAGAAGAGGAGAAGGGGGTAGGGTTTAGCTAAGATAGCTTGAACCCACACACAACATACATCACAAGGTCTCAACAATGCACAAAAGAAAAATAAACTATGATGCCATGATGACATGATGATGCAATGCAAAAATTAATAAAGGTATGCAATGCAAATAAAATAAAAGAGAAGGACCCCCAAGGATAATGACAAGGATCAAAGAGGAAGCTTGATTGCCACTATAGGAAAGTGTTACATTTGGGGCATTACAACCTAGTACCTGCACAAACAATCAAGAACCTTGCAACCAACGCGATAAAGGGGTTGTCAATCCCTTCACGGCCACTCGCAAAAGTGAGATCTAATAAAGATAATAAGATACATATTTTTGGTATTTTTGTTGTATAAATTGGAAAGTAAAGATTGCAAGATAAAATAAATAGGAAACTAGACTTGTAGATCGGAAACTTATATGATAGAATATATACCCGGCGGCCATAGGTTTCACTAGTGGCTTCTCTCAAGATAGCATAAATTTAGGTGGGTGAACAAATTACTGCCGAGCAATTGATAGCAAGCAAAACAACTATAACAAGCATCAAATTCACATGAGCATGAAGAAGACATATTGTACTTCCAATTCATACAAAGAAACAATTCATTCCATGCAAGGGTTGATTAACACAAGCTTTGCCAAATTGAATGTTCTGTTAACAGGCTGACAGTTTTAATTTCAAGCATTTTGAGGGCAAGATTACAACAAGCTACAGCAGGGCATATATGCAAACAAAGGCATGGATTGATAGACAAAAACATGGAAATCAAGACTTGCTCACTAGTTAAACCAAAGATGCATGGGAAAGATTGTGGCAACAAGTTTACATGGCAACATGTTATGACAAATTCCAGACTTAGCAGTTTTTTTACTAAGTGTAAAACAACAACATTGGCATGACATGTTTACAAGCTTGCTTAAGTAACCACAGAGCATATCATGGAAAACCAAATACACCACTTCAAAGACAACATGATTATTCTCCTAAAACATATTGACATGTGGCTCAAAAGAAAATCACACAAAATGCTATGAAAAAGACAAATCATCAAGTTATAACAATTTCAGCAACTTAACAACCACAAGCACTTTTGCAACAGGGTTAAACATGGCATAGTGCAACCTAACATGTATTCAAATTCACCCATCATGAAGAGCATGGCAAGACGAACATTTTGACATATCATACACTCCATTTGGACCAACATGCACAAAGTTACGACCTCACGAACATGCACACATATTGTTAACAGACAACTAGTGCTGAAACAGTAACATCACATAGCAGTTTGGCAACGAAGATTGAGACATCTAGATAAACCATAACATGCACAAAACTGATGCCATCACGTAGAGCACTCCGAGACGAACATTTCCATATATCATACACGCAAAACGGAGCTACGGTCACGGAGATACGACATGATGAAGGAGGTAACAAAATATAGGGATTTCGGGACTTCGTGGAAATTACCCCCACGAAAATTCAACGGGGCGGAGGGATCCGGGCGGACGCGGTGTTTGGATCGAGGACCGGTCCGGATGTGCGAGCGGCGGATCCGGCGAGGGATGCGGCTGTGGAGGCGGCGGAGCTCGCCGACGGGGTCCGGCGGGCGAGGTTGCCGGCGGCGGCCGGTCCGGTGGTAGAGTCACGCCGGCGGGGCGGCTCGCGGTGGCGCGACACACGGCATGGGTGTGGTGGCGCGGGCCAGCGAGGCGCGCGCCGGCGGCGGGCGCGGGGGCGGCTGGCGGCGGATGTAACACCTCAAAATTTTGACCTTGACTTATTAATCAAAATTTTGCCAGGAAATTAAATCTTTCACCTTCTGGGTTTTCTTTGATTTTAGAACCACTCTTTTCTTTGATATTGTGGAGTTTTTACCCCAAGTGATAACTTTTCAAATATACTATTGGACTTGTTTACCCTCTCAAGAAAAACATTTCTATTATTGTAGCAACCAGACCTCAAACAGTCTAATCTCTATGCATTAGTGTCATCCCTGGATCAGTAATGCTGACACGCACAGTACTTGAAGGATTTATAACAGAGTAGCAATCACACACTTATTACATCGATAGTCCAACGATGAATTTATTACAATAAATATGGCTGAAGGCCATCTAACACGATAACAGTGGAAGGCTTGGAAGATAAGTGAGTCCATCAACTCCAGCGGCATCACTGAGTATAGAACCACGACCTAAAAGGGCATCTTACTCGTCGTCTGAAAAGTCTGCAACATGAAACGTTGCAGCCCGAAAACGGGTCAGCACATGGAATATGCTGGCAAGGTAACACAAGAGAATGCAATGGAAGTAAAGCTATTCTATATGCAATATGGCTGGTGGAAAGCTCTATGGTTAAGTTTTTGCGTAAAGCCAATTTTTCCCTACTTCAAAGGAATAGATTTTGATTAACTATCATGGTAGTTGAAACATCGTTGAGAAGATAGACATCCTCTCAACCCCAATTAAAAGTAATCATTAAACCCAACAAAATTAATTAAAGTAACATGATGAGATTCACATGATAATCCAGGTACTAGATACTCAAGACGTCCGTAACCGGGGACACGGCTAATCATGATCAGTTTGTACACTCTACAGAGGTTTGTGCACTTTTCCCCACAAGTCTCGATCGCCTCTGTTTGGTTTCTCGCACTGCATGGTGTTTGAAAAACGGATGACCGAGACACAGTTTTTCCGAAGAGGTCCCCTTAACCAGATAGATAGGCCGGTACACCTACAAAACCCACAACATCTGCTAGCCCATCATGGAAAGGTTTCCCACAACTTACTCAACTATGCCAGAGCCCATACTGGCATGTGGCTGCACACGGAAGTTTCTAGTATGAAAAATCTCATGATCCCTTTGAGCCTGGGTGGCGGTCCAAAAGAAAAACAGGCAATCACTGGAATACCCAGATGCCTCAATCCACCCAGATGTGTATTAATGTTGCCACCTTAAGTTGAACCATTAATTAACAAACTCACATCTGTCATGGATTCCACTCACCCAATCCACGTCTACGAGCATAGCATGTCCTAACAGCAACGTAGAAGTAACTCCCAAAGGTTTGAATGTAATACAGGTAATAGGTACTACCTCAAAACTACTTCCCAATCCCACAAGTTAATTGATACTACTCATGCAATGTGTGAGGGTTGGACTAATGCAATGAAAACTGGGTAATTGGAAAGTATGATCAAAGTGTTACTTGCCTTGCTGATGATCCGCAAAACCTAGAGACTCAAAGTAGCAAGCGGCGCACTCCGGGTACTCTATCGCAATCAAACAATCACACAATAAGTACTTAACTAATGCACGGGTAAAACTCAAATAAGAGATCTAACCAGAAAGTCAACTTAAGAACTCCGGTTTGCAAAAAGAATCAACTCGAAAGAAGCAACGAAACTCAAACTGCAAAAGAAATGAGCTCCGGTTTACTAGTTAGCCTAAAGTCAATTTTTATAGTAGCCAAAACTCTGTTCAAATTGATTAAACGTAAAGATGGCATCGAAACAAAGATCTGGGATTTTGAATCACCTGATTCCGACTCTCGAGCGAAAAGAAAAACGCGAAACAAGATTAGGGCAGAAATCACGATCGGAATAACCGCGGATAAATACCCCGAAAAAAAGAAAAACCGACGAACAGGTTAACGAACGAACGTTCGCTGTCTATGGCTAACTAATAAAAACCGTTTGTTAAAACGAACGTACGGACGAACGTCCGCTAACTAACTAAATTGACGAAAACGATCCGATCTAATCTAATAAAACAGATCTACGGGTTTTTTTTTAAAAAACCGGGCGGTTCTTTAGAAAAAAAACCGTAACTACCTCGACGATGAACTCCGGCGAAGTCCGGCGGCTGCGGGCGGCGGGTCCGGCGGGGCGAGGCGGCTAGCGGCGGCGGCGAGGGTGGCGGCGTGCAGCGGCGGGGCGGCGGCGCTAGGCGGCGGCAGGCGGCGGCGTGCGGCGGCGGGGCGGCGGCGGCTAGGGCAAGGGGCGGGCGAGGCTAGCGGCTTGGGGCGAAACGGGCCGGCTCGGGCGACTCATAAAGCCGAGAGTCCCTTTCCTATACGAGTCTAAGTCGGTTCACTTTTTATTTTATTTTTTAAAAAAATAAAGTCCCGGCGCAGAAAAACTAACGAAAGAAATACCGAACGGACTCCAAAAATCCCGATATAAATTTTCGCCGTCCTCTAATAATATTTAGGACAAAGTGAACATTTTTCCTGGACCTAAATGCAATTTTGAAAACGCGTATTTTTCCTATGCAAATAAATCCGCAAATAAATCCAGAAAAATACCAAAAGTGATTTTAATATTTTTCCTCCAATATTTCTGTTATTTTGGAGAAGTCATATTAACTCCGCTCATATGTTGTATTTAGAAATATTTTTAGACGAGAAAAATAATTAGAATCACACTGTCCTCGTATCGGTATTCGAGCGAACTTAAATACGAAAACGGTAAAATTCCAAACTCTCTGCGTAGGTCCTTGAGTTGTTTAGAATTTCGAGGAACGCCACGAACAAAAATGCAAAAGCATGAAATGCAAATATGATCTATGTATAACATTCCAAATTGAAAATTTTGGATGTTACAATTATCAGTGGATTTATTTGCATAATTATTTCTCCCTGAGCTTTATTCATTAAAGTGATTTTTCATTAGTTTTATAGCTTTATTTGCACTACAACCAGTTGATAAATGCATTTAAAAATTCCACCAAAATTTGGGGATGTTAGTAGTAGTGTATAATTCATCTTTATGGAAAAAGCCAGTGGTGTTCTTTGAAAAATTTGAGTAAATCATCCTCTTTTGCTCTCTAGACCAGATTGGCATTTTCTACTGCAACCCTAGTCATTTTTGCTCTAGTGGCCATGAGCTTTTTCCTGCTTGTAGTACACCCTACCAAACTCTTAAGTCCAGGAGAATGGACCCATTGGAGTATTTTTGGTCCTTGATATTATACCCTTTTCTTTTTGTCCAGATTTGAGTTTCTCAAAAACTTTCACTAACAAGTTTCTGGTCTTGACCAACTAACCTTGCCACCATCTCCTACAACTAAAGAGACACTGGTCTGGAGATTTTGGCCACCCCAAGAGTTGCCTAGATGCCTCTGGCATTCTGTCATACACCTTATGTGCATAACCAGCTTTGGCATGATTTTTAGTTTGCGTTGTGAGCTTGATCCACTGACCCAGCAACCTTGTCCACTAAGCTCCTAGATGCCTCTAACCTAGACCTGTTAACCCCCAGCCCTACCCAAGCCTCCTAGCATGCCTTGGCATTTTGCCGAACAGTTGTTGTGCGTGCTCTCGGCGCGGCCAGAGCGCGCGTTTTGCACGTGCGTGCGCACGAGTCGCCGCGTCCCACTGCCGCCTCCCCGCGCTCGTTCTGGTCCCTCCCCACTCACAGCCAACACGCCCCGACCCCCCCTCATCGCAGAGCCACACTGGCGCTCTACAGCACCGCCGTCAGAGCTTCCTTGGCGGCACGCCGGCGTCCACAGTGCGCCCCTGCCATGGACGGTGCCGCCCGAGCCACTCCAGCGCGCCAGCTGCCCCCTGGAGCAGCTCAAGCTTATCCTCGAGCCCATCCGCTAGCGCCCGTCGCCTCCACGTCGCCCTGCTGCAACAGAATGGCAGTTCGCCGATCTTATCCCCGGCTGCCGCGGAACCGACCTAGCCACGCTATAAATAGGAGCCCCGAGCTCGTCCGAGCACTCAGGCGACCTCAAGCCACCTCTCTAGAACTCCCGCAGCCAGCAGATCGATGGGGGAAAGCTGCCTTCCTCGTCTCCGGCCAGTTCGGCCGCCACCTCACTCCAGCTCCGTTCGCCGCGAGCAGCCCTCTCCCGTCCATCCAGCGCCACCACCCGACTCGCCTTGATCGTGCGAAGCTACCCAAACCCTCAACTTCGGCCAGGAGCCACCGTAGCCAAGACCCCCAAATCCCCCCGAAGCCATCTCCGACGCGAAGCTCGCCGCCGGCGATTCCCTCCACTCCCGCCAACCTAGCAACCACCAGGAGGACCGCCCCAGACTGCTGGATCAATCCCCGCCCTCAGAACCCCGCGAGGAGCCGTGGCTCGTCGACGGCGATCGCCGGAACCCCCGCGCCGCTCGGACAAAGGAGGAAGAAGGCGCGGCGACTAGTCAAACTTGACCAGTGGGCCCGAGGGACCCACTGTCAGTGACCCAATGACGACCCGCACCAGTTTAAGTGGAGGCGTATTCCACAGAATACGTATTCGCTAAGAAGAAAACATAAGGCCCCCCGAAACGTTTTCTTTTTCTGATCTTTATTGAAAACATAATATTGACTAAACTTTGACTGGCTGTAACTTTTTAAATATAAGTCCAAATGACTTGATTTTTTTTGTTGTTCCTCAAATTTGGTGTAGTTTATTTTCATATTTATTTGAAAATTTTCCAAACAACTTTTTTGTACTGTTTTGAAACTATGTGTTGATTTCAATTTTTCTTAAATAGGATTTTTGAAGGAGGGAGAAAACTTTCTAAAATTTTGGAATGCACCCTGCCTCTCCACAACTTGAAGGCAAGCAATCTGAACCCTAGCCTAATACTTGTTGTGTGTTGTTTGATACGATTACGACACCACCTTGGCATGGAGTTTCGTTAATTTTATGTGATGATGTGATCATGCTCATGAGTGCATGATGAAGTTTCCTTGTGGATGGAAATTAATATACTTGTGATAGTAATTGCCCTCGTCTACCTTTCATGCCTACTGGAAGGAATCCGGGAGAGTCTCTGTCTTGGGTAGACACGAGCTCGTTACGGATATTTCGTTGAGACGAGTATAGTCAGTAAGGCATGAGAAGGTATGGTGAATGGTGATTTTGTCTGTTGGTGTGGATCGGATTTGTTACGCTAATCATGCAGGTGTTGCTTTAACCTCCTGAGTCGACCATAGATCGAGTCTTGTTCCAGTAACCCCCATACTTGTTTCGTACTACCACTTGTCCCTGCCATGAGCAGGGTACGGTTCAGTAAGTTGTCAACCCCTTTCTAGCACACACCGTACAGAGAGGCCATGGTGGAAGATATCGGCTGCATCCGGTAGGCATGCCACCTGGTCCGGGGGCATGGGTGTTTCCGGTTGGGACCGAGAGGAGGGCACCCCTTAGTAGCGCGCAGTATAAATTTGATCCCATGCTAATCGAGGTTGTAGCCTCCCCACTCAGAGTTTTGCTTAACAGATGTCGTGGGTGATTCCAGACACCGGTAAGTTTGGCTGGTGTGTGTGGTCAGGTGTGTTTTCAAATGAAAGACCGTAGACGGAATTAGTCCCGATGGACTAAAGGAACCCGTTGCTAGTGGGTAAAGGGTACACCCTCTGTAGAGATTAAATCTATTCGAATAGCCGTGTCCATGGTCAAGGATTACAGTCTGGGATGGGTCAAGTGTCGGTCTTAGTGTCGGTCTTCGGAGGAAAGATCGCTAAACCAAAACATGGATCAAGACTTGTGACGTATGATGAGTATTGCTATTATTATTATTATTATTATGGACTAACCATTTATATTATTTGAGTTATTGAGTATCCCTGGGACGGTTCTACCTCCTGGATATTCACTGTGATTATTTTACTTATAAGCCCTTTATGTGGTGTCGCTCAGATGCCCGACTGTGGCATGCTTGTTATTTCTTTATTTATAAGCCCTTTATGTGGTGTCGCTGAGACGCCCGAGTGTGGCATGCTTGTTATTTCTTTTATTTATAAGCCCTTTATGTGGTGTCGCTCAGACGCCCGACTATGGCATAGTTGTTATGATTTTCTTTCTAAGCCCTTTATGTGACGTCGCTCAGACGCCCGACTGAGGCATGCTTTTTTTTCACTCCCTGATTACATATTCATATTTACATGAATAACCTGCTTGCATCGTGGATTACTATTTCGTGACCGATGTTGTGATCATCGAATATTTCCAAGCATGATTATCTTTTGTTATATTGTACCTATGTTCATAATGTTTTCGAGTACATTCAAAGTACTCACTGGCTTGTCCCTGGCTATTGTCTTGGCCGGATTCCTTGCATGGAGAGGAGCGTTGCGATGACCGCCCCGGAACCTACGCAAGGGTGATAGCAGCCTCGCGAAGATAGGAGTTATCCTGGTCAGCTGTTCCTGTGGGAAATGGAGTCCCATAGTCACTGATGAACTACAAACTGTTTCCGCCATTAACCACTAGAAACCATTTGTTGTACTCATAGGCCAGAATGGTGTTGTACTACATATCTTGTATTCTTGCTTGGATTTTCTGTATCAAGTTGGTGCCTCATCAGCTAACAGTAATCCTGGGGCTGGTGAGCACAAGGGCCATTTTCTGGGAAATTAATATCCCGGAAATCCGGTCCTGACAACCTTGGTATCAGAGCCAGGCTAACCATTGGCTAATCCTATCTTAGCCAGGTCAGAAAACCTAGGTTAACCGTCCCACCAGACCTTATCCTAACCCCGCCCAAGCTTCTCCTGTAAGATGGCCACACAGTGAATCGACAACTTTTGGCAGTCGGTGCCCAACCTATCAGCCTAGTCCGTCGATCACACGCTAGTGACCGACACCTAAATGGTCTCCTTCCAAGCGTGCGAAGGAAGACTCCGTCCCCTTTTTCCTACAAAAAGGGCACGGTAGCCTCAACCCAGCACCGCACAACCCCTACCCCAAACCAAACTAAGATGCCAGGACCCATTGTTCACAATGAAACCACAGCTGCCAACCTTGGAGGTTTTGTGACCGTGCTAGCAAACCTCACCTGCCATGCCTTTGCATTAGAAGAGCCCCCAGAGTATGTGGTGTACCAAGGGCCCATGGGCGGTGAGAGCAGTCAATTCTGGGCCACTGTGCACATCTATGGTAGGGGTCTATCGCTAGAACGCCCCTACAGGTTCACCGGAAGGACAACTTCCTTTGAGCCACAAGCCATCCAACTAGCTGCTCGAGAGGCTATAGTTCAACTCCGGCACTTGTTGCCTAGAGTTAACTGTTGCTCGTTCTACTACTACCCCAGCCGTGACGGGTATGGAAGGCCACCCCAGGTTGCCAACGGAGATCACGAGACGGATCCTGCATTTTTGCATCTCGTGCGTTATGTAAGTGCACTAGAGGAACTGTTCGATCAAATCACCCTCGATCTGATCGCAACTCGTGGAGAACTGGTTCGCCGAGCCCCAGCAAGAGGAGAAGATGAGCCCGGCGCCGACAACCCAGTCGTGCTGTTCGGACAACCGATCGAGACCTTGAGGTCGGCCCCAACCATCGACCAAAATGCTTTGGTGACCCCAGAAGTGATTCGTCGCCTTTTTGGAACACGCTCCAACGGGATCGTGGCCAACAATCCTCGCGATGGTCATCATCGCTGCCCCGACCCTACCGTTTCTCAGCCACCTCCAGCTAACCCTGACGGTGAAGCCCTTGGAGAAGCCTCGGCGTCCACAAGGCAAGGCCGATTAGATATATACGAGGTAGACTAAACCACTTGAGTAGTACCGAGCCTTAGTATGTCCACGCCCTATTATTGTGTGAGCTTGTATTGCCATATTTTAATGATGTATGCTTGTGCGCCATTAATTTTATAGTAGCCATGCATAAATATGTTAGTGTACGATTGCATTTTTAATTCCGGGCGTAGCTTCCAAATAACCACCAACCGACGACTCCCACAGTAATACGTCACTTTTGCGAGACGTGTGCATCTGTAGCATTGATCCTGACCCCATAAAGCAGAATCGACAAAATAGTTGCCCCTCACCGTGATTTAATAACCCAGCCCAATTGCTATATAAAAGGCCACCTTGTGACCTTGCCAAGCATCCCTTACCTTGTGCACCACTCTCACAGCCATTTCTTTTGCCATGCCGAGCCCTAGTATTTATCTAAGGACTCCAGATGCCACCCCGGGTAGTCTTGTTAAGATATTGTGGGACTTTACCTGCAGTACCATGAGTGCTACCCATCCACCCCAGTACGAGTTGCTCAAATCAAGGATCACACCATCCACCTCGAAATATTGGGCAGTAGTGCACATCCCTCCCGCAAACCCAAACCAAGACCCAACAGAAGTCTCCTTCGTGGGGAAATCTATGCCAACTCTGCAGATGGCCGTAGAAGCTGCTGCGTATGAAGCGCTTGCTCGCCTTCGATTCACGGTGCCCTATGCCAGCGAACGGGGGTATTATTACTTCTCGAGCCGTGCAGCACCCGGAGAAGTAGCATCTTTTCCTGGTGGACGAATTGAGAGAAACCCAGTACTGGCCAACCTTGCCCATTATGTCATCGCTCAAGAGCGTTTGACCCAGCGAGTAATGGGTTATCTCCGGAGCCTCGCCGATTTAAATCCTCGGATCGCCATCGGCAGACCACTGAGGCCCAACCAGGAGAGACGCATTCATCGACTAATCAATCCGCTTCCTCCGATAGAAGAAGAGTGTGCCCTAGTACCAGAGACATTTTCCCAGGACCATGTCTATTTACCATTTTCATTTTAGAGGTCACTGCTATGTTTGTTGTCCCATCATTTATTTATGAGTTGCAACTTATGCGTGTTATCCTAAATTTGTGCGATGAATTAAATATTTGGTTTCAATTAATGGGAGTAGTTTTTACTGCTGATAACTTTTGATTAACTAAATTCGCTCTCGGTAAATCCTGGAGTGAGATGTTGTTTTCCCTAAGTCGTTGCAACCTATATCTCTGCATGACATAGATTTTTCACGCAGCACCGCAACAGCAGACTCACAATTCCAGCCACTCGACCACGTACCCATGTTGCACCTAACTAGTCAACTCCTTAACTCACCATAGTCTCTGAAGGAGAAATTTGTGGGTAATTATTCGAGTACAAGTTGCCTACACCACGCTGACAGCCGCTAACACCCGATACCAACACCTAATCCTCATGATCACCACCGCCGCGAAGAGCTAGCACTCGAGCAGCGGCATCACGATGCTCATCGAGGATCATTGCGCACAAGAGCACGGAGAACCCCAACAATGCCGCCAACCCTCCGCACACTAGGATCATGCACCAGTCCGGCATCGCCTCCGCCATTAGAGTCTCGCCCCGAGCTCCTGCAAATAGAAATGGAGGAGAAGGAAGGAGAAGGAGAAGCAAGGCCGGGTGTGAGGAAGAAGAAAGAAGCACCTCGGTCATTTTATAGCTCGAGATCGGTGTACGGTGGGCGGAATCCACCAGCGCCGCTCGTCGCACGATCGCCGGTATTCGGAGGCGAATCCGCGAGCAGTGCCGACAGCGCACTGGCCCGCGAGGTGAGTGCATGCTGCACCGGCAGCTAGCACGCCACGGACTACCGCAGTACGGCGTAGATGCCCTACGCCGCCGATGGAGAAAGCGCACGAGAGAGAGGAAAAAGAGAGAGCCAGAGGTAGGAGAAGAGACTAACAGTGGGCCCCGGGTCCACCTGTCAGCCAGAGAGGGCACTGTGCTCTCGGGTGCGACCAGCGTATTTTAGAATTTAGAAATTTTATTCTAAATTCACTGTAACCAAGAGTGGAAGTATCTCATTTTTTCCCAGCCGTAGATTTTTCCACGCAGCGCCAGTATTTCACACTGTAGTTTTACACCACTTATTGCCCACTCACTGTAGCAGCATTTTATTGCATGAGTAGGATAGTTATTTTTGTGATATCACTTCGTGACAGTAGGAGTAATTCTTTCCATAACAACCCTTAGCAAATCTTGAGGACGAGATTTTTCTTAAGGGGGGTAGTGTTGTAACACCCCAAAATTTTGACCTTGACTTATTAATCAAAATTTTGCTAGGAAATTAAATCTTTCATCTTCTGGGTTTTCTTTGATTTCAGAACCACTCTTTTCTTTGATATTGTGGAGTTTTTACCCCAAGTGAAAACTTTTCAAATATACTATTGGACTTGTTTACCCTCTCAAGAAAAACATTTCTATTATCAGTGGATTTATTTGCATAATTATTTCTCCCTGAGCTTTATTCATTAAAGTGATTTTTCATTAGTTTTAGAGCTCTATTTGCACTACAACCAGTTGATACATGCATTTAAAAATTCCACCAAAATTTGGGGATGTTAGTAGTAGTGTATAATTCATATTTATGCGAAAACCCAGTGGTGTTCTTTGAAAAATTTGAGCAAATCATCCTCTTTTGCTCTCTGGACCAGATTGGCATTTTCGACTGCAACCCTAGTCATTTTTGCTGTAGTGACCATGAGCTTTTTCCTGCTTGTAGTACACCCTACCAAACTCTTAAGTCCAGGAGAATGGACCCATTGGAGTATTTTTGGTCCTTGATATTATACCCTTTTCTTTCTGTCCAGATTTGAGTTTCTCAAAAACTTTCACTAACAAGTTTCTGGTCTTGACCAACTAACCTTGCCGCCATCTCCTACAACTAAATAGAAACTGGTCTGGAGATTTTGCCCACCCCAAGAGTTGCCTAGATGCCTTTGGCATTCTGGGCATAACCAGCTTTGGCATGATTTTTTGTTTGCGTTGTGATCTTGATCCACTGACCCAACAACCTTGTCCACTAAGCTCCTAGATGCCTCTAACCTAGACCTGTTAACCCCCAGCCCCACCCAAGCCTCCTAGCATGCCTTGGCATTTTGCCGAACAGTTGTCGTGCGTGCTCTGGGCGCGGCCAGAGCACGCGTTTTGCACGTGCGTGCGCACGAGTCACCGCGTCCCGCTGCCGCCTCCCTGCGCTCATTCTGGTCCCTCCCCACTTGCAGCCAACACGCCCCGACCCCCCCTCATCGCGGAGCCACACTGGCGCTCTACAACGCCGCTGTCAGAGCTTCCTTGGCGGCACGCCGGCGTCCATAGTGCGCCCCTGCCATGGACGGTGCCGCCCGAGCCACTCCAGCGCGCCAGCTGCCCCCTGGAGCAGCTCAAGCTTATCCTCGAGCCCGTCCGCTAGCGCCCATCGCCTCCACGTCGCCCTGCTGCAACAGAATGGCGGTTCGCCGATCTTATCCCCGGCCGCCGCGGAACCGACCTAGCCACGCTATAAATAGGAGCCCCGAGCTCGTCCGAGCACTCAGGCGACCTCAAGCCACCTCTCTAGAAATCCCGCAGCCAGCAGATCGATGGGGGAAAGCCGCCTTCCTCGTCTCCGGCCAGTTCGGCCGCCACCTCACTCCAGCTCCGTTTGCCGTGAGCAGGCCCTCTTCCGTCCATCCAGCGCCACCACCCGACTCCCCTTGATCGTGCGGAGCTACCCAAACCCTCAACTTCGGCCAGGAGCCACCATAGCCAAGACACCCAAATCCACCCGAAGCCATCTCCGCCGCGGAGCTCGCCGCCGGCGATTCCCTCCACTCCCACCAACCTAGCAACCACCGGGAGGACCGCCCCAGACTGGCGGATCTATCCCCGCCCTCAAAACCCCGCGAGGATCCGTGGCTCATCGACGGCGATCGCCGGAACCCCCGCCCCGCTCGGAAAGAGGAGGAAGAAGGCTCGACAACTGGTGAAACCTGACCAGTGGGCCCGAGGGACCCACTGTTAGTGACCTAGTGACGACCCGCGCCAGTTTAAGTGGAGGCGTATTCCATAGAATACGTATTCGCTAAGAAGAAAACGTCAGCCCCCCCGAAACATTTTCTTTTTTTGATCTTTATTAAAAATAGAATATTGACTAAACTTTGACTAGTTGTAACTTTTTAAATATAAGTCCAAATGACTTGATTATTTTTCTGTTGTTCCTCAAATTTGGTCTGGTTTATTTTCATATTTATTTGCAAATTTTCCAAACAACTTTTTTGTACTGTTTTGAAACTATGTGTTGATTTCAAATTTTCTTAAATAGGATTTTTGAAGGAGGAAGAAAACTTTCTAAAGTTTTGGAATGCACCCTGCCTCTCCACAACTTGAAGGCAAGCATTCTGAACCCTGGCCTAATACTTGTTGTGTGTTGTTTGATACGATTACAACACCACCTTGGCAAGGAGTTTCGTTAATTTTATGTGATGATGTGATCATGCTCATGAGTGCATGATGAAGTTTCCTTGCGGATGGAAATTAATATACTTGTGATAGTAATCGCCCTCGTCTACCTTTCATGCGTACTGGAAGGAATAAGGGAGAGTCTCTGTCTTGGGTAGACACGAGCTCGTTACGGATATTTCGTTGAGACGAGTATAGTCAGTAAGGCATGAGAAGGTATGGTGAATGGTGATTCTGTCTGTTGGTGTGGATCAGATTTGTTATGCTAATCATGCAGGTGATGCTTTAACCTCCTGAGTCGACCATAGATCGAGTCTTGTTCTAGTAACCCCCATACTTGTTTCGTACTACCACTTGTCCCTGCCATGAGCAGGGTACGGTTCAGTAAGTTGTCAACCCCTTTCTAGCATGCACCATACAGAGAGGCCATGGTGGAAGATATCGGCTGCATCCGGTAGGCATGCCACCTGGTCCGGGGGCATGGGTGTTTCCGGTTGGGGCCGAGAGGGGGGCACCCCTTAGTAGCGCGCGGTATAAATTTGATCCCATGCTAATCAAGGTTGTAGCCTCCCCACTCAGAGTTTTGCTTAACATGTGTCGTGGGTGATTCCAGACACCGGTAAGTTAGGCTGGTGTGTGTGGTCAGGTGTGTTTTAAAATGAAAGACCGTAGACAGAATTAGTCCCGATGGACTAAAGGAACCCGTTGCTAGTGGGTAAAGGGTACACCCTCTGCAGAGATTAAATCTATTCGAATAGCCGTGTCCATGGTCAAGGATTACAGTCTGGGATGGGTCAAGTGTCGGTCTTAGTGTCGGTCTTCGGAGGAAAGATCGCTAAACCAAAACATGGATCATGACTTGTGACGTATGATGAGTATTGCTATTATTATTATTATGGACTAACCATTTATATTATTTGAGTTATTGAGTATCCCTGGGACGGTTCTACCTCCTGGATATTCACTGTGATTATTTTACTTATAAGCCCTTTATGTGGTGTCGCTCACACGCCCGACTGTGGCATGCTTGTTATTTGTTTATTTATAAGCCCTTTATGTGGTGTCGCTGAGACACCCGAGTGTGGCATGCTTGTTATTTCTTTTATTTATAAGCCCTTTATGTGGTGTCGCTCAGACGCCCGACTGTGGCGTATTTGTTATGATTTTTTTCTAAGCCCTTTATGTGACGTCGCTCAGACGCCCGACTGAGGCATGCTTTATTTTTTTATTTTCACTCCCTGATTACATATTCATATTTTACATGAATAACCTCCTTGCATCGTGGATTACTATTTCGTGACCGATGTTGTGATCATCGAATATTTCCAAGCATGATTATCTTTTGTTATATTGTACCTGCGTTCGTAATGTTTGCGAGTACATTCAAAGTACTCACTGGCTTGTCCCTGGCTATTGTCTTGGCCAGATTCCTTGCATGGAGAGGAGCGTTGCGATGACCGCCCCGGAACCTACGCAAGGGTGATAGCAGCCTCGCGAAGATAGGAGTTATCCTGGTCAGTTGTTCCTGTGGGAAATGGACTCCCATAGACACTGATGAACTACAAACAGTTTCCGCCATCAACCACTAGAAACCATTTGTTGTACTCATAGGCCAGAATGGTCTTGTACTAGATATCTTGTATTCTTGCTTGGAGTTTCTGTATCAAGTTGGTGCCTTATCAGCTAACAGTAATCCTGGGGCTGGTGAGCACAAGGGCCATTTTCTGGGAAATTAATATCTCGGAAATCCGGTCCTGACAGCGGAGCAGGCGGAGGGAGCCGGGCGCGTGCTAGGCTTCTCGCCCCTCGTTGGTTACCCCAAGTGGAAGGTGTGAGATGTAGTGTTGCGGAAGTTTTTCCCTTGGCAAAGATACCAAGGATCGAATCCCCAGAGACTCCTAGGTTCAACAAGAAGGTGTCAACTGCTACGGCGCCAGATATTAACAATCAACGTGGACCTGCACACAGATACAAATAACTTTACTCCAAACGAGTACAGAGAGGTTGTCAATCCCTCCGGCCTTGTAGTTCACAAAGGATTAAACGCAAGTGATAGTAGTGATAGATATACTTGCAATAGTAAATAAAAGCGAAAAGTAAATAGCGGATGTGATCAATGATGGTAATATTGACCGGAGTCTCATGATGTTCACTAGTGATGTCTCTCTCCCAAAAGATGGTAAAACAGCTATGTGAGGTAAATGAATTACAGCTAGGCAATTGACAGGACCATGTGCGCAAACCAATGCTGACTACATTGCAAGAAAGGTTGAGGTTCAAAGCATGGGCGGTACGCCAAAGTAAGTAGACCGAAATCCATCAATATCTACTACTAATCATCCACCTTGAGATATCTATCCAGAACATCTCGCTGGTATTAAGTTGCGAGTCCCATCCATAGTGTAAACTCAATGCAACAGACAACTGCATTAAAAGAACTTTGCGTAAAGTAAACAATCCTTGCACCCGCGGGCACAAGCACCGTTGTTTTCCCCCTTGTGGCAACAGCACATCCTCTAGACTCATGTTTCTGTCACTCAAGCTAGTCATCGAGGGGCATGAACCCACAATCAAGCATAACGTTCCCTCTTGGAGTCACTACCTATTACTTGGCCAAAGCAATAAATAACAACGGAGAACATGCTAGAATTACTTACGAACATAAATATAAAAGAGGTAGATCAAATATATTACTCAAGCACAATCTGAACATAATCTCATAATCCATCGGATCCCAGCAAACTCATCATAGCAACAGCATAAGGATTACATATGTGCCTCGATCATGTAGGGCAGCTCACGAGGACTAATTAGTGAAGCACAAGAACGGGAGGAGAACATCACATAGCTACTGGTCATGGACTCGTGGTCCAAGGGAGACTGCTCACAACTCATCTGGGAGGCGTCCATGGTGGTGGAGAGGCTCCCGGTGGTGATCCTCCCCTCCGGCAGGGTGCCGGGAAGAGTTCTCCTGGTGCTCCCGATCTTGGAAGCGGCGGCGGCGGCGGAACAGAGATGAGATCGCGAAAAGAGTTCCTCCCTCGAGGGTTTCGCGAGACGCTTTAAATATATGCCAAAGGGGGGCATCGGAGGAGCCTCGGGGGGCCCAGGCGCCCCCCCGGCGCGGCCCAGGGGGGCGCGCCGCCAGGGCGCCTGGAGTCCTGGTGCCCCCCCCCGGCTGTCCTTCGGGCGCACGGTAGTTTCTGGAACGCTGATTTTTTATATAATTTTTCTGGATTTTTCCTGGCAGTTCTCGTAACGTGAAAACCTGAAATACAAAAACAGCCGAAAACAGAAACTGGCACTGGGGTGCACTGAGTTAATAGGTTAGTCCAAATATGATCAAAAGTGTATGGAAGTGTATAAATATCATAGCAATATCACCCAAAAGAGGCATGGAGCAAGCAGAAATTATAGATACATTTTGGACGTATCAACATCCCCAAGCTTAATTCCTGCTCGTCCTCGAGTAGGTAAATGATAACAAGAATAATTTCTGTGGTGACATGCTATTAACCATATAGGACTTTTTCATAGTCATATGACAAAAGCTTACTGAGACAATGAATCTATAGTAATTAAGTTGCCTCATGAGAAAATCACAAAGGACTGAAAGTTTTACAATATGATATTGAAACATCAAATAGATTTGCAATGAACATGATGTGCAGATATGATAAAGTGATATCTAGCTTGCCCCCTTTAGTGAAGCAAAACATAAATGCAGGGGCACCTCCAAGGTTTAAGTGATGACTAGATACAATGATTTCAAAATAAACGATATCACAATCATGCAAAAGACAATGCTACTTTGGGACAATGCACATTACACTCAGAATGACAATCATGCTCTCAATAGTTGGTGCTTGAAGAAAGAAGGTGGAGACTCAACATAAAAGTAAAAGAATGGCCCTTCGCAGAGGGAAGCAGGGATTACTCATGTGCTAGAGCTTTTTATTTTGAAAACATAGAAACAATTTTGTCAACGGTAGTAGTACTTCATATGTGTTATGCATAAGACATCCTATAAGTTGCAAGCCTCATGCATCGAATACCAATAGTGCTCGCACCTTGTCCTAATTAGCTCGGATTTCCATGGATTGTCATTGCATTACATATGTTTCAACCAAGTGTCACAAAGGGGTACCTCTATGTCACCTGTACAAAGGTCCAAGGAGATAGATCGCATTTGATTTCTCGTTTTTGATAGATCTCAACTTGAGGACATCCATACCGGGACAACATAGAAAATAGATAATGGACTCCTCTTTAATGCTTAAGCATATTCTCATAAAAGATTGAGGATTAATGTCCAAGCTAAAACTTCCACCATGATACATGGCTTTGGTTGGCGGCCCAATGTTCTTCTCTAACAATATGGATACTCAAACCATTCAACCCATGGCAAATCACCCTTACTTCAGACAAGACGAACATGCATAGCAACTCACATGATATTCAACAAAAGTGTAACAGTTGATGGCGTCCCCAGAAACATGGTTACCGCTCAGCAAGCAACTTATAAGAAATAAGATACATAAGCGACTTATTCTTTACCACAATAGTTTTTAAGCTACTTTCCCATGAGCTATGTATTGCAAAAACTGAAGGTTTTAAAGGTAGCACATGTAAATTTACTTGGAGTGGCGGTGAAATACCACATATAGGTAGGTATGGTGGACTCATATGGCATAACTGGTTTAAAAGGATGTGGATGCACAAGCAGACAGTCCGCTTAGTACAGGCGAAGGTTAGCAAAAGACTGGGAGCGACCAATTAAGAGAGCAATGACGGTCATAATCATGCAGAGCGACAAAGCAACATTGAATCAGGTATGATAGTTATATCGCTACTCAGAAACAAAAGATCATCAAGGCTTGACAGACTTTCTTTACAGTCTTAAATGTGCGTGAGCATACGCCAAGTCAATCAAAATAAATTCTCGAAGGAAGATATTACTAAACCATACCACATCATAGGCAAACAAATCATGTTGGTACTCCAATAACACATTGGGAACCCTCCAGCTATTTGAGACTAACCATAAGAAAACATGAACTACAAAGCGCCATCATGCACGCAGCATCTTTATCATAGACATATCAACCAATGCAACGGAAGCAAACTCTCTTAATAAGGTGAGCATGGTAATTAAAGAGAGTTCAAGCAACCAACTAAACAAAAGCTCTTGAAAAGATAAGCATGAAAGCTAAGAGCTGAACATGATAGTAGCTATTAAAAGACAAAGAACACACACAACAAGGATAGACATGAAAATTCTATGTTATGTTCTAGGTAGAAGTGGAGCGTGTTTCTCTCCCACATAAAGAAAGCTGAGTTCTGACTCGTTATGAAAAACTAAAGAAAACTAAAAGTAAGATGCTCCAAGCATAGCACATAACACATGAAGTGATTAAAATATAGTGGAACGAAAGACGAACTGATAATGTTGATGGAGAAGGGGATGCACGGGGGAATCCCCAAGCTTAGACGCTTGAGTCTCCTTGAATATTTCTTGGGGGTGCATGGGGGCATCCCCAAGCTTGAGCGCTTGACACTCCTGAATCTTTTTATCATCTTCCCTCGCACACTTGAAAACTCCCTTCATACATAACTCATCATAATCTGATTAGCAAGGTTAGTACCCATAATAAAATAATTATACCTTGCTGGAAATAAAGATATTCTTGAAGGTCTACTGTTTCTCAAGATTGCCAAAAGGTTTTTTTTTGCAAAGAAAAAGCAAGCTCTTGGTTTGCAAAATGAAGGAAAGGCAAAACAGGACAAAATCTGTGAAAAACAGAACAGCAGGTAGTAATTGATTTGTTCGGGCCACTTCTGCAACTCTAATAAAAAAACTCAGAACAGACGCACGAAAAACAATTATATAGAGCACGCTGTCGAAAAAATCCAGACCAAAAAGATGATATGGTGATTTTATACGAATTTTTCTATCCAAGGACAGAATCTGTTTCCTGGACAGCACGTCACAACTTTTGAACTTTCTAGCAATCAGAGGCTACACTTGGCACAAAATTGAAAAGTAAAGATACAATGATGATGCTACAGTAGTAACACCATCAAGACACAACAAAAGCAAAATAAATTTATTCATTGGGCTGCCTCCCAAAAGCGCTTTCTTTTATGCCTTTAAGCTAGGCATAAGACTTTAATGATGCTCTCGTAGGAATAAGAGTTGAAGAACAAAAGAGAGCATCAAGAAGCAAGCACCAAACACATTTTAAGCCTAACACGCTTCCTATGCATAGGAACATTGCAATAGAATAATTCATTGAAGCACAAAGCAATAAGCATAGGAAGACAAAACAAGTGCAACTTCAAAACCTTCAACATAAAGAGAGGGAACTTAATATTATTGAAATATCTATAAGCATATGTTCCCTTCTCATAATAATTTTCAGTGGGATCACGAATAAACTCAACAATATAAGCATCACATAAAGCATTGTTACCATGATCCACATGCAAAAAGGTACTCTTACTCCCCACATAAGCATCATGAAGAGGATAAAACTTAGTATAAAAGAGAGACATAAGCTCTTGCCAATCAAGCAAGTGCGAGTTATCGAGAAGCTTATACCAATCTGAAGCTTTATCTATAAGTGATACAGCGAACAATTTCCTCATGACAAACTCCCTTGATACACCTGCAAGCTTAAATAATGAACATAATTGTGACAGATATAGCAAGTGTTCACCGGGATGTCTGTCTCCTGCATAACGATTAGCCAAAACATAATTGATAATACCAGCTGGTATTTTATAGGGCACAATTTCAGTAGGGGGAGGAGCAACCACCACAGGTGTGGGGCGTCTTCCCGCAAGCAACGATCCAATAACAAGGTTGTCCATAAGCATAACTAGTGAAAAGACATAAAGAAAACTGAAAGGTAAACTAACAAGACTAAAAGCAAAGGTAAAAGATAGCGTGCAACTCCCCTATCCTGAAGAGTGGAGTCCCCGACAACGGCGCCAGAAAACTCTTGCTAGGCTTCTCGCCCCTCGTTGGTTACCCCAAGTGGAAGGTGTGAGATGTAGTGTTGCGTAAGTTTTTCCCTTGGCAAAGATACCAAGGATCGAATCCCCAGAGACTCCTAGGTTCAACAAGAAGGTGTCAACTGCTACGGCGCCAGATATTAGCAATCAACGTGGACCTGCACACAGATACAAATAACTTTGCTCCCAACGAGTACAGAGAGGTTGTCAATCCCTCCGGCCTTGTAGTTCACAAAGGATTAAACGCAAGTGATAGTAGTGATAGATATACTTGCAATAGTAAATAAAAGCGAAAAGTAATGATCAATGATGATAATGTGGACCGGAGTCTCATGATGTCCACTAGTGATGTCTCTCTCCCAAAAGACGATAAAACAGCTATGTGAGGTAAACGAATTACAGCTGGGCAATTGACAGGACCATGTGCGCAAACCAATGCTGACTACATTGCAAGAAAGGTTGAGGTTCAAAGCATGGGCGGTACGCCAAAGTAAGTAGACCGAAATCCATCAATATCTACTACTAATCATCCACCTTGAGATATCTATCCAGAACATCTCGCTGGTATTAAGTTGCGAGTCCCACCCATAGTGTAAACTCAATGCAACAGACAACTGCATTAAAAGAACTTTGCGTAAAGTAAACAATCCTTGCACCCGCGGGCACAAGCACCGTTGTTTTCCCCCTTGTGGCAACAGCACATCCCCTAGACTCATGTTTCTGTCACTCAAACTAGTCATCGAGGGGCATGAACCCACAATCAAGCATAACGTTCCCTCTTGGAGTCACTACCTATTACTTGGCCAAAGCAATAAATAACAACGGAGAACATGCAAGAATTACTTACGAACATAAATAAAAAAGAGGTAGATCAAATATATTACTCAAGCACAATCTGAACATAATCTCATAATCCATCGGATCCCAGCAAACTCATCATAGCAACAGCATAAGGATTACATATGTGCCTCGATCATGTAGGGCAGCTCACGAGGACTAATTAGTGAAGCACAAGAACGGGAGGAGAACATCACATAGCTACTGGTCATGGACTCATGGTCCAAGGGAGACTACTCACAACTCATCCGGGAGGCATCCATGGTGGTGGAGAAGCTCCCGGTGGTGATCCTCCCCTCCGGCAGGGTGCCGGGAAGAGTTCTCCTGGTGCTCCCGATCTTGGAAGCGGCGGCGGCGGCGGAACAGAGATGAGATCGCGAAAAAGAGTTCCCGTCTCGAGGGTTTCGGGAGACGCTTTAAATATATGCCAAAGGGGGGCATCAGCGGAGCCTCGGGGGGCCCAGGCGCCCCCCCGGCGCGGCCCAGGGGGGGGCGCGCCGCCAGGGCGCCTGGAGCCCTGGTGGCCCCCCCCCCCCCGGCTGTACTTCGGGCGCACGGTAGCTTCTGGAACGCTGATTTTTTATATAATTTTTCTGGATTTTTCCTGGCAGTTCTCGTAATGTGAAAACCTGAAATACAAAAACAGCCGAAAACAGAAACTGGCACTGGGGTGCACTGAGTTAATAGGTTAGTCCAAATATGATCAAAAGTGTATGGAAGTGTATAAATATCATAGCAATATCACCCAAAAGAGGCATGGAGCAAGCAGAAATTATAGATACGTTTTGGACGTATCAGCCGCTCCACCCGCGAATTTTCTATATCATAGGCCGGATGATACCTTGTCAAATCTGCTTCATCGGCAAGCTTACTGGCGAGAGGGCGCATATCCTTAGTCAAAGCACGGAGATCTTCAGCAGAGAAGGCTGACCCGTCCTATTTATTGCTGGGATAGCCGTTCATGGCTTCAGCCGGGTCAAAATCAGGGACCCATGCTTTGGCCCGGGTCAGCGCCATAAGAGAGCCAGCTCATGCAGCAGACTTCTTCACCTCAACCAGATGCACAGGTAGGACAGATAGCTTCTCCAGGGTGGCTTGGATGGTAGTCAGTGCCAGTTTATTGTGTTGCTAGGTGGCTTCTCACCCCTCGTTGGTTACCCCAAGTGGAAGGTTTGAGATGCAGTGTAGCAGAAGTTTTCCCTTGGTAATACCAAGGATCGATTTCCCAGAGACTCCCAGTTTCAACAAGAAGGTGTCAACTGCTAACGGCGCCGGATATTAGCAATCAACGTGGACCTGCACACAGATACAAATAACTTTGCTCCCAACGAGTACAGAGAGGTTGTCAATCCCTCCGGCCTTGTAGTTTACAAAGGATCAAACGCAAGTGATAATAGTGATAGGTATAATTGCAATAGTAAGTAAATAACGGAAAAGTAAATAGCGGATGTGATCAATGATGGTAATATGGACCGGAGTCTCATGATGTTCACTAGTGATGTCTCTCTCCCAAAAGACGATAAAACAGCTATGTGAGGTAAACGAATTACAGCTGGGCAATTGACAGGACCATGTGCGCAAACCAATGCTGACTACATTGCAAGAAAGGTTGAGGTTCAAAGCATGGGCGGTACGCCAAATTAAGTAGACCGAAATCCATCAATATCTACTACTAATCATCCACCTTGAGATATCTATCCAGAACATCTCGCTGGTATTAAGTTGCGAGTCCCACCCATAGTGTAAACTCAATGCAACAGACAACTGCATTAAAAGAACTTTGCGTAAAGTAAACAATCCTTGCACCCGCGGGCACAAGCACCGTTGTTTTCCCCCTTGTGGCAACAGTACATCCCCTAGACTCATGTTTCTGTCACTCAAACTAGTCATCGAGGGGCATGAACCCACAATCAAGCATAACGTTCCCTCTTGGAGTCACTACCTATTACTTGGCCAAAGCAATAAATAACAACGGAGAACATGCAAGAATTACTTACGAACATAAATATAAAAGAGGTAGATCAAATATATTACTCAAGCACAATCTGAACATAATCTCATAATCCATCGGATCCCAGCAAACTCATCATAGCAACAGCATAAGGATTACATATGTGCCTCGATCATGTAGGGCAGCTCACGAGGACTAATTAGTGAAGCACAAGAACGGGAGGAGAACATCACATAGCTACTGGTCATGGACTCATGGTCCAAGGGAGACTACTCACAACTCATCCAGGAGGCGTCCATGGTGGTGGAGAGGCTCCCGGTGGTGATCCTCCCCTCCGGCAGGGTGCCGGGAAGAGTTCTCCTGGTGCTCCCGATCTTGGAAGCGGCGGTGGCGGCGGAACAGAGATGAGATCGCGAAAAGAGTTCCTCCCTCGAGGGTTTTGGGAGACGCTTTAAATATATGCCAAAGGGGGGCATCGGAGGAGCCTCGGGGGGCCCAGGCGCCCCCCCGGCGCGGCCCAGGGGGGGCGCCGCCAGGGCGCCTGGAGCCCTGGTGGCCCCCCCGGCTGTCCTTCGGGCGCACGGTAGTTTCTGGAACGCTGATTTTTTATATAATTTTTCTGGATTTTCCCTGGCAGTTCTCGTAACGTGAAAACCTGAAATACAAAAACAGCCGAAAACAGAAACTGGCACTGGGGTGCACTGAGTTAATAGGTTAGTCCAAATATGATCAAAAGTGTATGGAAGTGTATAAATATCATAGCAATATCACCCAAAAGAGGCATGGAGCAAGCAGAAATTATAGATACGTTTTGGACGTATCAGCACGACGACGAAGGAAGCTGGCCAGACAGTCACGGGACGGGAGGGCCCGATCCGGGCCCTAGCTGGCCCTGGCCGGCGGGGAAGTGGGGCACGCCGTTGCCTAGTGGCGGCCTGCCACGTGGCGGCAGAGGAGGGAGGCGGACACGTCCGGCGCGGAGGGAGACGGTTTGATCTAGGATTTGCCCGTGATTTCGGGGATGGGGGCTGTTTTATAGGTAGAGGGAGCTAGGAGAGTCCAAATTAGGTGCGGTTTTCGCCCACACGATCACGATCCAACGACCGAGAGCATGGAGGTGTTTAGGATGGGCTTGTGGTCTGTTGTGGAGGGGTGCTGGGCCAAAATAGATAGGGCTTCCCGTGTGTTATGCGGTTAACCGTTGGAGTATCAAACGACCTCCAAACGAGACGAAACTTGAGAGGCGGTCTACCGGTGATATACCAAGACCACTCGAAAACTCTCGGCCCATTCCGAGGATGTTTTTATCCTACTCATGAAACAAAGCTAGAGAGGTGCGATGGGTGCCGTGTGCGAGAGTCGGAATCCGAAACGAACAACGGAGAGGACGGAGATGATGCAACTACACACGGATGCAAGTGATACTATGCCAATGCAATGCACATGATGGAAATGACATAACGATATGTAACACATGCTCAAGGCAAAAACGCAGAAACCCGAAATGAAGGAAGAGCCCAGAATGGAATTGATTAAGTCAACGATGAATATATTGCCATAAATGGAATTGTTACATCTGGGGCGTTACATTGGCGGCGGCTCCGTATCGTAAAACGCGATGAATCCTTCTCTCTGATTTTTTCTCCCCGAAAGTGAATATATGGAGTCGGGGCTGATGTCGGTGGACCATCAGGGGGCCCACAAGACAGGAGGCACGCCCCACCCTCGTGGACAGGGTGTGGGCCCCATGGTCTTGGTTATTTCGCTAGTATTTTTTATATATTGCAAAATAATTCTCCGTTGATTTTCAGGTCATTCCGAGAACTTCTATTTCTGCACAAAAATAACACCATGGCAGTTCTGCTGAAAACAGCGTCAGTCCGGGTTAGTTCCATTCAAATCATGCAAGTTAGAGTCCAAAACAAGGGCAAAAGTGTTTGGAAAAGTAGATATGTTGGAGACGTGTCAAATTCCCCTAGCTTAAACCTTTGCTTGTGCTCAAGCAATTCAGTTGACAAACTGAAAGTGATAAAGAAAAAACTATGACAAACTTTGTTTGCTCTTGTTGTTGCAAATATGTAAAGCCATCATTCAAGTTTTCAGCAAAGATTGTGAACTAACCACATTCACAATAACTTTCAGGTCTCATGTTACTCATATCAATGGCATAATCAACTAGCGAGAAATAATAATAAACCTTGGATGACAATACTTTCTCAAAATAGTCATAATATGATATAACAAGTTGGTATCTCGCTAGCCCTTTCTGAGACCGCAAAACATAAATGCAGAGCACCCCTGAAGATCAAGGACTGACTAGACATTGTAATTCATGGTAAAAGAGATTCAGTCAAGTCATACTCAATGTAAATTAATAGCAATGCATGTCGGTGCTCTCCAACTGGTGCTTCTTAATAAGATGATGATGACTCGACATAAAAGTAAATAGATAGGCCCTTCGCAGAGGTAAGCAGGGATTTGTAGAGGTGCCAGAGCTTGTAACATCCCAAATTTTCAATTTGGAATGTTATACATTAGATCATTATGCATATCATATTTTCTTGCTTTTGGTGATCCAAGAAAATCCTAAGCAACTCAAGGACACTCGGAGAGAGTTGGGAATTTCAATATTTTCATATTTGAGGTTTCTCAAATTTTGAAAATAGGATCATTTGACTTTATTTATTTTATCTTCAAGCATTTCTATCATTAATATATGAGAGAGGGAGTAAAATGATTCTCCCAAAAAAATAAGAAATACGGAGGATTTAATAAGAAAAATCAAACAAGTTTTATTTGGAGCTTTATTTGAATTAGGAAAAAAATTGCATGTTTTCAAAAAGGCATTTTAGTGCCAAGAAAATGTTCATCTTGTTCTAAATATTCCATTTAGACGGTGAAAATTTGTTTTGGCAATTTTAGATTTTATTTTATTTTCTAGATTTCTTTCGTAGCGCCGGCGTTAGTTAGAAAACAAAATATAGGGGACCCGACCCGACTGGGCCGAAGCCCAGCCGAGCCAGGCCCAAGCCGCCGCCCGCACCGCCTTTCCCGCCCGCGACGGCCGTAGCCGAGCCAGACCCCTCCTCCAAGCCTTCTACCCCCTCCCCCCCTATATAAATGCAGCACCCCCCCTCTGCCGGACCCCGCCCCGCCGCCTCGCAGCCGCCGCCGCAAGCCGCCCCGCCACCTCGCCGCTGCCGCCCGCCTTGCCGCCGCCCGCCGCAGCCGCAGCCCGCCGCCTCGCCACCCCGCCGCTGCTGCTGCTGCTGCCCACCGCCGCCACCACCGCCGCCGCAGCCGCCTCGCCGCCTTGCCGCCGCCCGCCGCAGCCGCCGCCCGTCGGTCGTCGACGAGGTAGCCGCCCAGTTCTTCTCTTAAGACCGTCGTTTTTTTAAGAACCCTAGTCGTTTTTTCTTTAGATCGGTTTTCTGTTTTTTCGGTTTAGGTAATTAGTAAACGTTCACCCGTTCGTTCGTTCTAACGAACGAATTCGTCGTTTAGTCTCAGCTCATGAACGTCCGTTCATTAAGCTGTTTTAGTTTTCTTTTTTGCAGTTATTTTCTGATCGCGATCTCTGATCCGATCTTTGTTTTAGTTTATCTTTTCACTCGTTTATCGGAATCAGGCGATTCAAGCGCCTGGAGTTTCATCTCGAAATTCCCTTTCCGTTTAACCTAGTCACTTAAGCGTTTGCCTCTGCTAAATTTGGACCTTGGTCCAGATTGGTTCGGTAGTTGTTTTTCTTTCACCGTTTGCCTTTCGTTTCTTTTCTTTTGCCGTTTCTTTTGCAAACCGGAGTTCTTAAGTTGAATCTTCTGGTTAGATATCTTATTTGAGTTTTACCCGTGCATTAGTTAAGTACTTATTGTATGCTTGTTTGTTTGCGATAGAGTACCCGGAGTGCGCCGCTTGCTACTTTGAATCTCTAGGTTTTGCGGATCATCAGCAAGGCAAGTAACACTTTGATCATATTTTCCAATTACCCAGTTTTCTTTGCATTAGTCAAACCCTCACACATTGCATGAGTAGGATCAATTAACTTGTGGGATTGCGAAATAGATTGAAGTAGTACCTATTACATGCATTACATTCAAACCTTTGGGAGTTACTTCTACGTTTGCTGTTAGGCCATGCTATGCTCGTAGACGTGGATTGGGTAAGTGTATCTATGACAGATGTGAGTTTGTTAATTAATGGTTCAACTTAAGGTGGCAACATTAACACACATCTGGCTAGATTGAGGCACCTGGGTATTCCAGCGATTGCCTATTTTTCTTCGGACCGCCACCCAGGCTCAAAGGGATCATGAGATTATTCATACTAGAAACTTCCGTGTGCAGCCACAATGCTATTATGGGCTCTAGCATAGTTGACTAAGTTGTGCGAACTCTTACAGTGGTGGACTAGCAGATGTAGGGGATGTAGGTTGGTACGGTCCACCCGTTTGTAAGGTGCAAGTACTTCTGAAAGACTGTGTCTCGGTCATCCGTTTCTCAAACACCATGTCGTGCGAGAAACCAAACGGAGGCGATGGGGTCTTGTGGGGAAAAGTGCACAAACCTCTGCAGAGTGTACAAACTGATCATGATTAGCCGTGTCCCCGGTTATGGACGTCTTGAGTATCTAGTACTTGGATATCATGTGAATCTCATCATGTTACTCTAATTAATTTTGTTGGGTTTAATGATGATTTTAATTGGGGTTGAGAGGATGTCTATATTCTCAACGATGTTTCAACTACGATGATAGTTAATTTAAATCTATTCGTATGAAGTAGGGAAAAATTGGCTTTACGCAAAAAATTTAACCATAGAGCTTTCCACCAGCCATATTGCATATAGTATAGCTTTACTTTTGTTGCTCTCTTTGTGTTACTTTGCCAGCATATTCCATGTGCTGACCCGTTTTCGGGCTACAACGTTCATGTTGCAGACTTTTCAGACGACGAGTAAGGTGCCTTATAGGTTGTGGTTCTATACTCAGTGATGTCGTTGGAGTTGATGGACTCACTTATCTTCCAAGCCTTCCGCTGTTATCGTGTTAGATGGCCTTAAGCCATTTTTATTGTAATAAGTTCATCGTTGGAACTATCGATGTAATAAGTGTGTGATTGCTACTCTTTTATAAATCATTCAAGTACTGTACGTGTCAGCATTACTGATCCAGGGATGACACTGATGCACAGAGATCGGACTGTTTGAGGTCTGGTCGCTACAAGATGGTATCAGAGCACACGCTGACTGTAGGACACGACCACTAAGTTAAAGCCCTAGAGCACTATTCACTTGTCTCTTTTCTAACTCCTCATCTTTTCTACTCTTTTAGGATGGTGGATGCAAAGAACAAGTTCACTCAACCGGATGAAGATACACCATTTGGACGACACCTGAAGGAAGTCACCAGATATCTAAACATTGGACTACCAAGTTTCACCGGAACCTACAATGCCACTCTACCTGAGGAGGAGCGTTGGTTGATTCAAGCTCAAGTTCCAGGAAGGACGTTCAAGCCCGTCAACGCACTCATAGCATTTTCTTTTAATGCGCCTACATGGAGCCTAGGCAGGAGCATGGCAGCCCACATCGCTATGGGAATGATTGGAGAAGTCTACAAGCAGGAGCTAAACGACACTATCTACCAGATTTGTGGACGCCAAGATGAGAATTGGGATATGATCAGCACCCGGAAGGATAAATCCATTGCAGCCTTCATCCAGGAGTTGAACCATCACATTCGTCGCCAGGAGCACCAGATGTGTGCAGGGATGATAGATTTGAAGAAAGCATTAAATAGGAATTTGGAGCTAGAGGAAGAACTCAAGTCTACGCGCGACGGATACGAGGAGGAGATGCTAATAATTGTGGAGAAGAATGATGACTTGACACGGAAGTTAGGGATACTCATGGGAGAAGAAGAAGAGGAAGAAGAACCCAAGGAGATTCCACCGGACGACTACATCATTATTGACGACACGGATTCGGAACCCGATGATAGCAAAGACGAAGACTATGAAGATGAAGCTGGAGCAGATATCATGGAATCCTCTGTCGATCAAAATTTCTAGAAGACCTTCCTATGACTAGTAGTTTTTCCCATTTAGTAGACTTAGAGCACTTTTGTAACGATTAGATCCTTGTAAGCCCTTGTTTGAAATTGATTTTGGTGTAAAAAAAATTGTGTGTTTGCCTCATGTGCATATGGGTAGTGATTTTCCCTTAGACCTCTTTTCTATTCTAATCTCTTCCCTCTACACCCATCAGATGCCTCCAAGACGTGAGCCCGGATTTGAGTTTCCCCCTGAGCTCACCCAGTTGATCCAGCAGCACAACACCCTGATGCAACTACTTGTCCAGAATACTCAGAACAACCAGAACAACAACAACAACCCACCACCACCACCCGTGGACAACCTAACACATTTCTTAAGGTTGCAACCACCAGTGTTTGCTAGCAGCATCGAACCAATAGTCGCTGACGATTGGCTGCGCAAAATTGGAAGGGATTTGACCACTGCTAACTGCTCAGATGCTGAGAAGGTGCGTTTTGCCGCACACCAGTTGTCTGGGCCAGCCGCAGCATGGTAGGAGAATTACACAGCCACTTATCCCATAGCCAATGAGACTTGGGATCAGTTTCAGCAAGCTTTTCGTACCGCCCATGTCTCAACTAGAGCTATGAGTATGAAGAAGCAAGAGTTCCACAATTTGCGCCAAGGCAACCGTACTGTGGCCTAGTACGTGGATGAGTTTAGTACCCTATCTCGTTATGCCCTAGATGATGTGGCCACAGATGCCGCTAAGCAGGAGAGATTCATGGAAGGGCTGAATGATGAGATGAGTGTACAGTTGATGGTGGCCACTTTCAATAACTACCAGGAGCTGGTTGACCGTGCCCTAATGATTGAAAGGAAGCACCAACAGATTGAAAGTCGCAAGAGGAAGTATGGACAAGGAAAGTACAATTCTGGAGCCCAGCAGAATCCTCGTTTTACCCCTAAAACGGTAGGACAGTTTAAACATACCCATGGAGGAGGTAGCTCGCACAATCATAATGGCCCTAAGAATGGAAATGGGAATGGAGCAAGTAGTAACCAGAGCCGCCCTACCCCGTCCACCCCCACCAAGAAGGATTTCAGCCATGTCACCTGTTACAAGTGCGGGAAGAATGGACATTATGCCAATGACTGCCCCGAAGCTAAGAATGGGTACGGCAATGGAAGCGCCGCGAAGAAGCCCAACCCCTTCAACAAAGGACAAGTGAATCACGTTAGCGTGGAGGAGGTTGAAGCTCAGCCAGATGCAGTAATAGGTAAGTTTTTAGTTAAGTCCTTTACTGCACTCATTCTTTTCGATACTGGTGCAACGCATTCATACATTTCAAGGGGATTTGTGGATAAGTATAAACTGCCAACCCAAGCCCTTAGGTCGCCCATGTTAGTAACCTCACCAGGAGCTGAGTATATGGCTAAGTTATGGTGTGATCAGTTGCCATTAAGGATTGGTAACTACATTTTCCCTTCGGACCTAATAGTATTGGAATCTCAAGGATTGGATGTGATATTAGGCATGGATTGGTTATCTAAGTATGAAGGGAATATTGAATGTGCTAGTAAGTCCATTTTGCTTACTACGCCAGAAGGAAGAAGGATCAAGTATGTATCCCGGCATGAGCCGAAAAGGAACAAATTAAATTCCTCATCAGGAGTTGTTCAGGAGGAAGTACCAGTAGTGTAAGATTTCCCTGACGTGTTTCCATAAGAACTGCCAGGAATGCCACCTGACAGAGATATAGAGTTTTTGATTGAGCTTTTGCCAGGCACAGGGCCAATATCTAAGAGACCATATAGGATGCCCACAAAGGATTTGGAGGAGATTAAGAAACAGATTAAGGAGTTACTGGATAAAGGATTCATACGCCCAAGTTCTTCGCCTTGGGGTTCGCCAGTACTTCTAGTGGAAAAGAAGGATGGATCGTTAAGAATGGTTGTTGATTACCGAGGACTGAACGAAGTGACGATCAAGAACAAGTACCCACTGCCGATGATCAATGATCTGTTCGATAGATTGCAAGGAGCTAAGGTATTTTCCAAGATCGATCTGCGATCAGGGTACCACCAATTGAAGATCCGAGAGCAGGATATACCTAAGACGGCCTTTACCACTAGGTATGGGTTGTACGAGTATACCGTTATGTCTTTTGGTCTGACTAACGCACCGGCATACTTTATGAACCCAATGAACAAAGTGTTTATGGAGTATTTGGATAAGTTCGTCGTGGTGTTCATAGATGATATATTGATCTTCTCGAAGGATGAAGAGGAGCATGCAGAGCATTTGTGTTTGGTATTGGAAAAGCTCCGAGAACATCAGTTATATGCCAAGTTTAGCAAATGTGAGTTTTGGTTGAAGGAAGTCAGATTTCTTGGACACGTTATATCTGGAGAAGGAATAGCAGTAGATCCCGCCAAGGTGGACACTGTGACAAATTGGGAAGCACCGACCACCGTTGGAGAGATCCAGAGTTTTCTTGGACTTGCAGGATACTACCGGAGATTTATTGAGAATTTCTCGAGGATTGCAAAGCCAATGACGGAGTTGTTAAAGAAGGACACCAAGTTCAGTTGGACAGAAGAATGTGAGGCCAGTTTCCAGGAATTAAAGAAAAGGTTGGTCTCATCCCCTGTGTTGATTCTGCCAGATCAACATAAGGATTACGAGGTGTACTGCGACGCTTCACGACGAGGACTTGGAGCAGTTCTTATGCAGGAAGGAAGAGTTGTTTCGTATGCTTCACGACAACTGAAACCTCATGAGTTGAACTATGACACTCATGATTTTGAGTTAGCAGCCGTAGTGCATGCATTGAAGACGTGGAGACATTTTCTCATCGGAAACCATTGTGAAGTATATACGGATCACAAGAGTTTGAAGTATATATTCACCCAGAAGGAGTTGAATCTCAGGCAAAGGAGATGGCTGGAACTCATTAAGGACTATGACATGAGATTGCATTATCATCCTGGAAAGGCTAACGTAGTAGCTGATGCGCTAAGCCGTAAGAGCCATGTCAATACCCTAATGACGGAGGAATTTCCAAAGGAGTTAGCCGAGGACTTACGAGAACTACGTTTGGAGATAGTTCCGAGAGGCTATGTAGCAACACTGGAGATCCAGTCTACCCTGATGGATAAAATCAGAGAAGCTCAGAAAACTGACGAGGAGGTTGCTTCTATAAAGGAGAGGATGAGCGAAGGAAAAGCTAAAGGTTTTCGTGAGGATGAACACGACACCTTATGGTTTGAGGACCGCATTTATGTGCCTAATGACTCGGGGATCAGGAAGTTGATTCTATAGGAGGCCCATGATTCACCATACTCGATTCAGCCAGGAAATACTAAGATGTATTTGGATTTGAAGGACATTTTCTGGTGGACCGGTATGAAGAAAGATATCGCGGAGTATGTAGCAGTTTGTGATGTATGTCAGAGAGTGAAGGCAGAACATCAGAAGCCGGCAGGATTGTTACAACCATTGCCAATACCCGAATAGAAGTGGGATAAGCTAGGTATGGATTTTATTACGGGATTACCCAGAACTCGTTCTGGCTATGACTCGATTTGGGTCATAGTCGATCGTTTAACAAAGGTAGCTCATTTCATCCCCGTAAAGACTACTTATACCAGTGCAAAGTTGGCAAAGATATACATGACCCGAATTGTATGTCTGCATGGAGTTCCGAGGAGCATCGTATCAGATAGAGGAACCCAGTTTACCTCAAAGTTCTGGAATCAGTTACACGAAACCTTGGGTACCAGACTAGAGTTTAGCACAGCTTTTCACCCGCAGACAGATGGACAGACTGAAAGAGTCAATCAGATTTTGGAGGATATGCTGAGAGCCTGTGCACTAGATTATGGATCTAGTTGGGACGACAATTTGCCGTATGCCAAATTTTCTTACAACAACAGTTATCAATCCAGTTTGAAGATGGCCCCTTTTGAAGCGTTATACGGAAGGAGATGTAGGACTCCGTTGTCATGGGACGAAGTTGGAGACCGCAAGCTGTTCGGGCCAGATTTGATCAAGGAATCGGAACAGAAGGTGAAGTTAATTCGCGATAGGCTCAAGATAGCCCAGTCCAGGCAGAAGAGCTACGCAAATTCAAAACGCAAGGAGATTGTTTACGAAGTCGGAGACCGAGTTTATCTTCGAGTGTCTCCACTTCGAGGAGTTAAGCGTTTTGGAGTTAAGGGAAAACTAGCGCCCCGTTTTGTAGGACCATATAAGGTTACGAAACGCATGGGAGAAGTAGCCTACAAGTTGGAACTGCCCGAAGGATTGTCAGGAGTTCACGACGTATTCCACGTTTCCCAGTTGAAGAAATGCCGCGCGGAGATGACCGAGATACCGCTGAGGGATACTGTGCCGTTGGAAGCTATTCAGTTGGACAGCGACTTAACCTATGAATAGAAACCAGTCAAGATTATTGAATATGCCAGCCAAGTCACCCGCAGCAAGGTTATCAAGTTTTGCAAAGTTCAATGGAGTCACCACACCGAGGATGAAGCCACCTGGGAAAGAGAGGAAGACCTACGGAACGACCACCCTCACCTATTTTCTAGCCAACCCGAATCTCGAGGGCGAGATTCACCTTAAGGGGGGTAGGTTTGTAACATCCCAAATTTTCAATTTGGAATGTTATACATTAGATAATTATGCATATCATATTTTCTTGCTTTTGGTGATCCAAGAAAATCCTAAGCAACTCAAGGACCCTCGGAGAGAGTTGGGGATTTCAATATTTTCATATTTGAGGTTTCTCAAATTTTGAAAATAGGATCATTTGATTTTATTTATTTTATCTTCAAGTATTTCTGTCATAAACATATGAGAGAGGGAGTAAAATGACTCTCCCAAAAAAATAAGAAATACGCAAGGATTTAAAAGAAAATTCAAACAAGTTTTATTTGGAGTTTTATTTGAATTAGGAAAAAAAATTGCATGTTTTCAAAAATGCATTTTAGTGCCAAGAAAATGTTCATCTTGTTCTAAATATTCCATTTAGACGGTGAAAATTTGTTTTGGCAATTTTAGATTTTATTTTATTTTCTAGATTTCTTTCGTAGCGCCGGCGTTAATTAGAAAAAAATAGGGCACCCGACCCGACTGGGCCGAAGCCCAACCGAGCCAGGCCCAAGCCGCCGCCCGCACCGCCTTCCCCGCCCGCGACGGCCGTAGCCAAGCCGGACTCCGCCGCCGCCGTTGTTGCCCCCTCCCCAAGCCTTCTACACCCTCCCCCCCT
>LR738714.1:38002126-38046109 GCA_902687465.1 Secale cereale | reverse complement strand
AAATGCAGCACCCCCCCCCTCTGCCGCACCCCGCCCCGCCGCCTCGCCGCTGTTGGGGAACGTAGCAGAATTCAAAAAATTTCTACGCTTTCACCAAGATCAATCTTAGGAGACATCTAGCAACGAGCATATTAGAGTGCATCTACATACCCTTTTGTAGATCGCGAGCGGAAGCTTTCGAAGAAGCGTGGATGAAGTAGTCGTACTCTTCGCGTTCTTCGTCGCCGATGATCTAGCGCCGAACGGACGGCACCTCCGCGTTCAACACACGTCTGGTACAGCAACATCACCTCCTTCTTGATCCAGCAAGGGGGGAGGAGAGGTCGTCGGAGATCCAGCAGCACAACGGCGTGGTGGTGGATGCAACGGGAAATCCTGCAGGGCTTCGCCGGCGCCCTGCGGAGGAGGAGGAATGTGTGACGGGAGGGGGAGAGGCGCCAGAGGATTGGGTGCGGCTGCCCTCTCCCCCCCACATATATATAGGGGGCCAGGGGGTGCGCCAGCCCCAGCAGATCCCATCTGCAAGGGGGGCGGCGGCCTAGGGGGGAGACTTGCCCCCCAAGGCATAGGGGGGCGCCTCCCTCCCCTAGGGTTTCAACCCTAGGCGCATGAGGGAGGGCCCAGTAGGGTGCGCCAGCCCACCAGGGGCTGGCCCCCTTCCCCTTGCGGCCTAGGGGCCCCACCGGGATGGGTGGCCCCACCCGGTGGACCCCCGGGACCCCTCTGGTGGTCCCGGGACACTCCCGGTGACCTCCGGAGATCACCCGATGGCCGAAACTGGACTTCCTATATATCATTCTTTACCTCCGGACCATTCCGTAAATCCTCGTCACATCCGGGATCTCATCCGGGACTCCGAACAACTTTCGTGTTTCCACGTGCATGTATCTCTACGACCCTAGCGTCACCGAACCTTAAGTGTGTAGACCCTACGGGTTCGGGAGACACGTAGACATGACCGAGACCACTCTCCGGTCAATAACCAACAGCGGGATCTGGATACCCATGTTGGTTCCCACGTGTTCCTCGATGATCTTCATCGGATGAACCACTGTGTCAAGGATTCACTCAATCCCGTAGTTATTCTCTTTGTCCATCGGTACGGTACTTGCCCGAGATTCGATCGTCGGTATTCCCGATACCTTGTTCAATCTCTTCATGGCAAGTCTCTTTACTCGATCCGTAATCCATCATCCCGTGACTAACTCCTTAGTCACCTTGAGCTCATTATGATGATGTCTTACCAAGTGGGCCCAGAAGTACCTCTCCGTCATACGGAGTGACAACATCCCAGTCTCGGTTCGTACCAACTCAATAGACACTTTCGGAAATACCCATTGCGTACCTTTATAGCCACCCAGTTACGTTGTGACGTTTGGCACACCCAAAGTATTCCTACGGCATCCGGGAGTTGTACAACCTCATGGTCTAAGGAATAAATACTTGACACCGAAAAGCTTATGCACTACGAACTATACGATCTCGTGATATGCTCAGAATAAGGTGTCGTCCATCACATCATTCTCCTAATGATGTGATCCCGTTATCACTGACATCCTATGTCCAGGTCAGGAAACCGTGACCATCTGTTGATCAACGAGCTGGTAACTAGAGGCCTACCAGGGACTCATTGTGGTCTATATATTCACACATGTATCGCTATTTCCGTACAATACAATTCAAGCATGAATAACAGACAATTATCATGAACAAGGAAATATAATAATAATACTTTTATTATTGCCTCTAGGGCATATTTCCAACAGTCTCCCACTTGCACTAGAGTCAATAATCTAGTTACATTGTGATGAATCGAACACCCATAGAGTTCTGGTGTTGATCATGTTTTGCCCGTGGAAGAGGTTTAGTCAACGGGTCTGTAACATTTAGATCCGTATGCACTTTACAAATATCTATGTCTCCATCTTGAACATAATTCCGGATGGAGTTGAAACGGCGCTTGATGTGTTTGGTCTTCTTGTGAAACCTGGGCTCCTTGGTAATTGCAATAGCACCAGTGTTGTCACAGAAGAGAGTCATCGGGCTCGACGCCCTTGGAATGACTCCTAGGTCGGCGATGAACTCCTTCATCCAGGCTCCTTCCTGTGCTGCTTCGCAAGCAGCTATGTACTCCGCTTCACATGTAGAATGCGCCACCACGCTCTATTTGCAACTGCACCAGCTGACTGCTCCACCATTCAAAATATACACGTATCCGGTTTGTGACTTTGAGTCATCCAGATCTGTGTCGAAGCTAGCATTGACGTAACCCTTTACGACGAGCTCTTCGTCACCTCCATAAACGAGAAACATATCCTTAGTGCTCTTCAGGTACTTTAGGAAGTTCTTGACCGCTGTCTAGTGTTCCATACCGGGATCACTTTGGTACCTCCCTACCAAACTTATGGCAAGGTTCACATCAGGTGTGGTACACAGCATGGCATACATGATAGAACCTATGGCCAAGGCATAGGGAATGACACTCATCTTTTCTCTATCTTCTGCCGTGGTCGGCGACTGAGCCTTGCTCAATCTCGTACCTTGCAAAACAGGCAAGAACCCCTTCTTGGACTGATCCATATTGAACTTCTTCAATATCTTGTCAAGGTATGTACTTTATGAAAGACCGATGAGGCGTCTTGATCTATCTCTATAGATTTTGAGGCCTAATATGTAAGCTGCTTCTCCAAGGTCCTTCATTGAAAAACTCTTATTCAAGTAGGCCTTTACACTTTCCAAGAATTCTATATCATTTCCCATCAGCAATATGTCATCCACATATAATATGAGAAATGCTACAGAGCTCCCTCTCACTTTCTTGTAGATACAGGCTTCTCCATAAGTCTGTATAAAGCCAAACGCTTTGATCACATCATTAAAGCGAATATTCCAACTCCGAGATGCTTGCACCAGCCCGTAGATCGAGCGCTGGAGCTTGCATACCTTGTTAGCATTCTCTGGATCGACAAAACCTTCCGGCTGTATCATATACAACTCTTCCTTGAGGAAGCCATTAAGGAATGCCGTTTTGACGTCCATTTGCCATATCTCATAATCATAGAATGCGGCAATAGCTAACATGATTCTGATTGACTTCAGCATTGCTACGGGAGAGAAAGTCTCGTCGTAGTCAATCCCTTGAACTTGTCGATAACCCTTAGCGACAAGCCGAGCCTTATAGATGGTCAGATTACCATCTGCGTCTGTCTTCTTCTTAAATATCCATTTATTTTCTATGGCGTGCCTATCATTAGGCAAGTCCACCAAAGTCCATACTTTGTTTTCATACATGGATTCTATCTCGGATTTCATGGCTCCAAGCCATTTATTGGAATCCGGGCCCGCCATCGCTTCTTCATAGTTCGAAGGTTCACCATTGTCTAACAACATGATTTCCAGGACAGGGTTGCCGTACCACTCTGGTGCGGAACGTGCCCTTGTGGACCTTCGAAGTTCAGTAGTAACTTGATCTGTTTCTTCATGATCATCATCATTAACTTCCTCCCTTGTCGGTGCAGGCACCTCAGGAACAATTTCCTGCGCTGCGCTACTTTCCGGTTCAGGAGGGGTGACTCTCACCTCATCAAGTTCTACTTTCCTCCCACTCACTTCTTTCGAGAGAAACTCTTTCTCCAGAAAGGATCCATTCTTGGCAACAAAGACCTTGCCTTCGGATCTGTGGTAGAAGGTGTACCCAATCGTTTCCTTTGGGTATCCTATGAAGACGCATTTTTCCGATTTGGGTTCGAGCTTTTCAGGTTGAAGTTTCTTGACATAAGCATCGCAACCCCAAACTTTCAGAAACGACAGCTTCGGTTTCTTGCCAAACCAAAGTTCATATGGTGTCGTCTCAACGGATTTCGACGGAGCCCTATTTAAAGTGAATGCGGCAGTCTCTAAAGCATAACCCCAAAAAGATAGCGGTAAATCGGTGAGAGACATCATAGATCGCACCATGTCCAACAGAGTACGATTTCGACGTTGGGACACACCGTTACGCTGAGGTGTTCCGGGCGGTGTCAATTGTGAAACAATTCCACAGTTCCTAAGGTGCGTGCCAAATTCATGACCCAAATATTCACCCCCATGATCCGATCATAAGAACTTCATTTTCTTGTCTCATTGATTCTCAACCTCATTCTGAAATTCCTTGAACTTTTCAAAAGTCTCAGACTTGTGCTTCATCAAGTAGATATACCCATATCTACTCAAGTCATCTGTGAGGGTGAGAACATAACGATAGCCTCCGCGAGCCTCAACACTCATTGGACCGCACACATCGGTATGTATGATTTCCAATAAGTTGGTTGCTCGCTCCATTGTTCCGGAGAACGGAGTCTTGGTCATCTTGCCCAAGAGGCATGGTTCGCACGTGTCAAATGATTCATAATCAAGAGACTCCGGAAGTCCATCAGCATGAAGCTTCTTCATACGTTTGACACCAATATGACCAAGGCGGCAATGCCACAAGTATGTGGGACTATCATTATCAACTTTACATGTTTTGGCATTCACACTATGAATATGTGTATCATCACGATCGAGATTCATCAAAAATAAACCATTGACCAGCGGGGCATGACCATAAAACATATCTCTCAAATAAATAGAACAACCATTATTCTCAGATTTAAATGAGTAGCCATCTCTCATAAGACGAGATCCAGATACAATGTTCATGCTCAAAGCTGGTACTAAATAACAATTATTAAGGTTTAAAACTAATCTCGAGGGTAGATGTAGAGGTAGCATGCCGACGGCGATCACATCGACCTTGGAACCATTCCCGACGCGCATCGTCACCTCGTCCTTCGCCAGTCTCCGCTTATTCCACAACTCCTGCTTAGAGTTACAAATATGAGCAACTGCACCGGTATCGAATACCCAGGAGCTACTACGAGCGCTGGTAAGGTACACATCAATAACATGTATATCACATATACCTTTGACGTTGCCGGCCTTCTTGTCCGCTAAGTATTTGGGGCAGTTCCGCTTCCAGTGACCCGTTCCCTTGCAATAAAAGCACTCTGTCTCAGGCTTGGGTCCATACTTTGGCTTCTTCCCGGCAACAGGCTTACCGGGCGCGGCAACTCCCTTGCCGTCCTTCTTGAAGTTCTTCTTACCCTTGCCCTTCTTGAACTTAGTGGTTTTATTGACCATCAACACTTGATGTTCTTTCTTGATATCCACCTCCGCCGATTTCAGCATTGAATACACCTCGGGAATGGACTTCTCCATCCCCTGCATATTGAAGTTCAACACGAAGCTCTTGTATCTTGGTGGGAGCGACTGGAGGATTCTGTCAACGACCGCTTCGTCTGGGAGATTCATTCCCAACTGAGACAAGCGGTTGTGCAATCCAGAAATCTTGAGGATGTGCTCACTGACAGAACTGTTTTCCTCCATCTTACAGCTGTAGAATGCGTCGGAGACGTCATACCTCTCGACTCGTGCATGAGCTTGGAAAACCATTTTCAGCTCTTGTAACATCTCAAATGCCCCGTGGTGCTCAAAACGCTTTTGGAGCCCCGATTCTAAGCTGTAAAGCATGCCGCACTGAACCAGGGAGTAATCATCACAACGCGACTGCCAAGCGTTCATAACATCTTGGTTTGCCGAGGCGGGAGCGTCACCTAGCGGTGCATCTAGGACATAAGTTTTCTTACCAGCTATGAGGATGATCCTCAGGTTACGGACCCAGTCCGTGTAGTTGCTACCATCGTCTTTCAGCTTGGATTTCTCTAGGAACGCGTTGAAGTTGAGGGTGACATGAGCGTGGGCCATTTGATCTACAAGAGATATTGTAAAGAATTTAGACTAAGTTCATGATAACGAAGTTCATCTAATCAAATTTTAATGAACTCCCACTCAGATTGACATCTCTCTAGTCATCTAAGTGATACACGATCCGAATCGACTAGCCCGTGTCCGATCATCACGTGAGACGGACTAGTCATCAACGGTGAACATCTTCATGTTAATCGTATCTTCTATACGACTCGTGTTCGACCTTTCGGTCTTCCGTGTTCCGAGGCCATGTCTGTACATGCTAGGCTCGTCAAGTGAACCCTAAGTGTATTGCTTGTGTAAATCTGGCTTACACCCGTTGTATGCGAACGTTAGAACCTATCACACCCGATCATCACGTGGTGCTTCGGAACAACGATCCTTAGCAACAGTGCACAGTTAGGGGGAACACAATTCTTGAAATTTTAGTGAGAGATCATCTTATTTACTACCGTCGTTCTAAGTAAACAAGATGCATAAAACATGATAATCATCACATGCAATCATATAAAGTGACATGATATGGCCAATATCATCTTGCTCCTTCGATCTCCATCTTCGGGGCACCACGATCATCTTTGTCACCGGCTCGACACCATGATCTCCATCATCATGATCTCCATCATCGTGTCTTCATGAAGTTATCACGCCAACTATTACTTCTACTACTATGGCTAACGTTTAGCAATGAACTAAAGTAATTACATGGCGTTATTCAGTGACACGCAGGTCATACAATAATAAAGACAACTCCTATGGCTCCTGCCAGTTGTCAAATTCATCGACATGCAAGTCGTGATTCCCTATTACAAGAACATGATCAATCTCATACATCACATATATCATTCATCACATCTTCTTGGCCATACCACGTCATATAGCACATGCTGCAAGAACAAGTTAGACGACCTCTAATTGTTGTTGCAAGTTTTTACATGGCTTCTATAGGTTTTCTAGCAAGAACGTTTCTTACGTACGCAAAAACCACAACGAGATTTGTCAATTTCTATTTACCCTTCATAAGGACCCTGTTCATCGAATCCGATCCGACTAAAGTAGGAGAGACAGACACCCGCCAGCCACCTTATGCATCTAGTGCATGTCTGTCGGTGGAACCAGTCTCACGTAAGCGTACGTGTAAGGTCGGTCCGGGCCGCTTCATCCCACAATACCGCCGAATCAAGATTGGACTAGTGACGGCAAGAAAATTGAGCAAATACAACGCCCACAACTACTTTGTGTTCTACTCGTGCAAGATGCTACGCATAAGACCTAGCTCTGATACCACTGTTGGGGAACGTAGCAGAATTCAAAAAAATTCTACGCTTTCACCAGGATCAATCTTAGGAGACATCTAGCAATGAGCATATTAGAGTGCATCTACATACCCTTTTGTAGATCGCGAGCGGAAGCTTTCGAAGAAGCGTGGATGAAGTAGTTGTACTCTTCGTGTTCTGCGTCACCGATGATCTAGTGCCGAACGGACGGCACCTCCGCGTTCAACACACGTCCGGTACAGCAACGTCACCTCCTTCTTGATCCAGCAAGGGGGGAGGAGAGGTCGTCGGAGATCCAGCAGCACGACGGCGTGGTGGTGGATGCAACGGGAAATCCTGCAGGGCTTCGCCGGCGCCCTGCGGAGGAGGAGGAAGGTGTGACGGGTGGGGAGAGGCGCCAGAGGATTGGGTGCGGCTGCCCTTTGCCCCCCCCCCCACATATATATAGGGGGCCAGGGGGTGCGCCAGCCCCTGCAGATCCCATCTGCAAGGGGGGAGACTTGCCCCCCCAAGGCATAGGGGGCGCCTCCCTCCCCTAGGGTTTTAACCCTAGGCGCATGAGGGAGGGCCCAGTAGGGTGCGCCAGCCCACCAGGGGCAGGCCCCCTTCCCCTTGCGTCCTAGGGGCCCCACCGGGATGGGTGGCCCCACCCGGTGGACCCCCGGGACCCCTCCGGTGGTCCCGGGACACTCCCGGTGATTTCCGGAGATCACCCGATGGCCGAAACTGGACTTCCTATATATCATTCTTTACCTCCGGACCATTCCGGAACTCCTTGTCACGTCCGGGATCTCATTCGGGACTCCGAACAACTTTCGGGTTTCCACGTGCATGTATCTCTATGACCCTAGCGTCACCGAACCTTAAGTGTGTAGACCCTACGGGTTCGGGAGACACGTAGACATGACCGAGACAACTCTCCGGTCAATAACCAACAGCAGGATCTGGATACCCATGTTGGTTCCCACGTGTTCCTCGATGATCTTCATCGGATGAACCACTGTGTCAAGGATTCACTCAATCCCGTAGTTATTCCCTTTGTCCATCGGTACGGTACTTGCCCGAGATTCGATCGTCGGTATTCCCGATACCTTGTTCAATCTCGTCATGGCAAGTCTCTTTACTCGATCCGTAATCCATCATCCCGTGACTAACTCCTTAGTCACCTTGAGCTCATTATGATGATGTCTTACCGAGTGGGCCCAGAGGTAGCTCTCCGTCATACGGAGTGACAACATCCCAGTCTCGGTTCGTACCAACTCAACAGACACTTTCGGAAATACCCATTGCATACCTTTATAGCCACCCAGTTACGTTGTGACGTTTGGCACACCCAAAGTATTCCTACGGCATCCGGGAGTTGTACAACCTCATGGTCTAAGGAATAAATACTTGACACCGAAAAGCTTATGCACTACGAACTATACGATCTCGTGATATGCTCAGAATTGGGTCTCGTCCATCACATCATTCTCCTAATGATGTGATCCCGTTATCACTGACATCCTATGTCCATGACCAGGAAACCGTGACCATCTGTTGATCAACGAGCTCGTAACTAGAGGCCTACCAGGGACTCATTATGGTCTATATATTCACACATGTATCGCTGTTTCCGTACAATACAATTCAAGCATGAATAACAGACAATTATCATGAACAAGGATATATAATAATAATACTTTTATTATTGCCTCTAGGGCATATTTCCAACAGCCGCCACCTCTGCAAGCCGCCCCACCGCCTCGCAGCCACCGCCCGCCTTGCCGCCGCCCGCCGCAGCCGCAGCCCGTAGCCCCGCCGCTGCTGCTGGTGCTGCCCACCATCCCCGCCACCGCCGCCGCAGCCGCCCCACCGCCTTGCCGCCACCCGCCGCAGCCGCCGCCCGCCGGTCGTCGACGAGGTAGCTGCCTAGTTCTTCTCTTAAGACTGTCGGGTTTTTTTTAAGAACCCTAGTCCGTTTTTCTTTAGATCGGTTTTCTGTTTTTTTCGGTTTAGTTAATTAGTAAACGTTCACCCGTTCGTTCATTCTAACGAACGAATTCATCGCTTAGTCTCAGCTGACGAACGCCCGTTCGTTAAGCTGTTTTAGTTTTCTTTTTCGCAGTTATTTTCTGATCGCGATCTCTGATCCGATCTTTGTTTTAGTTTAGCTTTTCACTCGTTTATCGGAATCAGGCGATTCAAGTGACTGGAGTTTCATCTCGAAATTCTCTTTCTGTTTCACCTAGTCACTCAAGCGTTTGCCTCTGCTAAATTTGGACCTTGGTCCAGATTGGTTCGGTAGTTGTTTTTCTTTCGCCGTTTGCCTTTCGTTGCTTTTCTTTTGCCGTTTCTTTTGCAAACCAGAGTTCTTAAGTTGAATCTTCTGGTTAGATCTCTTATTTGAGTTTTACCCGTGCATTAGTTAAGTACTTATTGTATGATTGTTTGTTTGCGACAGAGTACCCGGAGTGCGCCGCTTGCTACTTTGAATCTCTAGGTTTTGCAGATCATCAGCAAGGCAAGTAACACTTTGATCATATTTTCCAATTACCCAGTTTTCATTGCATTAGTCAAACCCTCACACATTGCATGAGTAGGATCAATTAACTTGTGGGATTGGGAAGTAGATTGAGGTAGTACCTATTACCTGCATTACATTCAAACCTTTGGGAGTTACTTCTACGAATGCTGTTAGGCCATGCTATGCTCGTAGACGTGGATTGGGTGAGTGTATCCATGATAGATGTGAGTTTGTTAATTAATGGTTTAACTTAATGTGACCCCCGAAGACCGACGTCCCAGAAAATTCCAGAAGATTCCAGATGTTCCGGGTTGCCCGTGTGTTTCTTTTGTGCTTGTGTTATTTATTTTGCATTGCATCATATCATCATGCCATCATGTCTTTTCTTTTGCATCTCAACTTAAATAAATCGTGTGGACCTTCGGTCCATTTAAATCGAGGGAAGTATGACTTCTCTTTATAACATATAAAAGTCTCTCAATATTATTAGGGAGCTATATTAAATATTCCATTCGTTGGAATTAACCCAACACACTTGCATAATTTCCTCATGCCTATTTCACCTCGAGTTTCTCCATCTAAACCTTCCCTATATTTTTTGTTTTCCCGTTTATCGAGGTTCTTCCAAAACCCTCCAACAATTTTATTTAAATTCCTGACATTTTTGTGAGTCCAGGGATTTTTACCCCATGCCCTAAGCCTATTCCTAACTCCTCCTTTTTTTTATTTTTCCCTTTCTATTTCTGTTTTACCTTTTAGATTTTAAAGAAGAAAGCCCAGCCGCAGTGGGCCTTCTCCTCCTCCTTGGGCCCAAGGCCATTCCTCCCAGCAGCCGGCCCCATCCCTCCTGGCCCAACTCCTGGCCCGACCAGCGGCCTAACCTAGTGACCGTCTCCCTCTCGAACCCCCCTCGCTCCTCTCGTTTTCCTCCCGAGCCGTCGCCAGCATCCCGTCCCTCGCAGCCTCGCTCTCCCCCCTGTCTTCCTCCACGCCACCGAGCCGCACCCCCCTCCATCTCCAAGGCCGACGCGGCCTCCCTCCTCCGCACCAGCTCCGCGCCAGCGCGCTCCTCTCCAAGCCGCAGCCCCCTTCGCCTCCCTCTCCTGCGAGCAGGCCGCCCTAGCTAGCAGCCGCCCGCTGTTCGCAAGGCCGCAGCGGCCCGCGACCTTTGCCGCCGTCGCCTCCAGGCCCGCCGGCCGGATCCCGCGGCCGCGTCACCGTCCAGCGCCTCGCGCCCGCGCCACCGGTCCTCCAGGCTGCACGCCGGCCCTGTCCTACGCCTTCCTCCGACTCCCTCCGACGCCAGCGCCGCAGCACGCCCGTCCTCCCCGTCCAGCGCCCTGCCTCCGTGCGCCTTCAGCGTCGGCAGCCGGCCTCGTCCGCGTGCCTCTCCCGTCGTGCGCCTCGCCAAGGCCTCACCTCCGACCTCGCCAGGACGCTGCCGACCGCCCCAAGCCTCGACGACCGCCTCCTCTGCTGGAGCACAGCGCCGCGCGGCTCCTCTCCTCTACAGCACCGCGGGCCTCCTCGTTCCTCTGTCCTCCTCTGCCTCGTCCCGTGCAGCCTCTACCTCGCCTCCTCGTCACGCCAAGGCCGAGCCCTCTTCGCCATGCTGCTGCCATGGTCTCGTCTTCCCGAGCAGCCTCCTTGCCGTGGCCGTGAACGTGACCGTGACCGCCGTGTTCTTGTTTTTGTTGTTTGTTGCTGTTGTTTTTCGCCAAGTGCATCGCAGGCAAGACCCGGTCTCCGAACGTCAAGTACATCTACAGCCCCGAACGCCTACGAACCACGACCAAGTACCACGACGACCCGAGCGGCTACGAAACGTGTACGACTACATGTGTGATGCGCCAAGTACCACTACCGTCGCGAGAACGAGAACCCCCAAGTACCACGACGACCGACTCGACAAGTACCCCTATCGATGAACGAGAACCCCCAAGTACCCCGACGACCGCGGTCTTCGAAATCGTCAAGTACCCCGACATCGATGACATGAACAACTACGAACGAGAACGAGCTCGTGAACGACTACCGTCGTCGAGACCCTCAAGTACCTCTTCGGAAACGGAAACTCCAACGTGTACCACTACCGTCGCCCCGTGTACCACGACTCGTGTACCGCTACTTCCACTACTACGCCTTCTTCCTCTACGGCTCGAACCGCCCCGTGAACGTTTGTCCCGAAGGTATAACCCGAGACGATGATCCGTGTGATGCTTGTGTTGTATGAGATGCTTTTCCTTGTGTGCACCGTGCCCGTTTAGTCTTTTGTCGTGTTCCTCGGTTGCCTCGTCGCCGACTCGTGGGAACCCGGTGACGGGATCACCCCACCTCTTTCATCTTGTTCGACTCGCTCACGCCATCTTTCTTTTGCCCGGTCTCTCATCGAGTTACCGGAACCGAGATGTTGCGTTGCATCATTTTCGGATTGTTGCCGTGGCAGCCTTTCCTTCCACCGCGGTGACAATACTCCATGTCTTCTTCTTGTTAACTTTTAATAAAAATTGCATAAAACTTGTTCATGTCATCCGCATCATGTTAACAACATTAACATGTGTGAATTGTTGTTTGCTTATAATTACTAAACATGCTTATGGGGATTTTCCGGAATTGTTGTTGTTATTTTCCGGCCTCATTTAAAATGCCTAAATAGGTAGTTTGTTTATGCTTCACCTCTTGCTATATTAACAAACATTCAACCTTGTCTTGTAAATAACCGAGAGTCAATTAAATAATTATAATGTGGTGTTTCGTCAATATGAAACTCGTTGCATATTGAGCTCCACTTAACTTGTAGTGTTGTTTGTGCACTTTGCCATGCCATGCATATTTAAACCGGACATGCATCATACTTGGATGTGCATCGTATGCCATGTTTATGCTTGTGTGTTTAACGTGTGTTTGCTTCTTTCCGGTTGCTTCTCTTGTTAGCTTCGGTTTCGTTCCGGAGTTGTGAGGATTCGCTCGACTGTGTTGCTTCGTCTACTTCATGGACTTGTTCTTCTCCATTGCGGAATCCCAGGCAAGATGACCGAACCCGGATACCATTACTATCTTTGCCTATTGCTAGAGTATCGCTCTGTAGTATATTGCCTCGATGCCCATGTTTTCTTGTCAGCCTCCTATTGTAACCATGATCCTGTCTAACCACCCTACCCATGCAAACCATTGATTGGCTATACGTAGGCTTTGCTCAGCCCCTCTTATAGCATTGCTAGTTGCAGGTGAAGATTGAAGATGCTTGCTTCATGATGAAGTTTGTGGGTTTATATCACACTATATAAATGCTAAAATGAAATCATCTATATACTGGCAAGGGTGGAAGGCTAAGCCTTTTGCTTGGTGATTTGTTCCACTCATGCCGTTAGGAACCGTATAAACCGGTGTTATGTTCCTTGATTATGCGTTCCTAACACGGCTGGGGTGTATGGGACCCCCTTGATAAACCGCTAAGTGCTAAGTCTTTTCCAGCAAGTCCCAACATTGGTACTATTCGCCTAATAACTAATAAAACTTGCATAGGGACTAGCTATCCCTTTTATTTTAATTCAACAACCCCGGGCCAGTGCTCCACATGAGTGTTGGTCCGAAACGGGGAGCCTGCGGGGCCACCTCGAGGAAACTCAAGGTCTGGTAAAAACCTGTAGCATCGCCCATCCGGTCGTGTCCTGAGACTAGATACGCGCGGCTACCTATCAGGGTGTCGACACGCCGGGAGGATTTGCTGGATTAGCCTTACCTTAGTTCGGAGTATCTTGAGCATGGGATTCCGAGAATACTCGGGTCTTCCCACTTTGGAGTTGCGACTCCGCGGATCGTGGGCTTGTCATGGGCCAAGTTGGAACACCCCTGTAGGGTTTTGAACTTTTGAAAGCCGTGCCCGCGGTTATGTGGTAGATGGGAGCTTGTTAATATCCGGTTGTAGAAAACTTGACACCACGTTCCAATACACTACCAGCGTGCGTACCGTGACTGTCATTTTCCGAAAGGGCTTTCGGGAGATGAACACGGTGGGGTTATGTTTGACGTGCTTTAGCTAGGATCACTTCGTGATCATCTCTCGACCGATGCACCTTCTCTTCTCGCTCTTGTATACGTAAGCTAGTGCTATTTGCTGTTGCAGACTCTTATTCTTTTCTTCAGCCTTATCCACACCCAAGGCTTAAATAGTCATGTTACCCGGGAACGGGATTGCTGAGTCCTCTGTGGCTCACAGTTACTTCACCACACTAGTTGCAGGTTCAGTCGAGTTTGAAGCAGGAGATGGATCAGAAGTTCCGGGAGTTTGATGAAGAGTTTGGTCGTATGCTTGTGACGTTTCGACGATGAGTAGTGGTTCTTCTACTAGGATTCGATCTGGACCTGTGGCTTTATGTTGTTTTGGTATTTTCTTTGGATCTTCACCGGTAGTCGGGTTGTGATGTTTTGAATGATGATTTGCTTATGTAATGTATTGTGTGAAGTGGCGAGTGTAAGCCAACTATCTCCTTTTGCAATTTAATCCCTCTTTTACATGAGTCGTGCAAAGATACCAAACTTGAGATCATTCTAGGATGGGCTTATATCTTTAAGTTGTGCCTCGACACGTAGGAGATATAGTCCCATCCTGGGCATTACACTTAAGGTGGCAACATTAACACACATCTGGGTGGATTGAGGCACCTGGGTGTTCCAGCGATTGCCTGTTTTTCTTCGGACCGCCACCCATGCTCAAAGGGATCATGAGATTATTCATACTAGAAACTTCCGTGTGCAGCCACAATGCTATTATGGGCTCTAGCATAGTTGACTAAGTTGTGCGAACTCTTACAGTGGTGGACTAGCAGATGTAGGGGATGTAGGTTGGTACGGTCCACCCGTTTGTAAGGTGCGAGTACTTCCGAAAGACTGTGTCTCGGTCATCCGTTTCTCAAACACCATGTAGTGCGAGAAACCAAACGGAGGCGATCGGGTCTTGTGGGGAAAAGTGCACAAACCTCTGCAGAGTGTACAAACTGATCATGGTTAGCCGTGTCCCCAGTTATGGACGTCTTGAGTATCTAGTACTTGGGTATCATGTGAATCTCATCATGTTACTCTAATTAATTTTGTTGGGTTTAATGATGATTTTAATTGGGGTTGAGAGGATGTCTATCTTCTCAACGATGTTTCAACTACCATGATAGTTAATTTAAATCTATTCGTTTGAAGTAGGGAAAAATTGGCTTTACGCAAAAATTGTAACCATAGAGCTTTCCACCAGCCATATTGCATATAGTATAGCTTTACTTTTGTTGCTCTCTTTGTGTTACTTTGCTAGCATATTCCATGTGCTGGCCCGTTTTCGGGCTGCATCGTTCATGTTGCAGACTTTTCAGACGACGAGTAAGGTGCCTTATAGGTCGTGGTTCTATACTCAGTGATGCCGTTGGAGTTGATGGACTCACTTATCTTCCAAGCCTTCTGCTGTTATCGTGTTAGATGGCCTTAGGCCATTTTTATTATAATAAGTTCATCGCTGGAACTATCGATGTAATAAGTGTGTGATTGCTACTCTGTTATAAATCCTTCAAGTACTGTGCGTGTCAGCATTACTGATCCAGGGATGACACTGATGCACAGAGATCGGACTGTTTGAGGTCTGGTCGCTACAGAGCTCGAGTTTTGAAATAGAGGTAAATAATATTTTGAGTGGTGTACTTTCATTGTCAACATAACAACCAAGAGATCTCGATATCTTCCATGCTACACACATTATAGGCGGTTCCCAAACAGAATGGTAAAGTTTGTACTCCCTCAACCACCAACAAGGACACTCCACGACTAGCCCGAAACAACGGGTACCGTCCATACCAACAACAGCCCTGGAGGAGTTTTGTTTAATTATTATGATTTGAGCATGGGACTGGGCATCCCGGTTACCAGCCATTTTCTCATGAATGATGAGCGGAGTCCACTCATTGTGAGAATAACCCACCTAGCATGGAAGATATAGACATCCATAGTTGACACATGAGTTGTTCGAGCATACAAAACATAATTTCATTTGAAGGTTTAGAGTTTGGCACATACAAATTTACTTGGAACGGCAGGTAGATACCGTATATAGGAAGGTGTGGTGGACTCATATGGAACAACTTTGGGGTTTATGGAAGTGGATGCACAAGCAGTATTCCCGCTTAGTACAAGTGAAGGCTAGAACGAGACTGGGAAGCGACCAGCTAGAGAGCGACAACAATCATGAACATGCATTAAAATTAATCAACAATGAGTGCAAGCATGAGTAGGATATAAATCACCATGAACATAAATATCGTGGAGGCTATGTTGATTTTGTTTCAACTACATGCATGAACATGTGCCAAGTCAAGCCACTCGAATCGTTCAAAGGAGGATACAACCCCATCATACCACATCACAACCATTTTAATATCATGTTGGCACGCAAAGAAGACAATTATAAACTCCTAGCTAATTAAGCATGACATGAGCAACTATGATCTCTAATTGTCATTGCAAGCATGTTTCATTCATAATAAGCTGAATCAAGAATAATGAACTATCATATTTACAAAAACAAGGTAGGTCGAGTTCATACCAGCTTCTCTCATCTCAATCAGTTCATCATATATCGTCATTATTGCCTTTCACTAGCACGACCGAATCGTGTGGAAAATAATAATAGTGCATGTGCATTGGACTAAGCTGGAATCTGCAAGCATTTAATACAAGGGAGAAGACAAGGTAATATGGCTCTTGGTTAAATCAACAATAATGCATATGAGAGCCACTAAACATTTTTCATCATGGTCTTCTCCTCTTAACCCCAAAGAAAATAAATAAAAATATTTACACGAGAAATCTCCCAAAAAAAGAAGAACGAGAAATCCTTTTGGGTTTTCTTTTAATTACTACTACTACAAGCATGAAAAGTAATACTAGCTAAAAGCTACAACTAATTTTTTTTGTTTTTCTTAAGGTTTTTCTGACACACAAGAAAAAGACTTAGAAAAGAAATTAAACTAGTATGGATAATACAATGAAAAAGTATGAGCATCGACAACTAGAATGAGTGTGTGAACATGAATGTAATGTCGGTGAGAAATACGTACTCACCCAAGCTTAGGCTTTTGGCCTAAGTTGGTCTATTGCCACGGATCAAAACTACTCTCTCCAGTGTACGGAGGAGTGTCCTCTGGGTGCCACTGGTTGGCAATCTCCTCCGGATCCCACTGATAAACCGACTGCCGATAAGGGTCAAGTGATGGCTCCGGCTCAGGCTCTGAGGCCTGTGGTTGGCTCCAGTACGCATAAACGACATCTAGCAAGACGAGGTACGTGCCTAAAAGTAAATAAAACAAAGAGGGTGCAGGTAGGGTAATAATCTCACAATACTTTTCATCAAATATCAATTTATACTTAAGCAACTTCTTCTTATCTTTAACAATAAAATCATGTGCTATCATACTCTTATAATTTAGAAAAGCAGGGGCTAGCAACTTCTCCTCCTTCTCATAATGCCAAATAGGTATTCCAAACTGTTCAATAAGGCGTGAAGCAAAGATGCCTCCGAAGATGGGGCCCTTTGTACGGTTCAGACTTAATCGTGTAGCAACAACAGCGCCTAAGCTAAAATTTCTATCTCGGAATAAAGCATGGCGCAAAATAACAATATCAGGGGCACTAAGGTTTCCACTGTTCCCGCGACCAATTAAGCATCTACTAGGAAATATCGCAAAGTAGCGTAGAACGGGAAAATGTATACTACTAATTCTTGCCCCTGAAATTTTCCTCATTTCCCCTACAACTATCATATCAATAAACCCCTTGACATCCTTACGATGTGGTTCCTCTAGGCTACCAGCAAAGGGTATCTTACATACTTGACAAAATTCATAAAACAACATCTCCTTAACCTCATCATATAGATGAAACTCTACTGTAGGTAGTGATTTCTTAGCATGGAAATGAAAATTTTGCACGAAGTATTAGTGAGTAAGAGATACTGTTCGCGCTGGTCGTGGATGAAGTCGGTGAGGCCTGCATTCTCAGCCAAATAATAAAAGTCTTTATAAATCCCGGCGGCTTCCAAGAACTCATTGCAAGGCCATTCACAAGGCCGTACTTCCGCAGTGCGAGGAAGATTGTATTTGGGCTTTTTATTCTCCTCCTTCTGCTTATCCTTTGAGCTTTGGCTAGAAGAGCCTCTCAACAATCTCCTCATCATTTTCTTCCTCTGAAAAATTTCTAAAAATTTTAGTGACTCAAAATAAAAGTGAACCAAACTCAACAAGATTGATAGCAACTACTCCCACAAGTGCCTAGAGACTATATCATGCATTAGAACTACTTGGGACCACATAAATTTGACATGCAAGCTCAAGAACAGGGTCACCTAAGCAGCAAAAATTGTAATAAATAAAGCACTAGAACAAAAACTAATTGGACCATTGGAGGAGTCACATACCGAAGAACAATCTCCCCAAATAGTTTTGGTAATGGAGCTTTGAGCAATGAGATAAAAAATGACAGCAAGATGAGCTAGAACACGAGTTTGAGCTATGGGAGGATTTTTTCTGGAGGAAGATGAAGTGTGTGGGTGCTGGAGTAAGTGGAGGGGGGCCACGTGGGGCCCACGAGGCTGGGGGGCGCGCCCCCCGGGGCGCCCTGCACCCTCGTGGCCAGGTGGTGTGGCCCCCCTGATGTGTTCTTAGTGCTAAATATTCTAGAAAAAATCATATTTCATTTTCGGGACATTTGGAGAACTTTTATTTTGGGGGAATTTTTTATTGCAAGGATAACTTAGAAAACTGACATAAAATACTATTTTTGCTTTATTTAATCTAAATAAAACAAAGTAAAAGGAGGTTATAGAGAGTTCTGCCTTCTAACTTCATCCATCTCATGCTCATCAAAAGAATCCATTAACAAGGTTGATGAAGTCTTGTTAATAAACTCTTTCCGAATAACATGGAACCGGAGAATTTTCGGATGACACTAGGTTAACTCAATGGGGATATGTATGTCCCCAACAATAAGAATATCATATTCCTTCTTGACAGTGGGAAGAGGAAATTCAAAACCTCCAATAGTAACCTTTGAAATTTTTCCAATAGAATTGATACCGTGGACTTGAGGTTGTTTCCTCGGAAAGTGTACCGTATGCTCATTACCATTAACGTGAAAAGTGACATTGCCTTTGTTGCAATCAATAACAGCCCCTGCAGTATTCAAAAAGGGTCTACCAAGGATAATAGACATACTATCGTCCTCGGGAATATCAAGAATAACAAAGTCAGTTAAAATAGTAACATTTGCAACCACAACAGGCACATCTTGACAAATACCGACAGGTATAGCAGTTGATTTATCGTCCATTTGCAAACATATTTCAGTAGGTGTCAACTTATTCAAGTCAATTCTACGATATAAAGAGAGAGGCATAACACTAACACCGGCTCCAAGATCACATAAATCAGTTTTAACATAGTTTCTCTTAATGGAGCATGGTATAGTTGGTACTCCTGGATCTCCTAGTTTCTTTGGTATTCCACCTTTAAAAGTATAATTGGCAAGCATGGTGGAAATTTCAACTTCCGGTATCTTCCTTTTATTTGTAATAATATCTTTCATATACTTAGCATAAGGATTTGTTTTAAGCACATCAGTCAAACGCATACGTAAAAGATAGGTCTAATCATTCCAGCAAAGCGCTCAAAATCCTCATCATCCTTTTTCTTGGATGGTTTAGGAGGAAAAGGCATGGGTTTCTGAACCCATGGTTCTCTTTCCTTACCGTGCTTTCTAGCAACAAAGCCTCTCTTATCATAACGTTGATTCTTTGATTGTGGGTTATCAAGATCAACAACAGGTTCAATCTCTACATCATCGTTATTACTAGGTTGAGCATCAACATGAACATTATCATTAACACTATCACTAGGTTCATGTTCATCACCAGATTGTGTTTCAGCATCAGAAATATAGATATCATCTGGATTCTCTGGTGTGTCAACAACAGGTTCAATAGAAGCGGGCAAAATCTTATCATTTTTCTTTTTTCTTCTTCTTAGAAGAACTTGGTGCATCAACATTAGTTCTCTGAGAATCTTGCTCAATTCTCTTAGGGTGGCCCTCAGGATACAGAGGTTCCTAAGTCATTCTACCCCCTCTAGTCACAACTCTAATAGCATTATCATTTTTCTTACTATTTAATTCATTGAGCAAATCATTTTGTGCTTTAAGTACTTGTTCTACTTGAGTGGTAACCATAGAAGCATGTTTACTAATGAGTTTAAGTTCACCTTTAACTCTAGACATATATTCACTCAAGTGTTCAATCATATAAGCATTATGTTTCAATTGTCTACCAACATAAGCATTGAAGTTGTCTTGTTTGACAATAAAATTGTCAAACTCATCTAAGCATTGGCTAGCGGACTTATAACGAGGAATATCACCTTCATCAAATCTATAGGGAATTTACCTTTACTACCTGTGTCGGGTTATCAAGACCATGTATTTCTTCAATAGGTGGTAAATTCTTAACATCTTCAGCTTTAATACCTTTTTCCTTCATAGATTTCTTTACCTCTTGCATATCTTCAGGACTGAGAAACAGAACACCCCTTTTCTTTGGAGTTGGCTTAGGAGTTGGTTCAGGAAGTGTCCAATTATTTTCATTACTCAACATATTATTCAATAGCAATTTAGCTTGATCGATAATTCTTTTCCTGAAAACACAACCAGCACAACTATCTAGGTGGTCTTTGGAAGCATCAGTTAGTCCATTATAAAAGATATCAAGTATTTCTTTTTTTCTTAAGAGGGTGATCAGGCAAAGCATTAAGTAATTGGAGAAGCCTCCCCCAAGCTTGTGGGAGACTCTCTTCTTCAATTTGCACAAAACTATATATTTCCCTTAAGGCAGCTTGTTTCTTATGAGCGGGAAAATATTTAGCAGAGAAGTAATAAATCATATCCCGGGGACTACGCACACAACCAGGATCAAGAGAATTAAACCATGTTTTAGCATCACCCTTTAATGAGAACGAAAGTAACTTAAGGATATAGTAGTAACGAATTCTTTCCTCATTGGTGAATAGGGTGGCTATATCATTCAATTTAGTAAGATGTGCCACAACAGTTTCAGATTGATAGCCATGGAAAGGATCAGATTCAACCAAAGTAATTAACTCGGGATCGACGGAGAAATCATAATCCTTATCAGAAATAAAGATAGGTGAAGTAGCAAAAGCACGGTCATATTTCATTCTAGCATTCAAAGACTTTTCTTTCAGCTTAGATAATAATTTATTAAGATCATATCTATCATTGCAAGCAAGAAAGTCACTAGCAGTTTCTTCATCCATAACAAAACCCTCAGGAACAACACACAATTCATATCTAGGGGGGTAATCTTCATCATCACTTTCATCAATATTATAACTTTCAGTAATTGCATTCTCTCTAGCCCTAGCAATTTTTTCATCAAAAAATTCACCTAATGGCACAGTATTATCAAGCATAGAAGTATTTTCATCATAAGTATCATGCATAGTAGAAGTGGCATCATCAAGAACATGCGACATATCAGATTTAATAGCAAGAGTAGGTGTCGCAAATTTACTCATAACAGAGGGTGAATCAAGTGCAGAGCTAGATGGCAGTTCCTTACCTCCCCTCGTAGTTGAGGGACAAATCTTGGTTTTTGGGTCTTTCAAGTTCTTCATAGTGATCAACAGATATAAATCCCAAGTAACTCAAAGAATATAGCTATGCTCCCCGGCAATGGCGCTAGAAAATAGTCTTGATAACCCACAAGTGTAGGGGATCACAACAATTTTCGAGGGTAAAGTATTCAACCCAAATTTATTGATTCGACACAAGGGGAGCCAAAGAATACTCTCAAGTACTAGCAGTTGAGTTGTCAATTCAACCACACCTGGAAGAATTAATATCTGCAGCAAAGTATTTAGTAGCGAAGTAATATGGAAGTAACGGTAACAGCGGTAAAAGTAACGGTAGTATTTTTGTAGTGATTGTAATGGTAGCAACGGCAAAGTAAATAAGCAACAAGCAATATGTGAAAAGCTCGTAGGCATTGGTATTAGTGATGGATAATTATGTCGGATGCGATTCCTCATGTAATAGTTATAACCTAGGGTGACACAGAACTAGCTCTAGTTCATCAATGTAATGTAGGCATATATTCCGAATATAGTCATACGTTGATACGTCCAAAACGTATCTATAATTTATGCTTGCTCCATGCCTCTTTTGGGTGATATTGCTATGATATTTATACACTTCCATACACTTTTGATCATATTTGTACTAACCTATTAACTCAGTGCACCCCAGTGCCAGTTTCTGTTTTCGGCTGTTTTTGTATTTCAGGTTTTCACATTACGAGAACTGCCAGAAAAAATCCAGAAAAATTATATAAAAAATCAGCGTTCCAGAACCTACCAGGCACCCGAAGCACAGCCGGAGGGGGGCCACCAGGGCCCCAGGCGCCCTGGCAGCGCCCCCCCTGGGCCGCGCCGGGGGGGCGCCTGGTTCCCCAAGGCTCCGCTGATGCCCCCCTTTGGCATATATTTAAAGCGTCTCCCGAAACCCTCGAGACGGGAACTCTTTTTCGCGATCTCATCTCTGTTCCGCTGCCGCCGCCGCTTCCAAGATTGGGAGCACCAGGAGAACTCTTCCCGGCACCATGCCGGAGGGGAGGATCACCATCGGGAACTTCTCCACCACCATGGACGCCTCCCGGATGAGTTGTGATTAGTCTCCCTTGGACCATGGGTCCATGACCAGTAGCTATGTGATGTTCTCCTCCCGTTCTTGTGCTTCACTAATTAGTCCTCGTGAGCTGCCCTACATGATCGAGGCACATATGTAATCCTTATGTTGTTGCTATGATGAGTTTGCTGGGATCCGATGGATTATGAGATTATGTTCAGATTGTATTTGAGTAATATATTTGATTCACCTCTTTTATATTTATGTTCGTAAGTAATTCTTGCATGTTCTCCGTTGTTATTTATTGCTTTGGCCAAGTAGTAGGTAGTGACTCCAAGAGGGAACGTTATGCTTGATTGTGGGTTCATGCCCCTCGATGACTAGTTTGAGTGACAGAAACATGAGTCTAGGGGATGTGCTGTTGGCACAAGGGGGAAAACAACGGTGCTTGTGCCCGCGGGTGCAAGGATTGTTTACTTTACGCAAAGTTCTTTTAATGCAGTTGTCTGTTGCTTTGAGTTTACACTATGGGTGGGACTCGCAACTTAATACCAGCGAGATGTTCTGGATAGATATCTCAAGGTTGATGATTAGTAGTAGATGCAGATGGATTTCGGTCTACTTACCTCGGCGTACCGCCCATGCTTTGAACCTCTACCTTTCTTGCAACTTAGTCAGCATTGGTCCTGTCAATTGCCCAGCTGTAATTCGTTTACCTCACATAGCAGTTTTATCGTCTTTTGGGAGAGAGACATCACTAGTGAACATCATGAGACTCCGGTCCATATTACCATCATTGATCACATCCGCTATTTACTTTTCCGCATTTTACTTACTATTGCAATTATACCTATCACTATTATCACTTGCGTTTGATCCTTTGTAAACTACAAGGCCGGAGGGATTGACAACCTCTCTGTACTCGTTGGGAGCAAAGTTATGTGTATCTGTGTGCAGGTCCACGTTGATTGCTAATATCTGGCGTCGTTAGCAGTTGACACCTTCTTGTTGAAACTGGGAGTCTCAGGGAAAACGATCCTTGGTATTGCCAAGGGAAAACTTCTGCTACACTGCATCTCAAACCTTCCACTTGGGGTAACCAACGAGGGGTGAGAAGACACCAAGCAAAGCAATTTCTGGCGCCGTTGCCGGGGACTCCACTCTTCAGGATAGGGGAGTTGCACGCTATCTTTTACCTTTGCTTTTAGTCTTGTTAGTTTACCTTTCAGTTTTGCTTAAGTATCTTTTATCGAAAATCACAAAAATAGTTATCTTGCTTGCTTGCTACTATGGGTTCCACCGAGAACACCAAGTTGTGTGACTTCACTAGTCACAACAATGATGAATTTATCTGCACACCTATCACTACACCTGCCACTTCAGCACCTTCATATGAAATTAAACCTGCTTTACTGAACTTAGTCATGAAAGATCAATTCTTCGGTGCTGGAGATGATGCTGCTTTACACTTGAACAACTTTGTTAAACTTTGTGATATGCAAAAGTACCAAGAAATAGATGGTAATATTGTTAAGCTTAAGCTTTTTCCTTTCTCCTTGAGAGGAGGAGCTAAAATTTGGTTTCAGTCTTTTCCTAGAAACAGCATAGATTCATGGGACAAGTGCAAAGATGCTTTTATTGGAAAATAGTATCCACCTGCTAAAATTATCCAACTAAGAAGTAACATAATGAATTTTAAACAATTGGATAATGAACACGTTGCCCAAGCTTGGGAACGTATGAAATCTCTTATCAAGAACTGCCCTACTCATGGTTTGACTACTTGGATGGTTATCCAAACTTTTTATGCAGGCTTGAACTTTACCTCGCGGAACTTGTTAGATTCGGCCGCGGGAGGAACCTTTATGTCAACTACACTTGGTGCTGCCACGAAGCTTCTCGATGAGATGATGACCAATTATTCCCAATGGCACACCGAACACGCTCCAACAGGTAGGAAGGTAAACCCTGTCGAGGAGATTTCCTCCCTAAATGAAAAAGTTGACTTGATCATGTCTCTACTTTCGAAGCAATCTTCTATTGATCCTCGTGATGTTCCTTTAAATTCTTTGATTTCTCAAGAACAAGTAGATGTGAACTTTATCTCTAGAAACAATTTTAATAACAATGCGTATAGGAGTAATTTTGGTAGCAATCCTAGTCCGTTCCCCTCTAATTCTTATGGGAACAACAATGCTTATCCTAGCACCAAGAACTCCACTACTGAACTAGAGATTATGCTTAAAGATTTCATCACTACCCAAAAAGCTTTTAATAATAGTGTAGAAGAAAAATTAAACAAACTAGGTGATCTCTCTTTAAAGGTAGACAATTTAGCCAATGAGGTAGAATTGCTTAAAATTAGAACTTCTCCTCTTGAGGAGAGGAAGGTCACTCCTATTAATGCTATTCAAGTGCAAATTAATGAAAATATTAGGATGATCGCTAAACTTAAAGAGAGATGGGCTAGATAAAGGGAGGAAGAAGATAGAATTAAGAGCCTTCCTACCCACCACACTGTTGCTACTATCCAAGTTGTTGAGGATATCCAAACTCTTAGCACCCAATGCACTCCTGGTCCCGATGGACCTATTAATGGTGATGCTATGACTATAGAAACTACCAAACAAGTGAACCTAAAGGACACCACTACCACCTTACTTGATGGTAGTGACCTTGATTTTGACAATTGCACTCTTACCGAAGTTATTGATTTCCTTCACAAGATGTCTAGAGATCCCCGCACTAGCACGATTAACCTTGCCTTCATAGAGCATATCACTAATGCTCTTATCAAAGCTAGGGAGGAGAAACTTAGAGTAGAAGCCTCCATACCTAGAAAGCTAGAAGATGGTTGGGATCCTATGATAAAAATTAAGTTGAATAACTTCTCTTGCTATGCTTTATGTGATGTTGGTGCTAGTACCTCTGTTATGCCCAAAAGAATATATGATATGCTTAAATTGAAACCTTTTTATTCTTGTTCTTTTGGTGTTCGTCTCGTTGATTCTTCCATAAAGAAATCTTTGGGGAGGATCGACGATGTTCTTATCATTGTCAATGACAATTATGTTCCCGTTGATTTTACTATTATGGATATTGAATGTGAACCTTCGTGTCCAATTATTTTGGGACGTCCTTTTCTACGCACCGTTGGTGCTATCATTGACATGAAAGAGGGTAATATAAAATTCCAGTTTCCTCTCAAGAAAGGGATGGAACACTTCCCTCGAAAGAAGATTAAGTTACCTTTTGAGTCCTTTATACGGGCTAGCTATTCTTTTACTCTTGATAAAACTTGATCTCTATGCATTATGCCTAGCTTAAAGGCATAAAAGAAAGCGCTTTTGGGAGGCAGCCCAATGAATAAATTTTATTTTGTTTTTGTTGTGTCTTGATGTTGTTACTACTGTAGCATCATCATTGTATCTTTGCTTTCCAATTTTGTGCCAAGTGTAGCCTCTTATTGCAAGAAAGTTCAAAAGTTGTGACGTGCTGTCCAGGAAACAGATTTTGTCCTTGGATAGAAAACTTCGTATAAAATCACCAGATCATCTTTTTGGTCTGAATTTTTTCGACAGCGTGCTCTATATAATTGTCTTTTGTGCGTCTGTTCTGAGTTTTTTGATTAGAGTTGTAGAAGTGCCCCGGAAAAATCATTTACTACCTGCTGTTCTGTTTTTCACAGATTCTGTCCTGTTTTGCCTTTCCTTCATTTTGCAAACCTAGAGCTTGCTTTTTCTTTGCAAAAACTTTTTGGCAATTTTGAGAAACAGTAGAACTTCAAGAATATCTTTATTTCCAGCAAGGAACAATTATTTTATTATGGGTACTAACCTCGCTAATCAGATTATGATGAGTTATGTATGAAGGGAGTTTTCAAGTGTGCGAGGGAAGATGATAAAAAGATTCAGGAGTGTCAAACGCTCAAGCTTGGGGATGCCCCCATGCACCCCCAAGAAATATTCTAGGAGACTCAAGCGTCTAAGCTTGGGGATGCCCCCGTGCATCCCCTTCTCCATCAACATTATCAGTTCGTCTTTCGTTCCACTATATTTTAACCACTTCATGTGTTATGTGCTATGCTTGGAGCATCTTGCTTTTAGTTTTCCTTTAAGTTTTCTTTAGCTTTTCATAACGAGTCGGAACTCAGCTTTGTTTATGTGGGAGAGAAACACGCTCCACTTCTACCTAGAACATAACATAGAATTTTCATATCTATCCTTGCTGTGTGTGTTCTTTGTCTTTCAATAGCTACTATCATGCTTAGCTCTTAGTTTTCATGCTTATCTTTTTAAAGAGCTTTCGTTTAGTTGGTTGCTTGAACTCTCTTTAGTTATCATGCTTATCTTATTAAGAGAGTTTGCTTCCGTTGCATTGGTTGATATGTCTATGATAAAGATGCTACGTGCATAATGGCGCTTAGTAGTTCAGGTTTTCTTATGGTTAGTCTCAAATAGCTGGGGGGGGTTCCCAATGAGTTATTGGAGTACCAACATGATTTGTTTGCCTATGATGTGGTATGGTTTAGTAATATCTTCCTTCAAAGAATTTATTTTGATTGACTTGGAGTATGCTCACGCATATTTAAGACTGTAAAGAAAGTCTGTCAAGCCTTGATGATCTTTTGTTTCTGAGTAGCGATATAACTTCCATGCCTGATTCAATGTTGCTTTGTCGCTCTGCATGATTATGACCGTCATTGCTCTCTTAGTTGGTCGCTCCCAGTCTTTTGCTAACCTCCACCTGTACTAAGCGGACTGACTGCTTGTGCATCCACATCCTTTTAATCTAGTTATGCCATATGAGTCCACCATACCTTCCTACATGGTATTTACCTGCCATTCCTAACGGAGACTTGCATGTGCCATCTTGAAATTATTCAAAAAAAAAGCATTCCTATTTTGTGCCTCTGTTGTAAGTTCATGAGGAAGTAGTGGTTAATTCATGATCTTTTTAAGTTGGATAAGCTTCACCCTGGGATTGCATGTATAATGTGCAAACCCATAATACGAGAAGGAACTGGCATTGAGTGCGCCCGGCTCAAAAAGATAATATAACAAACAAACCCTCCTTCACGCTTTGTTCATGAGAAATCAGAAAACTTTGGCAGTGATAAACAAAGGAGATTAAGAGGATGTGATCGTCCTCATTCGGGAGCCGTTCCTCGAAACTTGTTAATCTCAAGAAGTGATTGAGTTGTCTGCTAGCATTCGTTGACGAAACATGCATGATCTAAAAAAAATTATTACCTCTGTTTTAAAACCAAGAGCTCTGGTACATGTTTTGTCTTTGTTTCCGACTACGGGTTTTCAACCTTGCCAACAAAAGCCACGGTTCGAGAGTCTCCACCTTCTTTTAAAAGCACCAACTACTGAGAGCATGATTGTCATTCTGAGTGTAATGTGCATTGTCCCAAAGTAGCATTGTCTTTTGCATGACTGTGATATCGTTTATTTTGAAATCATTGTATCTAGTCATCACTTAAACCTTGGAGGTTCCCCTGCATTTATGTTTTGCTTCACTAAAGGGGGCAAGCGAGATATCACTTTATCATGTTTGCACATCATGTTCATTACAAATCTATTTGATGTTTCAGTATCATATTGTAAAACTTTCAGTTCTTTGTGATTTTCTCATGAGGCAACTTAATTACTATAGATTCATTGTCTCAGTAAGCTTTTGTCATATGACTATGAAAAAGTCCTATATGGTTAATAGCATGTCACCACAGAAATTATTCTTGTTATCATTTACCTACTCGAGGACGAGCAGGAATTAAGCTTGGGGATGTTGATACGTCCAAAACGTATCTATAATTTCTGCTTGCTCCATGCCTCTTTTGGGTGATATTGCTATGATATTTATACACTTCCATACACTTTTTATCATATTTGGACTAACCTATTAACTCAGTGCACCCCAGTGCCAGTTTCTGTTTTCGGTTGTTTTTGTATTTCAGGTTTTCACATTACGAGAACTGCCAGAAAAAATCCAGAAAAATTATATAAAAAATCAGCGTTCCAGAACCTACGAGGCACCCGAAGCACAGCCGGAGGGGGCCCACCAGGGCCCCAGGCGCCCTGGCGGCGCGCCCCCCTGGGCCGCACCGGGGGGCGCCTGGGCCCCCCAAGGCTCCGCTGATGCCCCCCTTTGGCATATATTTAAAGCATCTCCCGAAACCCTCAAGACGGGAACTCTTTTTCGTGATCTCATCTCTGTTCCGCCGCCGCCGCCGCTTCCAAGATCGGGAGCACCAGGAGAACTCTTCCCGGCACCCTGCCGGAGGGGAGGATCACCACCGGGAGCTTTTCCACCACCATGGACGCCTCCCGGATGAGTTGTGAGTAGTCTCCCTTGGACCATGGGTCCATGACCAGTAGCTATGTGATGTTCTCCTCCCGTTCTTGTGCTTCACTAATTAGTCCTCGTGAGCTGCCCTACATGATCGAGGCACATATGTAATCCTTATGCTTTTGCTATGATGAGTTTGCTGGGATCCGATGGATTATGAGATTATGTTCAGATTGTGTTTGAGTAATATATTTGATTCACCTCTTTTATATTTATGTTCGTAAGTAATTCTTGCATGTTCTCCGTTGTTATTTATTTCTTTGGCCAAGTAGTAGGTAGTGACTCCAAGAGGGAACGTTATGCTTGATTGTGGGTTCATGCCCCTCGATGACTAGTTTGAGTGACAGAAACATGAGTCTAGGGGATGTGCTGTTGCCACAAGGGGGAAAACAACAGTGCTTGTGCCCGCGGGTGCAAGGATTGTTTACTTTACGCAAAGTTCTTTTAATGCAGTTGTCTGTTGCTTTGAGTTTACACTATGGGTAGGACTCGCAACTTAATACCAGCGAGATGTTCTGGATAGATATCTCAAGGTGGATGATTAGTAGTAGATGCAGATGGATTTCGGTCTACTTACCTCGGCGTACCGCCCATGCTTTGAACCTCTACTTTTCTTGCAACTTAGTCAGCATTGGTCCTGTTAATTGCCCAGCTGTAATTCGTTTACCTCACATAGCAGTTTTATCGTCTTTTGGGAGAGAGACATCACTAGTGAACATCATGAGACTCCGGTCCATATTACCTTCATTGATCACATCCGTTATTTACTTTTCCGCATTTTACTTACTATTGCAATTATACCTATCACTATTATCACTTGCGTTTGATCCTTTGTAAACTACAAGGCCAGAGGGATTGACAACCCCTCTGTACTCGTTGGTAGCAAAGTTATTTGTATCTGTGTGCAGGTCCACGTTGATTGCTAATATATGGCGCCGTTAGCAGTTGACACCTTCTTGTTGAAACTGGGAGTCTCAGGGAAAACGATCCTTGGTATTGCCAAGGGAAAACTTCTGCTACACTGCATCTCAAACCTTCCACTTGGGGTAACGAACGAGGGGTGAGAAGCCACCTAGCATACGTGCGTATGGAAAAGAACTTGCATGACATCTTTTGTCCTACCCTCCCGTGGCAGCGGGGTCCTATTGGAAACTAAGGAATATTAAGGCCTCCTTTTAATAGAGTATCGGACCAAAGCACTAACACTTAGTGAATACATGAACTCCTCAAACTACGGTCATCACCGGGAGTGGTCCCGATTATTGTCACTTCGGGGTTGCCGGATCATAACACATAGTAGGTGACTATTGACTTGCAAGATAGGATCAAGAACTCACATATATTCATGAAAACATAATAGGTTCAAATCTGAGATCGTGGCACTCGGGCCCTAGTGACAAGCATTAAGCATGGCAAAGTCATAGCAACATCAATCTCAGAACATAGTGGATACTAGGGATCAAACCCTAACAAAACTAACTCGATTACATGGTAAATCTTATCCAACCCATCATCGTCGAGCAAGCCTATGATGAGATTACTCACGCACGGCGGTGAGCATCATGAAATTCGTGATGGAGGAAGGTTGATGATAACGACGGTGATGATCTCCACTCTTCGGGGCCCCGAACGGACTCCAGACTAGCCCTCCCGAGAGAGATTAGGGCTTGGCTGCGGCTCCGTATCGTAAAACGCGATGGATCCTTCTCTCTGATTTTTCTCTCCCCGAAAGTGAATATATGGAGTCGGGGCTGATGTTGGTGGCCATCAGGGGCGCCCCCACCCTCGTGGACAGGGTGTGGGCCCCCTGGTCTTGGTTCTTTCGCCAGTATTTTTTATATATTCCAAAATAATTCTCCGTTAATTTTCAGGTCATTCCGAGAACTTTTATTTCTGCACAAAAATAACACCATGGCAGTTCTGCTGAAAACAGCGCCAGTCCGGGTTAGTTCCATTCAAATCATGCAAGTTCGAGTCCAAAACAAGGGCAAAAGTGTTTGGAGAAGTAGATACGTTGGAGTCATATGAACCCCTCATCTGCACAAGCATCAGAGGCATACAGGAAGGAACAAGCTGCTCAGCAAGCTCAAGCATCAACCTAGGCAGTCAACATTTCAAGCCTAAAGTCAAAGAGTGACCAGATGACATATCTTCTTGACGTTACAATGAGGATGGAGAAAGGACTGACCACCATGACTCGGAATCAAGCTAGCCTAGAGAGGATCATTGAGGATAAGTTCCACGCTCTTGACACTAAGGTGACAGAAGTGCAAACCATAGTGCAGAAGTTCAAGCGAGATACAAACAGAGCAAGAGTTGCTGCTAGAGTGAGCACTAACAGCGATGAGGAAGATGCTGCCAGATTTCAGAAGGTGCCCCGAGGACAGAGGACTGAGACAGTGTTAGTGGGAGACACGAGACCCACTCAGTCTGCCCCAGCTGCTGCTGCCCAGGGAGTCACACATGCATCAACTCCACCAGCCCCTCAGACATCAGCTGATATCTTCGCAGAAGGAGTTCTCTCAACGCCATATACGCACACTGGAGACAACAGCCAGAAGACCCCTTCAGGAGCTCCAGGAGATGCCTAGAGAGATGCATAGCCTATGTATACTTTGAACTTTTTGGTAACTTGTTGCGAAAGGGGGAGAAGCATATATAGATCATATAGGCTTCGAGAGAGAGACTTTTGCTTTTTATTGCATTTGATTTTTTGCTACATTTATGGTTGTGATTGATCATATACTTGCTTGGATGATATCTCTATGTGATCTTTTGCAATTGCCATGGTGATGAATACTTATTATTCACTTATTATCCTTTTGAGTGCTCCACCAAGATGTACGTGATGTGTGAGATGTGACCCATGATCCTATATAGTTGTGCATTTGCATTCAAACACAAATAATTAATAATGCACAAATTTAGGGGGAGCTCTTGCTTATCACATACTTCTCAAAGCAATGATATATTTCATTCTTTATCATTTGTCGAAGCTTTGATCTATATGTTGTCATCAATTACCAAAAAGGGGGAGACTGAAAGTGCAACTAATCCCCGGGTGGTTTTGGTAATTTATAACAACATATAGCTCATTGAACTAATGATTCCTCAAGCTAAATATTCCAGGAAAGTTCAATGAATGGCATGGCTATTGTGGAGATGTGGATCATTCAAAAGCTAAGGAAGCAAGTTTGGCAAAAGCTCAAGACTCTACCTTTTCACTTTTAGTGATCCAAGATCACATTGAGTCCTTAGGAAAGCCAATACTATTAAAAGGGGATGAGGTGTTGCTTAAAAAATTGGTTGCTCACAATGCTTGATGATCTGCTCCAAAACCCTCACACAATCTCTCCACTCCAAACAAGTCAAAACCAAAATGCCAAACTCGGACTCACCAATTTTTCCTATCCAGTCCCACCGAGTTTCCTTTGACTTAGCCAAAGCCACAAACACTAACATTTCGGTCTCACCGATATAGGCATTCGATGTCATCGAGATGGTTATGTAAACTCTCTCTTGCAGGTTAATTAATTTCGGTACTACCGAGTTCATTAATCGGTCACACCGAGTTCACCTTGCCAACTCTCTGATGACTTAACCCTAGTCCTTCGGTCCCACCGAGTTTCCTAACATTCACATATTTGAACCTTTCGGTCAGACCGAGTTCACTGAATTGGTCCCATCGAGTTGGCCAAAATGTGTGTAACGGTTGAATTTTTGTGTGGAGGTGATACGTCCAAAACGTATCTATAATTTCTGCTTGCTCCATGCCTCTTTTGGGTGATATTGCTATGATATTTATACACTTCCATACACTTTTGATCATATTTGGACTAACCTATTAACTCAGTGCACCCCAGTGCCAGTTTCTGTTTTCGGCTGTTTTTGTATTTCAGGTTTTCACGTTACGGGAACTGCCAGGAAAAATCCAGAAAAATTATATAAAAAATCAGCGTTCCAGAACCTACCTTGCGCCCGAAGTACAGCCGGGGGGGGCAACCAGGGCTCCAGGCGCCCTGGCGGCGCCCCCCCCCCCTGGGCCGCGCCGGGGGGGCGCCTGGGCCCCCCGAGGCTCCTCCGATGCCCCCCTTTGGCATATATTTAAAGCGTCTCCCGAAACCCTCGAAACAGGAACTCTTTTCGCGATCCCATCTCTGTTCCGCCGCCGCCGCCGCTTCCAAGATCGGGAGCACCAGGAGAACTCTTCCCGGCACCCTGCCGGAGGGGAGGATCACCACCGGGAGCTTCTCCACCACCATGGACGCCTCCCGGATGAGTTGTGAGTAGTCTCCCTTGGACCATGGGTCCATGACCAGTAGCTATGTGATGTTCTCCTCCCGTTCTTGTGCTTCACTAATTAGTCCTCGTGAGCTGCCCTACATGATCGAGGCACATATGTAATCATTATGCTGTTGCTATGATGAGTTTGCTGGGATCCGTTGGATTATGAGATTATGTTCAGATTGTGTTTGAGTAACATATTTGATTCACCTCTTTTATGTTTATGTTCGTAAGTAATTCTTGCATGTTCTCCGTTGTTATTTATTGCTTTGGCCAAGTAGTAGGTAGTGACTCCAAGAGGGAACGTTATGCTTGATTGTGGGTTCATGCCCCTCAATGACTAGTTTGAGTGACAGAAACATGAGTCTAGGGGATGTGTTGTTGCCACAAGGGGGAAAACAACGGTGCTTGTGCCCGCGGGTGCAAGGATTGTTTACTTTACGCAAAGTTCTTTTAGTGCAGTTGTCTGTTGCATTGAGTTTACACTATGGGTGGGGCTCGCAACTTAATACCAGCGAGATGTTCTGGATAGATATCTCAAGGTGGATGATTAGTAGTAGATATTGATGGATTTCGGTCTACTTACTTTGGCGTACCGCCCATGCTTTGAACCTCAACCTTTCTTGCAATGTAGTCAGCATTGGTTTGCGCACATGGTCCTGTCAATTGCCCAGCTGTAATTCGTTTACCTCACATAGCTGTTTTATCGTCTTTTGGGAGAGAGACATCACTAGTGAACATCATGAGACTCCGGTCCATATTACCATCATTGATCACATCCGCTATTTACTTTTCCGCTATTTACTTACTATTGCAATTATACCTATCACTATTATCACTTGCGTTTGATCCTTTGTAAACTACAAGGCCGGAGGGATTGACAACCTCTCTGTACTAGTTGGGAGCAAAGTTATTTGTATTTGTGTGCAGGTCCACGTTGATTGCTAATATCCGGCGCCATTAGCAGTTGACACCTTCTTGCTGAAACTGGGAGTCTCTGGGAAATCGATCCTTGGTATTACCAAGGGAAAACTTCTGCTACACTGCATCTCAAACCTTCCACTTGGGGTAACCAACGAGGGGTGAGAAGCCACCTAGCAAAGCAATTTCTGGCGCCGTTGCCGGGGACTCCACTCTTCAGGATAGGGGAGTTGCACGCTATCTTTTACCTTTGCTTTTGGTCTTGTTAGTTTACTTTTCAGATTTGCTTTAGTATCTTTTATCGAAAATCACAAAAATAGTTATCTTGCTTGCTTGCTACAATGGGTTCCACCGAGAACACCAAGTTGTGTGACTTAACTAGTCACAACAACGATGACTTTATCAGCACACCTATCACTACACCTGCCACTTCAGCACCTTCATATGAAATTAAACCTGCTTTACTGAACTTAGTCATGAAAGATCAATTCTCCGGTGCTGGAGATGATGCTGCTTTACACTTGAACAACTTTGTTGAACTTTGTGATATGCAAAAGTACCAAGAAATAGATGATAATATTGTTAAGCTTAAGCTTTTTCCTTTCTCCTTGAGAGGAGGAGCTAAAATTTGGTTTCAGTCTTTGCCTAGAAATAGCATAGATTCATGGGACAAGTGCAAAGATGCTTTTGTCGGAAAATACTATCCACCTGCTAAAATTATCCAACTGAGAAGTAACATAATGAATTTTAAACAATTGGATACTGAACACGTTGCCCAAGCTTGGGAACGTATGAAATCTCTTATCAAGAACTGCCCTACTCATGGTTTGACTACTTGGATGGTTATCCAAACTTTTTATGCAGGCTTGAACTTTACCTCGCGGAACTTGTTAGATTCGGCCGCGGGAGGAACTTTTATGTCAACTACACTTGGTGCTGCCACGAAGCTTCTCGATGAGATGATGACCAACTATTCCCAATGGCACACCGAACGCGCTCCAACAGGTAGGAAGGTAAACTCTGTCGAGGAGATTTCCTCCCTTAATGAAAAAGTTGACTTGATCATGTCTCTACTTTCGAAGCAATCCTCTATTGATCCTCGTGATGTTCCTTTAAATTCTTTGATTGCTCAAGAACAAGTAGATGTGAACTTTATCTCTAGAAACAATTTTAACAACAATGCTTATAGGAGTAATTTTGGTAGCAATCCTAGACCGTTCCCCTCTAATTCTTATGGGAACAACAATGCTTATCCTAGCACCAGGAACTCCACTACTGAACTAGAGATTATGCTTAAAGATTTCATCACTACCCAAAAAGCCTTTAATAAGAGTGTAGAAGAAAAACTACATAAACTAGATGATCTCTCTTTGAAGGTAGACCATTTAGCCAATGAGATAGAATTGCTTAAAATTAAAACTTCTCCTCTTGAGGAGAGGAAGGTCACTCTTATTAATGCTACCCAAGTGCAAATTAATGAAAATATTAGGATGATGGCTAAACTTAAAGAAAGATGGGCTAGAGAAAGGGAGGAAGAGGATAGAATTAAGAGCCTTCCTACCCACCACACTGTTGCTACTATCCAAGTTGTTGAGGATATCCAAACTCTTAGCACCCAATGTACTCCTGGTCCCGATGGACCTATTAATGGTGATGCTATGACTATAGAAACTACAAACATGTGAACCTAAAGGACACCACTACCACTTTACTTGATGCTAGTGACCTTGATTTTGATAATTGCACTTTTACCGAAGTTATTGATTTCCTTCACAAGATGTCTAGAGACCCCCGCACTAGCACGCTTAACCTTGCCTTCACTGAGCATATCACTAATGCTCTTATCAAAGCTAGGGAGGAGAAACTTAGAGTAGAAGCCTCCATACCTAGAAAGATAGAAGATGGTTGGGATCCTATGATAAAAATTAAATTGAATGACTTCTCTTGCTATGCATTATGTGATGTTGGAGCTAGTACCTCTGTTATGCCCAAAAGAATATATGATATGCTTAAATTGAAACCTTATGATTCTTGTTCTTTTGGTGTTCGTCTCGTTGATTCTTCCATAAAGAAACCTTTGGGGAGGATCGATGATGTTCTTATCGTTGTCAATGATAATTATGTTCCCGTTGATTTCACTATTATGGATATTGAATGTGATCCTTCGTGTCCAATTATTTTGGGACGTCCCTTTTTGCGCACTGTTGGTGCTATCATTGACATGAAAGAGGGGAATATAAAATTTCAGTTTCCTCTCAAGAAAGGGATGGAACACTTCCCTCGAAAGAAGATCAAGTTACCTTTTGAGTCCGTTGTACGGGCTAGCTATTCTTTTACTCTTGATAAAACTTGATCTATATGCATTATGCCTAGCTTAAAGGCATAAAAGAAAGCGTTTTTGGGAGGCAGCCCACATGAATAAATTTATTTTTCTTTTGTTGTGTCTTGATGTTGTTTACTGCTGTAGCATCATCATTGTATCTTTTCTTTTCAATTTTGTGCCAAGTGTAGCCTCTGATTGCTAGAAAGTTCAAAAGTTGTGAGGTGCTGTCCAGGAAACAGATTCTGTCCTTGGATAGAAAAATTCGTATAAAATCACCAGATCATCTTTTTGGTCTGAATTTTTTTGACAGCGTTCTCTATATAATTGTCTTTCGTGCATCTGTTCGGAGTTTTTTGATTTGAGTTGCAGAAGTGCCCCGAACAAATCAATTACTACCTGCTGTTCTGTTTTTCACAGATTCTGTCCTGTTTTGCTTTTCCTTCATTTTGCAAACCAAGAGCTTGCTTTTTCTTTGCAAAAACCTTTTGGCAATCTTGAGAAACAGTAGACCTTCAAGAATATCTTTATTTCCAGCAAGGTATAATTATTTTATTATGGGTACTAATCTCGCTAATCAGATTATGATGAGTTATGTATGAAGGGAGTTTTCAAGTGTGCGAGGGAAGATGATAAAAAGATTCAGGAGTGTCAAGCGCTCAAGCTTGGGGATGCCCCCATGCACCCCCAAGAGATATTCAAGGAGACTCAAGCGTCTAAGCTTGGGGATGCCCCCGTGCATCCCCTTCTCCATCAACATTATCAGTTCATCTTTCGTTCCACTATATTTTAATCACTTCATGTGTTATGTGCTATGCTTGGAGCGTCTTGCTTTTAGTTTTCTTTAGTTTTTCATAACGAGTCGGAACTCAGCTTTCATTATGTGGGAGAGAAACACACTCCACTTCCACCTAGAACATAACATAGAATTTTCATGTCTATCCTTGCTGTGTGTGTTCTTTGTCTTTTAATAGCTACTATCATGTTCAGCTCTTAGCTTTCATGCTTATCTTTTCAAAGAGCTTTTGTTTAGTTGGTTGCTTGAACTCTCTTTAATTATCATGCTCACCTTATTAAGAGAGTTTGCTTCCGTTGCATTGGTTAATATGTCTATGATAAAGATGTTACGTGCATAATGGCGCTTAGTAGTTCAGGTTTTCTTATGGTTAGTCTCAAATAACTGGGGGATTCCCAATGTGTTATTGGAGTACCAACATGATTTGTTTGCCAATGATGTGGTATGGTTTAGTAATATCTTCCCTCAAGAATTTATTTTGATTGACTTGGCATATGCTCACGCCTATTTAAGACTGTAAAGAAAGTCTGTCAAGCCTTGATGATCTTTTGTTTCTGAATAGCGATATAACTTCCATGCCTGATTCAATGTTGCTTTGTCGCTCTGCATGATTATGATCGTCATTGCTCTCTTAGTTGGTCGCTCCCAGTCTTTTGCTAACCTCCACCTGTACTAAGCGGACTGACTGCTTGTGCATCCACATCCTTTTAAACCAGTTATGCCATATGAGTCCACCATACCTACCTATATGTGGTATTTCACCGCCACTCCAAGTAAATTTACATGTGCTACCTTTAAAATCTTCAGTTGCAATATATAGCTCATGGGAAAGTAGCTTAAAAACTATTGTGGTAAATAATATGTTGCTTATGTGTCTTATTTCTTATAAGTTGCTTGCTGAGCGGTAACCATGTTTCTGCGGACGCCATCAACTGTTACACTTTTGTTGAATATCATGTGAGTTGCTATGCATGCTCGTCTTGTCTAAAGTAAGGGTGATTTGCCATGAGTTGAATGGTTTGAGTATGCATATTGTTAGAGAAGAACATTGGGCCGCCAACCAAAGCCATGTATCATGGTGGAAGTTTTAGCTTGGACATTAATCCTCAATCTCTTATGAGAATATGCTTAAGCATTTAAGAGGAGTCCATTATCTATTTTCTATGTTGTCCCGGTATGGATGCCCTCAAGTTGAGATCTATCAAAAACGAGAAATCAAATGCGATCTATCTCCTTGGACCTTTGTACAGGTGACATAGAGGTACCCCTTTGTGACACTTGGTTGAAACATATGTAATGCAATGACAATCCATGGAAATCCGAGCTAATTAGGACAAGGTGCGAGCACTATTGGTATTCGATGCATGAGGCTTGCAACTTATAGGATGTCTTATGCATAACACATATGAAGTACTACTACCGTTGACAAAATAGTTTCTATGTTTTCAAAATAAAAAGCTCTAGCACATGAGTAATCCCTGCTTCCCTCTACGAAGGGCCATTCTTTTACTTTTATGTTGAGTCTCCACCTTCTTTTAAAAAGCACCAACTACTGAGAGCATGATTGTCATTCTGAGTGTAATGTGCATTGTCCCAAAGTAGCATTGTCTTTTGCATGATTGTGATATCGTTTATTCTGAAATCATTGTATCTAGTCATCACTTAAACCTTGAAGGTGCCCCTGCATTTATGTTTTGCTTCACTAAAGGGGGCAAGCTAGATATCACTTTATCATATTTGCACATCATATTCATTACAAATCTATTTGATGTTTCAGTATCATATTGTAAAACTTTCAGTTCTTTGTGATTTTGTCATGAGGCAACTTAATTACTATAGATTCATTGTCTCGGTAAGCTTTTGTCATGTGACTATAAAAAGTCCTATATGGTTAATAGCATGTCACCACAGAAATTATTCTTGTTATCATTTACCTACTCGAGGACGAGCAGGAATTAAGCTTAGGGATGTTGATCCGTCCAAAACGTATCTATAATTTCTGCTTGCTCCATGCCTCTTTTGGGTGATATTGCTATGATATTTATACACTTCCATACACTTTTGATCATATTTGGACTAACCTATTAACTCAGTGCACCCCAGTGCCAGTTTCTGTTTTCGGCTGTTTTTGTATTTCAGGTTTTCACGTTACGGGAACTGCCAGGAAAAATCCAGAAAAATTATATAAAAAATCAGCGTTCCAGAACCTACCTTGCGCCCGAAGTACAGCCGGGGGGGCCACCAGGGCTCCAGGCACCCTGGCGGCGCCCCCCCGGGCCGCGCCGGGGGGGCGCCTGGGCCCCCCGAGGCTCCTCCGATGCCCCCCTTTGGCATATATTTAAAGCATCTCCCGAAACCCTCGAAACAGGAACTCTTTTCACGATCCCATCTCTGTTCCGCCGCCGCCGCCGCTTCCAAGATCAGGAGCACCAGGAGAACTCTTCCCGGCACCCTGCCGGAGGGGAGGATCGCCACCGGGAGCTTCTCCACCACCATGGACGCCTCCCGGATGAGTTGTGAGTAGTCTCCCTTGGACCATGGGTCCATGACCAGTAGCTATGTGATGTTCTCCTCCCGTTCTTGTGCTTCACTAATTAGTCCTCGTGAGCTGCCCTACATGATCGAGGCACATATGTAATCCTTATGCTGTTGCTATGATGAGTTTGCTGGGATCCGATGGATTATGAGATTATGTTCAGATTGTGTTTGAGTAATATATTTGATTCACCTCTTTTATGTTTATGTTCGTAAGTAATTCTTGCATGTTCTCCGTTGTTATTTATTGCTTTGGCCAAGTAGTAGGTAGTGACTCCAAGAGGGAACATTATGCTTGATTGTGGGTTCATGCCCCTCGATGACTAGTTTGGGTGACAGAAACATGAGTCTAGGGGATGTGCTGTTGCCACAAGGGGGAAAACAACGGTGCTTGTGCCCGCGGGTGCAAGGATTGTTTACTTTACGCAAAGTTCTTTTAATGCAGTTGTCTGTTGCATTGAGTTTACACTATGGGTGGGGCTCGCAACTTAATACCAGCGAGATGTTCTGGATAGATATCTCAAGGTGGATGATTAGTAGTAGATATTGATGGATTTCGGTCTACTTACTTTGGCGTACCGCCCATGCTTTGAACCTCAACCTTTCTTGCAATGTAGTCAGCATTGGTTTGCGCACATGGTCCTGTCAATTGCCCAGCTGTAATTCGTTTACCTCACATAGTTGTTTTATCGTCTTTTGGGAGAGAGACATCACTAGTGAACATCATGAGACTCCGGTCCATATTACCATCATTGATCACATCCGCTATTTACTTACTATTGCAATTGTACCTATCACTATTATCACTTGCGTTTGATCCTTTGTAAACTACAAGGCCGGAGGGATTGACAACCTCTCTGTACTCGTTGGGAGCAAAGTTATTTGTATTTGTGTGCAGGTCCACGTTGATTGCTAATATTCGGCGCCATTAGCAGTTGACACCTTCTTGTTGAAACTGGGAGTCTTTGGGAAATCGATCCTTGGTATTACCAAGGGAAAACTTCTGCTACACTGCATCTCAAACCTTCCACTTGGGGTAACCAACGAGGGGTGAGAAGCCACCTAGCAGGAGGCTATATATGCCCCTCCACCCACTCTTCATTCGTGGAGAGAGCCATCAGATCGTGCCTACACTTTCACCCATCCAGATGTGAGAGAGAACCACCTACTCAAGTGTTGAGATCAAGATATTCCATTCCTACCACATAAATCTTGTTCTCTAGCCTTCCCCAAGTTGCTTTCCACTCAATCTCTTCTTCCACCATATCCAAATCCGCGAGGAGCTGTTTGAGTGTTGGGGAGACTATCATTTGAAGCATTTGAGCAAGGAGTTCGTTATCAACACACCGTCTATTACCTTTTGGAGAGTGGTGTCTTCTAGATTGGTTAGGTGTCACTTGGGAGCCTCCGACAGGATTGTGGAGTTGAACCAAGGAGTTTGTAAGGGCAAGGAGATCGCCAACTTCGTGAAGATCTACCCTAGTGAGGTAAGTCCTTCGTGGGCAATGGCCATGGTGGGATAAACAAGGTTGCTTCTTTGTGGACCCTTCATGGGTGGAGCCCTCCGTGGACTCGCGCAACCGTTACCCTTCATGGGTTGAAGTCTCCATCAACGTGGATGTACGATAGCACCACCTATCGTAACGACGACAAAAACATCCGTGTCTACACTTGCATTTTCAATCTCCAAACCCCTTCCTTTACCTTCATGTGCAATGATTTACATTCCGCTGCTATACTCTTAGAATTGCATGTGTGGGTTGATTGCTTGACTTATGCCAAGTTGCTAAAATCTGCCAAGAATTAAAATTGGGAAAAGGCTAGATTTTTATTTGGTCAAGTAGTCCAATCACCCCCCTCTAGATATACTTTCGATCCTACACACTCCAACGCAATAAAGCACAAACATGATGTAGGATTTTATCTCCTTGGAGAGCCTGAACCTAGGTAAACTATGTGTCCTTGTTTGCAAACGTGTGAAGACACCTAGTTTAGGATACCGTACCGTGTGATCTACCAGATTTACCTCCGACAACCTACGCTTCTCGTGCACCGGCTCTATCTGCCCCATCGGCCACCGCCTTCCGAACCCTATCCACATCCATGCCCCACCTTTGTGCCAGATGCTAAGCTCATTTGTTCGGTGGTGACCGGTGCCATCCTTCGATGGCAGGTGTAGCCCCACCCCTTTCATGAGGTGGTGGTGCCGACCAGCGGCCTAACTACCTCATCTCCGAACCCCGATCTGATGGCTATGGGTTTGATCAGACTCATGCCATGACGAAATCCCCGCTCGACTTGTCAATGCTAACATTGATGACAATCACAGGTGACTCTTTATATTCTTGGAGGTGCTGCCATGGCCTTTTTCCGCACCCCTCTTCGAGCTCAAGGAAACTCTAGGTCTGGTTCCTCTGACCAGGTGGCGACTGCACCACAACTTCTTCTTCTTCATTAAGGTGCCATCTTGCTTCTATGCGGCATCCTCGATGCTGGCTTTCGTGATGCTGGACATCGTGTTGGTTCAACCTACATCTCTAGCTCCAAGCTTGATGGGTTTAGTTGTGTTGTATTCTTTGTTTGGGTCGAGCAACCATTGTCTTTCTTTTGTGGACACCATATTCACGGGAAGTCAACACATGAATAGACTCAGAGGTATGGCTCAAGAGGCCTATACGTCGATAAAAGGGGGCATGAACAATTTTTAGATAATTTACGAAAGTCGGGACTTGAATTCAAGACCTTAGGCCTGATACCATGTTAAAAAATATGCAACTTGTATTTTCATGGAGCCATAGGCTAGTATACACTCGGATAAATACAAACAACTACAATATACATATTATCATGCCCGCTCGCCCCGCTCCCGCGACGCGCCCCGCGCGCGCGTCTCCGGAGATCTAGATCGACCGCCGGCGACTCCCTCTCGTCAACGTCTCCTTCCCCTCGCCGTCGCCGGAGTGCGCTCGCCGGGCGAAGCCAGTGCGGCGCGGGCGGCGGCGGGGCACTCCCTCCTTCCTCTGGTCCTCGTGGCAGCGACGCGGGTTGGCTTTTCGGGGACAAGGGGCGCCTCGTCCGGCTGATCTCCCGGAGGTGGGGACGGCTGGATCCGGGGACGACTGGGCTAGGAGGAGGTGGCGCGGTGCGGTGGCGCTGGTGGAGGGGTTTCGGTCGGGGCCGTCTTCGATCTCGATCAGGATCTCCATCGAGGGCGTCGCACGGCGGTGGGACCGGATCGGCGGCGGCGTCACCGGTTCGAGGGAGGGCTCCGCTCGGTTCTAGCCAACCGCGAGACCGGGACACCGTGGCTTCCGGTGAAAATCGTGCCTGACTGCGGTCATGGCGGATGATGGCGGCGTCTCGGACGTCGTTCCCTTCTCGAGGCATCATCGTTGCAGGTCACGTCAACCTGATCGGAAGGTTCCGGGGGAAACCCTAGATCTGGATCTACCGGATCGGACGATGACGACGTTTCGATGTCGTTCTCCCTCCCGGGGGCATCGTTTTGGAGCAAGTGTTGGCTGGAGGGGGCAAGAGGAGGAGCGGCGTGGTATCTGACACGTCGACAACGGCGGGTCTCAGTGGCATGGAGCAGCGGGGTCTCGCCGATGGGCGTGTGATGATGGACGAGCGCAGGATGGTGGTGTTGTCTGGCGTCGTGGTGGCGTCGACGGCAGCTAGACCGGGCAATGTACATGCAACAGTATAACACTGAAGATGGATTGGTGGCAGGTGGCTACGGCGGCCTCATACCCGTCAGACGTCCAGGTTGAGGAGTGCGCCGAACTAGTGGGTGGCCCATACCCGACAGACGTCGTGGTTGGGACCTCACCTCTTAGATGTTAGGTTTGGCTGCGAGGTGTGTTTGGTATTAGGCCCAGACTATCAGCATCCCTTGATCAACTGGATAGAAGTAGCGACAGATGTTGTTTAGACAGTGGCTTTAGTCTTACTTTTGTATGACTTTATAAGGTCTTATGTGAATAATTAATAGAGTAGCTGCACGCATGCAGAGGCCGGGTGTGACGCCCGGATAGTTAAGCTACAGTAACCCTCTACTAATGACGACACGTCACCACAATTACTGTTGATAATCTCGTGTTAGTTCGAAATAAATCCAAATTAAAATTTGAATTAAGGGAAAACACAAAAGTTTTCAAACAATAAAACTAAAATGTTCGGGACGTATCAAATAAATCATAAGGAATTATGGTGGAGAATCCTTATTTTTATAACATATTTAAATGCACCAAAAGGATTGAAACAGTAGCTAAAACCATTAATTAAATGCCTTTTATAATTGGTAAAATCCTAAACTATATTATTTTGGGGATAAACCTTTTTGTGGTTGTGGCATAATTTGTAACATCAATTTAGGTGCCACTTTGGTATTCTAATATTATTATAATAATTAGGAACTAAAATAAACAGAAAACAAATTAAAAAGGAAAAGAAAAATCCTAAACTAAAATAAAATAAA